>JAUNZM010000562.1:1200000-1912987 GCA_033459285.1 Clamator glandarius | reverse complement strand
GGTCCTGGGGGGCTCTAGAAGGGTCTGGGTGCTTTTAGAAGGGTCCTGGGAGGCTCTAGAAGGGTCTGGGTGCTTTTAGAGTGGCCCTGGGAGGCTCTAGAAGGGTCTGGGGGCTTTTTGAAGGGTCCAGGGGGCATCTAGATGGCTCTGGGGACTTTTAGAAGGGTCCTGGGGGCCTCTATATGGGTCTGAGGATTTTTAGAAGGGTCCTGGGAGGCTCTAGAATTGTCTGGGTGATTTTAGAAGGGCCCTGGGTGGCTCTAGAATGGTCTGGTTGCTTTTAGAAGGGTCCTGGTGGGCTCTAGAAGGGTCTGGGTGCTTTTAGAAATGTCCTGGGTGGCTCTAGAATCGTCTGGGGGCATTTAGAAGGGTCCCGGGGGGCTCTAGAAGGGTCTGGGGGCTTTTAGAAGGATCTTGGGGGCCTCTAGAAGGGTCTGGGGGCTTTTAGAAGGGTTCTGGGTGGCTCTAGAATGGTCTGGGGGCTTTTAGAAGCGTCCTGGGGGGCTCTAGAAGGGTGTGGTTGCTTTTAGAAGGGTCCTGGGGGCATCTAGAAGGCTCTGGGGGCTTTCAGAATGGTCCTGGGGGCTTCTAGAAGGGTCTGAAGGATTTTAGAAGGGTCCTGGAAGACTCTAGAAGGGTCTGATGGCTTTTAGAAGGGTCCTCTAGGGTCTCTAGAAGTGTCAGAGTGTTAGAGTGGCCCTGGGAGGCTCTAGAAGGGTCTGGGGGCTTTTTGAAGGGTCCAGGGGGCATCTAGATGGCTCTGGGGACTTTTAGAAGGGTCCTGGGGGCCTCTATATGGGTCTGAGGATTTTTAGAAGGGTCCTGGGAGGCTCTAGAATTGTCTGGGTGATTTTAGAAGGGCCCTGGGTGGCTCTAGAATGGTCTGGTTGCTTTTAGAAGGGTCCTGGCGGGCTCTACAAATGTCTGGAGGATTTTAGAAGGATCCGGGGAGGATCTAGGAGGATCTGGCGGCTTTTAGAAGGGTCCTGAGGGGCTCTAGAAGGGTCTGGGTGCTTTCTGAAGGGTACTGGGGGCCTCTAGAAGGGTCTGGGTGCTTTTAGAAGGGTCCTGGGTGCCTCTAGAAGGGTCTGGGGGCTTTTAGAATGGTCCTTGGTTGCTCTAGAAGGGTCTGGGGACCATTAGAGGAGCCCTGGGGGACTCTAGAAGGGTATGAGGGATTTTAGAAGGGTCCTGGGGGAATCTAGAAGGGTCTGGGTGCTTTTAGAATGATCCGGGGAGGGTGTAGAAGGGTCTGGGTTCTTTTAGAAGGGTCCTGGTGGGCTCTAGAAGGGTCTGGGTGCTTTCAGAAGGGTCCTGTGGGGCTGTAGAAGGGTGTGGGGGCTTTTAGATGGGTCCTGGGGGGCTCTAGAAGGGTCCGGGGGCTTTTAGAAGGGTCCGTAGAGGCTCTAGAAGGGTCTGGGGGCTTGTAGAAGGGTCCTGGGTGGCTCTAGAAGGGTCTGGGTGCTATTAGAAGGATCCGGGGAGGGTCTAGAAGGCTCTGGGGTCTTTTAGAAGGGTCCTTGGGGGCTCTAGAATGGTCTGGGGACTATTAGAGGAGCCCTGGGGACCTCTAGAATGGTCTGGGGGATTTTAGAAGGGTCCTAAGGAGCTCTAGAAGGGTCTGGGGGCTTTTAGAAGGGTCCTGGGGGAATCTAGAAGGGTCTGGGGGCTTTTAGAAGGGTCCTGCGTGTCTCTAGAAGGGTCTGGGGGCTTTTAGAAGGGTCCTGGATGACTCTAGAAGGCTCTGGGGTCTTTCAGAAGGGTCCTAGGGGGCTCTAGAAGGGTCTGGGTGCTTTTAGAAGGGTCCTGGTGTGCTCTAGAAGGGTCTGGGGGCTTTTAGAAGGGTCCTGGAAGACTCTAGAAGGGTCTGATGGCTTTTAGAAGGGTCCTCTAGGGTCTCTAGAAGTGTCTGGGGGCTTTTAGAAGGGTCCTGTGGGGCTCTAGAAGGGTCTGGGGGCATTTAGAAAGGTCCTCTGGGCTCTAGAAAGGTCTGGGTGCTTTTAGAAGGGTCCTGGGAGGCTCTAGAAGTGTCTGGGTGCTTTTAGAATGGTCCTGGGAGGCTCTAGAAGGGTCTGGCGGCTTTTTGAAGGGTCCAGGGGGCCTCTAGAAAGGTCTGGGGGCCTTTAGAAGGGTCCTGTGGGTCTGTAGAACGGTCTGGGGGATTTTAGAAGGGTCCTGGGGGGCTCTAGAAGGGTCCGTGGGCTTTCAGAATGGTCCTGGGAGGCTCTAGAAAGGTCTGGGGGCTTTTAGAAGGGTCCTGGGGGGCTCTAGAACGGTCTGGGTGCTATTAGAAGGATCCGGGGAGGGTCTAGAAGGCTCTGGGGGCTTTCAGAAGGGTCCTTGGGGGCTCTAGAAGGGTCTGGGGACCATTAGAGGAGCCCTGGGGTCCTCTAGAAGGGTCTGGGGGATTTTAGAAGGGTCCTGGGGAGCTCTAGAATTGTCTGGGGGCTTTTAGAATGGTCCTGGGAGGCTCTAGAAGGGTCTGGGGGCTTTTAGAAGGGTCCTGCGTGTCTCTAGAAGGGCCTGAGTGCTTTTAGAAGGATTAGGGGAGGGTCTAGAAGGGTCTGGTGGCTTTTAGAAGGGTCCTGTGGGGCTCTAGAAGGGTCTGGGTGCTTTTAGAAGGGTCCTGGGGGGCTCTAGAAGGGTCTGGGGGCTTTTAGAAGGGTCCTGGGGAGCTCAAGATGGGTCTGGGGGCTTTTAGAAGGGTCCTGGGGGGCGCTAGAAATGTCTGGGTGCATTTAGAAGGGTCCTGGGGAGCTCTAGAAGGGTCTGGAGGCTTTTAGAAGGGTCCTGGGGGGTCTAGAAGGGTCTGGGGGCATTCAGAAGGGTCCTGGGGGCCTCTAGAAGGGTCTGGAGGGTTTTAGAAGAGTCCTGGGGGGCTCTAGATGGGTCTGGGTGCTTTTAGAATGATCCGGGGATGGTCTAGAAGGGTCTGGGTGCTTTTAGAAGGGTCCTGGGGAGCTCTACAAATGTCTGGAGGATTTTAGAAGGATCCGGGGAGGCTCTAGAAGGGGGTCTGAGTGCTTTTAGAAGGGTCCTGCGGGGCTCTAGAAGGGTCTGGGTGCTTTCAGAAGTGTCCTGGGTGCATCTAGAAGGGTCTGGGTGCTTTTAGGAGGGACCTGGGTGACTCTAGAAGGGTCTGGGGGCTTTTAGAAGGGTTCTGTGGGGATGTAGAAGGGTCTGGGTGCTTTTAGATGGGTCCTGGGGGGCTCTAGAAGGGTCTGGGGACCATTAGAGGGGCCCTGGTGGCCACTCGAAGTTTCTGGGGGCTTTTAGAAGGGTTCTGTGGGGATGTAGATGGGTCTGGGTGCTTTTAGAATGGCCCTGGGAGGCTCTAGAAGGGTCTGGGGGCTTTTTGAAGGGTCCAGGGGGCATCTAGATGGCTCTGGGGACTTTTAGAAGGGTCCTGGGGGCCTCTATATGGGTCTGAGGATTTTTAGAAGGGTCCTGGGAGGCTCTAGAAGTGTCTGGGTGATTTTAGAAGGGCCCTGGGTGGCTCTAGAATGGTCCTGGTGGGCTCTAGAAGGGTCTGGGTGCTTTTAGAAATGTCCTGGGTGGCTCTAGAATCGTCTGGGGGCATTTAGAAGGGTCCCGGGGGGCTCTAGAAGGGTCTGGGGGCTTTTAGAAGGATCTTGGGGGCCTCTAGAAGGGTCTGGGGGCTTTTAGAAGGGTTCTGGGTGGCTCTGGAATGGTCTGGGGGCTTTTAGAAGCGTCCTGGGGGGCTCTAGAAGGGTGTGGTTGCTTTTAGAAGGGTCCTGGGGGCATCTAGAAGGCTCTGGGGGCTTTCAGAATGGTCCTGGGGGCTTCTAGAAGGGTCTGAAGGATTTTAGAAGGGTCCTGGGAGGCTGTAGAACGGTCTGGGTGCTTTTAGAATGATCCGGGGAGGGTGTAGAAGGGTCTGGGTTCTTTTAGAAGGGTCCTGGGGGGCTCTAGAAGGGTCTGGGTGCTTTCAGAAGGGTCCTGTGGGGCTGTAGAAGGGTGTGGGGGCTTTTAGATGGGTCCTGGGGGGCTCTAGAAGGGTCCGGGGGCTTTTAGAAGGGTCCGTAGAGGCTCTAGAAGGGTCTGGGGGCTTGTAGAAGGGTCCTGGGTGGCTCTAGAAGGGTCTGGGTGCTATTAGAAGGATCCGGGGAGGGTCTAGAAGGCTCTGGGGGCTTTTAGAAGGGTCCTTGGGGGCTCTAGAATGGTCTGGGGACCATTAGAGGAGCCCTGGGGACCTCTAGAATGGTCTGGGGGATTTTAGAAGGGTCCTAAGGAGCTCTAGAAGGGTCTGGGGGATTTTAGAAGGGTCCTGGGGGAATCTAGAAGGGTCTGGGGGCTTTTAGAAGGGTCCTGCGTGTCTCTAGAAGGGTCTGGGGGCTTTTAGAAGGGTCCTGGATGACTCTAGAAGGCTCTGGGGTCTTTCAGAAGGGTCCTAGGGGGCTCTAGAAGGGTCTGGGTGCTTTTAGAAGGGTCCTGGTGTGCTCTAGAAGGGTCTGGGGGCTTTTAGAAGGGTCCTGGGAGACTCTAGAAGGGTCTGATGGCTTTTAGAAGGGTCCTCTAGGGTCTCTAGAAGTGTCTGGGGGCTTTTAGAAGGGTCCTGTGGGGCTCTAGAAGGGTCTGGGGGCATTTAGAAAGGTCCTCTGGGCTCTAGAATGGTCTGGGTGCTTTTAGAAGGGTCCTGGGAGGCTCTAGAAGTGTCTGGGTGCTTTTAGAATGGTCCTGGGAGGCTCTAGAAGGGTCTGGCGGCTTTTTGAAGGGTCCAGGGGGCCTCTAGAAAGGTCTGGGGGCCTTTAGAAGGGTCCTGTGGGTCTGTAGAAGGGTCTGGGGGATTTTAGATGGGTCCTGGGGGGCTCTAGAAGGGTCCGTGGGCTTTCAGAATGGTCCTGGGAGGCTCTAGAAAGGTCTGGGGGCTTTTAGAAGGGTCCTGGGGGGCTCTAGAACGGTCTGGGTGCTATTAGAAGGATCCGGGGAGGGTCTAGAAGGCTCTGGGGGCTTTCAGAAGGGTCCTTGGGGGCTCTAGAAGGGTCTGGGGAACATTAGAGGGGCACTGGGGTCCTCTAGAAGGGTCTGGGGGATTTTAGAAGGGTCCTGGGGAGCTCTAGAATTGTCTGGGGGCTTTTAGAATGGTCCTGGGAGGCTCTAGAAGGGTCTGGGGGCTTTTAGAAGGTTCCTGCTTGTGTCTAGAAGGATCTGAGTGCTTTTAGAAGTATTAGGGGAGGGTCTAGAAGGGTCTGGTTCTTTTAGAAGGGTCCTGTGGGGCTCTAGAAGGGTCTGGGTGCTTTTAGAAGGGTCCTGGGGGGCTCTAGAAGGGTCTGGGGGCTTTTAGAAGTGTCCTGGGGAGCTCAAGATGGGTCTGGAGGCTTTTAGAAGGGTCCTGGGGGGCGCTAGAAATGTCTGGGTGCATTTAGAAGGGTCCTGGGGAGCTCTAGAAGGGTCTGGAGGCTTTTAGAAGGGTCCTGGGGGCTCTAGAAGGGTCTGGGGGCATTCAGAAGGGTCCTGGGGGCCTCTAGAAGGGTCTGGAGGGTTTTAGAAGAGTCCTGGGGGGCTCTAGATGGGTCTGGGTGCTTTTAGAATGATCCGGGGATGGTCTAGAAGGGTCTGGGTGCTTTTAGAAGGGTCCTGGGGGGCTCTACAAATGTCTGGAGGATTTTAGAAGGATCCGGGGAGGCTCTAGAAGGGGGTCTGAGTGCTTTTAGAAGGGTCCTGCGGGGCTCTAGAAGGGTCTGGGTGCTTTCAGAAGTGTCCTGGGTGCATCTAGAAGGGTCTGGGTGCTTTTAGAAGGGACCTGGGTGGCTCTAGAAGGGTCTGGGGGCTTTTAGAAGGGTTCTGTGGGGATGTAGAAGGGACTGGGTGCTTTTAGATGGGTCCTGGGGGGCTCTAGAAGGGTCTGGGGACCATTAGAGGGGCCCTGGTGGCCTCTAGAAGGGTCTGGGGGATTTTAGAAGGGTCCTGGGGAGCTCTAGAAGTGTCTGGAGGCTTTTAGAAGGGTCCTGGGGGGCTCTAGAAGAGTGTTAGGGCTTTTAGAAGCGTCCTGGGGGCATCTAGAAGGCTCTGGGAACTATTAGAAGGGTCCTGGGGTGCTCTAGAAGGGTCTGGGGTCTTTTAGAATGGTCTTGGGGGGCTCTAGAGGGGTCTGGGTCTTTTAGAAGGGTCCTGGTGGGCTCTAGAAGGATCTGGGGACAGTTAGGAGGGTCCTGAGGGGATGTTGAATGGTCTGAGTGCTTTTAGATGGGTCCTGTAGGGCTAAAAAAGGTTCCTAACCCTATCCCTAACCCTAACTCTTACTCTAACCCTAACTCTAACACAAACCCAAACCCTAATCCTAACCCTAACCCTAACCCTAACCCTAACCCTAACTCTAACCCTAACCCTAACCCTAACCCTAACCCTAACCCTAACCCTAACCCTAACTCTAACCCTAACCCTAACCCTAACTCTAACCCTAACCCTAACCCTAACCCTAACCCTAACCCTAACCCTAACCCTAACTCTAACCCTAACCCTAACTCTAACCCTAACCCTAACCCTAACCCTAACCCTAACCCTAACTCTAACCCTAACTCTAACCCTAACCCTAACTCTAACCCTAACCCTAACCCTAACCCTAACCTTAACTCTAACCCTAACCCTAACTCTAACCCTAACCCTAACCCTAACTCTAACCCTAACTCTAACCCTAACCCTAACTCTAACCCTAAACCTAACCCTAACTCTAACCCTAACCCTAACCCTAACCCTAACCCTAACCCTAACCCTAACCCTAACCCTAACCCTAACCCTAACCCTAACCCTAACCCTGCCTCTAACCCCTAGAAGTATCTGGGGGCTTTTAGAAGAGTCCTTGAAGGATCTAGGAGGGTCTAGGGTCTCTAAAAAGGTTCCTAAGGGGCTCCGGAAGGGTTTGGGGTCTTTTAGAAGGGTCCTCGGTGGCTCTAGAAGGGTCTAGGGTATTGTAGAAGGATCCTAAGGGGGTTTAGTAGGGCCTGGGGGGCTTTATAAGATTTTGGGGGCCTTTATAAGGTTTTGGGGGGCTCTAGAAAGTCCGGGGGCTTTGAGAAGCACACTGGGAGCTCTAAAAGTGTCTGGGGGCTTTCAGAATGGTCCTGGGGGTCTCTAGAAGGGTCTGGGTGCTTTTAGAAGGGTCCTGGGGGGCTCTAGAATGGTCTGGGTGCTTTTAGAAGGGTCCTGGGGGGCTCTAGAAGGGTCTGGGTGCTTTCAGAAGGGTCCTGTGGGGCTGTAGAAGGGTGTGGGGGCTTTTAGATGGGTCCTGGGGTGCTCTAGAAGGGTCCGGGGGCTTTTAGAAGGGTCCGTAGAGGCTCTAGAAGGGTCTGGGGGCTTGTAGAAGGGTCCTGGGTGGCTCTAGAAGGGTCTGGGTGCTATTAGAAAGATCCGGGGAGGGTCTAGAAGGCTCTGGGGGCTTTTAGAAGGGTCCTTGGGGGCTCTAGAATGGTCTGGGGACCATTAGAGGAGCCCTGTGGACCTCTAGAATGGTCTGGGGGATTTTAGAAGGGTCCTAAGGAGCTCTAGAAGGGTCTGGGGGATTTTAGAAGGGTCCTGGGGGAATCTAGAAGGGTCTGGGGGCTTTTAGAAGGGTCCTGCGGGTCTCTAGAAGGTTCTGGGTGCTTTTAGATTGGTCCTGGGGTGCTCTAGAAGGGTCTGGGGGCTTTTAGAAGGGTCCTGGGAGACTCTAGAAGGGTCTGATGGCTTTTAGAAGGGTCCTCTAGGGTCTCTAGAAGTGTCTGGGGGCTTTTAGAAGGGTCCTGTGGGGCTCTAGAAGGGTCTGGGGGCATTTAGAAAGGTCCTCGGGGGCTCTAGAAGGGTCTGGGTGCTTTTAGAAGGGTCCTGGGAGGCTCTAGAAGTGTCTGGGTGCTTTTAGAATGGTCCTGGGAGGCTCTAGAAGGGTCTGGCGGCTTTTTGAAGGGTCCAGGGGGGCTCTAGAAAGGTCTGGGGGCTTTTAGAAGGGTCCTGTGGGTCTGTAGAAGGGTCTGGGGGCTTTTAGATGGGTCCTGGGGGGCTCTAGAAGGGTCCGTGGGCTTTCAGAAGGGTCCTGGGAGGCTCTAGAAGGGTCTGGGGGCTTTTAGAAGGGTCCTGGGGGGCTCTAGAACGGTCTGGGTGCTATTAGAAGGATCCGGGGAGGGTCTAGAAGGCTCTGGGGGCTTTCAGAAGGGTCCTTGGGGGCTCTAGAAGGGTCTGGGGAACATTAGAGGGGCACTGGGGTCCTCTAGAAGGGTCTGGGGGATTTTAGAAGGGTCCTGGGGAGCTCTAGAATTGTCTGGGGGCTTTTAGAATGGTCCTGGGAGGCTCTAGAAGGGTCTGGGGGCTTTTAGAAGGGTCCTGCGTGTCTCTAGAAGGGTCTGAGTGCTTTTAGAAGCATTAGGGGAGGGTCTAGAAGGGTCTGGGTGCTTTTAGAAGGGTCCTGTGGGGCTCTAGAAGGGTCTGGGTGCTTTTAGAAGGGTCCTGGGGGGCTCTAGAAGGGTCTGGGGGCTTTTAGAAGGGTCCTGGGGAGCTCTAGATGGGTCTGGGGGCTTTTAGAAGGGTCCTGGGTGGCCCTAGAAATGTCTGGGTGCATTTAGAAGGGTCCTGGGGAGCTCTAGAAGGGTCTGGAGGCTTTTAGAAGGGTCCTGGGGGGTCTAGAAGGGTCTGGGGGCATTCAGAAAGGTCCTGGGGGCCTCTAGAAGGGTCTGGAGGGTTTTAGAAGAGTCCTGGGGGGCTCTACAAATGTCTGGAGGATTTTAGAAGGATCCGGGGAGGTTCTAGAAGGGGGTCTGGGTGCTTTTAGAAGGGTCCTGCGGGGCTCTAGAAGGGTCTGGGTGCTTTCAGAAGTGTCCTGGGTGCATCTAGAAGGGTCTGGGTGCTTTTAGAAGGGACCTGGGTGGCTCTAGAAGGGTCTGGGGGCTTTTAGAAAGGTTCTGTGGGGATGTAGAAGGGTCTGGGTGCTTTTAGATGGGTCCTGGGGGGCTCTAGAAGGGTCTGGGGACCATTAGAGGGGCCCTGGGGGCCTCTAGAAGGGTCTGGGGGATTTTAGAAGGGTCCTGGGGAGCTCTAGAAGTGTCTGGAGGCTTTTAGAAGGGTCCTGGGGGGCTCTAGAAGGGTGTTAGGGCTTTTAGAAGCGTCCTGGGGGCATCTAGAAGGCTCTGGGGGCTATTAGAAGGGTCCTGGGGTGCTCTAGAAGGGTCTGGGGTCTTTTAGAATGGTCTTGGGGGGCTCTAGAGGGGTCTGGGTCTTTTAGAAGGGTCCTGGTGGGCTCTAGAAGGATCTGGGGACAGTTAGGAGGGTCCTGAGGGGATGTTGAATGGTCTGAGTGCTTTTAGATGGGTCCTGTAGGGCTAAAAAAGGTTCCTAACCCTAACTCTTACTCTAACCCTAACTCTAACACAAACCCAAATCCTAACCCTAACCCTAACCCTAACTCTAACCCTAACGCTAACCCTAAACCTAACCCTAACTCTAACCTTAACCCTAACCCTAACCCTAACCCTAACCCTAACCCTAACCCTAACCCTTACCCTAACCCTAACCCTAACCCTAACCCTAACCCTTACCCTAACCCTAAACCTAACCCTAACCCTAACTCTAACCCTAACCCTAACCCTAACCCTAACCCTAATCCTAACTCTAACCCTAACCCTAACCCTAACTCTAACCCTAACCCTAACCCTAACTCTAACCCTAACTCTAACCCTAACCCTAACCCTAACTCTAACCCTAACCCTAACTCTAACCCTAACCCTAACCCTAACCCTAACCCTAACCCTAACCCTAACCCTAAACTGCCTCTAACCCCTAGAAGTATCTGGGGGCTTTTAGAAGAGTCCTTGAAGGATCTAGGAGGGTCTAGGGTCTCTAAAAAGGTTCCTAAGGGGCTCCGGAAGGGTTTGGGGTCTTTTAGAAGGGTCCTCGGTGGCTCTAGAAGGGTCTAGGGTATTGTAGAAGGGTCCTAAGGGGGTTTAGTAGGGCCTGGGGGGCTTTATAAGATTTTGGGGGCCTTTATAAGGTTTTGGGGGGCTCTAGAAAGTCCGGGGGCTTTGAGAAGCACACTGGGGGCTCTAAAAGTGTCTGGGGGATTTTAGAATGTTCCTGGGGGCTCTAGACGTGTCTAGGTGCTTTTAGAAGGTTCCTGGGAGGCTCTAGAAGTGTCTGGGTGATTTTAGAAGGGCTCTGGGTGTCTCTAGAATGGTCTGGTTGCTTTTAGAAGGGTCCTGGTGGGCTCTAGAAGGGTCTGGGTGCTTTTAGAAATGTCCTGGGTGGCTCTAGAATCGTCTGGGGGCATTTAGAAGGGTCCCGGGGGGCTCTAGAAGGGTCTGGGTGCTTTTAGAAGGATCTTGGGGGCCTCTAGAAGGGTCTGGGGGCTTTTAGAAGGGTTCTGGGTGGCTCTAGAATGGTCTGGGGGCTTTTAGAAGCGTCCTGGGGGGCTCTAGAAGGGTGTGGTTGCTTTTAGAAGGGTCCTGGGGGCATCTAGAAGGCTCTGGGGGCTTTCAGAAGGGTCCTGGGGGCTTCTAGAAGGGTCTGAAGGATTTTAGAAGGGTCCTGGGAGGCTGTAGAAGGGTCTGGGTGCTTTTAGAATGATCCGGGGAGGGTGTAGAAGGGTATGGGTTCTTTTAGAAGGGTCCTGGGGGGCTCTAGAAGGGTCTGGGTGCTTTCAGAAGGGTCCTGTGGGGCTGTAGAAGGGTGTGGGGGCTTTTAGATGGGTCCTGGGGGGCTCTAGAAGGGTCCGGGGGCTTTTAGAAGGGTCCGTAGAGGCTCTAGAAGGGTCTGGGGGCTTGTAGAAGGGTCCTGGGTGGCTCTAGAAGGGTCTGGGTGCTATTAGAAGGATCCGGGGAGGGTCTAGAAGGCTCTGGGGGCTTTTAGAAGGGTCCTTGGGGGCTCTAGAAGGGTCTGGGGACCATTAGAGGAGCCCTGGGGACCTCTAGAATGGTCTGGGGGATTTTAGAAGGGTCCTAAGGAGCTCTAGAAGGGTCTGGGGGCTTTTAGAAGGGTCCTGGGTGAATCTAGAAGGGTCTGGGGGCTTTTAGAAGGGTCCTGCGGGTCTCTAGAAGGTTCTGGGGGCTTTTAGAAGGGTCCTGGAGGACTCTAGAAGGCTCTGGGGTCTTTCAGAAGGGTCCTAGATGGCTCTAGAAGGGTCTGGGTGCTTTTAGAAGGGTCCTGGTGTGCTCTAGAAGGGTCTGGGGGCTTTTAGAAGGGTCCTGGGAGACTCTAGAAGGGTCTGATGGCTTTTAGAAGGGACCTCTAGGGTCTCTAGAAGTGTCTGGGGGCTTTTAGAAGGGTCCTGTGGGGCTCTAGAAGGGTCTGGGGGCATTTAGAAAGGTCCTCGGGGGCTCTAGAAGGGTCTGGGTGCTTTTAGAAGGGTCCTGGGAGGCTCTAGAAGTGTCTGGGTGCTTTTAGAATGGTCCTGGGAGGCTCTAGAAGGGTCTGGCGGCTTTTTGAAGGGTCCAGGGGGCCTCTAGAAAGGTCTGGGGGCTTTTAGAAGGGTCCTGTGGGTCTGTAGAAGGGTCTGGGGGATTTTAGATGGGTCCTGGGGGGCTCTAGAAGGGTCCGTGGGCTTTCAGAAGGGTCCTGGGAGGCTCTAGAAGGGTCTGGGGGCTTTTAGAAGGGTCCTGGGGGGCTCTAGAACGGTCTGGGTGCTATTAGAAGGATCCGGGGAGGGTCTAGAAGGCTCTGGGGGCTTTCAGAAGGGTCCCTGGTGGCTCTAGAAGGGTCTGGGGAACATTAGAGGGGCACTGGGGTCCTCTAGAAGGGTCTGGGGGATTTTAGAAGGGTCCTGGGGAGCTCTAGAATTGTCTGGGGGCTTTTAGAATGGTCCTGGGAGGCTCTAGAAGGGTCTGGGGGCTTTTAGAAGGGTCCTGCGTGTCTCCAGAAGGGTCTGAGTGCTTTTAGAAGGATTCGGGGAGGGTCTAGAAGGGTCTGGTGACTTTTAGAAGGGTCCTGTGGGGCTCTAGAAGGGTCAGGGTGCTTTTAGAAGGGTCCTGGGGGGCTCTAGAAGGGTCTGGGTGCTTTTAGAAGAGTCCTGGGGGGCTCTAGAAGGGTCTGGGTGCTTTTAGAAGGGTCCTGGGGGGCGCTAGAAATGTCTGGGTGCATTTAGAAGGGTCCGGGGGGGTCTAGAAGGGTCTGGGGGCATTCAGAAGTGTCCTGGGGGCCTCTAGAAGGGTCTGGAGGGTTTTAGAAGAGTCCTGGGGGGCTCTAGATGGGTCTGGGTGCTTTTAGAATGATCCGGGGATGGTCTAGAAGGGTCTGGGTGCTTTTAGAAGGGTCCTGGGGGGCTCTACAAATGTCTGGAGGATTTTAGAAGAATCCGGGGAGGTTCTAGAAGGGGGTCTGGGTGCTTTTAGAAGGGTCCTGCGGGGCTCTAGAAGGGTCTGGGTGCTTTCAGAAGTGTCCTGGGTGCATCTAGAAGGGTCTGAGTGCTTTTAGAAGGGACCTGGGTGGCTCTAGAAGGGTCTGGGGGCTTTTAGAAGGGTTCTGTGGGGATGTAGAAGGGTCTGGGTGCTTTTAGATGGGTCCTGGGGGGCTCTAGAAGGGTCTGGGGACCATTAGAGGGGCCCTGGGGGCCTCTAGAAGGGTCTGGGGGATTTTAGAAGGGTCCTGGGGAGCTCTAGAAGTGTCTGGAGGCTTTTAGAAGGGTCCTGGGGGGCTCTAGAAGGGTGTTAGGGCTTTTAGAAGCGTCCTGGGGGCATCTAGAAGGCTCTGGGAACTATTAGAAGGGTCCTGGGGTGCTCTAGAAGGGTCTGGGGGCTTTTAGAATGGTCTTGGGGGGCTCTAGAGGGGTCTGGGTCTTTTAGAAGGGTCCTGGTGGGCTCTAGAAGGATCTGGGGACAGTTAGGAGGGTCCTGAGGGGATGTTGAATGGTCTGAGTGCTTTTAGATGGGTCCTGTAGGGCTAAAAAAGGTTCCTAACCCTAACTCTTACTCTAACCCTAACTCTAACACAAACCCAAATCCTAACCCTAACCCTAACCCTAACTCTAACCCTAACCCTAACCCTAACCCTAACCCTAACCCTAACCTTAACCCTAACCCTAACCCTAACCCTAACCCTAACCCTAACCCTAACCCTAACCCTTACCCTAACCCTAACCCTAACCCTAACCCTAACCCTTACCCTAACCCTAAACCTAACCCTAACCCTAACTCTAACCCTAACCCTAACCCTAACCCTAACCCTAACCCTAACCCTAATCCTAACCCTAACCCTAACCCTAACCCTAACCCTAACCCTAACCCTAACCCTAACCCTAACCCTAACCCTAAACTGCCTCTAACCCCTAGAAGTATCTGGGGGCTTTTAGAAGAGTCCTTGAAGGATCTAGGAGGGTCTAGGGTCTCTAAAAAGGTTCCTAAGGGGCTCCGGAAGGGTTTGGGGTCTTTTAGAAGGGTCCTCGGTGGCTCTAGAAGGGTCTAGGGTATTGTAGAAGGATCCTAAGGGGGTTTAGTAGGGCCTGGGGGGCTTTATAAGATTTTGGGGGCCTTTATAAGGTTTTGGGGGGCTCTAGAAAGTCCGGGGGCTTTGAGAAGCACACTGGGGGATCTAAAAGTGTCTGGGGGATTTTAGAATGTTCCTGGGGGCTCTAGACGTGTCTGGGTGCTTTTAGAATGTTCCTGGGGGGCTCTAGAAGGGTCTGGGTGCTTCTAGAGCAAAAATTTTCATTTTGCACATTTGGGGAATTCGCAGGGGTCAGGACACCCGGAGTGCAAAGGATGAGCCTGGCCTGGGAAAAGCACCTGCTTGATGAGGGTGTCTCCCCTGCCAGCTAAGTACAAAGCCCCCAGACCATTCTAGAGCCCCCAAGGACCCTTCCAAAAGCCCCCAGACCCTTCTGGAGACGTTCAGTTTCCTTTGAAAAGGCCCCAGACCCTTCTTGAGGCACCCAGGAAACTTCCAAAATCACCCAGACCCTTATAGAGCCACCCAGGGACCCTTCTCAAAGACCCCAGACCCTTCTAGAGCACACCAGGACCCTTCTAAAAGCCCCCAGACCCTTCTAGAGCATCTCAGGACCCTTCTAAAAGCCCCCAGAATCTTCTAGAGCCCCCGCGAACCCTTCTAAAATACATCAGACCCTTCTAGAGGCCCCCAGGACCCTTCTGAAAGCCCCCAGAACATTCTAGAGTCCCCCAGGACCCTTCTAAAAGCACCCAGACCCTTCTAGAGCCACCCAGGACCCTACTAAAAGATCCCAGACCCTTCTAGAAATCCCCAGGACCCTTCTGAAAGCACCCAGAACCTTCTAGAGCCCCCCAGGACCAGTCTAAAAGCCCCCAGACCCGTCTAGAGCATCCCAGGACCCTTCTAAAAGCCTCAAGACCATTCTATAGCCTCCCAGGACCATTCTAAAAGCCCCCAGACTCTTCTAGAGACCCCCAGGACCATTCTAAAAGCACCCAGACCCTTCTAGAGGCCACGAGGACCCTTCTAAAAGCCTCCAGACCCTTCTAGAGCCTCCCAGGACCCTTCTAAAAGCCCCCAGACCTTTCTAGAGCCCCCCAGGACCCATCTACAATCCCCCAGACACTTCTAGAGCCCCCCCGGACCCTTCTAATAGCTCCCAAACCCTTCTAGAGGCCACCAGGACCCTTCTAAAACTCCCCAGACCCTTCTAGAGCCCCCCAGGACCCTTCTAAAAGCCCCCAGACCCTTCCAGAGGCCCCCAGGACCCTTCTAAAATCCTCCAGACCCTTCTAGAGGCCCCCAGGACCCTTCTAAAAGACCCCAGACCCTTCTAGAGCCTCCCAGGACCCTTCTGAAAGACACCAGACACTTCTAGGGCCCCCCAGGACCCTTCTAAAAGCTCCCAGACCATTCTAGACCCTCCCCGGATCGTTCTAAAAGCCCCCAGACCCTTCTAGAGCCCCCCAGGACCCATCTAAAAGCCTCCAGACCCTTCTAGAGCCCCCCAGGACCCTTCTAATAGACCCCAGGCCCTTCTAGACCCTCCCCGGAATCTTCTAAAAGAACCCAGACCCTTCTAGATCCTCCCAGGACCGTTCTAAAAGCACCCAGACCCTTCTAGAGCCACCCAGGACCCTTCTAAAAGCCCCGAGACCCTTCTAGAGCCCCCCAGGACCCTTCTAAAAGCCCCCAGACCCTTCTAGAGCCTCCCAGGACCCTTCAAAACCACCCCAGGCCCTTCTAGAAACACCCAGGACCGTATAAAAACCCCCAGACCCTTCTTGAGGCACCCAGGACCCTTCCAAAAGCACCCAGACCCTTCTAGAGCCACCCAAGGACCCATCTCAAAGACCCCAGACCGCCAGACCCTTCTAGAGCCCCCCACGACACTTCTAAAAGCACCCAGACCCTTCTAGAGGCCCCCAGGGCGCCTCTTAAGGCACCTCGTCCCTTCTAGAGCCCCAAAGGATCCTTCTAAAAGACTCTAGACCCCTCTAGAGCCCCCCAGGACCATTCTAAAAGTACCCAGACCCTTCTAGAGGCCCCCAGGACCCTTCTAAAAGTCCCCAGACCCTTCTAGAGCACCCCAAATCCCTTCCAAAATCCCCCAGACCCTTCTAGAGCCCACCCGGACCCTTCTAAAAGCCCCCAGACCCTTCTAGAGGACCCCAGGACCCTTCTGAAAGCCCCCAGAACCTTCTACAGCCCCCCAGGACCATTCTAAAAGCCCCCCGACCTTCTAGATCTCCCCAGGACCCTTCTAAAAGTCCCCAGACCCTTCTAGAGCATCCCAGGACCCTTCTAAAAGACCCCAGACCCCTCTAGAGTCCCCCAGGACCCTTCTAAAAACCCCCAGACCCTTCTAGAGCCCCCCAGGATCCATCTAAAAGCCCCAAGACCCTTCTAGAGCCCCCTAGGACCCTTCTGAAAGCACCCAGACCCTTCTAGAGCCCCCCAGGACCCGTCTAAAAGCCCCCAGACCCTTCTAGAGCATCCCAGGACCCTTATAAAAGACCCCAGACCCTTCTAGAGCCTCCCAAGACCCTTCTAAAAGCCCCCAGACCCTTCTAGAGGCCCCCAGGACCCTTCGAAAAGCACCCAGACCCTTCTAGAGCCTCCCAGGACCTTTCTAAAAGCACCCAGACCCTTCTAGAGCCCCCCAGGACCCTTCTAAAAGCCCCCAGACCCTTCTAGAGCCCCCCAGGACCCTTCTACAAGCCCCCAGACCCTTCTAGAGCCCCCCCGGACCATTCTAATAGCTCCCAGACCCTTCAAGACGCCCCCAGGACCATTCTAAATGCCCCCAGACCCTTCTAGATGCTCCCAGGGCCCCTCTTAAGGCACCCCGTCCCTTCTAGAGCACCCCAGGACCCTTCTAAAAGTCCCCAGACCCTTCTAGAGCACCCCAAATCCCTTCTAAAAGCCCCCAGACCCTTCTAGAGCCCACCCGGACCCTTCTAAAAGCCCCCAGACACTTCTAGAGGACCCCAGGACCCTTCTGAAAGCCCCCAGAACCTTCAAGAGCCCACCAGGACCCTTCTAAAAGCCCCCAGACCCTTCTAGAGCCCCCCAGGACTCTTCTAAAAACCCCAGACCCTTCTAGAGACACCCAGGACCCTTCTGAACTCCCCCAGAACCTTCTAGAGCCCCCCAGGACCCTTCTAAAATCGCCCAGACCCTTCTAGAGCATCCCAGGACCCTTCTAAAAGCACCCAGACCCTTCTAGAGCATCCCAGGACCTTTCTAAAAGCCCGCAGACCCTTCTAGAAGCTCCCCAGGACCCTTCTAAAAGCCCCCAGTCCCTTCTAGAGCCACCCAGGACCATTTTAAAAACCCCCAAACCCTTCTAGAGCCTCCCAGGACCCTTCTAAAAGACCCCAGACCCTTCTACAGCACCCCAGGACCCATCTAATCGCCTTCAGACCCTTATAGAGCCCCCCCGGACCCTTCCAATAGCCCAAAGACCCTTCTAGACGCGCCCAGGACCCATCTAAAAGCCCCCAGACCCTTCTAGAGCCTCCCAGGACCCTTCTAAAATCCCCCAGACCCTTCTAGAGCCCCCCAGGGCCCCTCTTAATGGCCCCAGACCCTTCTAGAGCCCCCCAGGACCCTTCTAAAAGCCCCCAGACCCTTATAGATGCCCCCAGGACCCTTCTAAAAGCACCCAGACCCTTCTAGAGCCTCCCAGGACCACTTTAAAAGACCACAAACCTTTCTAGAGCCACTCATGACCTTTCTAAAAGCCCCCAGACCTTTCTAGAGCCTCCCAGGACCCTTTTAAAAGACCCCAGACCCCTCTAGAGCTCCCCAAGACCCTTCTAAAATCCCCCAGACCCTTCTAGAGGCCCCCAGGGCCCATCTAAAGGTCCGCAAACCCTTCTAGAGCCCCATAGGACCCTTCTAAAAGCCCCCAGACCCTTCTAGAGCCCCCCAGGAACCTTCTTAAAGCTCCAGACCCTTATAGAGCCTCCCAGGACAGTTCTAAAAGCCCCCAGACCCATCTAGAGCACCCCAGGACCCTTCTAAATGCCCCCAGACCCCTATAGAGCTACGCAAAAGCCTTCTAATACCACCCAGACCATTCTAGAGGCACCCAGGACCATTCTGAAAGCCCCCAGACCCTTCTAGAGGACACCAGGACCCTTCTAAAAGCGCCCGGACCCTTCTAGAGCCCCCCAGGACCCATCTAAAAGCAACCAGACTATTCTACAGCACCCCAGGACCCTTCTAAAAGCCCCCAGACCTTTCTAGAGCACCCCAGGACCCCTCTAAAATACCCCAGACCCTTCTAGAGCCCCCCAGGACCTTTCTAAAAGCACCCAGACCCTTCTAGATACCACCAGGACCCTATAAAAGCCCCCAGACCCTTATAGAGGCATTCAGGAGCCTTCCAAATGAACCCAGACCCTTGTAGAGTCACCCAGGACCCTTCTCAAAGACCCCAGACCCTTCTAGAGGCCCCCAGGGCCCTTCTTAATGCCCCCAGATCCTTCTAGAGCCCCCCCAGGACCCTTCTAAAAGCACCCAGACCCTTCTAGAGGCCCCCAGGACCTTTCTAAAAGCCCCCAGTCCATTCTAGAGCCCCCCAAGACCCTTCTAAAAGACCCCAGACCCTTCTAGAGTACTCCAGGACCCTTCTGAAAGCCCCCCAGAACCTTCTAGAGCCCCCCAGGACCCTTCTAAAAGACTCCAGACCCTTCTAGAGCCCCCCAGGACCCTGTTAAAAGCCCCCAGACCCTTCTAGACCCTCCCGGGATCCTTCTAAAAGCCCCCAGACCATTCCATAGACACCCAGGACCCTTCTAAAACCCCGTAGACCCTTCTAGAGCCCCCCAGGACCCTTCTAAAAGCTTCCAGACCATTCTAGAGCCTCCCAGGACCATTTTAAAAGACCACAAACCCTTCTAGAGCCAATAATGAGATTTCTAAAAGCCCCCAGACCCTTCTAGAGCCTCCCAGGACCCTTTTAAAAGCCCCCAGACCCTTCTAGAGCTCCCCAGGACCCTTCTAAAATCCCCCACACTCATCTAGAGGCCCCCAGGGCCCATCTAAAGTTCCCCAAACCCTTCTAGAGCACCCTAGGACCCATCTAAAAGCCCCCAGACCCTTCTAGAGCCCCCCAGGAACCTTCTAAAAGCCCCCAGACCCTTAAAGGGCCTCCCAGGACAGTTCTAAAAGCCCCCAGACCCTTCTAGAGCCCACCAGGACCCTTCTGAATGCCCCCAGACCCTTCTAGAGCACCGCAGAACCCTTCTAATAGCCCCCAGACCCTTCTAGAGGCCCCCAGGACCATTCTGAAAGCACCCAGACCCTTCTAGAAGACACCAGGGCCCTTCTAAAAGCGCCCGGACCCTTCTAGAGACACCCAGGACCCATCTAAAAGCCCCCAGACTCTTCCACACCAATCCAGAACCATTCTAAAAGCCCCCAGACCCTTCTAGAGCCCACCAGGACCCCTCTAAAAGAACCCAGACACTTCTAGAGCCCCACAGGACCCTTCTAAAAGCCCCCAGACCCTTCTAGAATCCACCAGGACCCTGTAAAAGACCCCAGACCCTTACAGAGGCACTCAGGACCTTTCCAAAAGACCCCAGACCCTTCTAGAGGCACCCAGGACCCTTCTAAAAGACCCCAGACCCTTCTAGAGCACCCCAAGACCCTTCTAAAAGCCACTAGACCCTTCTAGACCCTCCCCGGATCCTTCTAAATGTCCCCAGACCATTCCAGAGCCCCCCAGGACCCTTCTAAAAGCGCGCAGAACCTTCTAGAGCATCCCAGGACCGTTCTAAAAGATTCCAGACCCTTCTAGAGCCTCCCAGGACCTTTTTAAAAGACCACAAACCATTCTAGAGCCCCTCATGACCTTTCTAAAAGCACCCAGACCCTTCTAGAGCCTCCCAGGACCCTTCTAAAAGCCCCCAGACCCTTCTAGACCTCCCCAGGACATTTCTAAAATCCCCCAGACCCTTCTAGAGTCCCGCAGGACCCTTCCAAAAGCCCCCAGACCCTTCTAGAGCATCCCAATACCCTTCCAAAAGCCCCCAGGCCCTTCTAGAACCACCCAGGACCCTTCTAAAAGCCCCCAGACCCTTCTAGAGCCTCCCAGGACCCTTTTAAAAGCCCCCAGACCCTTCTAGAGCTCCCCAGGACTCTTCTAAAATCCCCCAGACCCTTCTAGAGGCCCCCAGGGCCCCTCTAAATATCCCCAAACCCTTCTAGAGCCCCCTAGGACCCTTCTAAAAGCCCCCAGACGCTTCTAGAGCCCGCCCAGACCCTTCTTATAGTCCCCAGACCCATCTAGAAGCCCCAAGGACACTTCTGAAAGCCCCCAGACCCTTCTAGAGGCACCCAGGACCCTTCGAAAAGCTCCCAGACCCTTCTAGAGACACCCAGAACCCTTCTAAAAGGCCCCAGACCCTTCTAGAACCCCCTAGAATCCTTCTAAAAGCCCCCAGACCCTTCTAAACCGTCCCCGGATCCTTCTAAAAGCACCCAGACCCTTCTAGAGCCCACCAGGACCCTTCTAAAAGCCTCCAGACCCTTCTAGAGGCAACCAGGACCGTTCAAAAATACCTCAGACCCTTCTAGAGGAACCCAGGACCTTTCTAAAAGTCATCAGACCCTTCTAGAGCCCCCCAGGACCCTTCTAAAAGCCCCCAGACCCTTCTAGACCCTCCCCGGATCCTTCTAAAAGCCCCCAGACCATTCTAGAGCAACCTAGGACCCTTCTAAAAGCCTCCAGACCCTTCTAGAGCCCCCCAGGAACATTCTAAACCCCCAGACCCTTAAAGAGCCTCCCAGGACAGTTCTAAAAGCCCCCAGACCCTTCTAGAGCCCACCAGGACCTTTCTAAATGCCCCCAGACCCTTCTAGAGCACCGCAGAACCCTTCTAATAGCCCCCAGACCCTTTTAGAGGCAACAGGACCGTTCTGAAAGCACCCAGACCCTTCTAGAGGACACCAGGACCCTTTTAAAAGCGCCCGGACCCTTCTAGAGCCCCCCAGGACCCATCTAAAAGCCCCCAGACTTTTCTACAGCAATCCAAGACCATTCTAAAAGCCCCCGGACCCTTCTAGAGCCCCCCAGGACCCATCTAAAAGCCCCCAGACTCTTCTACAGCAATCCAGGACCATTCTAAAAGCCCCCAGGCCCTTCTAGAGCCCACCAGGACCCATCTAAAAGCCCCCAGACTCTTCTACAGCAATTGAGGACCATTCTAAAAGCCCCAGACCCTTCTAGAGCCCACCAGGACCCCTCTAAAAGCCTCCACACCCTTCTAGAGCCGCCCAGGACCCTTCTAAAAGCCCCCAGACCCTTCTAGAGACCACCAGGACCCTATAAAAGCCACCAGACCCTTATAGAGGCAACCAGGACAATTCCAAAAGACCTCAGACCCTTCTAGAGGCACCCAGGACCCTTCTCAAAGACCCCAGACCCTTCTAGAGCCCCCAGGACCTTTCTAAATGCCCCCAGACCCTTCTAGAGCACCGCAGAACCCTTCTAATAGCCCCCAGACCCTTCTAGAGGCCCCAGGACCATTCTGAAAGCACCCAGACCCTTCTAGAGGACACCAGGACCCTTTTAAAGCGCCCGGACCCTTCTAGAGCCCCCCAGGACCCATCTAAAAGCCCCAGACTCTTCTACAGCAATCCAGGACCATTCTAAAGCCCCCAGACCCTTCTAGAGCCCACCAGGACCCCTCTAAAAGCCTTCAGACCCTTCTAGAGCCCCCCAGGACCCTTTTAAAAGCCCCCAGACCCTTCTAGAGACCACCAGGACCCTATAAAAGCCCCAGACCGTTATAGAGGCACTCAGGACCCTTCCAAAAGACCCCAGACCCTTCTAGAGGCACCCAGGACCCTTCTCAAAGAACCCAGACCCTTCTAGAGCCCCCCAGGACCATTCTAAAAGCCCCCAGACCCTTCTAGACCTCCCCAGGACATTCTAAAATCCCCCAGACCCTTCTAGAGTCACCCAGGGCCCCTCTAAAGGTCCCCCAGACCCTTCTAGAGCCCCCTAGGACCCTCCCCGGATCCTTCTAAATGTCCCCAGACCATTCCAGAGCCCACCACGACCCTTCTAGAAGCCCGCAGACCCTTCGAGAGCCCCCCAGGACCCTTCTAAAGATTCCAGACCCTTCTAGAGCCTCCCAGGACCTTTTTAAAAGACCACAAACCATTCTTGAGCCCCTCATGACCTTTCTAAAAGCCCCCAGACCCTTCTAGACCTCCCCAGGACATTTCTAAATCCCCAAGACCCTTCTAGAGTCACCCAGGGCCCCTCTAAAGGTCCCCAGACCCTTCTAGAGCACCCTAGGACCCTTCTAAAAGCCCCTAGACCCTTCTAGAGCCGCCAGGACCCTTCTAAATGCCCCCAGACCCTTCTGAATTACCTAGGACCCTTCTAAATGCCCCCAGACCCTTCTAGAGCATCCCAGGACCCTTCCAAAAGCCCCCAGACCCTTCTAGAACCACCCAGGACCCTTCTAAAAGCCCCCAGACCCTTCTAGAGCCTCCCAGGACCCTTTTAAAAGCCCCAGACCCTTCTAGAGCTCCCCAGGACTCTTCTAAAATCCCCCAGACCCTTCTAGAGGCCCCCAGGGCCCCTCTAAATATCCTCAAACCCTTCTAGAGCCCGCCCGGACCCTTCTAATAGCCCCCAGACCCATCTAGAAGCCCCAAGGACACTCTGAAAGCCCCAGACCCTTCTAGAGGCCCCAGGACCCTTCGAAAAACCCCCAGACCCTTCTAGGGACACCCAGGACTCTTCTAAAGGCCCCAGACCCTTCTAGAACCCCTAGAATCCTTCTAAAAGCCCCCAGACCCTTCTAAACCGTCCCCGGATCCTTCTAAAAGCAACCAGACCCTTCTAGAGCACCCCAGGACCATTCTAAAAGCCTCCAGACCCTTCTAGAGGCACCCAGGACCCTTCTAAAATCCCTCAGACCCTTCTAGAGGAACCCAGGACCTTTCTAAAAGTCATCAGACCCTTCTAGAGCCCCCCAGGACCCTTCTAAAAGCCCCCAGACCCTTCTAGACCCTCCCCGGATCCTTCTAAAAAGCCCCCAGACCATTCTAGAGGCCCCCAGGACACTTCTAAAAGCCCGCAGACCCTTCTAGATCCCCCCAGGACCCTTCTAAAAGCCCCCAGACCCTTCTAGAAGCCACCCAGGAACCTTTTAAAAGCCCCAGACCCTTCAAGAGACCCTCATGACCCTTCTAAAAGCACCCAGACCCTTCTAGAGCTCCCCAGGACCTTTCTAAAAGCACCCAGAACCCTTCTAGAGGCCCCCAGGACCCTTCTAAATCACCCAGACCCTTCTAGAGGCCCCCAGGACGCTTCTAAAAGCCCCCAGACGCTTCTAGAGCCCTACAGGACCCTTCTAAAAGCGTCCAGACCATTCCAGAGGCCCCCAGGATCCTTCAAAAAGCCCCAGACCCTTCTAGAGCCTCCCCGGATCCTTCTAAAAGACCCCAGACCCTTCTAGAGGACACCAGGACTCTTCTAAAAGCCACCAGACCCTTCTAGAGCCCCCCAGGACCATTCTAAAAAGAACACAGACCCTTCTAGATGTCCCCAGGACCCTTCTAAAAGCCCCCACACCCCTTCTAGAACCTCCCAGGGCCCTTCTAAAAGCATCCAGACCCTTCTAGAGCCCCCCGGACCCTTCTAAAAGCACCCAGACACTTCTAGAAGGTCCCCAGGACTCTTCTAAAAGCCCTCAGACCCTTCTAGAGCCCCCCAGGACCCTTCTAAAAGACCCCAGACCCTTCAAGAGCCATCCAGGGCCCTTCTAAAAGCCCCCAGACCCTTCTAGAGGCCCCCAGGACCCTTCTAGAAGCACCCAGACCCCTCTAGAGGCCACCAGGACCCTTCTAAAAGCCCCCAGTTCATTCTAGAGCCCCGCAAGACCCTTCTAAAATACCCCAGACCTTCTAGAGTACTCCAGGACTGTTCTGAAAGCCCCCAGACCCTTCTAGAGCCCCCCAGGACCCTTCTAAAATCCCCCAGACCCTTCTAGAGCCAACCCAGGACCCTTCTAAAAGACCCTGACCCTTCTAGACCCTCCCCGGATCCCTCAAAAAGCCCCAGACCTTCTAAAAGCCCCCAGACCCTTCTAGATCCTACCCGGATCCTTCTAAAAGCACCCAGACCATTCTAGAGCCCCCCAGGACCCTTCTAAAAGCCTCCGTGACCCTACTAGAGTCCCCCAGGGCCCCTCTAAAGGTCCCAAACCCTTCTAGAGCCCCACAGGACCCTTCTAAAATCCCCCAGATTCTTATAGAGCCTCCCAGGACAGTTCTAAAAGAGCCCAGACCCTTCTTAGCCCCCCAACACCCTTCTAAATGCCCCCAGACCTTTCTAGAGCACCCCAGGACCCTTCTAATAGCCCCCAGACCCTTCTAGTGCCTCCCAGAACCTCTCTAAAAGCCCCCAGACCCTTCTAGAGCTCACCAGGACCCTTCCAAAAGACCTCAGACCGTTCTAGAGGCCCCCAGGACCCTTCTGAAAGTCCCCAGACCCTTCTAGAGGCCCCCAGGGCCCCTAAAAAGCCCAACAGACGCTTCTAGAGCTCCCCAGGACCCTTCTAAAAGCACCCAGACCCTTCTAGAGCCCTCCAGAACTCTTCTAAAAGGGCCCAGACCCTTCTAGAGGCCCCCAGGAACATTCTGAAAGTCCCCAGACCCTTCTAGAGCCCCCCCCGGACCCTTCTAAAAGCCGGCAGACCCTTCCAGAGCCCCCCAGGACCCTTCTAAAAGCCCCCAGACCCTTCTAGAGCCCCCCAGGACCTATCTAAAAGCACCCAGACCCTTCTAGATGCCTCCAGGACCCTTCTAAAAGCCCCCAGACCCTTCTAGAGCCCCCCAGGACCCTTCTAAAAGCACCCAGACACTTTTAGAGGCCCCCAGGACTCTTCTAAAAGCCCTCAGACCCTTCTAGAGCCCCCCAGGACCCTTCTAAAAGACCCCAGACCCTTCAAGAGCCCCCCAGGGCCCTTCTAAAAGCCCCCAGACCATTAGAAGCGTCCTGGGGTTATCTAGTAGGGTCTGGGGTCTTTTAGAAGGGTCCTGGGGGACACTAGAAGGGTCTGGGAGGTTTTAGAATGGCCCTGGGGGGCTCTAGAAGGGTCTGGGGGCTTTTAGAAGGGTCCTGGAGGCATCTAGAAGGGTCTGGGGGCTTTTAGATCGGTCCTGGGGGGCTATAGAAGGTTCTGGGGGCTTTTTGAAGGGTCCTGGGGGGCTCTAGAATGGTCTGGGGCCTTTTAGAAGGGTACTGGGGGGCTCTAAAAGGGTCTGGTTGCTTTTAGAAGAGTCCTGGGGAGATCTAGAAGGGTCTGGGGACTTTTAGAAGGGTCCTGGGGGGCTGTAGAAGGGTCTGAAGGCCTTTAGAGGGGCCCTGGGGGCCTCTAGAAGAGTCCGGGGGCTATTAGAAGGGCCCTGGGGGACTCTAGAAGGGTCTGGGTGCTTTTAGAAAGGTCCTGGGAGGCTCTAGAAGGGTCTGGTTGCCTTTAGAAGAGCCCTGGGGGCCTCTGGAAGGGTCTGGGGTCTTTTAGAAGGGTCCTGGGGGGATCTAGAAGGGTCTGGGGGCTTTTAGAAGGGTCCTGGGGGACTCTAGAAGGGTCTGGGGGCTTTTAGAAAGGTCCTGGGAGGCTCTAGAAGGGTCTGGTTGCCTTTAGAAGAGGCCTGGGGGCCTCTGGAAGGGTCTGGGGTCTATTAGAATGGTCCTGGGGAGGTCTAGAAGGGTCTGGGGGCTTTTAGAAGGGTCCTGGGGAGCTCTAGAAGCGTCTGGTTGCCTTTAGAGGGGCCCTGGGGGCCTCCAGAAGGGTCTGGGTTCTTTTAGAAGGGCCCTGGGGGCTCTAGATAGATCTTTGGGCTTTTAGAAGGGTCCTGGGAGGCTCTAGAAGGGTCCGGGGGCTTTTAGAAGGGTCCTGGGGGGCTCTGGAAGCGTCTGGTTGGCATTAGAAGGGCCCTGGGGGGCTCTAGAAGGGTCTGGGAGCTTTTAGAAGGGCCCTGGGAGGCTCTAGAAGGGTCTGGTGGGCTTTTAGAAGGGTCCTGGTAGCATCTAGAAGGGTCTGGGGTCTTTTAGAAGGCTCCTGGAGGCATCTAGAAGGGTCTGGGGGCATTTAGAAGGGTCCTTTGGAGCTCTAGAAGGGTCTGGGGGCTTTTAGAAGGGTCCTGGGGGCCTCTAGAGTGGTCTGGGGACTTTCAGAATGTTCCTGGGGGTCTCTAGAAGGGTCTGGGCGCTTTTAGAAGGGTCCTGGGTGCCTCTAGAAGGGTCTGCGTTCTTTTAGAAGGGTCCTAGGGGGCTCTAGAAGCGTCTGGGTGCTTTAGAGAGGCCCTGGGTGCCTCTGGAAGGGTCTAGAGTCTTTTAGAAGGTCCCTGGGGGGCTCTAGACGGGTCTGGGGGCTTTGAGAACGGTTCTGGGGTACTCTAGAATGGTCTGGGGGCTTTTAGAAGTGTCCTGGGGGGCTCTAGAATGGTCTGGTGGCTTTTAGAAGGATCCGGGTGGGGTCTAGAAGTGTCTGGGTGCTTTTAGAAGGGTCCTGGGGGGCTCTAGAAAGGTCTGGGGTCTTTTAGAAGGGTCCTGGTGTCTCTAGAAGGGTCTGGGGGCTTTTAGAAAGGTCCTGAGTGCCTCTAGAAGAGTCAGGGGGCTTTTAGAAGGGCCCTGGGTGGTTCTAGAAGGGTCTGGGTGCTTTTAGAAGGGTCCTGGGGAGCTCTAGAAGCGTCTGGTTGCCTTCAGAGGGGCCATGGGGGCCTCTAGACGGGTCTGGGGTCTTTTAGAAGGGCCCTGGTGGGCTCTAGAAGGGTCTGGGGGCATTCAGAAGGGTCCTGGGAGGCTCTAGAAGGGTCTGAGGGCTTTTAGAAGAGTCCTGGGGTCCTCTAGAAGGGTCTGGGTGCTTTTAGAAGGGTCCTGGGGGGCTCTAGAAGGGTCTGGGAGCTTTTAGAAGGGCCCTGGGAGGCTCTAGAAGGGTCTGGGGGCTTTTAGAAGGGTCCTGGAGGCATCTAGAAGGGTCTGGGGGCTTTTAGATAGGTCCTGGGGGGCTCTAGAAGTGTCTGGGGGCTTTTAGATGGGTCCTGGGGGGCTCTGGAAGAATCTCCGGCTTTTAGAAGGGTCCGGGGGGGCTCTAGAAGGGTCTGGGTGCTTTTAGAAGGGTCGTGGGGGCCTCTAGAAGGGTCTGGAAACTTTCAGAATGTTCCTGGGGGCCTCTAGAAGGGTCTGGGCCCTTTTCGAAGGGTTCTGGGGGGCTCTAGAAGGGTCTGGGGGCTTTTAGAAGGGTCCTGGGGGGCTCTAGAAGCATCTGGGGGCTTTTTAGGGGCCCTGGGGGCCTCTAGAAGGGTCTGGGGTCTTTTAGAAGGTACCTGGGGGGCTCTAGACGTGTCTGGGGGCTTTGAGAACGGTCCTGGCGGACTCTAGAAGCGTCTGGGGGCTTTTAGAAGGGTCCTGGGGGCTTCTAGAACGGTCTGTGGTCTTTTGGAAGGGTACTGGTGAGCTCTAAAAGGGTCTGGGGGCTTTTAGAAAGGTTCTGGGAGGCACTAGAAGGGTCTGGGGGCTATTAGAAGGGTCCTGGGGGGCTGTAGAAGGGTCTGAAGGCCTTTAGAGGGGCCCAGGGGGCCTCTAGAAGAGTCCGGGGGCTATTAGAAGGGCCCTGGGGGACTCTAGAAGGGTCTGGGGGCTTTTAGAATGGTCCTGGGAGGATCTAGAAGGGTCTGGGGTCTTTTAGAAGGGTCCTGGGGGGCTCTAGAAGGGTCTGGTTGCCTTTAGAAAGCCCTGGGGGCCTCTGGAAGGGTCTGGGGTCTTTTAGAATGTCCTGGGGGTGTCTAGAAAGGTCTGGGGGCTTTTAGAAGGGTCCTGGGGAGCTCTAGAAGCGTCTGGTTGCCTTTAGAGGGGCCCTGGGGGCCTCCAGAAGGGTCTGGGTTCTTTTAGAAGGGCCCTGGGGGGCTCTAGATTGATCTTTGGTCTTTTAGAAGGGTCCTGGGAAGCTCTAGAAGGGTCCGGGGTCTTTTAGAAGGGTCCTGGGGGGCTCTAGAAGCGTCTGGTTGGCATTAGAAGGTCCCTGGGGGGCTCTAGATGGATCTTTGTGCTTTTAGAATGGTCCTGGGAGGCTCTAGAAGGGTCTGGGGCTTTTAGAAGGGCCCTGGGGGCCTCTAGAATGGTCTGGGCGCTTTTAGAAGGGTCCTGGGGGGGTCTAGAAGGGTCTGATGGCTTTTAAAAGGGTCCTAGGAGGCTCTAGAAGGGTCTGGGGCTTTTAGAAGGGTCCTGGGGGCCTCTGGAAAGGTCTGGGGACTTTTAGAAGGGTGCTGGGGCCTCTAGAAGGGTCTGGGGACTTTTAGAAGGGTCCTGGGGGGCTGTAGAAGGGTCTGGGGGCCTTTAAAGGGGCCCTGGGGGCCTCTAGAAGGGTCTGGGTGCTTTTAGAAGGGTCCCTGGGGGGCTCTAGAATGGTCTGGGGGCTTTTAGCAAGGTCCTGGGGAGATCTACAAGCGTCTGGTTGCCTTTAGAGGGGCCCTGGGGGCCTCTAGAAGGGTCTGGGTTCTTTTAGAAGGGCCCTGGGGGCTCTAGATGGATCTGGGGGCTTTTAGAAGGATCCGGGGAGGGTCTAGAAGGGTCTGGGGACATTTAGAAATATCCCGGGAGGGTCTGGAAGGGTCTGGGGTCTTTTAGAAGGGTCCTGGGGGGCTCTAGAAGCGACTGGAGGCTTTTAGAAGGGACCTTGTGGCATCTAGAATGGTCTGGGGGCTTTTAGAAGGTTCCTGGTGGCCTCTAGAAGTGTCTGGGGGCTTTTAGAAGGGTTCTGGGGGTCTCTAGAAGGGTCTGGGGGCTTTTAGAAGGGCCCTGGTGTCATCTAGATTGGTCTGGGGGCTTTTAGAAGGTTTTTGGTGGGCTCTAGAAGGGTCTGGGGGCTTTTAGAAGGGTCCTGGGGAGCTCTAGAGGAGTCTGGTTGCCTTTAGAGGGGCCATCGGGGCCTCTAGAAGGGTCTGGGGTCTTTTAGAAGGGTCCTGGGGGGCTGTAGAAGGGTCTGGGGGCCTTTAGAGGGGCCCTGGGTCCTCTAGAAGGGTCTGGGTTCTTTTAGAACGGCCCTGGGGGGCTCTAGATGGATCTGGGGGCTTTTAGAAGGGTCCTGGTAGGCTCTAGAAGGGTCTGGGGGCTTTTTAGAAAGATCCGGGTGGGGTCTAGAAGGGTCTGGGGGCTTTTAGAAGGGTGCTGGGGGGCTCTAGAAGTGTCTGGGTCCTTTTAGAAGGGTCCTGGGGGGCTCTAGAAGGGTCTGGGGACTTTTAGAAAGGTCCTGGAGGCCTCTAGAAGGGTCTGGGGGCTTTTAGAAGGGTTCTGGGGACCTATAGAAGCGTCTGGGTGTTTTTAGAAGGGTCCTGGGGTGTCTAGAAGGGTCTGGGGACTTTTAGAACGGTCCTGGGGACTTCTAGAAGGGTCTGAGGACTTTTAGAATGGTCCTGGGGGGCTCTAGAAGGGTCTGGGGGCTTTTAGATCGGTCCTGGGGACGTCTAGAAGGGTCTGGGTGTATTTAGAAGGGTCCTGGGGTGTCTATAAGGGTCTGGGGGCTTTCAGAAGGGTCCTGGGGAGCTCTAGAAGGGTCTGGGGGCTTTTAGAAGGATCCGGGGAGGGTCTAGAAGGGTCTGGGGGTCTTAAGAGCGGCCCTGGGGGTCTCTAGAACGGTCTGTGGGCTTTTAGAAGGGTCCTGGGGGGCTCTAGAAGGGTCTGGGGGCTTTTAGAAGGGTCCTGGGAGGTCTAGACTGGTCTGGGGACTTTTAGAAGGGTCCTGAGGGGCTCTAGAAGGTTCTGAAGGCTTTCAGAAGGGCCCTGGGTGGCTCTAGAAGGGTCTGGGGGCTTTTAGAAGTGTCCTGGGTAGCTCTAGAAGCGTCTGGTTGCCTTTAGAGGGGCCATGGGTGCCTCTAGAAGGGTCTGGGTTCTTTTAGAAGGGCCCTGGGGGGCTCTAGAAGGGTCTGGGGTCGTTTAGAAAGGTCCTGGGAGGCTCTAGAAGGGTCTGAGGGCTTTTAGAAGGGTCCGGGGGGGCTCTAGAAGGGTCTGGGGGCCTTTAGAAGTGTCCTGGGAGGCTCATGAAGGGTCTGGGGGCTTTTAGAAGGCACCTCTAAAGGCACTGAGACCCTTCTAGAGCACACAAGGATGCTTCTATAGGCATCCAGACCATTCTGGAGCCCCCCAAGACCCTTCTAATGGCCCCCAGACCCTTCTAGATACCCCAGGACAATTCTAAAGACCCCCAGACCTTTCTAGAGCAACCCAGGACCCTTCTAAAGGCCCCCCAGATCCTTCCAGAGCCTCACAAGACCCTTCTAAAGGCTAACAGACCCTTCTATAGCCCCCCAGGACCCTTCTAAATGCCCCCAGACCCTTCTAGAGCCCCTCAGGACCATTCTAAAGGTCTCCAGACCCTTCTAGAGCCCCACAAGACCAATCTAAAGGCCCCCAAACATTTCTAGAGCACCCCAAGAACCTTCTAAAGGACCCCAGACCCTTCTAGAGGCCCCCAGCACCCTTCTAAAAGTCCCCAGACCTTTCCAGAGGCCCCCAGGACCCTTCTAAAAGCCCCAGACCCTTCTAGAGACCTCCAGGGCCCTTCTAAAGACCCCAGACCAAACTAGAGCTATCCAGGACCCTTCTAAAAGACCCCAGACCGTTCTAGAGCAGCCCAGGACCCATTAAAATGCCCCCAGAACCTTCTAGAGCCCCCCAGGACCCTTCTAAAAGCCCCCAGACCCTTCTAGAGCCCCCCAGGTAAATTCTAAAGGCCCCCAGACCCTTCTAGAGCCTTTCAGAACCATTATAAAGGCCCCCAGATAATTCTAGAGCCCCCCACGACCCTTCTAAAGGAACCCAGATATTTCTAGAGCCCACTAGGACCATTATAAAAGCCCCCAGACACTTCTAGAGCCCCACAAACACATCTAAAAGCCCCCAGACACTTCTAGAGCCCCCCAGGTAAATTCTAAAGGCCCCCAGACCATTCTAGAGCTTTTCAGAACCATTTAAACGCCCCCAGACCCTTCTAGAGCCCCCCAGGACCCTTCTAAAGGAACCCAGATATTTCTAGAGCCCTCTAGGACCATTCTAAAAGCCCCCAGACATTTCTAGAGCACCACAAACATCTCTAAAGGCCCCCAGACCCTTCTAGAGCCACCAGGACCCTTCTAAAAGCCCTAAGACCCTTATAGATCTGCCCAGAACCATTCTAACGGCCCCAAGACCCTTCTAGAGCCTTTCAGGACTCTTCTGAAGGAACCCAGACAATTCTAGATATCCACAGGGCCCTTCTAAAAGCCCCAGATCCCTCTAGAGGCCCCGAGGACCCATCTAAATGACCCCAGACCCTTCTAGAGCCCCCCAGGACCTTTCTAAAGGCCCCCAGAACCTTTCTGCAGCCCTCCAGAACCATTCTGAAGGCCCGGAGACCATTCTCGAGCACCCCATGACCATTCAAAAGGTCCCTAGACCCTTCTAGAGCCCCCCAGAACCCTTCTAAATGCCGCCAGACCCATCTATAGCCCCCCAGGATCATTCTAAAGGCCCCCAGACCCATCTAGATCCCCCCAGGACCCTTCTAAGGGCTCCCAGACCATTCTAGAGACCCTAGGACCCTTCTAAAGAACCCCAGACCTTTCCAGAGAACCCCAGGACCCTTCTAAAGGCACCCAGACCATTCTAGAGCCCCACAATACAATTTTAAAGGCCCCGAGACCCTTCTAGATCAACCCAGGACCCTTCTAAAGGCACCAGACAATTGTTGAGCCGAACAGGACCCTTTTAAAGGCCCCAAGACCATTCTAGATCGTTTCAGGACACATCTGAAGGAGCCCAGACCCTTCTAGATCCATTCAGGACCCTTCAAAAGGCCTCCAGACCCTTCTAGAGACTCTCAGGACCAATCTAAAGTCCCCCAGACCCCTCTAGAACCTTTCAGGATCCTTCTAAACGCCCCAGGCACTTCTAGAGCCCCCCAGGACCCTTCTAAAGGCCCCCGGACCCTTCTAGAGACCCCAGGACCCTTCTAAAGGCACCCAGACCCTTCTACAGCCCCCCCCCCCCCCCGACCCTTCTAAACTTCCCCAGACCCTTCTAGAGCCTTTCAGGACCCTTCTAAAGGGCTCCCAGACCCATCTAGAGGCCCCCCCAGACCCTTCTAAATGCCCCCAGACCCTTCTAGAAATCCCCAGGACCCTTCTAAAGTCCCCCATACCCTTCTAGATCTCCCCAGGACCTTTCTAAAGGATCCAAGACCCCTCTAGAGCCCTACAAGACAACTCTAAGGGCACCCAGACACTTCTAGATCGCTCCAGGACACTTCAAAAAGACCCCAGAACATTCTAGAGCCTTCCAGGACCCTTCTAAAGGCACCCAGACCATTCTAGAGCCCCTCAGGACCCTTCTAAAGGCCCGCAGACCATTACAGAGCCTTTCAGGACTATTCTGAACGACCTCAGACCATTCTAGATAAAGACAGGACCCTTCTAAAAGCCCCCAGACCCTTCTAGAGCCCCCCAGAACCCTTCTAAAAGCCTCCAGACCCTTCTCGAACTCCCCAGGACCTTTGTAAAGGCCCCCAGACCTTTCTACAGCCCTCCAGGACCATTGTAAGGGCCCTGAGACCTTTCTAGAGCACCTCAGCACCATTCTAAAGGCCCCGAGACCATTCTCGAGGACCCCATGACCATTTTAAAGGCCCCCAGACCCTTCTAGAGCCCCCCAGGACCCTTCTAAAGGCACCCAGACCAATCTAGAGCACCCTCGGAACCTTCTAAATGCCCCTAGACCCTTCTAGAGCCACCTAGGAACTTTTAAAAGTCCATTAGACCCATCTGGAGCCTTTAATGACCCTTATAATGGCCCCCAGACCCTTCTTGAGCCTCCCCGGATTCTTCAAATGGACCCCAGATCATTCTAGAGCCCCACAATTCAATTCTAAAGGCCCCGAGACCCTTCTAGAGCCACCAGGACCCTTCTAAAAGCCCTAAGACCCTTATAGAGCCGCCAAGAAAAATTCTAACGGCCCCTAGACCCTTCTAGAGCCCTCCAGGACCCTTCTAGACGCCCCCAGACCCTTCTAGAGCCTTTCAGGACTCTTCTGAAGGAACCCAGACCATTCTAGATACACACAGGGCCCTTCTAATGGGCCCCAGACCCTTCTAGAGGCCCCGAGGACCCATCTAAATGACCCCAGACCCTTCTAGAGCCCCCCAGGACCTTTCTAAAGCCCCCCAGAGCCTTCTACAGCCCTCCAGAACCATTCTAAAGGCCCGGAGACCATTTTTGAGCACCCCATGACCATTCAAAAGGCCCCTAGACACTTCTAGAGCCCCCCAGAACCCTTCTAAATGCCGCCAGACCCATCTATAGCCCCCCAGGATCATTCTAAAGGCCCCCAGATCCTTCTAGAGCCCCCCAGGACCCTTCTAAAGACCCCCAGACCCTTCCAGAGCCCGCCAGGACCCTTCTAAAGGCCCTCAGACCCTTCTAGAGCACCCTCGGACCCTTCTAAAGGCCCCCAGACCATTCTAGAGCTACCAAGGTACATTTAAAAGGCCCTCAGACCCTTCTGGAGCCTTTCAGGACACTTATAAGGGCCCCAAGACCCTTCCAGAGCCCCCCAGGACTCTTCTAAAGGCCCCCAGACCATTCTAGAGGCCCACAATACAATTCTAAAGGCCCTGACACCCTTCTAGAGCAACCCAGGACCCTTCTAAAGGCCCCCAGACCATTCTTGAGTCCACCAGGACCTTTCAAAAGGCCCCCAGACCCTTCTAGATACCCCCAGGACCCTTCTAAAGGCCCCCAGACCCTTCTAGAGCCCCCCAGGACACTTCTAAACCACCCAGACCCTTCTAGAGCCCTTCAGGACCCTTCTAAAAGTCCCCAGACCCTTCTAGAGCCCTTCAGGACCCTTCTAAAAGCCCGCAGGCCCTTCTAGAGCACCTCAGTACCAATCTAAAGGCCCCCAAACCTATCTAGAGCCCCCCAGGACCCTTCTAAAGGCACCAAGACACTTCAAGAGCCCCCCGGGACCATTCTAATGGCCCCCGGACCATTCTAGAGCCATATAAGACAATTGTAAAGGCCCCGAGAGCCTTCTAGAGCTCCCCAGGATCTTTCTAAAGGCACCCAGACCATTCTCGAGCCCCTCAGGACCCTTCTGTAGGCACCCAGACCATTCCAGATACACCCAAGACCGTTCTAATGCCCCCCCCAGACCCTTCTAGATCCCCCGAGGACATTCTAAAGGCCTCCAAACCATTCTAGAGCTCCCCAGGGCCTTTCTTAAAGAACCCAGACCCTTCTAGAGCCCCCCCATGATCGTTCTAAATGTTTCCAGACTCTTCTCGAGCCCCCCAAGTCCCTAATAAAGGCCCCCAGACCATTCTGGAGACTCCCCGGACCCTTCTAAAGGCCCCCAGTCCCTTCTAGATCCCCCCAGGACCCTTCTAATGGCCCCCAGACCATTTTAGAGCCCCCCAGAACCACTCTAAAGGCCACCAGATTTTCTAGAGCCCCCAGGACCCTTATCAAGGCACCCAGACCTTTCTAGAGCCCCCCTGGACCCTACTAAACTTCCCCAGACCCTACTAGAACCTTTCAGGACCCTTCTAAAGGCTCCCAGACCATTCTAGAGCCTCCCAGGACTCTTCTAAAGGATCCCAGACCCTTCTAGAGCCCCCCACGACCGTTCTAATGGCCTGCAGACCCTTCTAGAGCCTCCCAGGATGCTTCTAAAGGCCCCAAGACTATTGTCGAGCACCCTAGGAACCTTCTAAAGGATCCCAGACCATTCTGGAGCAACCCCGGACCCTTCTAAAGGCCCCAGACCTTTCTAGAGCACCCCAAGACCATTCTAAAGCCCCCCAGAACCTTCTAGAGCTCCACAATTGAATTCTAAAGGCTCCCAGACCCTTCTAGAGCCCCCCAGGACCATTGTAAAGGCCCCCAGACCCTTCTAGAGCCCACCAGGACCCTTCTAAAGGATCCCAGACCCTTCTAGAGCCTACCAGGATGCTTCTAAAGGCCCCGAGACCATTCTCGAGAACCCTAGGAACCTTCTAAAGGAACCCAGACCATTCTGGAACAACCCAGGACCCTTCTAAATGCCCCCAGACCCTTCTAGAGCCCCCAGGACCATTCTAAAGGCCCCCAGACCCTTCTAGAGCCCCCCCAGACCATTCTAAAGGCCCCCAGACCATTCTAGAGCCCCACAATAGAATTCTAAAGGATTTGAGACCCTTCTAGAACACCCCAGGACCATTCCAAAGGCCTCGAGACCCTTCTAGAGCCACCCAGGACAATTCTAAAGGCCCATAGACCCTTCTAGAGCCCCCCAGGACCATTCTAAGGGCCCCCAGACCTGTCTAGAGCCCCCGAGGACCCTTCTAAAGGCACCCAGACTCTTCTAGAGCCCAACAAGACAATTCTAAAGCCCCTGAGACCCTTTAAAATCCCCCAGGATGCTTGTAAAGGCCCTGAGACCATTTTCGAGCATCCTAGGAACCTTATAAAGGACCCCAGACCATTCTGGAGCAACCCCGGACCCATCTAAATACCCCCACACCCTTCTAGAGCCCCCCAAGACCATTCCAAAGGACCTCAGACCCTTCTAGAGCCCCACAATAGAATTCCAAAGGCTTTGAAACCATTCTGGAGCACCCCAGGACCCTTCTAAAGGCCTCCAGATCTTACTAGAGCCTTTCAGGAACTTACTGAATGCACCCAGACCCTTCCAGATGCTTTCAGGACCATTCTAAAGGCCCCTAGACCCTTCTAGAGCCCCACAATAGAATTCCAAAGGCTTTGAAACCATTCTGGAGCACCCCAGGACCCTTCTAAAGGCCTCCAGATCTTACTAGAGCCTTTCGGGAATTTACTGAATGCACCCAGACCCTTCCAGATGCTTTCAGGACCATTCTAAAGGCCCCTAGACCCTTCTAGAGCCCCCAGGATCCCTCTAAATGCCCCCAGACCCTTTTAGAGACACCCATGACCCTTCTAAAGAACCCTCAGACTTTTCTAGAGCAACCCACGACTGTTCTAATGGCCCCCCGACCCTTCTACAATGCCCCAGGACCCTTCAAAAGGATTCCAAACCATTCTAGAGCCTTCCAGGACCATTCTAAATGCCCGCAGACTATTCTATAGCACCCCAGGAACCTTTTAAATGCACCCAGTCCCTTCTAGAGCCACCCAGGACCCTTCTAAAGAACCCCAGATTTTTCTGGAGCCTTTCAAGACCCTTCTAAAGGCCCCCAGACCCTTCTAGAGCAACCCAGGACCCTTTTAAAGGCCCCCAGACCCTTCTAAAGACCTCCAGGACCCTTCTAATGGCCCCCAGACCACTCTAGAGCCTCCCAGGACCCTTCTAAAGGCAGCAAGACAGTTGTAGACTCCCCCCGGACCCTTCTAAAGGCCCCCAGACACTTCTAGAGCCCCCCAGAACCCTTCTCAAAGCCCCCAGACCCTTCTAGAGCCCCCCAGGACCTTTCTAAATGCCCCCAGACCCTTCTAGAGCACCGCAGAACCCTTCTAATAGCCCCCAGACCCTTCTAGAGCCCCCAGGACCATTCAGAGGCACCTAGACCCTTCTAGAGCTCTATAAGGCCCTTCTAAATTCCTACAAACCATTCTAGTGACACCCAGGACCCTTCTAAAGGACCACAGACCCTTCTAGATACACCAACGATCATTCTAAAGGCACCGAGATCCTTCTAGAGCCCACCAGGACCATCCTAAAGACACCCAAACCCTTCCAGAGCACCCCACGACCCTTCTAAAGGCCCCCAGGCCCTTCTAGTGCCCCCCAGGACACTTCAATAGGCTCCCAGACACTTCTAGATACCCCCAGGACCATTCTAAAGCCCCCCAGACCCTTCTAGAGCCCCCTCGGACCATTCTAAAGGATCACAGATCGTTCTAGAGCCCCCCAGGACCATTCTAATGGACCCCAGATCCTTCTAGAGCCCCCCAGGACCCTTCTAAAAGCCCCTAGACATTTCCATAGCCCTCCAGGACCCTTCTAAAAGCACCCAAACCATTATAAGGCCCCCCCGGAACATACTATATACCCCAAGACCCTTCTAGAGCTCCTCAGTAAATTTTCTAAATGCCCTCAGACCATTCTAGAGCCATTCAGGACCCTTCTAAAAGCCCCCAGAACCATCTAGAGACACTCGGAGCAGTTCTACAAGACCCCAGATCGATCTAGAGCACCCCAGTACCCTTCTAAAAGCCCCCAGACCCTTCTAGAGCTTCCAAGGACCTTTCTAAATGCCCTCAGACCCTTCTAGAGCTTCCTAGGATCCTTCTTAAAGCCCCCAGACACTTCTAGGTCCCCCGGGAACCGTTCTAAATGCCACCAGACCCTTCAAGAACAACCCAGGACTTTCTAAAAGTCCCCAGACCCTTCTAGAGAACCCCAGGACCATTCTAAAAGACCCCAGACCCTTCTAGACGCCAGAAAGACTCTTCTAAAAGACCCAGATCCATCTAGAGCACCCCAGGACCCATCTAAAACCCCCCAGACCCTTTTAGAGCCCCCCAGGACACTTCTAAAATTCCCTAGACCCATATAGAGTCCACAAGGACCTTTCTAAATTCACCCAGGCCCTTCTAGAACTCCCCAGGACCCTTCTAAAAGACCCCAGACCCATCTAGAGCCCCCCAGTACCCTTCTAAAAGCCCCCAGACCCTTCTAGAGCCCCCCACGACCCTTATAAAAGCCCCCAGACCCTTCTAGAGCCGCCCAGGTCGTTTCTAAAAGACACCAGACTCTTCTAGAGCCCCCAAGGACATTTCTAAAAGCTCTCAGACTCTTCTAGAGCCCCCCAGGACCCATCAAAAAGCCCCCAGACCCTTCTAGAGTCTTTCAGGACCCTTCTAAAAGCCCCCAGACCATTCTAGAGCCCGCCAAGAGCCTTCTAAAAGCCCCCAGACCTTTCTACAGCCCCCCAGGACCCTTCTAAAAGCCCCCAGAACCTTCTAGAGCCCGACAGGACAATTCTAAAAGCCCCCAGACTCTTCAAGAGCCCCCCAGGACCCTTCTAAAAGCCCCCAGACTATTCTACAGCATCCCAGGACCCTTCTAAAAGCCGCCAGACCCTTCTTGAGACCCCAGGACCCTTCTCAAAGCCCCCAGATCCGTTTCGGGCCGCCCTGGACCCTTCTAAAATCCCCCAGACCCTTCTAGAGCACAACAGGACCCATCTAAAAGCCCCCCGACCCTTCTAGAGCCCCCCAGGACCGTTCTAGAAGCCCCCAGACCCTTCTAGAGTCCCCCATTACCCTTGTAAAATCCCCCAGACACTTCTAGAGCCCCCCAGGAACATTCTAAAAGCCCCCAGACCCTTCTAGAGACTCCCAAGTGCCTTCTAAAAGCATCCAGACCCTTCTAGAGCCCCCCAGGACGCTTCTAAAAGTCCCCAGACCCTTCTAGAGCCCCTCAGGATCCTTCTAAAAGCCCCCAGACCCTTCTAGAGACCCCTAGGACCCTTCTAAAAGCCCCCAGACCCTTCTCGAGCCATTCAGGACCCTTCTAAAAGCCCCCAGACCCTTCTAGAGCCCCCCAGGAACATTCCAAATGCATCCAGACCCTTCCAGATACCCCAAAGAACATTCAAAAAGCCCCCAGACCCATCTAGAGCCCCCAAGGACCCTTCTAAAAGTCTCCAGACCTCTCTAGAGCCCAAGTGGACCCTACTAAACCCCCCCAAACCCTTCTAGAGCCCCTTAGGACCATTCTAGAAGCCCACATACCCTTCTAGTGCCTCCCAGGAACATTCTAAAAGCCCCCAGACCCTTATAAAGCACTACAGGTCTCTTCTAAACGCCCCCAGACACGACTTGAGCAGCCCAGGACCCTTCTAAAAGCCCCCAGACCATTCTAGAGCACAACAGGACCCTTCTAAAAGCCCCAAGACCCTCCTAGAGCCCCTCAGAACCCTTCTAAAAGCCCCCAGACCCTTCTAGAGCCCCCCTGAAACCTTCTAAAAGCCCCAGACCGTTCTAGAGCCCCTCAGGTCCCTTCTAAAACCCCCTAGACAATTTTAGAGGCACCCAGGGTATTATAAAACTCTCCAGACCCTTCTAGAGCCTCCCAAGACATTTCTAAAAGCCCCCAGACCCTTCTAGAGCCCCCCAGGACCCTTCTAAAAGCCCCCAGACCCTTCTACATGCCCCCAGGACACTTCTAATAGCCCCCAGACCATTCTAGAGCCCCCCAGGGCCCTTCTAAAAGCCCCCAGACGCTTCTAGAGCCCCCTAGGACCCTTCTCAAAGCCCCCAGACCCTTTTAGAGACTCCCAGGGCCCTTCTAAAAGCCCCCAGACCCTTCTAAAACTTCCCTGAACCCTTCTAAAAGCCCCCAGACTCTTCTAGAACCACCCAGGACCCATCTAAAAGCACCCAGACCCTTCTAGACCCCACAAGGACCCTTCTAAAAGCCTCCAGACCAATCTAGAGTACACCAGGAACCTTCTAAAAGCCCCCAGACCCTTCTAGAGCCGCCAAGGAACCTTCTATATGTCCCCAGACGATTCTAGAGCCATTCAGGACCCTTCTAAATGCCCCCAGACTATTCTAGAGCTCCTCAGCACCCTTCTAAAAGCTCCCAGACTCTTCTAGAGCCCGTCTGGGCCATTCTAAAAGCACCCAGACCCTTCTAGAGCCACCCAGGACCTTTCTAAAAGCCCCCAGACCCGTCTAGACCCCCCAGGATCTTTCTAGAAGACCTCAGACCCTTCTAGAGCTCCCCAGGATCCTTCTGAAAGGTCCCAGACCCTTCTAGAGAAGCCCAGGGCCCTTCTAAACGCCCCCAGACCTTTCTAGATCCCACCAGGACCTTTCTAAAAGCACCCAGACCCTTGTAGAGACCCTCGGTGACCTTCTACAAGCCCCCAGATCATTCTAGAGCCCCCCCCAGGACCCGTCTAAAAGCACCCAGACAATTTTCGAGCCTCCCAGGAACCTTCTATAACCCCCAGACCCTTCTAGAGCCCTGAGCTATTTTCTAAAAGCCCCCAGACCGTTCTAGAGCCCACCAGGACCCTTCTAAAAGCCCCCACTCCCTTCTAGAGACCCTCGGTGCCCTTCTACAAGCTCCTAGACCTTTCTAGAGCCGCCCGGGACCCTCCTAAAAGCCCCCAGACCATTCTAGAGCCCCCCAGGAACCTTCTATAAGTCCCCAGATGCTTCTAGAGCCCCTCAGGACCCTTCTAAAAGCCCCAGGCCCTTCTAGATCCCCCCAGGACCATTCTAAAAGCCCCCAGAGCATTCTAGAGCCCCCCAGAACCCTTCTAGAAGGGTCTGTGGGTATTTAGAAAGGTCTGGGGCCTTTTAGAAGGTTCCGGGGGGGGCTCTAGAATGGTCTGGGGACTTTTAGAAGGGTCCTGGTAGGCTCTAAAAAGGTCTAGGAGCTTTTAGTAGGCTCTTGGGGGGCTCTCGAAGGGTCTGGGGGCTTTTAGAAGTGTCCTGAAAGGCTCTAGAAGCATCTGGGGGCTTATAGAATGTTCCTGTGGGGCTCTAGAATGGTTTGGGGGCTTTTAGGAGGGTCCCGGGCGGCTCTAGGAGTGTCTGGGGGCTTTTAGAAGGGTCCTGGGGGGCTCTAGATTGGTCTGGAGGCTTTTAGAAGGGTCCTTGTAGCCTCTAGATGGGTCTTGAGTGGCTCTAGAAGGGTCTGGGAGCTATTAGAAGGTTCATAAATGGCTCTAGAATGGTCTGGTGGTATTTAGACGGGTCCTGGGAGGCTCTAGAAGGGTCTGGGGAGTTCTAGAATAAACCTGAGGGGCTCTAGACAAAGCTAAACCAAAACTCTAACCCTAACCCTTAACCCTAATGACCCTAACCATAATGGCACCCTAACCCTAATGACCCTAACCCCTTAACCATAACAGGGCGTTTGTAGTAGATGGGGTGTGGCTCTGTCAGGGGTGGGGCTAAGTAGGGGGCGTGGTTACGTTGGGGCGTGGCTGAGTCAGGGTGTGGTCAGACATGGAGGCATGGTCATACACGGGGTGTGGCTATGTCTGTGGGCGTGGTTTATGCTGGGGCGTGATCATGTAATGGGCGGGGCCGCTAGTGGGCGGGGTCACGTGGGGGCGTGGTCACGTAAAGGGCAGGTTTACATGGGGCGTGGCTGCATCAGTGGATGTGGTCACATCAGGGTGTGGTTGTATAGTTGTAGGGTTAGGGTATGTGAGGGGGTGTGTCTGGTTTGGGGGCGTGGTTGCACAGTTTTTTAGTGGAGTATGGGTTAGGTGGAAAAAACAAATGAGACTCCATTTGTATGTTTAAGTGGTTAATCTATTGTGGAGTTACTTCAGTAGTGTGAGTTGTGATTCAGGGGGCAGGGTGACATGATGGGGGCAGTGTCTTGGGGCTGGGCTATGTGAAGGGGGCGGCATTTCAGGGTGGGGCAATGTGACAGGGTCAGCATCTAGGGGCGAGGCATGGCGACGGGGGGGGGGGGGTGGGCGGCATCTTGGGGCAGTTTTGGGTGAGGGCATGGAGTTGGTGGCCAGGGGCGGGGTCAGAGAGGGCATCTAGGGACAGGGCTTGTGTGAGGTGGTGGAGTGGGTGTGTCGGGAGGGGGGGGTGAGTAGGAGGGGTGATGAGGGGGTGGAGTCTTAATGAGGGGGTGGGATTATGTTATGGCATGTGGTGGGTAGTAGGAGGTGTTTTGTTGGGGTGGCGTGTTCATGAGGGGGTGGGATTTTGTTGCAGGATGGGGGCTTTATTCTGGTGTGGTCAAGTTAAAAATTTTTTTAATGTAATTTGCATAATTAATTGGATAATTGGTTATTTGGGATGTGGGTGGTTAATTGTGGGTGTGGATAGGTTTTGATATGTGTGGGGGGATGTAGTGGTAGGGGTGGGAGTGGTGTAATTAATGGTGCATGGGAGGTGGGTGGGTAGTTGTGGGTGTGCATTGGTTTTGATTTGGGTGGGGGGATGTAGTGGTAGGGGTGGTGCAATTACTGGGGTGGGGTATACATGAGAGGTGGGTGCAGGTGGTTGGGTTATTTCCCTGTATAGTAGTATATATAAAAAGAAGGAAAAAAAAAAATAGCCTGGTGCAGCCCTATTTATTTTTTTTTTAATTTATTTTTTACTCCCAGAGACCAAGCCTGGTTCTAGGACTGCTCTGATTCAAAAAATTGAATCAGAAAACTAAAGTTAAAGTTGAAAGGAAAGAAAAAAACAAGACGACAACAACTGGTGCAACAAGAACAACCCTGACACAACAAAACCAAAAAACATTTATTGTGGTGTTTAAGATGAAAGGGGGGGAGGTTTCTCTTTCCTTTATTAGTGAAAAAGAGTAACAGCATTTTTTAAGTTACAAGACATGGATACAAGATTACAGAGTTCAATACAACAACATGGACTCAAGTAGTCCAATATACAAAGTTAGGGCACAATACAACAAAGTCAAACACAGGACAGTATACAAAGTTGGGGCACAATACAGCACAGACAAACACAGGGCATTACAGCAAAGTCAAACACCGGACAATATACAGAGTCAGGGCACAATACAACAAAGTCAAACACAAAACTGATCCAGTTTTTAGGAGAACAATGCAAGAAAAGCAATGCCCAATCAACACTGCATTGATGAGTATGAGCATTCAAGGCCCTAGAGATGCTGCTCAAGGCACATTTTCTGTTCCTTTAAAGCAAGAGCACATAAAGACCTGCAGAAAGTTTAAGAGATCATACACAGACTTTAGAGACTTGACAACCACAGACACAGGCTGGAACTGCCCTGCCAGGCACATGCTAAGTTTGGGCCGAGAAGTAGGCCCCTCTGCCTTTACCTGCCCAAAGAGGACTCTCCCTGCACTGCCCTCTCCCCTAAGCTACTTCTAAAACCCCTTCCTGCCATTCCCAGACTCCCCCCTCTGCCACCCCAGCCCTGGTCCCTCAAGTTTACTTTCAGACCACCGTGAGACATCCTCAGCAAAAAAAAAAAAACCTCTAACAGCATCAGCTCACTGGGATGATCCTACAGTTGCCAGGTTCCTCTTTGCCATCTACAAAAAAAACATACAGAAAACTAAAATAGTGCAGACAGTGAGTGGAGCACTGATCCATATCATCGTTTCACAGGACAGCTTCCTCTGCCTATCTGCCATGTTGCTCCACTTGCTCTGCAGCAGTGTTAATGTCAGATGCTGCAGCAGTTACCATCTGCAGTAAGTAAATTAAAAGAATTACTGTCGTGCTTATGAGAAGTTCTCCCAACTACCCAGCTCATCTCAAATGATCTTCCCATTCCCGAGGTGGCCCACACAGTGCCTGCCAAGCCAAAAGTAAAGACTGAATTGCCAAATACTGCTTTGCTCTTTGAGACATGCTTAACTTCCTCCTCACCATCGGCCCCAATTCGATGAGAATAAGCCCGACTACCTCACCTATGCCCCAAAATTCACAGAATCACAGAATGACCAGGTTGGAAGAGACCCACTGGATCGTTGAGTCCAACCATTCCCACCAATCCCTAAATCCTGCTCCTAAGCACCTCGTCTACCCTAACCTTAAACACCTCCAGGGACGGCGACTCAACCACCTCCCTTGGCAGACCATTCCAATGACTAACCACCCTCTCCATGAAGAACTTTTTCCTAATCTCAAGCCTAAATCTCCCCTGGCAGAGCTTGAGGCCATTCCCTCTCGTCCTGTCCCCTGTCACTTGGGAGAAGAGGCCAGCTCCCTCCTCTCCACAACCTCCCTTCAGGTAGTTGTAGAGAGCAATAAGGTCTCCCCTCAGCCTCCTCCAGACTGAACAACCCCAGCTCTCTCAGCTGCTCCTCATAAGATTTGTTCTCCAGCCCCTTCACCAGCTTTGTTGCCCTTCTCTGGACTCGCTCCAGAGCCACAACATCCTTCTTGTGGTGAGGGGCCCAGAACTGAACACAGTACTTGAGGTGCGGTCTCACCAGTGCCGAGTACAGGGGGAGAATAACCTCCCTGGACCTGCTGGTCACGCCGTTCCTGATCCAAGCCAAGATGCCATTGGCCTTTTTGGCCACCTGGGCACACTGCTGGCTCATGTTCAGTCAGTTGTCAACCAGCACCCCCAGGTCCTTCTCCTCCTGGCAGCTTTCCAGCCAGGCTTCTCCTAGTTCGTACTTCTGCTTAGGGTTGTGCCCCAAGTGCAGGACTCGGCATTTGGCCTTGTTAAACCTCATGCCGTTGGTCTCAGCCCAACAGTCCAGCCCGTTCAGGTCCCTTTGCAGAGCCTCCCTAACCTCCAGCAGATCGACACTTCCACCCAGCTTGGTGTCATCCGCAAATTTGCTAAGGGAGGACTCAATGCCTTCATCCAGGTCGTTGATAAAGACATTAAACAGGACTGGACCCAGGACTGAGCCCTGGGGAATCCCACTTGTCACTGGCCTCCAGCTGGATTTAACTCCATTTCCCATCACCCTCTGGGCCCGGTCATTCAACCAGTTTTTCACCCAGGAGAGTGTGCACCCGTCCAGCCCAGAGGCCGACAGTTTCCGAAGCAGAATGCTGTGAGAAACTGTATCAAAGGCTTTACTAAAGTCCAGGAAGACCACATCCACAGCCTTTCCCTCGTCCAAGAGTTTAGTCACTTGGTCATAGAAGGTGATCAGATTACTCTGGCAAGACCTGCCTTTCATGAACCCGTGTTGACTGGGCCTGATCACCCGGTTCTCTTGCACGCAGTCTGCTGACCTCTCCTCTCCACCGCTCCTATTGCGGGAACGTAGTAGTGCTGATACCCAGGACAAAAGAAAGACGAGCCATGGGGATCCAAATTTTAGGAAGTTACCAGACCTTTGTTGCAGGAATGAACAAAAAGAACTTGAAGAAATATAAACTTTACTGGTTTTCAAAAGGAATAAACACAGAGGACCTAAAAACACAGGACACTTAACATACAGCAATAGAGAGTGGAATTACAGAGGCAGTCAGCCAATGGAAAAATTCACAACAGTGGGATTTGACTACTCAAAGACCTAAACTGGAAAGTCAACGACTGTAAAACCCACAATGGATAACAATGACAAGGTAACAACTGCTGTGACCAATAATAGAGCAAATCTCACTGGTAAGTTCAGGAAAAACCCAAAACAAAAAAGACATCGCTGTATGCGAAGTTAAGACTGGTAGGAAAAGTGCAAGAGGGACTCCCAGGAACAACCTAGAACCTCTTTGGGGCCTTCAAGGACCTCCATGAACCCTCTAAAGCCCACATGGGACCCCTTTAGGGTCTCCTCAGACCACTCTAGGACCCTGAAGAACCCTCTAGAGCCTCCTGGGGACCCCTTTAGGACCTTCTAGGAACCTTATCAAACCCACAGGAACCATCTAGAGCCCCCTGGGACCCCTTTAGGGCCTTCTAGGACCCTTCTAAAGGCCCCCAGACCCTTCTAGAGCCCCCCAGGGCCCTTCTAAAGACCCCCGGATCCTTTTAGAGCCCCTCAGGGCCCTTCTAAAGGCCCCCAGACCATTCCAGAGCTACCCAGGGCCCTGCTAAAGGCTCGTCTTAGAGGCACGGGACCCTAGCTGACTTGCTTTTTGCACATTCCTAGGATTCACAGATCCCTGCAGTCGGAGCCTGACTGTTACAGCAGTCATCGTATTGAGGGAGGGCCGCAACTCAGCTAATAAAAGCAAAGACTGTATCTGTACTTGTAAATATAGGGGTTTCACAGCCTTTCCTCTTATGTTTGTGGTCCGGTTTTATTTTTAACTTCTCTATGAAGAGTTTATTGTACTTGTCAGCATGGACGTTTTAGCCTGATGCCTGCACAAAAGACACGGCTGTATGTGATGGTAAGAGTGGTGGGAAAAGGCAAGAAGAGGATCAATCACAAAGAATTGAAAATGCCCTTTAGGGTTTGCTGCTTCTTCAGCTGCTGAGAAATAGCACAGTCTCTGTGATTTTGCTACTGCATGAGACAGATCAAATATGTTTAATCAATGTACAATTCTATCGAAATGGTGTGTTAGAATATTATTATTGGTAATGGATAAATAATGTATGTGGGAGACTGAACCCGTGCAGGTACCCCAGACAAGATCACAGACAATCAATATGATAGGAAATCAAGTTGTTTATTAGCAAGCAAGAAAGCCTTTTGTACTTTTCTACTATCTTATCTAGTGTTTACATAATGCTTGGCTAGTTTCCCCTAGTAGTTTTTGTGTAAGTAATCTTGCATGTAGACTGCCTTCTTGTTCTCACGCTGTAGCTGCTTCTTGAAGTTGATGTATTCCAAATTTCTCCCTAACAACTTGATAAGGCCACATCGTTAGACCAGCATACATTCCCACAAATGTATATGCAGCTAACTTATATAATTTAACTCGAGCCTGGCCGTGCCACTTATAAAAAAACTTTCATTAAGCCACCAGCACGTCCTATTGAAGTCCCCCAGTAACTCTCTCGCTCTGCCGTGCGGGCACCCGGGCAGCAGGACCGCCTTTCGGCCACTCGATAGCAGCAGAGAGCAGGGTTGGACGGCTAGGGCTGCAGTAGCACGACTGAGTCGCCCGCTGGCGGGTTTCTAGGGGGTCCTTGGGGCCCTAGAAGGCCTTAGAGAGGTCCCAGGGTGTTCTTGAGGGGCCCTAGGGGTCCGGGAGGGGCCCTGGAAGGCCTTAAACTAGTCCCACAGGGCTCTAGAGGGGTACTGGTAGTCTAAAAGGGCCCTAGAAGGACCTAAAGGGCTTCTGGGAGTCACTAAAGGGGTCCAGTGAGCCCTAGGTGGGTACTCGGGGGCTCTAGATACATCTGGGTGCCTTTAGAAGGGTCCTGGGGGTCCTCAAAGGGGCTCTGGGAGTCCTAAAAGGGTCCTGGAATGCTTTAAAGGGGGCCCAGGGGCTCTAGAGGAGTCTTAGGGGTCCTAGAAGGGTCCTAGTGGGCTACAGAGGGGTGCTGGGGGTCCCTACAGGGGTTCTGAGGGCCCTAGATGGGTATTTGGGTGATCTAGATAGGTCTGGGTGCCTTTAGAAGGGTTGTGGTGGTTTCTAGAGGGGTTCTGGGAGTCCTAGAAGGGTCCAGGAATGCCTTAAAAGGGTCCCGGGGGCTCTAGGTGTAGTAGAAGGGTCCTAGGGGGCTCTAGAGGAGTGTTGGGGTTCCCTACAGGGGTCCTGAGGGCCTTAGATGAGCCTAGATAGGTCTGGATGTCTTTGGAAGGGTCAAGAAGATCTCTAGAGGGGTCCTGATGGTCTCTGGAGGGGTCCTTGGGATCCTAAAAGGGTCCCAGGGGACTCTAGTGGGGTCCTGGGGGTCCTAAAAGGGTCCTGGAAAGGCTTAAATGGGTCCCATGGGGCTCCCAAAGGATCCTGGGTGTCACCAGAGGGCTCCTGGGGATCCTTGAGGGGTCCTGGAAGGTCCTAAAGGGGTCCCAGGGGGCTCTGCAGGGGTCCTGGGTGGCTCCAGAGGGGTTACTGAGCCTCAGCTCACGCAGTGTAATCCTGTCTGCTCACACAACCTATATGCTAAGACTGAACTTTCTTATAATGACTTGCTGTGACTGAGATCTGCCCCAGCATGTTCTGAGTTGATTAAACTAGTTTGCAGACCATAATTATTTTCTGTATTATACAATAATGGATTCGCATCATATTATTTTTAACATTGTAAAAATTTGCTTCTGGGAACGACCTTCTTGAATTAATCACTGACTCATGATCTACTGCAGGAGATAGTATCTAACCTACAAGAAGCCGAACAGGAAGCTATTTATTTAAAAGATAGCAGCATCTGATAATTTATGACTATAGACAAAGAGACATCTGAGAAGAAAAAGAAGGCCAGATCCTGCAGTCTTCACATGGCCCTGGCTCTCAGGTGGAAAGGAACTACTATCTAGTAACAGGGGGATTTGCTTCTGAGATACTGACAGCTGCAAGTTGACAAAGATTTGAAGAAAAAAAGAGAGAAATAAGAAAGCAGTGTCCCAAGCTGTCAAAGCTCTGGAACAAAACTCTGTATTAAACAGAGAGAGGCTTGTAAAAGTTTCGAGTACTTCCTTCAAGCCAGAACCACCATTCCCATGTATTCCCTCCTACTGCTTCTGTCAAAGAGACTGAAAGGCATGAAAGGGAACTCCTTTCTCCTAAGCCCTCCTCCCCCTTGGTATCCTTATGAGAGGACAAATAAATCTGCCTATCAGCAGATTGTTCAAGTAAGTTTATTGTCACCATTCAGGGACATTGCCTGACCTAAGATTAAGATCAACAATAAATTCCTGGCCACGGAAAAGAATGAGAACATGAGAAAGCCCACGGCTCTTCTTACCCAGCAGATGTATCTTTACTACATCTCTTAGCAGCCATAACAAGGGCTTTGTAAAAAGAGCGGGAAGCTGTAGGCTGGTAGCTGTAGGTACAACTCCGTTCACAAGCTGCTGTGTTTCTCTTTTTTTACGCATCTCTGTCGTGGCAGGCAATTATTTGCCCAGAGCACTCAGAAGAGTGTTCCTGCATCTACTGGTACAGTAGGAAGTGGCTCCCGGCAACTGTATGCAGCAGAACCCGGACACCAGAGCAGGGTTCCTCAAACAGGACTTCAATGCAACTCCTGAGCAGATGCTGACTCACAGTAAGCAATCCTGTCCTTGGCCTGCCACAGTTGGCTGGATGATAGCTCTGCAGCTAATTACCAGCACTTGGTACTGTATATTGGAAGGTGATCATTAGCTAAAGGTGATTGAAAGCTTCCAGTTTTGTAGAAGTTAAATAATTACTGCAGCTAATGGGAGCTGCAAAAAGACTTTTCCTGGTGCTTTCATCTAATAAACCAAAGAGAAAGCAAGTGCTGACCATAGAGACTGACTGTACCCATGGGGGATATTACCTGAGGGGGGAGTCCTTCCTAATCAAGGCAGAAATGTACAGGAAGGGCAATGCAGGCAAAGCCTGCACCTTTGCCACTTGCTTACTCAGTGATGGACTCTGAGTTTGCTGCACAGCATGTGGCCTTGATACAGCAGAAGCAATTGGTGCCTGTGCAAAGTTATGTGTTACAACTCCACAGTACAGGGTGCGTGTGCCCCAACGCCCTTTGCCAGGTACCTTTTACAAGCCAGTGGACTTCAGCATTTCTGACTTGAGTCAGCACAAACCAGCTGTCAACTGCCCAGAGTGGATCCTGCTCCAGAGGAAGCTGCTCCCATTTGTCAATGTGAACCCTTTGCAAAATGCAAGTAAGTTCATACTTTCACATGACCTTTGTTCACTCAGAGGTGAATCTCCTTCATCACTCATATCTTAATCTTCAAAAGGAACTGGTGGGCTCCGGGCAAAGAGTCAAGAATGCTTTCACATATTTGGGAGCTCTGCTTTACGCAACCTCTATAGCAACTTGCCTTTGCTAGAAGTGATGAACGATACTGAGCCAGTCAGCAAAACACCCAACCTCAGAAGGAGTGGCAGAGGGCGGCAGCGGTGTCTGCTCTTACACTGGCATGAATCAACCGGCATTTCCCTGCACGCAGCAGAGTTACAGTGATTTAAAACTTGACAAAGGGTTACCCAGAACCTGAACAGAAGAAGTGCCTGGTTCTCCACCTCCATCCCGTGAACAGAACGCAGGGGGTGGAGTCATTTGCACAGTGCAGACATGCACAGCTCCAGCCAGGGCAGTTCTCACCCAACAAAACTTAGAATCATAGAATAACCAGGTTGGAAGAGACCCAACGGATCATCGAGTCCAACCATTCCTATCAAACGCTAAACCATGCCCCTCAGCACCTCGTCCACCCATGCCTTAAACACCTCCAGGGAAAGTGAATCAACCATCTCCCTGGGCAGCCTGTTCCAGTGCCCAATGACCCTTTCTGTGAAATTTTTTTTTCTGACGTCCAGCCTAAATCTCCCCTAGCAGAGCTTGAGGCCATTACCCTCCTCTCTACAACCTCCTTTCAGATAGTTATGGAGAGCAATGAGGTCTCCTCTCAGCCTCCTCTTCTCCAGGCTAAACAACCCCAGCTCTCTCAGCCGCTCCTCATAAGGCCTGTTCTCCAGCCCCTTCACCAGCTTCATTGCTCGTAGGACAGGTTCGTAGCCTATATAAAAAGGCCCACCATAAAATGCAGCCAAACTTACCTGTTCTGCTGGGAACCTGAAGCAGCCACTGATATAGCTTTTGCTATTGTAAACCAGGAGTAACACTACTACAATCAATGGGTTAGACTGTTGTAACCAAGAAAAGCATCAGACAGGCAATGCTGTGTTTGCACTGGTAAGGCATAAAAAAAAATCAGACTTTTAGAGCAACTGAGGGATGAAAGGTCACCAGGAGCTCGGGATGATGTGTGCACAAAATCCCCCCAGACTGCAGGCAGAGCAAGACGCCTCTGCTACCAGCAGTGTCCCCAAGGCCCCAGCCACCACCACTGCAATGACAGCTCAAGGGGGAGAGCACTGGCACCATGCAGAAACCTAGCACAAGCAATTGGGGCACCCCAAGCTCTGTCGGTCAGCTGTTCCTACCAATTCCTTGTGTTCAGGCCTCTCCAAGTGCGTGGAGGACAAAGTGCTTCCCCTGAACCACTGACCCCCCTTGTCTCTAAGAGGACAGGATGCTTCCTCCCCCACAGGCAGGAAGAAACCTCTTTTCTTACCTGAGCAGCTGGCACTTGTCCACGCGGTCAGACAAGATGGGTTTCCGCTCCCCAGGCTGAGCCCTGTGGAGGCAGCGCTGGTAGGGTGCCTTGCACATGGAATCCTGTGGCAGACTGCTCCCAGAGCCCCTGTATCTGCCTGATACATCAGGGTGAGGAGTGGATCTGTAGGATTCACAGTCATGAAAGTTAAGCATTGGAGGATTCCTGGTGTGCCCATTTTTAACTGGCGCTGAAATTCTGCCATGCCAAGACTGCAGGCATGGCCTTACAGAACTAACATGAGTCAGAGAAATCTCGCTGAAGGAGGAGTTTATGATACGAAGAAGGAGAGTAGAGTGCTTGGAGAGATCTTCACGTGTTGATAGACCTTCAGATTTATCTTAGCCTCATCTTAGAGGCCTCCTCATTGTGATAACACTCGAGTAATCCAGCATTCAGCAGCCTGATGTATTTGAACATTTCAAACCCCTTCCAGCGGTAAACCTACTCCAGAGGCAGTAGAGCTGCTCTGCTGGGATGGGCTGGGAGGGAGAGCTTGGTGTGCAGGTTCAGAAGGAGATCATGCGCTGCTCTGCTGCACTGGAGGGAGCAGTAGCTGAAGATGCGAGCAGAGTGGCAGTGCTTGCTGTCTCTCACCCCTGCATGGAGATCATTCAAACGGACAAACTCCTTGTGCTGTCAAACAGTATGCCGTGCAAAATCAGCCTTGAGTCCTTTCTATGCCTGTCCAGTTATCTCCCCGCCCCAGCTCTGGCACAGCCCTTCTTAACTCCAACCTCCAGAGCTGGGTGAAAACAGTTTGCTTTTCTGGTTTTGAACCTTTATTACTAGAGAATATCCAAAACAACAAAACCAACAACACAGTTACAAAAGTAGTTCACAGATAAATGTGAAGCAGCCTGTGTTTGAAATGCTCTGTGTCACTGTACTGGATCAAATATAAAACAATACATATTTATCCATATATAAAATATAAAAGGAACCATACATCAGAAATGTATAAACAAGGGCTATGGAGGCCTTTGTGGTATTTACAATCAGAGATGTGGCAAGGTGGGAGGGGCATGGGAGCAGGCAGTGTCCATTCAACAGCAAGTTTTACATGCATCTGTGAAAGTCTGTGTGGACAGAGAGAAGCTCAGAGCTGGGCTCAGCCCTGGTGGAAATGGTTTGAAGGTTCTGCATGACTGACAGTTTGGGAGAAAGCCAATACCCAGGGCTGGATCAGTCATGGGCCAAGGCAAACATTGAGCAAAGGCAGCCCCTGCCTTTGCCCAGGCTCCAACAGCCATGTTGTGTTAGCTGGCTGCACGTTCCCAGCTATGAAACAGAAGGTCAGGCCCATTGCCAGAAGGGAAGAGAATAAAATAAAATAAAAATAATAATAATAAACTCAACAGAGAAGAGTTCCATGTTCACATCGATAACAGATCTTCAAGACAGCCTCTGGCCCAGCAGCATGACACTGAGGCTCTTCCCAGAGGCAGTGTATTCAAGTAAAGGCAACAAGTTGAGGCACTGAGTTCTGTTGGGTCAAACTTGCCAGCTTTGAGAGAAATCCCAGTAAGCGCTGCCTGAGGCTCCTTATAGCTCCTTGAGGATAATCTGGAATTTGTCTTCTGCTTCCACCATGTCCAAGAGAAAGGCCATGTGGTTGCTGTAGTGCTGGATGATGTTGTTGTCCATGTTCACCAGGATCCTGCAGGAGAGTGAGAACGTCTGGCTCAGATGCAGCACATCAAAAGGTTTGCAGAGCATCTTAGCAGGGGGAGCTGGGAATAGCATCACTGATAAAGCCTCATGGCACAGGGTGACACCCTCTGAAATGTCTCCACACAACATCCCCATTAGAAGTTGCCTTTACTGCCCTGTTACTGATCAGTGTTGCGTTATCGTGGCTGCGCTCCTTACTGCCAGTCAGCCAGGTGCGTTGGCTGCCACCAGGCTGCTCCAAGTCACAGCAGGCATAAGAAGGCACTGCAGTGTCCACTGAATCTATCTGGAGGGGCTCAACCCCTCTAATTAAAGCCATAGTACAACACAAAGAAACATCTGGCAGACCTTTTTGCAATTCCATGCCTAGGCCCAGCACTTGCTACACAGGCAAATTAATCTGGATTACGGCAGGGTGTGAATTTAGAGCAGAATTGCTCACTCCTCACTTCTTGCCTGGGTGCTTTTAGGGGTGCATTATTCTGAGCAAGCTGAAACTGCTCTGAGACTAAGATGGTAGTGGTTTGGAATAGGACGCCCTTCTCCTGTTCCAGAACAACCTCCCATACAGATGTGCCCTGAGCATTGCCTGGGAGCCCATTCTGCAAGGAAAACACACACAAGGCAGGCCAAGCACAGGCAGCCAGCTGGGCCAGCCGCTGGCAGATCCCTCCCCACGCTCAAGGGGGCACCTCCAACCTTGCTGCAGAGCACACAGGTTCTATGACCTGGAGCGGATTACATGGAGACACGGGGAGATGGAAACATTTCAACAGCTGATTTAAACCTGAAGCTGTGGTTCTGTGCCAGGCAAGAGTCCCTCATTATTGTAATGGAAGTAACAGGGCAGTTTTGCATCACCCCACTGGGTTCACATAAATCAGATGTGAAATTTGTAACTGTTTGGAGGAAACTATCTTTCATTGCAGAAAGCACGTCATCTCCAGGTTCCTGCTGGGGTCATTAATGGCATAATAGCATTAATTGTGCAATACTCCACAAGCCAAAATTAAAAATAAGAAAAAGAAAAGGCTGAGCATCTAACAGTCTTAACAAGCACAAGCATTGGGCCCGGTGTCCCTCCGGGGAATGCCTTGACGGTCAATGCACCACACCAGGTTGCAGTGACTATCTCCTGCCCATCTAATCACAGCACCTACAGGCAGGCTTGTCACAGTCACAGCCTCAGCCCAGTGTGCCCAAACTGTCCAGTCTGTTCCAGTGTCAGCTTTGTTCCCAGGACTCAACACAGCGCTGCCTTTCAGCACTGCACAGAACACTTTACCAACAGGCTACTCATGCTGTCACGGCACAGTCATGGAAGGCATCCAACCTCACACAGGGGGAGGCTAAGACAAAGGGTCTGACACTGTCCAGGGGTCTTTCTGATGAATTACAACCTTCAGGGCTGCATCTCACCTCCTGACACCGAACAGGAGTGGTGCCGGGGGGCAGAGGGCCCAGCTCCCCAGTCCCTGTGTCCTAGGGAGTCTGACCTCTGACAGCTACCCAAAGAGACAGTGCGGATACCATGGGGTGGGTTGTCACGAAAACCCTCGCAACAGAGCTGCTCCAATTACCTCTGGCTATCTTAATGCAGGAAGCCAGGGAAGTCACCTGTGCCTCTCCCTACCATGCTTCCATTTGATTTCTCAACCACAGAAGATTCAAGGGAGTGTTGATTAGGAATCTGAGTCCTGTATTGCTTTTCTAGACCAAACCTCACCAACATATGAAATCTCTTATTATTGCTCCTGAGTCACCCTGAGACTGAGTTCATCTGAATGAGCTCATCATGCTAAGGTGGCCCATGGCTAAGGGTAGCTCCTCGCTGCTGTAAATCCAGATGGCATCACTGAGCTGCACACGTTTACACCAGCTGAAGACCTGACCCTTAAGCTGTAATTACTAGGAGAGGACTGTTTAGGGTGGAGCCATAGGATAAAATTACTCAGAAAATTAAATCTAGGGGAGGAAGAAACAGTGTCTGCCATCTAGTAGATTGGAGAAAATCTTGTATGCACCCCACACTGGCAGTAGCCGCTGACATTGGTCATGTCCGGCTTCCATTAAACGAGGTGTCAAATATATTTTTTTTTCTAATTTCCTTGTGTTGCCATTTCTTTTAAGCAGCTACCACTTGGCTCCTCCATTTTAGGAAAGAAATAGAAAGGACATCTGCCCATGTCATTTAATAATGACATCCCAGTCATTATTAAACAACACTCACTACTTATCAGATCAAGTAATGAACAAAATCAAAGCAAAACAAAGGCCTCTTCCCTGAAGCAGTGCCATTTCCTGGTCCACCTGTAAGCTCCTCAGCACTTGGATCTCTCTTGCGGGGCAGATGCACACAGTCAGCTGGCTCAGAACACTCCAGCCCAAGCTGGAGTTACCAGAGAGGAGCTGTTGTCTGATGACAATCTAATGACCTGTGACGGCAACAACAAGCCACCACCACAGCTGACACACCTCAGTTTTGCCTCAGTCCTAAAGCTGTAATAATAAACTGACCATCCTTGTCCTTCGCAGCTGTTACGCTTCAAGATCAAACTCTGACTAAAGGAGTCTGGGACAACACTGCTCTTCAGGCTGCAGGTGTTGCTCTTTTTCTTTGAGGAGACTATTTCCATTTCTGGGGCTAGTGGATGAGCAGCACCTGACAGCACTGAGGACCCTGAGGTCAGGAACAGATAGAAGAGCCTCCTGATAAATTCAGATACCTCACTGTGGCCTAACCATCATCTTAAAATTAGGACCATATCTAAAACCCCTTCTAAATGGGGAAATGTAGCTCAGTTGTGGATTTAGAGGTGAGGGGATTGTAACAGCTTCCCAGTTCAGTGACAACCATATCACAGCCTGAAGGAGTAACCGCTACCTCTCTACCTCTCCCCACTCCCACCCTGCAGCTGCCTCTAAGACTCACTTGCGTTCTGCTTGCCTAGAAGCAAACAGGCTGAGGCCCATGGGGATCAAGTTATGGTTACACCAAATGAGCTGGAAGACCACATCCAAGGAGCTTTAGGACTTTCTCATCTCACTGTTACCAGAAAGCAGATGCAGAAGCAGAGCTTCCTTGTTTTCCTATGCAGAGCCCTCTCTTAGTGAGAACAGCAGGACCGCATAATGCGGGACCTGTCATCAGCCTTGTTTTTCTCCCCGTCTCTCCCCATGCTGAAACTCTGCAGCAGGGCCAGCAACAACAATGAGTTAATCTTGCAGGTAGCCACTGCGGCTTGCAAAGCCTGATTGTATCTCGTTCGCTCTGCAAGAAGGGCTCTGTATTTAGCTTTATGAAAGTAAGCTTGGGAATTTATGAGTTGTTCCCTTTCCATCAGCTGGACTAAGAATTCACTGCCAGAGAAGGGACAACCCTGATGGAGTTCTTAGTCCAGAAAAAAAAAATCAGAAAGTAGCACCTGGCTCCACGTCAAGACCGGTGCCTTCCAGGGAAGACTGAACAGCTTGTCCCCAAGCTCATGCAAATCAGCACCGTTTCCTCTCAGCCATGGGAGAGATCCACATGGATCAGTCACTAATAAACACCATGCAGAAACCACTTGAGAAGCCATTTCACATTTACTGCAAACCTCACCTGCCATCCCTGCAGAGCTATGCCTGTCTCTCAGAAGTGCCTAGCAAGTGTCAAGTGAGACCTGCATTTCTGTACAGGGGCTGCACAAGAGCCACTAGTGCCCAGAAGGGCTTGATCCATCACCTCCCAAGCGAGTGTGAAGTTTCCTGTTGACCTCCTTGGTCTGGGGACCAGAGGACAGCTGGGAAAAGACAAGCCCCTTTCAGATCTCTCCTCTTCTCCACAGGGACTGCCCATGCTCTTATTGAGCTGGTATAGTCTCTTGCTGAGCCAGGACATTTTGGTTTGGAGAAGCAAACATTTATAACTCTCTGATGGCAGTAAGATAAGTTCTCCATAACCTCAGACTTTCAGGCTGAGATGCAAAGGATCAGTCATTAAATTATCTAAACAATTCCTCCTTCACCCAACTTCCTTTCCTTGGGAGATTTTACACTCCAAACAAATATAATACAAACAAGCATTATCCCAGATCTTTGAAGTTCAGAAATATCTGAGTTTTATATGCACCAAATAGCACGGACCTCACTTGGCTTTACTTTTTATTATCTTGTTAAAATTCTACTTCAGCCTATGGCAAGGTACCAAGGAGAATGGGGTTTTAGAGGAACAGCATAAAAGCAGATGAGAGATTAGCTTACCCTCTTTTGCACTTTTTGTAGACTTTATAAATGCTTTCTTCGGGAAGCCCATATTTTTCTGAAATCTGTGAGAGAAAACATGGCAATTCTTTGTACTTGTAAAATGAAATTCCTATGATAAAAGTCAAAGATAACCCTGAGCTGGGTCTATTCAGCAGCAAAGGATACCCCCTCCCTTTTACTCAAGAAGAAAGTGACAAAGCAGTGATTTGGACAGGGACAATTTGAACACATCTATGTCTTGCAGTGGGCAAATGGGCAAGCTGCAGCTCAAATTTGGTTCTCTTTTTGACAGCTACTGCCAGGTCAGGAATCTTGGGGAATAATCTTCACTTTCTTTCTCTCATTCCCTGGCCTGTTTGGGGCTTGATGCTTTAACCTGCTGGGCAGAGAAAGCGCTGAGCTCTTCATTTGCTGATGCATCCAAAGGTGAGAGACACCACAGAAAGTGTGTAACTGTGGATGCAGCTGACTGCAGCTTTTGCTTAGGTTTTAAGCCAAGCGTCAAAGCTTTTCCTGCAGAGCCTTCCCAGGAAAGTACAGTTACAGTAATAGTTTTAGGGTGGCAGGGGTGTTCTGAAGTTTTTTCACAAGTATTTTATGGAGAGGTTTTTTGCTCTCAGGGGTGGGAGGTGAGGAGGGAGCGAAGATGGCAAAGAATTCACTGTGCTGACATTTTCCAAACTCTTCATTTTTAGAACTTTGTAAAACCAACAGAGCTTAAAGTGCAGCCATAAATCCATCCCAAATCTGGGAGGTTTACTGTTTGTTTCCTTTCCAGCAAACCCCAAAGCAAGGTGGATTATCAGAGATGCTACCGATAATCGTCACAGAAATATGTCTTTATGCTTCTCAAACACAACACAGGGAATTCCAGTGTGTGGCCAGAATTGGCCAGATTGCACATCTACAGCCTTGAGAATGGAAAGAGTGTTTTACAATGGAAAACATGATTGCATTGTCACAAATGGAGACTCATGTTATGTTCTGAACAAAACATCTTGCCTTACAGTGTGCTTCTCCACCCTGCAGCATTAACAACACACTGCTCATGCCAGGACCTGTGTGCAGACTTAACCTGCTACTCACTATTTCCATTTCCATTCTCAAAAGAAAGCATTCATGAGATATAAGCAGTCATATCAGCATCCCCTATGCCAAAAATCAGCATCCTTTTATTTGCAGTTTGTTCATGTGCCACAGTTTGTGGATAACACTCACAGCTGTTCTGAGGCCCTGAAGATCTGGTGTCTTCAACATGAGAGCGTCAAACACTTCCTCAGACTCCCTTCGCACGTACAACAAGACTGAAAGAGATAAAGCACAGCACAGAACGATAGCTCTTTATACCACGTTCTCAGAGCAATATGGCCTCATGTAATTCAAGATCCAGGGTTACTTGGGTCAAATGAGACACCACATTCAAGGAGAGCTCCCATTCCAGGAATTACCTCTCTGAGGATCTTCTTCCTTGGTTTGCTTTGGAGGTATCGGGTCAAACTCATCTGTGAACGAGACACCACTCCGCTTCAAGGGCAGCCTAAACAAAAGAAATACAATATGCTCAACAGGACAGAAAAACAGCAGCAAACAAAACCATTCCAGGAATTCGACTTTTGATTGAACAACCGACTACTCCAACAAGCATCCAGCAATTAAATATCTATTCCGTAATTACGGCAGCAGTGTGTCCATCAGAGTTTTGCCTTACACATACAGGGACAGCACTGAGTGCAGGCAGCGGTTTTGGTGTTACATCATAAATAAACAAAAGCCTTTTGCACCTTCATGACACTAGACAGTGATCAAGCCTAGGGTAAATATGGGCTCTCCCTACTCTAGACACACTAAAAGAGCAATTTCCACTTCACCCCAGTTTATTTTACAGCAGTATCAGCCTCTGGTTACCAGAACCTTTCAGTGATAGTTCTGTGACCATCATCATCTCTTTTTCAGAAACCACCTCCATAAGAATAGCAGGACAGTCAAGGACCATAATCATGCTGAAGTGGCTCATCGATACTGGAAGAAATGTATCTGCATTGGTGCATCCCTTAAGTACATTCTAGGCCAAAGTTTAACACATATTTTGACACTCAGGACATCAGAGAGGCACTGTGCTGTGTTATTATGCACCTATATACTGCCTATGCATGTCAAACAACCATGACGTGCCCAAAGAAAGAGAGAAGCTGATGGACAGAAAATACAAATTGCTTCATCCTCACCTGTTTGCAGAGTTGGGAACAGCAGGGGAGAGCACCTTGAAATAGAAAGAAAACATGAATTTTTTTTAGTTTGCACAGTATCATTGTGTGCCAGTTAAACTGGGGAGAAGGCAACTGGGCACATTTTAAATACGATTTCCCTCCTCCCAGTCCATAATTTTTCCTATGCAATTAAACCCAAACATCTGTATGCATTTCTTGCATTAAACAAAATCTCATATAAAGAACCTATCTGGATTGTCCTCTGCCTAGAAGAGACTTGAACCCATACCTAGGTAGAACCAAAAGCAGATCATATCTCATAACTTGCTTGGGATCAGGGACCAAGGTCCTCAGTGAGTTCTTTGGTTGTAAACCAGATTCTTTTAGTCCGTGGTTTTGATGCTGTTGCATCAGTACAGCAGCCACTGAACCAGGATTCTACAGTATTGTCACAGTTGGCTTTTCCCCCTTTTTTACAAACTGAGACAGTTGTTTCTCGCAGCAACACTGATGACCTCTGAAGGACGCTGGTTCTAGGTTTTCTCAGGCTCAGGAGGATAGAGAAGGGTAGAGGACAAACAAGAGATGTCCCACATATGCAAGGACTGATATGGTTGCATTTTTCTACAGTTTATTTTCTGCTGATATTTTTGCTACTATACCAGTCCTCTGAGGAAGCTGCAGATGATGCCTGTAAACCACAGGAATATCTGTCTGGAAGGAACCTGGAAAGGTTATCTTGCCCATCACTGTTGCATGACTATCTATGCTTCTCCTGACCGCTACATCTTCAAGTTCACCACATTTCCACATAAGAATTGTGGTTTGGTTTTGTTTCCTTACATAACACAAGTCATGTCTGGGGGACTGATCAGTTTGCAAATGATGGGGGTGACAGATGAGGGCAACAGGTTGGTTGTTTCTTGAAGGGACTTACCGTGCCACACCTCTGCAGGTTTGAAAAATGGACGTTAGGGATAAACAGGACTGGCTGGGTTTCGAGGTCAGTCTCTGGTCTCAGGAACGTGATTTCATTCCCTCTGAAGCCAGAGAGCAAACAGCCTTTCAGACCTACAGATGGAAAGACCAGTTCATCTCAGTTCAGATGGCAATTTGGGAGGCAACTACACGCAGAAACGGGAAGGCGCCTGCCCAAGGCCTCACAACAGAAGTACTAGAAAAAAGCCAGGACCCCAGAGAACCAGGTCTTCGGGCATTGCACGGCACTGTCTGCCCTGCCAAGACCCCGAGACAACTCAGAAAGGTTGGCTAGTATTAATAAAAGTCTTTGAGAGTCTCGGTAGGAGAGCAGGAGAGGACCTGACTGACAAGCTATTTCTGAAAGGTACTGATTTCATCAGGCTTGGAAATAACGAGGGCCAGATCTCGCAGAAGTTAATGGACAGACCTACATGGATTTCAGCACGCTTCAGATCAAGTAACAAACATCACTGACCATTGTTATTGGAGTCCAGGCATTTTCCTTTCCTTCTGAACTGTTTCCTTTCATCATCCCGCATTTTCCTCTCTGCTCCCTGTGGTGAAGATAAGGCAAAAATTAGGACATCGAGAGTTTTAACATTAGCAAGACAGGGTTTACCGAGCACCTCTGGGAGATAAGCACATTAAGGTAAAGACAGCCTTTATTAAAAAGTGTTCATCTTGGAGAATGTCTACAGGCCATCCAGAACTTTCTGATACTTACAAATTAAAAAAACAAAATCAATATTTCCTTCTAAAGATGAAAAATGCAGAATAAAATAGCTGTGAGGAATTTTTCAATGGGCTGATATCTGAGGTTGGGGAAGAACTCCCAAAGATATTTTCATCTCTTCTGCTATTTAGAAACTTGTCAAAGATAGACTTTAGTATGACAGACAATCCCAGGTGGGTCTGATACAGGGAAAACTTTCTAGTTACTCTGTACTACAAAGGCCTCAGCAGTGCAGAGACATCCCTGCTGTCCCATCTCCCTCAGCTGAGGGGGCTAGCCATCGCTGTTCCTCAGTCCTGACCTCTAGGCTGTTCTAAACTTTCACAGACTCTCTGGTTTTCCTTCTGGAGTCACTGGCCATCAGTTCAAAATCCCTCTCAGACAGCCTGGAGGAAAAACAGTGATACCTTATCGCAGAATATCTTGATCTGGCAGACAGCACGGTGCACCAGCTGGCTGGTTCCATTGCCGTAGTCATAAGTGTCTATCTGGAGGTTAAGCGGGACACCTTTCACTCCTTTCTGGGAGGAGAAGTCAGTACTCAGGCAATTCACTCCAATAAACACCTGCAAACAGGAACAGAGATTGATACGGCTTGCTGGCACTGAAATCACGATTCACCAGTGGCAATGAGAGTGGTGGACAGTAACAAAAGCAGGTATTGAGACATCCTTCCAACCCTCCCAGCATCAGCCAAGCATGTGAGCTATTCGCTTCCCAACCGAGTGCAAACATCAGTCCTTCCTGGCCACAGTCCCCTCCTCAACTCCTACTGCAGCTTTATGTCTCTTTATTAACAGGCTATCCACTCCCATCAGCTCTAGTAAGCAGATCAGCTGCAAAGTCTGCCTGGGGGTGTCCTCATTGATATTTCTGATCTTCCATTTGAACAAGGGACCCTCAGACACCAATGCCCTGGAGGAAGGGAGGAGCGCTAGACTACAGCTTCAGGAATTACAAATCATTGCTGCTAGTTAAAAAAATACTCATCCCATGCTGGTCTCCTTTATTACTAGGATGGAGTTACCTCCAGTGGAAATATGTGAAGAAAAGCTGAGCACAGATATAATCCACATTGTGTCCCCAAATTACCAACTCATTTTTTGTGACCTTGAAATTTCTCCTGGACTCTGGGGACAGATTTGCAGCTGGTAAAGCTCCCCCAGCACCCTCAACAGGGCTCTGGCTGAGGAGTTCAGCTCTGAAACCTAATGTCAGATCTAGTCAGTACCTATATATATAGAAAAGAAAACCACTTAACTGTGATGTGAAGTTTAATTGCAAAAAGAGAAGTAACAGGTGCTACAGACACAAATATGTGACCCCTCCTGTCGCGGCTCCCAGCCCTTGTAGCTCTCTGAAATCTCACCTTTACCTGCCCCAGGCCAGTGCAGGTACAGAGTTTCTGTTAAGAGTTAAATCCAGTTTTGCTGAGGTGCCCCCAAGGGCTTGCCACATACCTGACATATTTCCATTTCTGACAACTTTGCCTTGAAGACATTTGTTAACCTCTTGGATTGTAAAAGACCAAGGTCGCCTTTGGGCTAAAAGAAGGACTTATTGAGATCTCAAAGCAAACCAGAGTTTTCCCAAGCTACCAGCTTCAGAGAGATGGGATATTTATGCTTTTCTTTTTGTCTTAGTCACTTCATCTTTTCTAATACACTCCTTTCAATCCACACTAGATACAAAGCGTTAATGAGAGACTCTCAAGAGATGCAGAAGAGACAGCTTAGCTAGAAAGGCATTGATAAAAGCTTTACAGATTTTAAGGTCAGAAGGGATCTTGTAACCTGCTTGGCTCCTTTCCACAACACACAAGATACAGAAGTGTGGTCAGTCATTTCTGCACTAAAATGCTGTCTTGATAGGAGGGTCTTTGTTCGCTAAGCTGTGGTTTATTTAAATCGGTTTCACCTACATGTGAGCAGAGCCCTCATCTAGGCAGTCTGCTGCAAAAGGCTCTCTTCGGAGTTATCCATCAGTCCTAAAAAAACATCTCTGAGACAGTTTCAGGTGTACCTGGAGTGTTTATTAGCTAATGGCAATGCTTAAAACATACAGAGAAACACGGTATCCTTCCTCACTGCCCTGGCAGACAAACACTACTTGGGGCCACTGGAATGGAATAGTTTAGATTTTAAACTCTCCCTGTCTTTCAGCTGAGAAGAGGGAGGTGCATGCCTGGGCCTTGCTGTGGACCAAGGCTTCCCATATACCTTCCACAATCATTTTGTACCTTTGCTTCTTCGTGGATGTTCCACACAAAGGATAGTGCATTGTAGGCTAACTCCTCGATGTTCTGCACTGTGTTGAAGTTTTCTTTACAGTCAGCTGAAAGGCAATGGAGAAGCAGTTCACACTCCGGCTGCAAAAATGGTTACGTTCCCTAGGCTTTCCACTCCCCAGAAGCCTGCCTCTCACCAACTTCAATGCTAAAAGAAGCTTTGTAATATACTAGATGCCATTTTTGATACCATTGGATAAACCTTAGTGCGCATATATAAGGGATAGGCCAGAAATGACTCAAAGGTGTTGGCTGATGACTGCTATTTTAGTAGTGATGTTATGCAGAGTCAATGTAGATTGCTTCTAACTTCAACAACTGTTTGTCTCCCTGAGCCGTAAGGTGCTCAGTGAGGTGCCCAGCTGGACAGACAAAACCTCTGTTTAGCCCAGCGCAACACACAGCAAAGCCTATGCGGTGGCAGTGGAGAAGGATGAGCCGTACTGAAACCTTTTCTGGCTCAGATTCCTAGACTCCAAGAGGCCACAGGTCACATCTGTAAGAGCCAAAATAGTTTAGCAGTTTCTGTCTCTCTGACTGAGGCTTTTTGAGGTATCGGCCTCCTAGCACAAGTCCCTTCACCTAGCAAACACTATCTTAAACCTGCAAGAGCTTCTCCCAGAGAAAGAATCAGAAGCCAGCAGATTCAGCCTGCTCCCCTCAACTTTCCCCCAAGCCAGATTCTGGAGCTTCAACTGTGTTATTGTGTATTAGAAATGCAGTCAAAGGGTGCTAGAAGTTATCAACCCTGCCCAGCCATCACAATCAAACAGCCCCGCTCATACCGACGTCAATGACTCTCTGCTTGGCCGTGGGCTGTCGGGAATGCCAGTGCTTCCAGAACTTAAGCTGCTCTGTCGGGATTTTTTCATTGTCAAAAACAATCATCACAACACTCTATAACACAGTAAGGATATCCCATGTTAGTATACATAGCAGGCTAATGCTTGGTGCCCGCATTGCTCTTTCCATCCAGTGCATCCATGCACTGTCCAAGGGCATCTTAGCATCATCATTAATGTTTTATTGCTGGGGAAACTGAGGCAGGCAAGGGAAAGGACTTGAACATAGCCATGCACGCAGGCAATGAGAGGGCCAGGAGCAAATCTGAGATGCCCTGTATGCCCCCTAGTCACTCTGCCCATGAGTTTTCACTGACTCCAAGGCATACAAGGACCCTGCGCTGGGGGAATATCAGCAGTGCTGCAGTAAGTATTAGGCTGGCACAGCCTAAAATGTCTTTTTGTAGCCATTCTTGGTTTCAGGAGTCCTGTAAATCTTGAGCAAAGTCTAGCCTCTAAATGCCACCCAGGACTGGATGACCAGGGTTGGTTTTTTTTCTGGGAATTCAAGCTCAGCTTAGTCTCGGGGGGTGTCTCTGAGGCCTGGCCACACATCCCAGGAGCCAGATGCAGAGCCTTTCTCCAGCTCAGAAGTCTCCCCATCAGGGCCCAGAGTGAGCCATCAGCTTGGGAGGCTTTTTGGGCATCCCTGACTTTTCTGTGAAAGATTTCAACTGCCAGGTAACATATGAAGGCTGTTGCTATGCCTCAGAGGATTATCTTGCCATGAGTGAATCCAGCCCACTCATTGCTTTAAGCCAACAGGAGCCACAAAGCCATTACTCTTCATGTTCAGCTTTGTTCCCAGGCCAGTACAGTTGCTGGATGTCTGATTACAGCATGTGTCAGCAAAATTGTCAGCTTGTCTCTTACCTTAACTTTATTTGAGGACAAGTGTAAACATTTGCCATCTCCAGCTGTCCGCAGCGTGATGGGGTAGAACTGTCCTTTGTTGAGGTAGGCCATGGGAGAGTCTCCAGATTTTATGTGAACGGCTTTGGGTGACCCCAGAGTGTATTCAAAGTCACTTGTATGGAACAGAGAGTGATGAATAAGCACATACTGCTGTTTCACTCCAAAAGCAAAACAAGAGACATGCAAGTCTCCACCCTTACAGATGGCAGACACTGTACACAGAGGAATCTCTGCCCTATTACCCATCTCACATGCCCCTACAGTTGTGAATAAGCACCTCGCAGCCTAGCAGATACTGAACCTCCCCAACACCCTGGGGAGCAGCAGTTCTCAGATAGCCTCATGTTACCCTTTGGTTTTGGCTTAAAAAATACCCTTACATTATGGTAACCAGTACTGTTCTGTGGATGGCTACAGAACCATTGCACAATCAGAAGCCTAAACTAAAACAAACAAAACCAGGTACCTGTGATGAGACTTTTAAAGCATCCTAAACTCAGATTCCTGTCTCCAAATTCACACTCATAAAGAGCTAACCCAGGAAGACTGTGTCCTAATGGGTCCTGTAGAAACAGGAGGATGTGCAGGACATTGACACCTGTTTGTTTATCCAGGTGCTTAAGGATTGACTTAGAAGCCCAGCTTGTTGAACACACAGTCCGTTGGGCAGCAAGTTCAACCTTTAGAGAAAAGATTTGTAGTGTTACACAGAGGGAGGTGTCACTGTTGACAAGTAAATTTAAAAGAAGAGCCTGATTTTCAGGAAGCCATGCTCTTGGGCATTCTCTAGAACCTATGAGCATTCAAACCATGGCACTGTAGCTCAAGTTGCTTTCTTCTGTGAGGAATCTGTGCAAGCCACCACCTGTACACAAGTCTTCACACAGACTCTTCAAGTGCCCTGGATTTGAAGATCATCATATTCCTATGTATTCACCAATCCACCTCTTTTTTCTGCCCTGTCTCCCCTGCAATGCCATCCCTGAAGATAGGGCAGGGCAGCTCCTCTTATCTAGAGCCACGAGAGCCCAAGAACTTTAGTTCATGAATAAACAGCAAACAAAGTCTCTCACTCATGAGTGCAAACTGCTGTCCGTATGAAAATCTCCACATCTGACAGGTGAGTCATGGATTCAAGTGACTCAGGAGGCAAATAAAAAGTGGGAGGTGGAATAGTGTTACCTGCTTGGAGGTTCAAGGCAGTATCCAGAGCACAAAAACTCTGCCTGAGAGAGGAGTGGAATGGAGGAAGAAATCTCCCACATTTCAGGAATGAAAGGCAGTGGCACCTTTAAAATCATGGCCGACTAACAGTGCTAAATCCAAAGTGAGAACCTAGACCCTAGATGAGGAGGACACTTAACACCCTCATTGACCGTAATCCTCATTTTCTGTCATTTATCCCACTCCAAGTAGCTTGTGGAAAGACGATGCAGCCACCTGGACCTACCTGTAGTGCAGAAATCAAGCAGTGCTCCCCAGGAAGGGGCTGTAACACACAGCAAAACCCTCACATGGAAGACCTCATTGCCATGTCTCTCCTTGTGCAGGTCAAGGTGCTGATGTGATGTGACCACAGCAGTGGAAGCAGCTGGCACTGAACTCACACCAGTTTGGCCAACAGAATGCAGTCAGAACCACACAGGCCTCAAGACAAAAACATGAACTGGCACATCTTTATCTAGTAACTTGAATTTAAGCCTGTGTTTGACTCCTTTCCAGCAAATAATTTTAAATTGTATTCCCTGCTTCAACCTACAAACACTAAAATCCATCACTGCTTTGTGTCTAAAAAGTCATGGAATAGCAAGTTGCTTCTAAGACACCAGAGGGACACAACTTCTCTCCAATAATGTGGTATCTGTAAGTTTGCAGTGGTCATTGCAAGACTGGCACTGGGGCATGGAAAGAGACACAGCCAAGTGCACTGGAAACCCAGAGACAATGGATTGGCAGTTACCTCTTAACACCATCCGTAGCGTAACTCTCAGGACAAGGTGGCTCTGGCTGGGGTTTGAGGATATCATTGAAGAGTAGCGACTGTAGACAAGTGGAAACAAACCAGTCAGAAGTGGAATCTTACATTGCTTTGTCCATCCACCTTCTCCCAGATATTACAACAGAGGCCACAGATCAAACATGGACCTTCATTTCAAAGCCTTACCCTGCTTCCAGAATCAATGTAAAAATCCCAACAACTCCATAGGAATGATGGCATCAAACTTCTAATGCAAAAGCAAAGCTCCCACTGACTCCAGCACGATCAAACACTAAACTAGAGCCCGCCTCATGCAGAACACCCTGGGCTGCACTGCCAGCGTGCACCCACTAACAGCTCTGACCTCCTGGGGATCCTCTTTGAAAGTGCTGTCTGGCTGCCACCTCTGCTGCGGTGGGGCTACAGGGATGGTCTCGAAGAGGGAGTTCAATGAGCTGTCATATACATCCCCTGGAGGGACCATATAGTTGTCTGGGCTGGCATCCAGCTTGCTAGTGCCTGGTGGAAGCGTGGCTTGCTTGTGAGGAGCAGGGATGCCTTCAAGACTTAAGCCGTTCTTCTTCTGTGGCTCACAATATTCTTGGGTCATGGAAAAATTTTCAGACAAAAGCTTCATGAGATGGGCTGAGCCATCAAAGGATGCAATCTCTGGGTCATACTCCATTCCGTGGCAGTGCCTGGTGGAGAAAGGGTCCTGTCTTAAACCAAGGCAGAGGGTGGACAACCCCAGCAAGTCGTCACAGCAAGAGGCAAGTGCTTTGCTGTGCTGCTGGAAAGCAAACTGCAGCTGCCAGGTGACATTGAGTCAGCTGTGTGCATCTCCTGCTTGATACAGGAGATCTGACAAGGCCTTGGGTGATCTCCACCCACCCGCACAGCTCGTAGTGCAATCAGCAAGAGCTGGAGGTGCTCAGCAGATAAGGAATCAGAGAATACAGGCCTATGTGCATTTTTTTTTTTATTTAGGCTATTAAACATTCAGAGCAACAGGGACAATAAGAAAGATAACTGCTAAATGGTCTATCCTAGTCTTTTTAGGGCTTATTGACAACTTAAAGTCAGTTTTTTAAAACGGTCTTTTTAAGAAAATCTGATTTTTGTACAAATTCACAGAGTCCAGGAGCTTAGGAAGCAAAACTCCCACTGAGCACAAAATCAGTGGAAAAAGTGACAGGGATGCAGTACTGGAGGTAAGCTGTATGGCCCAGACTTCAGCGCAGAAAAGACTAAGTATAGCAGCTGTCAAGTGATAGAGACATACAAAACTGCACTCCTCTCACACGTGGAAGCCATCCCTTTGTGCAGCATCCCAAGAACTGGATCCTTCTACAACAGTGATTCTGTGACCCTCCTGATTCTGCAGCCCTAGCTGAGCTGGGAAAAGGTGGCTTCTTGTCCCTATTACCATGCTCAGAAAACAAACCAACCCCCACATCTCTTGGCAGAATGAGCTACCCTCAAGGGAAGTAATGCTGAATGAGTAGCCCCCACTCCCTCTGCTTCAAGAGCTTCACCTTGTGTATGTGCTGAAACTTCTGTAGTGAATAAGAAATGCCACTGTCGAGTATGCAGTGGCCTTTCAGAGAGCAGAAAACAGCTTAACTCAGCTTACCTATACGGAAGGAATGAAGTATTGTTTGAGAGACTTATTCGGTCAAGCAGTTAAAAACAGACAGCCAGAAAAGGTTACCAAAGTACACAGCATTCAGGAAGGGGAATTGAACTCATAGTGGCAAATAGGCCATTAGTTTAATAGTTAATTAACTGAGAACCTCAAAGGACAAATGGGAGTCATGAAAGAGAATCCGGTGAGACTGGAAGCAAGCAGAATAGAAACTCTTATCAGCCTAGAGGATGGAAGAGGACTCGGTCATTCCCTTCTTGCCACCAATGTTTAATCTCTTTCTCCTTTCCAACTACAGCAAAGTAGGAAATAAAGACAAATTTTTCCGTTGCTGCAGATCTGTGCAACTCCTCTGAATGCAGCTAGACAGATCCTCAGTTGAGTGTAGCTCAATTTATACCTGCTTGGGATCTGGCCTAAAGAATTTTAATATACGTCTCAGGGTTAATAACCTCTACTGTTGTTGTTAATAACACTGTGCTTTGATGTCTATTTTATGCAAGCAAAGAGACCCACCATGCATGCAAGCAGCTGCAGAAGAATTAGACAGCTATAGAGAGCAAAAGAATGAAGCTAACCTCTTTCCTAGTTCATTGCGTGCCATCACACCAGACGGAAGAATTCTTTTCTCCTTTGGGACCTAGAACAAGGCAGAACAAACAGGTTGTTTATTGTTACATTTTATTAATGGAAATTAGAGGCAAAATTAGACTTGTCTTTGGAGCAAGTGAAGTCCTATAGATAAAACACCAGGTAAATAATAAACACCAGCTGAGGACACAGGAGACATGGGCTCTCTTACTGGGTCTAGCTGTGGATTCCCAAGGTAACATTAGGCAGGACACATCTTTTTATTCCAGAAAGGACTTTCAAAAGCACCAAGTGAATGGGAACATCAGTTCTACTAATTTCAATTAAGGCTAAATCTTATCCACATTTCTTGAAGCCCCATCCTACAGCAACACTGGGAAAAAAAAAGTTGCTAGGGCCTACAAGACACCTAGCTATTCCAGCTCCATATCTCTTAAAGCATTACCGTTTCTAACATGAAAGTTGTCACACAAAAAAACCCACCAGGCTGAGACTCAAGATACCCAGGTTCCATTTTCTGCCTTGTGCTGGTTACCTCTACAGTATAATGGTGTTCTGTGTCTCAGTTTGCCATCCATGCACTGGGGATAATAGTGGCGCTCTGTGCCTTGGGGGGTTACCAGGTTCATTGCATAAACAGCACAGAGCCTGGGAGACGGTTACCCTGTGAAGGTGGCTGAGCACATTATTTTACCTTCTCCTCTAGGACAAACTCCCCCAAGAGACCCAGTCCCAATGGGAACGCACCATGTAGTAGTCATAGAGGAGGCTCAGGGCAGCCACGCTGTCATCATCTCCGTTCACCCTCATCATAGCTTTGGTGGCCGCAGTCAAGGGGTTCTCTAGGTAGGTTTTCCAGGCTTCATCTTCATTGGTATAGGGGAATTTCTGGAAGTTCATGGTGTCATTCTTCATCAGACGCACAGATCTAAAACTGAGCCAGACAGAGGAAATGGAATGAAGGCTTTTCCACACGATTTTTCATGCCACCCAGCTGAATGCACAAAAGGTTGCTCAAAGGCACTGCCAGAATTGAGGAGGGATGCTTTCCTGGTCCTTAACTCTCAGAGTCTTTGGGATTACCAATTCTTCTGCTTGTAGCAATGCACAAAACTAGTCCAGAGTCTCTCCAGTGGGGCTATGAGAGGCAGACATACCTCTGCTTCCCTCCTCCTGCAAAACACGGTGGCATCAACTGCAACATCTCCTTCCGCAGCAAGCACATGCTACCCCCCAGCCAGTCCATGCACCATCAAGGTGGGATGTTGGCCAGTAACTTGAATGCAACATGATCAGGAGGCTGCAAAATTTTGCCTTGAATTTGGAGCTAAAGGCCACCGCATCCAACAAATGTGATGTACGTGACCGCTCAGTGTTCAGAGAACTTGACCTACCTACACAGATGAAAGTAAACCCTATCATTTCTCTTTTCTGTAGTCCATGGTTTATTTAAATTTGGTTCCAAGCTAACTTAGGGGTTTTTTTAGTCCTTTGTATATGATTTTCCACAGAGGGAAGAAGATAGGCAGATCACAACACCCTCCCTTCCACTAAAAAATTTCTGACAAGGGTGAGGCTCATGCGACTTCAGGAGCTGAGAAGCAGCACACCAAAATACTGTAATCAAGGGCTGTCCTTGTCACCTTTCTGTAAAAGAATGTGCTGCTTCCACAAAGTCCCTCCATGTCTGAGCTGCACAGGAGAGAAACTGGTAATCACTCTGCTAATGGCAGTGCTCACACGGCAGCAGGTGCATGAGCTCTCACATTGGTACAGAGAGCCACTGCTTCCATGTTACAGTTCTGGTCACCGCCAGCTCTCAACACATGCTGGTATAACGGAGCTGCTGAGCTTTTTCCTCTTCTCTTTCGTATGTCGGGATGATGTACTAACACCAGTTTCACCCTGTGCATGAAACTTCACCAGGTGTTTTGTGAGTTTCATTGTCTTTAGCATTTCTCACGCAGCCCTCCCTCCCCTTCAGTGCTGCTGCTGTCTCCAAGGTGAGCAGTCGGCATGACTCAGATTTCACTGCTGTCGACTTGGCAATGAGTTGTTCAGTCCTGTCTGGACAGGAATCCTCACCCATTCTGAATCCGATCTTCTCAAGGAAGAATAGGCAGCAACAGAGCTTACTTTCAGGCTCAGACTCAGCTCCTATCACTTGTAATCAATATAAACACACTATGGTAAGATAGAATCATAGAATAACCAGGTTGGAAGAGACCCACCGGATCATCGAGTCCAACCATTCCTATCAAACACTAAACCATGCCCCTTAGCACCTCAAAGATGTGGCAATGAAGTGTTCAGGAGCTTAAAAAAAGCACAGATTTTAAAATGAGAAATGCTTTAGAGCTTTATTCTCCTTCACCTCAGCCCTCAGCTGAAGCACTCCTTGTTGTGAGACTCTGTCCTGCCACCCTGCCTTGTCACTTTGGCCTGGCACAACCACTCTACGCATAAGCAGCTGATGTTTTTGCATTTTATCATCTGGTCTGCACTTAGGAGGCAGAGGGAAGCTGGAGGGGGAGCTTGAGATCTCAACTACTTGTAGCTGTGTGCAGTTTATGAAGAATACAAGTTTGAACAGTGCCATAGGATCCTGCATCTCATTCTCATGTGTGGCTCCTGGCTTCGCTAGGTAGCTCTGGCTGTGCTGCTTACAGACATCACCACATCATCACTGCATGCCCCACATCTCTGCTAGGAGAAATAGTTCCTGCAGCAGAGATGGCACAATGGAATACCAGCCCTACCCTCGACCTGGCATACTAAAGCAAAGGCACTTTCCTAAGTTCCGATGCCATGCCCTGAACTGGGGAGCACTAAAATGTGGGTACATGTTGCCTTATGGTGGTACTCCTGCTACAAAGCAGCAGACTCCAGCAGAATCTTTTCTGGAGTGAAAGATTAGGACAGCAACGTTATAGGCTACTCCAGCGAGATTTCATTGGAGGCTTCAGTCAGGACCCCGTAGTGCTTAGAAACAGCACGGTCCTTGGAAGTCAGTAGGCTGAGAGCACAGCAACAGAGCAGCTCCTATGGTGCGCTGGGAACTTACATTGATTCACCCAGCTGAGGACTTGGACAAAAGTGACGTGATGGGAGCCATCCTGTTTCCTTTGTAGAGTTCTTATGATCCCTAGCAGTCATTGCAATACATTTGAGTGGAGCTGTGTGAATTGCCAGCTCTGCAGCGGAGACATAACATGGAATCCATCCCACCTTATTTTTCCAGGAGTTTGGCTTGGCTCTGGCCCTGTTCCAGAAGGTCAACTGGGCTAACCAATACCTGAGGAAAGAGGGTTATCTGAAGAGATGAGCAGATATGTTGACATGTTTAGAGGCACCTTTTTGACATCATATGCATTTCAGTTTCTGTAGCAACAGCGTACTGTCAGATCAGTTTGCTTCTACAGCCTACTTCCAACTCAGCACGAGCAGTCTTTGTGAAGTAGAGATGCAGGAAAAGGATGTCCAAATCCAGATGCGAATACATACGCACTTTATAGTCATGACTCCTTGTGATGCCCTTTCCATGTGGCTATACCATATTTGTCCACCGCAAACTGTCTGCTCTCTGGCAAAACCAACTTTCCTTTTACAGGCAGTCACCTTGGCACAGTGGCTCAATGTGTTTCACGAACCCATCCTCACTAACATGTGGGACCAGTGGCCTCCCTTCTTGTGTGCACAGACTCACCCCGCTGGAGCCTCAGGGTCATGTGCAAAGTAGTCCATGATTTTGGGAAGGGAGCAGTCTATTTGTTTCCAAACAGTTTAGAACTCGGCACAAGGTGATACCAGCCCTCTTTCCCTGTTCCATCCCACCCAATCTCTGTTTCCCCTATTTATCTGCCAAGTTTACTCTAACAGTGGCCTCTTGGTTATGAATAAACACTCAGGGCTATGCTGAAACAGGAGAATATGCCCAAGGAGTCTAGGTGGGGAGATAAGTCAAACCGGAAAGAAACATTTGTATTCCTTGTGCCTTTTGTTGGGTTTCAGGGGGTGGTTGTGTGAGCATTTAAGCTTTATGTTTCTGGTCTTTTTTCTTTCCCCTATAACTGATTAAGCCTCCAACCTAAATACTAGCCATGCCAGATGTTGACGGCTACAAAGAAACATCACATTGTCAAAGAAGCAGAGAATCCATGGCAACCAGCAGAAGGAATTCAAAGCCATGGAAGAAAGACCCCCGCCCACAGGACTTCAGGAAGTTTGTGAAGTGGGAAGGGGCTTTCATTACCCCAAGAGCCTCTTCTCAGTAACATGGGGAAGGATCAACACCACCTACAAGAGAGCAGATTGATGAAGAGCAACATATACCATGACTGCTTTCTGGGGCAGAGGTTTAAGCCTGTAAACCAGCCCCCTTTGCCAATTAAGAGCATCCCAAAATGGCTCCATCACTAAATCCAAACTTCTCAGCTAAATTCTGATTTTAGCCTATCTTTGCAAGTTCAATAAATAAGCACTACTGAAGATGATGTGACAGTACAGCCACCAGTAAGCATGCTGGCACATTCAGAGTCAGGCAAAAATCCAGACAGAGACAGGACCAGGGAAAAAATGCAAAGAGAAACATAACACACACATGGACCGAAGGTGAAAAACATTGCCTAGATGCCAAATATAATACAGCATCGATCCACAAGCATCAGAGGAGACCACTAATCTCATGGACCCTGACCTGCACTGTCTGCTGGACTGAAATATTTTCTCTGGCAGCCAGATAACAATATGGCTTCTGTCATTGGATCTTTTGAGGGGCATTGCAGCAGGATGACCAGCCTCAGGGTAGGGCAGTATGTTAACTCAGCACAACAGCGGGATGTTTCCTAGCTATCCCTCAACCAGTTTCACGCCAGAGACAGTGCATAAGCCTCCCCTTTCCAGAACGTACATCACCTGCATGGCACACACATGAGACAGGATAACCCCATTGCACTCAACCAGAGATCCTGCACAGATGCACACAACAGGGCATCTACCTGTCTTTACTAGTGGAGAACAGAAATGTGTGGTGGCTGCAATGGAAAGAAAAGAGGCCATCGCGATCATCTTTGAGAAACGGCTTGCTTCCCGAAAGGGTGCTGAAAGTCCTCAGCCAGTGGTGCTCAGCACCACCCAGGAAGATGGGTTAGCCATGCAGCTGGTTCTGGTAGTACAGTGGGGAAGGTGTACTGGGATGGGGAAGGTGTACTGGGATGGGGAAGGTGTACTGGGATGGGGAAGGTGTACTGGGATGGGGAAGGTGTACTGGGATGGGGAAGGTGTACTGGGATGGGGAAGGTGTACTGGGATGGGGAAGGTGTACTGGGATGGGGAAGGTGTACTGGGATGGGGAAGGTGTACTGGGATGGGGAAGGTGTACTGGGATGGGGAAGGTGTACTGGGATGGGGAAGGTGTACTGGGATGGGGAAGGTGTACTGGGATGGGGAAGGTGTACTGGGATGGGGAAGGTGTACTGGGATGGGGAAGGTGTACTGGGATGGGGAAGGTGTACTGGGATGGGGAAGGTGTACTGGGATGGGGAAGGTGTACTGGGATGGGGAAGGTGTACTGGGATGGGGAAGGTGTACTGGGATGGGGAAGGTGTACTGGGATGGGGAAGGTGTACTGGGATGGGGAAGGTGTACTGGGATGGGGAAGGTGTACTGGGATGGGGAAGGTGTACTGGGATGGGGAAGGTGTACTGGGATGGGGAAGGTGTACTGGGATGGGGAAGGTGTACTGGGATGGGGAAGGTGTACTGGGATGGGGAAGGTGTACTGGGATGGGGAAGGTGTACTGGGATGGGGAAGGTGTACTGGGATGGGGAAGGTGTACTGGGATGGGGAAGGTGTACTGGGATGGGGAAGGTGTACTGGGATGGGGAAGGTGTACTGGGATGGGGAAGGTGTACTGGGATGGGGAAGGTGTACTGGGATGGGGAAGGTGTACTGGGATGGGGAAGGTGTACTGGGATGGAGGAGAGGGGGGACCAGGATGATGAGTGTTGCACTGACATTCAGGGAGACAGAGCCCTGACAAGCTCTTTGACTGAATCCCCTACCCCAATTCTCCTGTGGAGCTGAAACCAGTTGAAACAGTTTGCAGGCTGACTCCAAAGCATCATGGGGTCAGACAAACCTTCTAGGAGCAAGCACTGCTTGGGTAACGTGCAGGGAACTCACCTGTCTCTTGGCTCTCTTGGGTTATTTACAGCTCTTTAAGACCCACAAACCCAAGATTTGAGCTCAGTGTTCTTCCACCTTCACACCAGCCTAACTCCCTGCTTTTGAAGCTATTTATTATCACAGTAGAAGAAACTGAGGTGTGGGGGTTGATATTAAAATGACTTATGCAGTGCTGCTCAGTGAGGATGAGAGAACCGACTCAGACCCAGACCTCTGCTAAAAACCTCGTTAGCACTGTAGTGGTTCCTCCCTTCCTAGCCTGAAGGGCTCCATGAGACCATTTGGCATTGAGTGATGTTTGGGGGACACCAGTTGGTATTGCGTTTTACCCGATAGCATCATCCTTGAGGTATCCACCCACGTAATCACATTTCACAAATGATTCCTGCTTTACTGCCCTCCCTGCCTAACATAACATATTACAGCACATAATTAGTTTGCAGTTCAGGAATTACATCTGATTTTTCCCAAAAGCAGTTTGCGATGCCAGATGCTTTAGTTTTGAGGTATCCTGAGTTTCAGGGTGATCTATCTCCAAACGGAGGACAGAAAAACTAGGCCCTAACAGTGCCTCTGACTGAGCATCTGCTACCACCTGGCACCTCTGAAATATTGGTCGATACTTGACTCTCCTATTTTCATTGTAGACAAATGAGGATACCTTACATATACATGTATTCATGAACACAAACCTTCATTTCCACCAACATATAATAGACACACTGCACTGAAGCTCCCAGCCCTTCACACACCATAAGAGTTTAGGTGCTTTTGGTAACTTTTTCTTGGTTTCAGTACTTACGGATTTTGCCCCCAGCTTCCACACACATAACCCTTGCTACTTGCTATTTTATTTTTTAATTCTCATATATTCACTGACACCCAGAGCTGTGGCTTTTAAATAAAAAAAAAAAAAAAAAAAAAATCACTGTTTGACAAGACTTGGATTAAAAAAAAACAATTGCAGCAATAAAGGGATATACAATCTTTTGCGACAAAATTTGTTTCTTTTCTACTGCTCTTTCAGGCAATGTGGTCTTAACCTAATAATCAATTACTATGGATTGTTAATACAGTAGCAGGCCCAGAGGCCCTGAGCCTGGATTTTCTCAAGTTTCTATACTTTCGTCATCATACCCTATTGCAGGACCCTGCAGTAACACACTAAATGACATCACACACTTCTGTGTGTACCTCAGCACTCATTTAAGAAAGCAGTAGAGATTAATGTAACCTCACAGTAGGCTTGCCATTTCAGAGTTATGTGTTGAGTCTCAGGCTTCCTACGTGCACCGAGAACCAACAAGACAGTTCAGCCCTCCCATTTTAGCGTGGGATGTACCAATCTCTTCCTTTTGCCTGCAAATGCAGTCAGCAAACAAACCTCGCACCTGGATTTAAACTGGCTGAAGGTGGGTGAGGTGAATCCTTGGTGCATTACCCAAGCGGGCACAGGAAGCGAGTGTCAGGGCAGGACATCTGACACAAATCTCAGGTGACGCAGCCTGCTCCCTTGCCCTGTCAGGCTGTCCTTGCTGAATGCCTGGCAGCAGCTGTGCTTCTTCAGCTGCACTGCAGCCTCTCTGCAAGCCTGGTGTCGAGAGCCAAGGTTGGCTCTCCCCTTTTGTTTTCCTCTTTCTTCCCATTCTGAAGGGACTTTTCAGGCTGGCCAGATCTCAGCTGCCCAGATCTCCTATAATGTGCTTGGCTGACATACTTTGTATGCACCCTAATGAATGCTAATTCAGAGTATCCTGTGAACACGTGTCCCCCAGGGTCAGGCACACCTCTTGCTTTGCTCTTTAAGAAAAAAAATAGCATCATGTGCTTCAAACAATGTTTTCACCAAACAAATACGATTCATCTCATTCTAGGCATAATCCTATTAAACAATGTTTCTGGGAAGCAAGCATCACAAATCAGACAGCAAAGACTGAAAAGAAACAAAAACTTGACATAGCAGGTGGCTGGCACCCAGGAACCAAGTATCCTGGGAAAGGACACCTGCTCTTCTCCTCTGAACACTTGTTATTATGAACACTCTGGAGACAAGGGACATTTCTGGATCAGAGCTACCCTCACCCACACCATAATAGCAACTAGCAGCCAGAACAATGTCACACCTAAAGGAATAACAACAAACAAGCCACACATGTTCTTATCCTCCAGACCTTTGAAACTGGGTATTAGCAATGGAGTCCCAGCCAGGATATAATCATATGCTATACAACCAATCCCACTGATTAACATATTTTTTGGCTGTAGCCTTTATCACTCTTGACCACATGCTATTCAAAGATCCAAGCACTGATGAGGAGCCATCTCCCTGTCAATTAGCTGAACTGAAGCCCTTGCAGATGCAATGCAAGTGCGTTTTCAGATTAATACTTTGCAATGATCAGCAGTCTAAGCAACAGACAAACAAAGCAGGAGAAGATCCTCATCAGTGTAACCGTCTTTATACGGATTTCTTTGGAATTATAACCTTGTACCAATCAGTTGAAAATGTGACCCAAAGCATCAAAGCAGAGGTACTATGTAAATGTTGATTTATCTCTGCTTTGAGCCTAGAGTTTATTCAGAGGGCTTTTACTCCTTTGTTGTGAATTGTATAGCAGTCACTTGATTACAAATCTCTCTTTCTCTTTACATAACTTTAAAAAAATAAAACCCACATTTCCCTTGAAAGTGTACCTTGCTTCAGCAAGGTGATCCCTTGTGTGCTCTACTGCCAGGATTTTATAAAAGGGTTTTAACTTTTCATTCACCAGAAGCATAACTCAAGTTTTAATAACACACCTTATGCACGACAAAAATTTGCTTCTGGCGATCATGGTTTCGACCACAAAACCACAATGGGGAGTAACTCCTGGTTAACTCTTTCAAGCCCACACACTGCAGAGTTAGACATAAGTTTAATTTAGAAGACTATGGAAATTATCAGTTACGGTATTTTATAATAGGCAAAACATCTCATTCTCTCACGCCATGCTTGTCTCTTTCCAGTCCTTCCCGTGAAATTAAAGTAGCAAAGGGAGAGATGAAACTATTCTCCCTGTCATTTTGGGTGACAGCATCAGTCCACAGGGATATCATAATTCCCTTAAAATCAACTACATTTGGGCACATATTCACAGCTCAGATCCATCCTGCCTGTGCTCCACCTATCCTGGGGGTTGGGTACAGATCAATGGCTGTGTGACACACAGACAGGCAGTGCTACCCTTATCAAATCCTCAAAGTACTGCTCCTGGGAACTCCTTCCTTCCACTACAAAGCTGTGCCGTGTATGACTTGAGCCTGTGTGATTAACCAAAGGTTAACAGCTCCTGCAACAGCACCATGGCTTAGATGTTGGGCTCTAGCACCTCTTCACAAGGTTTGTCCTCCCCGGTGACACCTTTTCCCCTCACAAATAAACCCAAAGGCTATCTGAGCATTTCAGCTACACTTCTGATACCACAAACCCCTCACCTGCTCCCACTGCTCCCTGCCAGCCCCTGGGGAGCTCGGGTGAGGCACTCCAGGCCCAGAGTAGCCCCACACAGTTCCTCCAGGCCAGCTGGCCGTGCCTGCCCTGGCCCCTCCACCAGGCTGGAGCTTTACACCCTGCTGTCTGTTCTCCCCAGGGAACTCCTCCCCTGCCTCACCCCCAAGAGCCATGGACTAGTGACCTAAAGGGAAATTTTCAGAGAGACCTGCCAATGTATTCTCAAGTTCAACAAACAGGAAAGTGTTGTACAGAGCCCTTCTACCTGCGGAGGAAACTGAAGACACCCACACCCAGAGCTGGGAGCAGAGTTGTCTCAGCATTGGTATCAATCCTGGGAGCCCAGCTCTGAATCACAAAAGGGATGCTGCTTCCATCAACTCCCCTTTCTCATGTGCAAGGCACAGGGGTTAATGTTAGTAAAAGAAGAGCCAAGCAACCATGTAATTATCAGGCAGCATACTGCCCCAATACATAATTAGCAATACATCAATCTAACTCTGCAATGCACTGTGTACACACACAAACACTCCATAGCGTTTGAAGAGTAAACCACATGGCCCGACTCTTAAGCTTAAAAAAGTTCAGAAAGTGAAAACTGCAGCCAAGCATATTGATCCCAGTATTTCCATAAAATAATAACTATTGCTGCACCTTTTCAGGGTTCTTAATTATTAAGAGACTAGCTGTCACAATAGCTCTGTCAGGCTTGTAAACACATACAGGTATGTGTTTTCCTTTCAAAATACACCTTCTGAAGCACCATATCTGTACACAGGTGTGTATATATGGACATCTATTTCTTAGTATACTTTATTATACATAAGTACTTCATATACTGTTATGAACCTTGATAGCTTTTCCAGACTGGATTAACAGCAGCATTTACTACCATCATACAGTATTCCTCCAGCCTTTCCTACCTCGTGTCATACTAATATGACATTTGTTTGCTTTTATTCCAGAGATGTGAGGCACGGTATGCTGTGCAAATACATACCATCAGTATCCAAAGTCCAAAATATTTTGGAGATCCCAAGATTAGGAGAAAGAGTTACATAGGATCAACAAAATATTAAATTTTTTTCTTGTTAAAGAAAAAAAAAACCCAATAAAATTACTTGATAGGATCATAATGTGATTCCATTTACTTAAAAAAAAAAAAAAAACAGAACAACAAAAAATAAACCCACCACAGACCAACCCCCACCTCCAAAACACTAGGAACTGGTAAATACTTTGGAAGGTATTTTCTAACAAATGCCCCCCAGCATTACCGCAGCTTACATTCGATTGTCTTGGTTAGAGGCAGAGCAGACTTGCCTCTAGACAGAAATGTCAAGTGTCAAGTTTTAGTCTGCAGAAAAAAAAAATCAGGATCATGATTTTAAACAACTCTTAAATAATAACACCACTAAGGAATGACTCCTCTTAAGAGCAGCAACAGGTTAGAGAGGGAGAGAAGGTTACAAACACTCATCCTATTCTTTTAGTTCCAGTTGGAAACAGCTGGACAGGCAGATTAACCCAAGGACTCTAATCCATTCTGACCCAAAGCACTTAAAACAAGCCTCAGAAGAAACCCTCAGCCCTTATGCGGAGGAGTGGGTAATCAGAAAACCTCTACTTACTCAAGTTCATTAGACATATTTCCCCCAGTCTCTGAATCCTTGCAGACAGTAAGTTCCAATGTCCTCTCCCTCCTAGCCCCAGCTGCAGACAGACATTGCCTGTGCAGGGTGTGAGGGATGCAGTTTTGTGTACAGGTATTCCGGACAGGCAGGGATTGGCTGCCGGCACAGGTGCCCTGGGACAGGTACACCCAGACAGGTGCAGCGTAACCCTCTGCCTGCCGGCACAGGCAGAGGGAGCAGGGCAGGGAAGGCGGGGAGAGCCCTGGGGGAAAAAGATAGGGTAAAGGAGTGGAATCAGTTATTCATCTCCACGATAATTAGTTTCAGTTTGGTGGATGTGTTCCATACAATGTGATGCCAAATAGCTGTCAGCTCTATGAATCTGCAGGTTGATTCATCCTCTGCTGTTTCTTTATACACAAATATACAGACAAAAATGCATATGTGTATATGAAGGAATTAATCAGGAAAGAAAAAAAGCCTCCTAATTTCCTCTCATTCCTAAATAGTAATTGTACTGACAAACTAACCTGTTCATTCCTTTTCTCACCTTCTCTTAGATGCCTACTCCAGAGAGTCTCCAGAGGTGTTTTTTTCTCTTAAAAAAAAAGTAACTTTCAACCCCCAACTATTAGATGCCACGACATGCAGCAAGTACACTGGCTCAGGGAATCTTTGCATTACGTGAGGTATGTAAGGAAAGCAGGTCTGCAGAATGACCTTTTCCCATAATGTTCATGCCCACTGTCCCGCTTTCTGTAAGCACAGAATTAACTGCATTACTCCGTTTTGCACAGGATGGCAGTGGGAAGCCCGGACACACACCATTTGGAAACTGACTGCAGGAATGCCACCCAGGCAATATCTCTGTAGCAACTCACCTGTAAACGGGGAAAAGATTTATGCAATAGAACAAAACTCATCACAGATTCAAGCACTCCTGTTGTATGGTTTCTGTCATCTGTGTTGCAATGAGGAGGCAAAGGATGGGCTCAGCAGGTGACTCATGTTGACTGGATTTGGAAGGCAAGAGAGGATTTTTACGAGACAAGTTGGTACAAGCCTTAAAACAAAGGGAAAAAGAAAGGCTTCCACCACTCATTCTCACTCTCTATCACCTTCTCACTCACTGCATCAGTCCCACACAGTGCCTTGCACCAGCAGGTGAATACAAGAAAACCTGTAAGCCTTCCTTCACAGAACAGTTAAGTTCAGCTCTCCCAACTTGGTGGCAAATGGCCTTCTCAGCCCACTCAGGCAGGCACAAGGCATGTCTACGCAGGCAGAGGCAAAGACAGAGCATATTAATTTGGGCACAACACCCTTTAAACACATCTATATGGCTTCCGGCTGAGAACATGGCCACCTGATGCAGTGGTGGCATTATTTGATCAATATTCTGATTACATCTCTAAATTAAGGAAACTTTGCTCTGTTCATGATGATCAGAATTATGGTTCTGGTTACTTGTCCATTAGCCGGATCCAGGGAAAGGTATTTCACTGACTGTGGGCAGTGCAAAGAATAGCTACAATCCTTTAGGGGATTTCCATGTTTCTTCTGACCTTTCAGTGAGACTTACCAAACTCCAGCAACAAAAGTGAAGGAGCGGAAAAACTCTAGCTGAGCCAGACCATGCAGGGGAATGGCAGGGCACAGGATTCTGATCCCCACAGGAAAAACCCTGTGTCGAATAAAAGGGAGGGAGAAATGTGTCTGGCAAAGCTGAGTGGTGACGGGCTTTACCTTAGTGAAAGGTGTCCTGTGAGCCTCACTGCCATCACAGCCAGGCCAAATCCACCTCTCAATGGAAACGTTCAGAGAGCTAAAGTTGTCTGCTGCTCAATGATTCAGGACAAGGGAAAAATTAAGCCACCAGACCTTTCTGCCTTCCTGGAGGAAAACTCTGTAGCCAGCAAGCTCCTGACAAAGCCTCGTTCCTAGCTTTGTGGGTTTAAGCTCACCCCTGCTGCACTTGCAGCTCTTGCATCGCAGCTCAGACAGAAATGAAGACATCCAGGGCTGGTATGGACTCACCTCGATCTTGTTCCTGCCTGCCAGTCACCAGCAAGGCTGCATGCTCTGTCCCGCTTCAGCACGGCTGAGGTCTGCCTGAGAAATCAGGAGGTCCCTTGGAAAGCTGGAAAGGATTAGTAGAAAGGATAAGAAAACAGATCCTTCTTTGAACAAATTAACTGGGATTCCAAAATGGCAGCTGTGACTGCCTCTCTTAGCTTTCCTAATCCTGTTTTTACGCATTAAGTTTTTCTAAGCTTTGCTGCCGCTGGTCCAGGACCTCACCTTTTTCCTGTGAGGAACTTACCCCAATGGCGGATTGAAAACTTTGCCAGCTAGGAAGATGCGTGCTCATTCTCGCATACAGTCTTATTTCTTATGCAATCAGCCCTACACCTGCCCACAGCACTGAGGCATTCTCCCAGCCTCCAGGAATTATTTGGCCTCGGTAAAATGGCTGACAGCAGAAACCAGCCCCTCTGCATCAGCACTGTGGGGCCCGTACACAACTGTCTTCTTTACGGTACCACCACCTTGAGCTTCCTTTCTCAGACATATTTTCAAGGCCAGATGAAAATGTTTCCAACCCCCTGTCACCAACGTTCCCACAGACAGGACCCACGTTGCCTCCCCTTTTTTAGGTTTACACTATGGCCAGCAAAGGAAGATAAGAACCGCCCCAGTACACACCAGTCTAGATGTGAGGCATCCTGGTGGGAAGCAGGGACAGACAGTACTGCCTGGGCACTACGCTGCCTCTGGCACCCACCAGCTCCTGCCAGACAGCATCACCCTTGCTGTGCCTCTTCCATTCTCTTGGGCACCTTGTCTTTTTTGTGATAACGTCTGTTTTACGGTGCCTGAGAGGCCTCCAGGCCTGAGCACCTAGACAATCCCTTTAACTATGATTTCACTATTTTTAATAATTATTTTCCTTTTTTTTTTTTCATTTATACTCCACCCTACAAGAGTATCTGGTGAGGGGGTGGGTTAGAAGAAAGAGACCAAGAGATACATTCTCTATGCACAAAACCCTCCCATTTCCCTTCCACTCCCCTGTTAAATATACGTTGTAACAAAAGCCCTTTATGATGCTCTAAAAATAAAGCATGCAGCAGTCAAGACAAACTGCAAAGTTTAAAAGACAGGGCCAAATTTTGCTCACAGCTACACCCTTTCTAAGGCAACAAGGTTGTGCTTGTGTTTGGATTGTTAAACCCTCTTTAAATACCCAAGGGCAGACCGCGATTCGCTGCATTTCATTAGCAAGAGATCAGTGGCTCCAGTGATGGAAGACATCACTCATGGGGTCGCCAGCCCTCAGATGCCACTGCTGTGTTAGGGGGAGAATGGATCTGCATCTGTAGGAGCTGCCCAAGGTGCAACACAGCCTTGTGACCACACCAGCCCAGTGTTCCTATTTCTCTTTCCACCACCAGTTTGTAGTACGATCTACGATAAGTCATCTCACGCTCCCTGTTCCCACTCTGGCTTCTTTTCTGTATAACTTGTAAGAAACATCAAAGCAAAGGCTTTTATCCCTTTAGGATACATGGCTTTTCCCACTGACAGCTGTCAAACATCCTTTCCAGTTGTCCTGTGATGTTCTTGGATGTTCCAGGAACCTTTGACCAAAGGTTATTAAAATACTTCAACAATTAATACGCAGTAAAAGGAAGCAGCCTGAAGCATGTTAATGAGAGGTGTTCACTGAAGGGAGATATAGCTGCTTTAGGTGCTTTTCCAGCAAAAAGTATAGCTAATGCCATGTAAGTTTGTAAAACCTTTGATATCCAGATCAGACAGTTTCCCATGAAGAATCCCTCTGCCTCTTAAAGCCTCTTCCTTGTGAAGGCAGAACAAAAAGCTGAACCAGAAATTCTTTGGGCTGCAAGTATTAGCCTGGGAGGACTGCCCTTTTGCTCTGTTTGTACAACACATAGTACAACATAGGCTACAAAAGTCACTCTATTGTCACAATGATAATGAGGAAAAAGGAAAAAAGAATTTGGTCTTCTGAAGCAAGTGCGAGAGATGAACCCCTCACTGACCCATCCTCAGCAGTTGATTTCCAGTTAAGTGAATACCTCTACCTGCACGGTATCTGAGAAGCCAGCTGGCTCTGCCCTATCCTAGTACCACTAAACAACATGATTCGATGTTAAATATCTTTTTAATAGAGTCAAGCTAGTTTGTTACTATCTGTTGTAGCCTAGGGGGCTACAGGAAAATTCCTGTTGTCTTCATCTAGTTCTACCAGTTTTTACACAGTAACAAGCTTGGGATGCAAACAACTGACCCAACTAACAGTCTTCAGGCATCCACCTTCATCTTAAACAAACACGACCCACTGTCTCAGCCAGCTTCTCTTTGTGGAAGAAGCTTCACTTTTTCTCACCTACAAAAGGATCCAAGTGTTCGGAAAAGGCCTCATGGGGTAGTTGTGAGGACCGAAGTCCTACAGGGTCTGGACAGCTGAGGCAAAGTCCCCCATACCTTCATGCCAGGAACACTCACTTGTTCTCTCTGCATGCTCTGATGTGAGCGTGGCTGCTGCTTTCACTCTGGAGGTAACTATAGTTGACACCCATAAATCCAAACCCAGTCAGAAGGAACCCACAACAGTGAACGGACCTGCTAGTTTGGTCTCTAGCAGGAGGGAGCTGGTTGAAGGTGTAGCAAGAGTGTTTTCCATTTCAGCCAAATTTCCTGCCAGGCCCAGACTTCCTATGACACTCAGGTACAAATACATACAGGGAAGGAGTCAGGGTAAGGTTTCACTAAGGAAAATTGGATCCTATTTAAAAGGGATTTCAGACTGGCTGCAAGTAAACTTTGTCTTCTAAACCCCAGCACCCAACAGTGAACACCTGCTCCAGCTCATGGAGCTTCCCTCCCATCATCTGTCTCACGCATGCAACTTGAAACACAAATGCACATTTCACCTTGAAAAAAACCTAAGAAATTTAATTCTTCCCCAGCGACTACCACACCAGCAGAAGTTTCTGTCAACCATGCCAGCAGAGCAAGGAAGGGCTCAGGACTGGGCCCACAGGTGCCACAGTGCTGAGATTCCTCACTGAGAGCAACTTGTTTTTAAACATGAAAACAGTTTTTAAAATGGACCAGCTGCAAAACATCAGGTATTGCTCCCAACCATTCCCCTCACTGCTGCAGCCCGATCAAAACTGCCTCACTTCAGGAAGTTATCTGATGTCAGCCAGTGACGCTACAGCAGAGATATGTTTGGTCTGAGATATCTCAGTCAACTCCATTTATCCTTAATCAGCCCTTCTTGAGCAGAGATATGGAAATGTCACTGGCAGAGCTGTCCCAAACTGCTCAGCTTAAATCACCGTTATCAGCCAGCGGGTTAGATCCCAGCAGCAGGGACTGGGCTCAGATTCAGGCTCCAGCTGAAGCACAGATTGTGTCTGGATCCTGGTGTCTGCTCCGTTCACATAGTTGCAGAGATGCCAGGTCTGATTTGATTCTAAGCACAGCACAGAAATGAGATTTCATTCAGTATATCCCAAGTAGCATATAAAAAAAGGAGATACGAATGAATATCGGTCTGTCTTGGTGGACTACATTGAACTGTCTCAGGGAGCCTTCAAAGACATCTTTATGTGACAAGGTCTCTAGCTAATTAGAAAAGCTCAGGCCAGAGATACTTACCTGCGTGCAACATCTGGAATTCATAATGTTTTGAGTTTGCCACCTTTCATGGTTTCATCACAAATCTGCTGACACTCGCTGTTGTTATTAGTTTATTTAGTTTCCTTTTTAAAGCCTGACTTCCTGTAACCACATGATCATAGAATCATAGAATCACCAGGTTGTAAAAGACCCATTGGATCATCGAGTCCAACCATTCCTACCAAATACTAAACCATGCCCCTCAGCACCTTGTCCACCCGTCCCTTAAACACCTCCAGGGAAGATGACTCGACCCCCTCCCTGGGCAGCCTGTTCCAGGGCCCAATGACCCTTTCTGTGAAAATTTTTTTCTTAATGTTCAGCCTAAACCTCCCCTGGCAGAGCTCGAGGCCATTCCCTCTCATCCTGTCCCCTGTCACTTGGGAGAAGAGCCCAGCTCCCTCCTCTCCACAACCTCCTTTCAGGTTGTTGTAGAGAGCAATGAGGTCTCCCCTCAGCCTCCTCTTCTCCAGGCTAAACAACCCCAGCTCTCTCAGCCGTTCCTCATAAGACCTGTTCTCCAGCCCCTTCCCCAGCTTTGTCGCTCTTCTCTGGACTCGCTCCAGAGCCTCAACATCCTCCTTGCGGTGAGGGGCCCAGAACTGAACATAGTATTCAAGAAGTGGTCTTACCAGTGAGAAAGTATTCATGGGAAAGTTTTCTCGACATAAAAATCTATCTTTCATAACTGTTGCAAAATGCCTCAAAACCCAGTCCCTACAGGCTTAGGAATGAAGAGACAGAAATGAAAATAGCTCCCTCACGCACCTTGCAAGGTTAAGCAATTTTAAAGCCAATCCTATATCTACCATGGCAGGACCACGGCTCATGACATATTAGTGCTAAGGCTGACCAGTATTGTCATCAAAGTCAGTTTTAATTATTTCTCACTTCTCTTGAATGAGTAATGACACCTGTCATTACTCAGCTGAACCAGTCATGGGGTACAGGTACACGGAATGTTTAGAGATGTTCAGAACTGGCATGCAGCAGCAGTTTGTCTTCCTTTTCTCTGTCTGAGTACTTTGGCAGAAGCTGACTTTCCCACAATACCTTGAGCAGACAGCTGTTGGATCTGATTATTTATAGACAAGAGGAAGAAGTTGTTGGCTCCACAATCTTGATTTGACTCTAAAATTGTCCCTGGAGTTGAGATTCTGTGTAAGATCCCAGGCCTGGTTTGGAGACACCCTCTGCTCCTGAAGCATTCAAATGAAAAGGCAAACGCAGAGGGAGGGTAGAAGTGAGGCTGGGCAGGGGCTTGGTACATCAACTGTGGGAACTGAATTTCATTTTCACTGAGAAAACTGGAAACCTCTGCCAAAGGCCCTGCATGAGTCACCAGCGATAAGCTGGCTGGCTGATACTGCACAGGTAACACAGCACAAACCTTTAATCAGACTCCCGTGGGTGAAGCACCTGGTACTTGGAGCTCTAGTTCTTAGTTCTTTACAGGTGGAGAGAGATTTCCCTTTGAAAACCTCCTGCAAACTGGCCCAGGGTTGGCCCTGCTCTGTCCCCAAGGGCTCTAGCTTTGTCATGCTAACGTGCAGCCATCAAAGGAAAAGGAGAGCTTCCTTCACAGAATAAGTGGAGCTCACAGTGCGTTGGATGCTGCAGCAAAACCCGAGCAAAACGGACAGCGCTGAGGCCTCCTGTAAAAAAAAAAAATACAGTTCTGGGTTGAAGAAAAGGGAAACTCGATCTTTTGAACTTATGGAGGAAGCACGGCTGAAGGCATTCACTGCAGGATGTCACCCTCATTTGACAGCAGGAGTGAGTCAGTGGCTCTCTGACTCCCCTTTCATGCTGCACACCACTGCTGTGATGGCACTCTACCAGGATGCAGTAGCAGAAGGGAAAGAAAGCATTATCAGGGGCCCACGGGACTTGTCACTCCAGCACCCCTCAGCTGCACAGCCCCCCTCCACCCACAATGCAGCTGCATCCACCCTCGGATGAACCTATGGTCTGGTGAGGATGCAGGTAATCACAGCCAGGTATTGAGTCTTCACCTGCTAGAGCCCACACACTGCAGCCCATCTCCTGCTGACAACTTCTGCCAAAGAGACCAAAAGCTGCAAGGAACTTGGACTCCACTCTTATCTCTCCCTATCAGAGCTGCTGTACACAAAATGAGACATGATAGCTTGGAGGAGCCCAAAGTTACCAGCACTGTCTCTCCCAGACATCCTCCCCATGGTTCTGAAGTCTAGCTGAGAAAGAACGAGATACCTATCTACTCCACCCTCTAGTGGAGGGCAAGCTCTCTTTGCTCCCTAGCTGGCACCTGCCTATCATATTTGATACCAAATAAAGGCACACTTAATTCAGACTCATGCTACCTGCTCATATTGCTTACTTTTCTTGGCCAGGCCATAATCCAACATCTATGGTGAAAAATCTTGCCATCTTAAATTAAACCTAAATCCAAATCGTATCAGTGTTGTCACCTTTTTGGATAACAAATCTAACCAAAACTTTGAATAAGTTATTAGATTGTTCTAGTGCCCAGCATCCAGGTCAAATGTACAAATGCACAAGCCTTCCTGCACAGCAGATCCAGACGAGTTTAATTTTTGTCAGCCTCTGAAGGGCTAGAACTCCTTTCTCGGGGAAGGTTGTTGGTGGGGATTAGCAGAAAGGTCACTGCAAGGTGTTAGCCATCCCGTGGCGTGGAAAAATATCAGGTAGTTTTGCAACATTGAAAGAGATGCGCCCAGAACATCTTGGGCAGCAGTTAGCATGCAAGGGTTGCTGGCCCCTGGGACTTGGGAATTTTCCTTCCTCAAAGAAAATGCCTCCTGCATGAAGCACATATCTACTACAAACCAAACTGTTGTTTTAGCTTTGTTAAATAAATCAATCTTTTTTCACTTCAAGATCTGAGAATCACTCTCCCATATATTTCCCATATATCAAAACCCAGCACTGAGGGCTGGCTGGGCCTGGCAACGGCAGACAGGATTTACCTGCAAACCTCGGATGCTGGGTCTGAGCAGAAAAGGCTGTTGCCATTGATACTCAGGGAGGAACTGTTGCCATAGCTTGTCTCTATGGCACTGAAACAGAAAGCAGGAGACCAAAGTGCTCTTCATCCATGTGCTGGAGCCTGTTCCAGTTATAGGCCTGTTTGGGCGTCCTACACTGAGCACTAGGACAGATGCCACCCCTGGGGCTCTCGTGGGATTTGCAGCCGTGACCATACTGCAAGAAATTTTATGCGAGTCTCAAAAATTTGCCTACCCTGAGTGTCTAGGCACCCATGCAAATGACAAGTGGAGATATGACTAATAGCGATGCATTTTTACCCCAGTTTGAAACAAGATCAAACAAATTATACTGCACCAGCATAAACTGTGTCTCTACTGGAGTCAGAACTGGTACTTATGGCCAAACCCCAAGTACAGATGAGTCCTAAAAAGGAAGCTAACAATTTCATTTGAACCTGAAGGATTTATAACCTTGACAGTGAGACATTTTCCTGTGAGCTCCTACAGTACCTTTAGGATTAATCACTGCCAGTGAAAACAGTGCCTGCTGCTCCGATTTTCAGCATAGAATTAAATCCATTTTAGGGTGAGCTAGAAAGATCTAATCTGGATTGTTCTTCCACACAAGGAAAATCTGCCCTTTGCAGAGCCATGCAGTGCAAGCTGGCATTGTGCAGCAGCATGCAGGCAAGGCTGTTTGGAGATTCTCTCCCTTGACCTAAGCATGACATTTGGCTGACATTTCTACAGAGCCCATCCCTGCAGTATCAGATCCTTTGTCCCTGTGATCTCCTGTGTCCTAAAGACCCCAGGCAGCTCCTCTGGCTAACAGGAACCCAGATTGAATTCTGGCCATTCACTGCCTGAGGTCAAGCTGTAAAATGAACAATCCAAAATTGCCCCAAAAGGCAGATGTACTAATTAGAGAAACCTTGGGTGGCAGTTCTGAGCATGATGCTTTTAATAACTGCAGGGATGTTGAGAAGCAAATAAATTATATGATGAAAGTCTACTAGGCTGCAGAACCCAGGTATATAATAAGCAAGACTGGCACCAAGACTGAAATTTTGCCCCCTGGGCTTGGCATTTTGTCCGATTGCCTTTCCAGATGAGAAGGTATCTGGAGCTTCCGGTCGTGCCGACTACTTGGCAGAAAGGTATTTCTCAACAACCTGGGGAATCATCCTGGGAAGGCTGGAATTAGAAAGCCAGCACACTGGCACTCAGGGAAGTACAGCCAGGTTTCCACCAGGAAAGAGCGACCAAGGTTTCTCTCCTGACTTTTGGACTTAAAGCGGACATAAACCATATGGGAACTTTAAATGCGTGTAATATTGTAAAAAGCTGTCTGGTGAAAGCCTTCAGTTCTTCTCTTCACCAATGCACAGATATAAAGGCTCTTGTAGCTCCAGGGGTCAGGATTGCTCCCTGCCTGTCTGTGACCTTTGATGACATCAAGTGTCCCACACTCTAATGGTGTATCTTCCCAGTGTTCCCTGAAACTGGGAAAACCTCCCTTTATGCTGCGAGGCACATGTTTACTTGGCAACACAGGACAGTGCAGAGCTACCCAAGAAAATGGAGACACACATTGTTTGCATCTGCACAGCCCAGCCTGCAGAGCTGTGCCAGCATAAAGCTACTCACAATGGGTCACATGAATGAGGCTCTCCTGTTTCCAGCCGAGAGCCATTTTCCCAGCAACAGAGGCGCTTGCAGGGCGAGCACTCCCAAAATTCCCAGCATAGGGTCATACAAGGAATCCCTGCAGAGCCAGGGCCCCACACGCTCAGTTATGTGGCAGTGGGAACAGGACACCCATCTTGCTGCTTTGAGTCCATGCATGCAGCAAGTCCCCTTAAATTGCTTCTCTCCCTCCCAGCTGAGTGTGCTACACCCTCCCATGCTTCTTTCCATCACTCTGTAACCTCTTTGTGCCCTACATCAGGCCTACCTGTGCCCACCTTCCAGTTATACCACCTCACAACAGCCTGGTACACACTCTGCCCTTTGCTGGGATGCGCATGCATCCACTGCCTCACCAGCACCCACCAGGAGCACCGATGGTCTCCAAAAATACTGGGCTCCTCTCCCATAACCCTGTCTTCGCTGCTTCACCAACAGCTCCAACAAACCTTGCAAATGAAAGGCCTCACTTAAAGGAGGTTTATGGCCCCCTGATAGTTTGCTTAGTCCCACAGGGCATCACAGCTTTCCCCTGCAGTGGAGCTTGTTGAAATCACACAACACACACATGTAGATCCCACTTCAGACAACTTGACCAGCAGAGAATATTGGTCCTGCTAACAAGGAACAAGGCAAGGCAGGCTGGAAATATTTGCCCATCCCTAGTCCATAGCTGCCCAAGAAAGGAGGACACCAGCCTCTGTGTAACGCCTATGAGAGCTTCCGTTCCCTCACAGGCTGCTACAAGTCCCAAACAAACCACAGTTATTTTCAATGGCAATTAAAGACTAGCTCTTGTTTCAACGGCTGGACAATGAAACTGGAGGAAGAGCTGCCCTGACCCAGCAACCATTATGTCAATAAATACACTGGATTGAGAGATGCTGACACTCATCTTGGCTCCAATTCACTTTTAATTCTCCTGGCCTGAAACCCTGCAGGAATAATATAGGGAGCTTGTAGCATTATGTGGGGATTTGGGGCAGCACTTTCTTCAGGAATAATCAGCCCAGTAGGAGGAAAGTTCCTCTTGACTGGTCTAAGAGTATTTACATTTTTTTACTCTCTCAGGTGATAATAGTGCACTTTGTCAATCTTGCACAAAACCTCTCTGGGCTCTGGACTGGTCTGTCCTGACTCCAGCATGGATCTATTATAACTTTTAAAAAGACCTCCCATAAGGGTTAAATGACCTCACATTACTGCTAATTTGGGGCTAACTTTCCCATTCAGCACATAACAAAGCAATTCGTGTTTACCCAAGTCCCATGAGGTGACAAAGGACCACACACAACCTAACTGCACTCAGCTTGGACACAGACAAAACTCCTGTCCAGCCCTTTCATTAGCATTGCCATTTTTTAAGAGAGGGAGAGGCTGAGGGAAAAATCTTCACCCAGCCTATGCCCAAAGCCCAACAGGCTGAATTAAGCACTCAACAGTCAACCTGAAGCAGCTCCACTACTATCCCCAGTAAGACACTGCAGTGGGAAGAGGCAGCAGCCATCCCTCCCGTTCTCCTATATGGTCTAATTGCAGCCTGCTGAGTCAGACACACAAAACACTTGCTGCCTCATTCCTTAGCTGCTTTTCTCCCTCAAAGGCTCCTTGTGGATTTAACACATATTAATTTAATGCTGGTATATCACTCTGCACAGCTAATAAATTAAACGTCTCCTGGACCCCACTTCTGGGAAATGCTCGTTGGAAAGCAGTTGGTACACACTGCACACTGATGGCTCCACAATCATTGCCACAAAGGGACTGCCAGTCTCACCCCCTTCCCATCTGCCTCTCCATGATTAACGACAATGCAAAGTAGGGCAGGCTGAAAATAACAACAAACTACAACTGCTGTTCCCAAGCACAGAGCTCAACATAAATCTTCAGCCACAGCCAACCAGTGTCACGACTGGAGCTGAACAGCCAGGCTTGTGCTGCCACCAGACCCAGCAACACCAGCCAAGGGTTTATCCAGCACATCATTCCATTTCTTCAGAGTCTGTTCTGAAGCACAAGGGCTTTTATTTAGCCACATACTTACCCCCTTCCCGCTGCAATTCAATAAGGTTAAAAAAAAAAAAAAAAAAAGAGAACACAAACATGTTATTGGCCAAGTGAGTAAACATTTCAGGCTCTTTTGCAATCATTAATGATAGTACAAGGTGTGTGCGAACTTCCTGCATGCTGCACTGCCATTCATTCTGAATTCACCAATGCAATTAGGGTGTCCTTTATGCAAGAGCTGAAATTCACTTAGATTGATTTAACAAGTATAATTTCCTCTTTGGAACTGCTGGAAATTAATCATCATTTCTCCAAACTCCATCTGGAATTCACTCTGTCAGCACAACACACAGCTATAATGGTGGTATCCAAAGAGAACTGCATGCCGATTGCACTGTTGTTGACTTTGTTTTGAGTATTTCCTATACTTAGAATCGGAAATATCTCAAATATGCAGCAAAGTCAACTATCCCAGCACACTGCACACCAATTTTTTTCCTAGTGACAACCATCACACAGACAATAAACCAAATTCTCTGCTTACTCATTCTAGTTCTCATTCATTGAGGCAGTTGCACCAGCTTAATTAGATTGACCCTAATTCGCACCAATGAAAGTGGCAGAAGAAACCCATGGAACATTTTAAAGAGAAATTAAATACACCTAGCCAGTTACAACTCTAAGAAGCCACATTTGCACAAATAAATATCAATTTGTGCATGCAAATCACGTAACTAGCTATCTAATTCCCCATTTCCATGGCTACATGCCTGATTTGGGTGTACAGTCGTAGGCTCCATAAAGCTGAGAGCAGTGAAAGCCTCTGAGAGAGAATGTGCCAGTGACAGAATGACCCAACTAGAAATCTGTTGTTTCTTCCCCATTTCAAAGTCAATGAAAAGCTATAAATGGAGTTCAACAAAGAAAAAACAAAGACAACTTCATAGCACAGTGTACACTGCTTAAGTGACTAGCAGCTGAAAGAACAGAATGCTCCAGAAAGAAAACTGTTTTGTTTATTAAAACAATTAATACAGCTTAAAAGGGAGAGCACTAAACTAGGTGTGAATGAACTGCACTTCTCAAAACTGAGGTGTGGCTGCTGCAGAGGTTTTCCCAGCATTTTGGTGTCTTTTGATGTAAACCACAGAAACTAAACTACATGAATTAAAATCAGAGCTCCTTAAAATTCACTAATTCCAGGATTATTCTTGGGAGCTAACCCATCCCTAGAATACCCCACAGGTGTACAGTCACAAAGTAACTCACATGAAAGCTTGAGCTAGTCTTTGTTGACTTCTTCCACTCAAGTGTTGACCCATTTCAAGACATCAGTAGTTTTTAACGTGTTTTGGAGAAGAATTTCTATTCATTTTCCATTCTTCTGTATATAAATCAGTGACAGTATATAAATTACTGCCAGTAAGCTTCCTTTTCTCCTACCATCTTGAGACCCACCAGAAGTCATGCAAATCCCCTAGGAGTCTTTGGTGAACAAGAATTGATCCCTACCCCTTTACTGCGTCTCCAGCACATACCCATACCCTTTACTCAGCCTCTTGGGAATAGCCAAGACTTACTCCAGCATATTTTTCCTCTGGACAATAACAGTTAGCCGTGTCACAAAAAGCTGTGTATGGGAAATACTCTTCAGGGACCATCTAATTAAAGATAAGAGCATTCCTGTAGCCCGTCTGAAAACAGACTGAATGCTTAAGTGTCTTGCCCAAGAACACAGCATGAGAGAGCAGCAGAGCCCAGATAACAACAACCACTACTGATGCCTACCACAGTTTTCAGATTCTGGTTGGCACTATGGAAAAAAAACCAAACAAACCTCCTAAAATCTTCTTTCTGCTAAGCTGGTGCCTCTTTTTTTTGGCACAAGGACAGCTGGAAGCCAAATGAAAATATTTGCTCTTAGAAGACCTCTATCCAGTTTTGCAAATAAACAGATAAGCAGCTGCCCAATGGCGGGGTGGGGGCGGGTGGAGGTGAGGGAGGGAGAGGGTGGCAAGGATAGTAACTAGCTGGGCTTCCAAATGCTGAAAGGCGTGTAAAAAAAGAAAAAAGTTCTGAGGATGACAAGAGGGATGAGTGGGAGATGAAATTACAGGCAATTGTAACAAGGGAGAGTTTGAGTTTCCTGTGAAAAAGAAAAACCACAAAACAAACCTGGAAGATTCTCAGAGCCATGGAGAAAGGAGCAGGGAGAGGGATATGTAAAAATGCACAGAGTAGGAAACTACCACAGAAAACTCTTGAGCTTTAAAAGTCTTCCCTTTTATGCAGAGAGCTTTGAGGTAAGAATGGAGCAAGAGAGAGTAATAAGCATAGGTGCTAATTGCATGGAGCATCTCCATGGAGCTCTAGATAAAAGACTCCAGCACCTGTTTGGGGTGTGTGTGAAGGAATCTGTTGATCTTGGAGACAGTAAGTGAGGCAGGCAGCTGCACTCATTTTTACTAATCTAACTCCCTTCCCTATATGGTCATGTAAACGAGGGCTACCAATGCTAGATTTTACAGCATGCAACATCTCATCTGGCACCTATGGGGAGACAGAAGTGTATTTATTTACATGTTCTGAGTTATCTCTGCAAATGATCTAAAGGGGCCTTTCACATCTGTAAAGTCCCAATGAAAGTAAAAACATTGTACCCAGGTACTTCTGTTTGTACTTGTGGCACTGAAGACAAAAAGGCCAGACTGTCTGCCTGTTTTACACCCACTTAGCACTCACATTTGTAATAGTCTGTTCCTAAGGTAAGACAAGTCCTTGACAATGTATTTGTACTTTTCAAGGGAAGGAAGAGGGCCAGATTCAGTCTGATTTGCCATCTTGGCCTCCGATCTCCCTCAGATGGCAGCCAGGCACAGCTGATGATCCTGACTCCCTTAGCGAAGCTGCATGACATCAATGACTCCTTAGAGAGGATCTCACTGCTGTGGCAGAAGGCTGGGATGGTGGGAGAGCAGAGGTCAGGCCAGATTAGCTGTACCTGGTGCTGCAAGTTACGGTGAAACACTCCGCACATCCCTGCCACCAGGGCCCTGGGGAAAATGACTTCACCTGCAATCCAAGTGCGCTGCCATTTACAGGAAGATCTGAGCAGAAGAAAAGCAGCCACAGCCCTCAGATGCAGTAGCGGATTGGCTCTGCGAGTTGCCTGCTTGCCCTGAAATCTTCCGGTACCTTCTTTTGCTGCAGAATGGCGATAGCCCAGGACTGTTGAATTCACCATTTATCACATGCTTCAGTGCCTTCTGTGCGGCTGACATTATGTCTGCATTGCTGACAGATTTTGTTTTAGAAGAGTGGATGCATATATTAACTGAGCAGTTTCCCTTCCTGTCAGTAAAGCAAGCAAACTCAACCAGTCCCTCACTGCTCTTGCCAGAAGGGGAGCAGGGGAAGAAGAAAAAAAAGAAAAAGGCATCAAATAAACCAGGCTCTGCATCGGCCTCTGGAGCTGATTGTAGCAGAAGCACTGGCAGGTGTGGAATTGCCTTCCTACCATTATCAGCTGGAGCTCATGTGGCAGTCAAGTTTCCTTGGCCTGTGCTATGACTCCAAGAACTCTCTATGGGGCTGCCCTGCTTATGGAGGGCATCACAAAAACTGCACTCTTTGCAAACAGAACCGTGGGGGCGAGTGCTGCAAACTGCTCCTCTGGCCTCGCGTTGCTAAGGGGAGGCTCTTTGCCCCATGGCTGTGACTCCTTTCCACACTGATGTGTCTTTTTGTGAAGTCCTGCTAAGTCTAAGGGCAGACCCAAGCAACGAACTCCATCCTGTGAGGTGCTGAGCACCTCAGCCAGACCCTGTGGGAAAAAGCGGGCTCTGAGTGAAATTATAGGGCAGCATATGGCAGGCTCCTAAAGGGAAATTGCTGCGTCCAGAGCAGAGTAGAGGAATTTGCAGCCGCAGGAGGGCAACTGAGACAAACAATGTTGACTGGGTTTCAAACCTGAGTTGGAAAATTTTATGACTGCAAATAGCACTGGCAGTCATATAACCCAAGGGAAAAAAATAGGGGTAATGAAATCTCCTGCTTCAGGGCATGGGCTGGTGGCCTCTAGGGACAACAGAGGAATTTTTCCTTCCATTCACAGCATTGCTCAAGCAGCTGGGTGCATTCTGTAGGGGTTTCACCATCCATAGAAATAGCAGGCATCAACTGATGATACTTAAAAAGTTACTGCACTGGATAAGGCACTGTTTGATTTGGTATGGCCATCTAACAAATAAGCCAGGGAGCAATACTGCCATCAAATAAAGGGGATATTGGATGACAGTCCAACCCTGGGGTCCTAGCAAATCAACAGGGATGCTATCCACAGTCCAGAGATAAACATATCAGAGACAAAGAAAAATGCATTGTGTTTTTACTAAGCTGGAGTGGACTACCTCATACTACTACCTAATACTGCTATTCTGGCCAGACAACTAATACGTCTGTGGAACTGATTTTGAATTCCCACCTTTGGTGGCTAAAGGCTGGGCAGCTGGACCTGGGGTTTTGCATGGGCTTCTCTTCCTCTTGAATACAGCCAATCTGCTAGCATGGGGAGAGGAATTTTCCTAAGTGTCTCCAAAATGGATTATCGCTAGTATGCAGAAGTGTCTCCTCATTGTCAGTCTAACTCAACCCTGGGCCACTTTAAATTTACTGATTACAATGTCAATATTGTCCTTCCTCTAGAATAGTTCTCATTTTCCCAGCATTCACCACTCAGTGTGGTCTTTGCTGGGTCACAGAGACAGCACCTTCAGGCTGGCTGTCCTGGTACCCCCGCTCTGTACCTCTGATGACCACACCTATAGCTGTTATTACTGATGATTTCCCTGGCTTTGTGCAAGTGCACTTGTCCTTCTCTGGCTCCCCTGGTAACATTCTCTCACACACATACCCCTACACCCACCCACACCCTTGCATCTTAATATCACATTTGGCTTTCTTTTACTCACAGATCTGCTGTGATCACTTTAGCACACCCAGGTCCTTCCCTTCTTTTGTTATCTCCAAATTAAATGTTCCTTGTTTATAGCTGATTACTATTAATTTCTGAATGCATGGATTTGTGTTTTTTAATGCTAATGTAAACATTTTTCTGCTGTTCTGGTCCTGAATGTCACACTGCTCTTACCGTAGAGTGCCCTGACCCTCCCCTGCTTTTGATGATAAAGTCTGGATTCAGCAGATTTCATCAGTACACACTTTTTTGTCTCTTCTCAAAAAAAAAGGATAAGATTGAGCCCAAAAATTACTCTGGAAGAACTCCTCTAGTAACCCCCTTCCTGCCTAGTACTTCAGCTTTCAACATTTACCTGTGAGTTAAGTCTTCCTGCCACAGTTTTCCTGCCTGCTTCAAGTGAATGATCATGTCCAGATAGAATCTCATTTTTACAAGGTCTCAGGCACTGCTATACACACACGTGTGTGTGCACGTGCACGTGTACTTGCTGAGGAGACCTCCAAGGAACCCATTTCTCAGTGGAAGAATGATGGTCTGTGCAACTCTGAACGATACAAACCTTAGCTTCCAGGAACTCTTATTCTTAGACCTAATCTGGCTTGGAGCCACTTTGTAGTAGCACTCTCAGCACCCCCACAATAAGTAGCTTTAAAACTCAGACATCAGGACTCAGAGTCTAGCAAATGGATACTACAGCATCTTCTGCCCCATAACGATTTCAGCAGTTCCAGAGGCACTCAGATCCAAAAGGGATTAGGCGGTTTATAGGACCAAAGCTCTAGGGCCCCCAGCCATTTGCTCTGTCAGTCATCTTTCCTGTCAGGCTAGTTCAGAGTGTCTCTGCCTTTACTCTTAGTGGATTAAGGGGTGGCTGAGCAGTAATTTTCTCCTGCTTTGTTGCTTGGAGATAGGACTGCGGAGGGCAATGAATTACATCAGAAAAATACATTAAATTGTCAGTCTGAGAACTAACTGGAAACCCTAGTCTCTCCAGAAAAACAGTACAAATGGCAAGAGAAGAAAGTGCCACAGAAAGCACCTCTGCTGTCATTCACAGGTATGGATTAACACAGACACAATTTTTCTTCCCAGTAATTAATTTCAGTGTATTATTAATTGTAATAACCATCAATTTCTAGTGGATACACTGGGCCTCCTCCAAATCCAGGCACTTAGTTGTCACAGTTAAAGTAACTGTAGTATTCCCTGATCAGTGGGCTCAGTCCTTCCACCTTCTCCCACTCAGAATCCAAAGCAATTTACAGGCAGGAAGAAAGCTTGATGACTGTAGCTACATCCCAGAACTCAGGGTCTCTGCTGCAGATTTTCTATAGGACTTCAAGGAAAATTCTCTTTACCTCCATCTCATCCAGTGATAACATCAGTCCCCTACTGCACTCATTTATTTGGAGGTAAGTTTGTTAAAAATGCAGGGAAGGTTCAGATATTGAGATAACAGGATCCATAACAAACTGCCTGCTGAGAGAAAAACATCCCAGGGAATGCTGCTAAAAATGTCTTCAAAGAAAGACCCAAGTCCAGTTCTAGGTGCTGAGCTAAGTGAAGTCAGTTTAACTTACGTGTCATATCAGGAGACAATTACACCAGCTAAGAGCTTTATCCATGCTTACAGAGGCACCAACACAAGCATTTGTCATTTCCTCTGCACAGTTTCACCAACTAGAAACAAAACAGTGGATTGCTACACGTGCCATTAACCTTGTACTTCTCACATCACAGACACAGTATAATCAGATCTAAAGAAACAAGTATTAATTACAGCATGAATATCTTAGTCACTGTCCTGATCAAAACAAACCCCAAGAATTTTAGCATTAAACACTCTTTCAAATGAGAAGCAAGAAAACTATGTGAACATATTGCTGACACATCCCATCACAGCTGCACTCTCTTTAGGACAGGGACTACCTTCTGTTCTGAGCAGGTCCAGTACCTATCATGGGGGGCCTGGGATTGCAGTTACTGCTACAATAGCAATTAAGTTTTCCATTAAGGTAGGGGATCTTATTATCAAGAGGTAATAGTTACCATCACTATAGCAGAATACTCAAAGGCAGGTCAGTAAATGGACCATTTAATTGTTTTCTTCCATTTCACCATATTCTTTAAAAGAACATATTGTGAGAATGGCATCAAGGCCATGAGAGCTAAAACAGTTACAAAGATCACACTTTTTAGGTAAGAGTTAAAGACGTGAGGTGACATTAAAGTACACTTGCCTCCATGTTAGAAATACTGACTTTGTGAAGCTGAGTGGAGATCTCCTATGGATATTGAGATTTGTAGTGAGAGGCATTACCTTTTATAAACCAGCTCCTACAGCTGAAAAAACAGATGCACTTTTGGGCACTTGAGTACATATCTAGATCTGAGTCAAAAGCAACAAATTTCAAGCTACATTCAGGCCAAGAAAATTGTCTTTGAGTTTATCAATTAGGCAAACTGAGAGAAAAAGCAGTTGATATTTGTGCTAAGTTTTCGCTTGTTAACACCAGTTCCTGTGGTGTTAAGGCTAATAGACTTTCAGGCTGGGGGTATGGACAGATGAGGTTGGTGATTGCTCATATCTGCCCATGTAAGTGTGGACTGAGCTGTGGGCAGTTATTTACTGAGTCATTTCCGTGCTCTGACAGGATCGATTTCCAAATCATCTAAGCAGTACAATGTTACCACCTAGCAATGTTTTTTAATGAAAATGTTTGGTTCTGGACTATGACCCAACTAAATGGTTTAGAACACCAGGTGAATCTCAGGATCTCCGTGTTGTAACCTCCATCCTTTCCCCCAGTCTCCTCCCCTTTGTTTACTGCAACCCTTGCTCCCCTTGATGGCGAGGTGCTGCCACCAGGGCCTTCTGGAGCCTTGGCTCAGCATAAACTGCTATTTGCATTCAGCAGGAGACTTACCTGACCTGTGACTTGCTCAGTGGTGGGATCAAGGTGAAATACATTTATATACATGTAAATTTTTGCTGTTTGCTGTGCAAAAATATCCTGTCTCTGAGATACAGGAAAATATGGTTCTGACTCAGAACTGATGCTATCTTTCCAGTCAAGATTAGAGCCTAAATTGTGCAATCCAGCTTAACTCACAGTATCAGTTGCTATGCAAAAAGACAATGTTTCATACAGAGGTGTGGTCTTTCCAATGAGTGCAACAAATGCAGACCACAGCTGGCTTGTCATTCAGATTCAGTGCAACTGAGAATCATGGCCAATGTTTCAGGTTTCATACTAAAAGAAACTAACTCTATCTCATAAGACACAGACTGACCTTAAATCATGGTGAAATGAATGGGATCAAGAGCTTTGAATGCCTGTGAAGAAAACGTCCCTTAAGAAAAAAAAAACAGAAAAGGCAAAAGCACGTAGAAAGAAAAAGACAAAAAGACAAAGAGTCTTTTTCCCACAGGAGACTTCCATCACTATTGTATTTTCCCTAAGGACATTTCTGTATCTGTCACTAAAATTACTGCTGTCAGCAATAATGCATCAGCACAAACTGGAGGGCTTCGGTGGTCTGAAAAGAGATGTAAACCAGAGTTGTTTTTAACCACCACCTCACCTTAGCTCCAATGAATGTATTTATTATGTAATAAATCCAACTTTGTCTGGAGAAAAAATGATGTTGGAAAGAAAAATGGTGTGTTGTTTTTACAAGCGCATGCCTGATGCCTAATCAAGGCTGAGAGAGACATTTCACTCACCTAAGGCTAAGCAACTGCCAAAACAGAGCCCAGGGAAAGGTATGCAACAGGGAAATAACAAAACCATTCAAACCCCTAGAACAGCAGAACTGTCTTGCATCAGAGACCCTAAAGAAATGCCTTACCATTTCAGTGGCAACAGAAACAAGTCTAAAACAGATTTGCTCCATAATGTGAAATAACACCCTTGAAAGTTACACCACCAATAAAAAACTAACAAAAATGTCTCTTGGGAACAGCTCTGCCCAACAGATAACTCATCCCTACAGATTTTAATGAATTCACCTGTAATTTTGACATGCTTTTATTACAGCAGCACTCAACATCCTTGAGTTCTCAGTGCTAGGTGCTGTTCAGAGATGGTCTTTGTCCCAGGGAACATGATGTAACTCTTAAAAAGGCAATGACAAGGGCTGCAATTATTCATTGTTTGCACGGGGAATAAAAAATGTTTATATGGAACTAACATATGGGTAAGTGCAAGTATCATTAGCCGTAGTTACAGTAACTGCCTCTATGATCCTCCTCTGTTATACCTGAGGCAGTCTTGATTTCATACCTACAGGTTTGCCTGCTAAAAAATCCTCTTTCCCAACAGACAGTGCATCACAAGCCGACAGCTGCCCTCACGTGTCCTGCTACTCTGGACAAGCTGTCCTTCCACATGGAGTGGTCTCCTTTGGGTGGAGGCTAGAGGAAAGCTGCAGCAGATTGGTACTACATTTCTCTTCTCAAAGATGTTTAACAAGGGCTCTGCATGGAGACATTTAATGCCACAAATGTGTGGGTTGTCAAATCACCCAAGGAAAGGGACAGTGGAAGGCCCCAGCTATCTACTTTTTTACACAGGCAAAACACCATCCTGCTTCAAAGTAGCATTTGATAGGGGAGCGGAGATGCGAGGAAGGGTGTCTTCTGTCTAAACGGTTGTTGCTGGGTAAGGGCAGAATTAAATAGGATGAAGAGGGTGTGGACTGCAGACAGTCAATGGGATATCTCGTGATGCAAAAGGCATCTTGGTGTAATGGCACAGCCCAAACAGGAGCTCACAGGCTGCAGCAGTGTCCGCCCAGGCAGAGGTTCACCACCATCCCTCTGCCCCAGAAGGGGAGAGGTTTCCTCTCCATGTGTAAAGAAAGCCAGGAGAACAAGGGGTGAAATGGATTTTAATACCTGTTGAGAATAGGCAGTGGTAAAAGTCCTCTGCTCAGCATGTGCTCATTACGGAACCCACGCAAGCACTCAGGGCGGGTCTGTTTGTCTCTGCGGGGCCACAGAAACCAACAAACAGCAGTGGGGAGAGAAGTTACCGTGACTGTATCCTCATCACACCCACACTCCCATGAGCGGTCTTTTTTCTGCCTAATGAAGTGAGGATTAATTAAAGGAGGTAATGGGCTTCTGCGGATGCATTGTCGAGTGCTGCTTATTGCTGTTTGTTGATTCAGCCAGGCATTTTGTATTCCCTTACGTTGTTTTGCAGTGACTACGGGAAACAGGTGAAAAAGACACTCAGCTTTATCAAGTTCAAGGCACCTGTGTAACGCCTTAGAAATGAAGTCTGGTGCCAAATAAAGCTGGACAATAGCAGACATACAATCAGCACTCAAATAGTCCTGTTCATCTCCAGAAGATAGTTAATGTCTAACACATAAGGTGAGAAACAACACTAAAAAATATTTTTTTTTTGTTCAGTTTAAATGGAATTTATCTTTGGCACTTCTTTTAAGCAAAAAGTTTTTTCCCTTAAAATTTCCTTACACCGGTTATATAATGGGGGGCAATATTGCTCAGACAGGGTGTGAAGTTTTGCCCAGAAATAGGATGGAGAGGAAAACCTCATGGTTTTTGCTTTTCTCTTGTCCCATGAAGAACACAGTACACACCACAGCCTGACCTTTCTCTGCCCTTTGCCGTGTCCAAGCTTTTGTACCCATAAAATCACAGTGTATAATGCTACTGGCCTGTAAGTAATGGTCAGCATCCACGCTGCCCTGTGGTGGCAATGCCTCAACACACAAGGCATCAGCGAGCCAGCCCTTACTGTCCCCATGCTTTCTGTGCAATTCTGCTTTGGGCTGGGCCACAAATGTAATACAGAAAAGGCTCTTCAAAAGTTTTCCCTGCAGAACCGCTTGGCAAAGGACAAATCTACTCTCCCAGGGTTCAAACAACTCTTATCTCCCCGGCCAACCCACCTGGATGCTAGCAGTCACTCTCCTGTCATGTAACTCAGCCTGGAGAGCATGAACACTAGCAGGTTTAAACCACCACATGCCTGTGTTTGGGCTAAGCAGAGCTTAGGGCAGAGATCCAATGTTGTCTTTGTAAAAACCTACCACAAAAAAAAAAAAAAAATTAAAGCCCTAAGACCTGATTTTTCCCCTTGGTTCATTTCAAAAATTTTAGAACTTCACCCATCACTGATAATTTGAGGCCCCTTTAAATCTCCCACTGGCTTTTATTTGCCAGTCCAGTAGGGCAGATGACACATTAGATGTCATTTAATTTTCTCAAGACGTGACATTTTTGTTGGCTCATGTAAGGGGGAGGTATCTCAAGCCTTTCTGAACATCTTCGCATGCATGGGCACACCACAGAGCCGACAAAGCCTTAGCCCTTCCCAAGAGAGATATTTTGAAGAGGGATGTGCTGGGAAAGGATGGGGGGAGAAGGAGGCAGACAAGGCTTCCTAAGCAGAGCCCACCATGAGTAGAGAGCAATCATTGTGGTAAGGACGAAGGTTTTGGCCCACTTGCTACAAGATTCCATGGGACTTATGTTGAAGACAATGGGATGGTGTGAGAAGCTGTGTCCTGTCCCACAGGAACAGCCTCTGCAGGCTGGGGTACTAGTAGCTCATGATTTCAGGTGGGAACATCCAGGAGAATACTGGGTTGGGTTCCTTTCCTTTTCCTCAGTTTTCTTACCTTCACCTCAAAGCTGGGTGGTGTCAGGGAACACAAATATCTTAATGCAAGATGCTACAGCTTGAGGACCAGGCAGCATGAGACACAGACACATCTGGAGGCAGCATTACCAGAATGCTGACATGCCCCCACAGACAGTGCCTGAGTCATCTGGGACACAGGTTCCTAAAGGACAGGTCCGGGAAATCCCTAGCTGTGCCCAAGGAACGAGGAAGAATGTCTTCCATTCACAAAGGATGCAACAAGAGCTCCTGCATGCCTTCAAACAGGCTGAGCAAGACTCCTGCTGAACTATTGCTCCACTCTCTTTCCTTGACATAGAGGACAGAGGAACTGTCCTTTTACTACCACGGCAAAGGAAGATCTGTTTTGAGGTATTCCCTAGTGGTCATGTCAACAGCCTTCTCCACTCATTGCTTCCTTGCTCCTCTCCAAGTAGCTGAAGGCTATGAAAAATGCTGTAGGTCTAGTGGAATTGTTTCAGATTGATGCTGGAATTCCTCAAGCTTGTGCACATCATGGAAATTCAGGGAAATCAGTTTGAGTCCATGAATAAGAATTACTTGAAACAGGCCAGAAAAATGGCAATGAATTCTCATCCAGATGAATCACAGAATCACAGAATCACAGAGTCACAGAATCACAGAATAACCAGGTTGGAAGAGACCCACCGGATTGTCGAGTCCAACCATTCCCACCGATCCCTAAATCCTGCTCCTAAGTACCTCATCCACCCTAACCTTAAACACCCCCAGCGACGGCAACTCAACCACCTCCCTTGGCAGACCATTTCAATGACTAACCACCCTCTCCGTGAAGAACTTTTTCCTAATCTCAAGCCTAAATCTCCCCTGGCAGAGCTTGAGGCCATTCCCTCTCGTCCTGTCCCCTGTCACTTGGGAGAAGAGGCCAGCTCCCTCCTCTCCACAACCTCCCTTCAGGTAGTTGTAGAGAGTAATAAGGTCTCCCCTCAGCCTCCTCTTCTCCAGGCTGAACAACCCCAGCTCTCCCAGTCACTCCTCATAAGATTTGTTCTCCAGCCCCTTCACCAGCTTTGTTGCTCTTCTCTGGACTCGCTCCAGAGCCACAACATCCCTCTTGTGGTGAGGGGCCCAGAACTGAACACAGGACTCGAGGTGCGGTCTCACCAGTGCCGAGTACAGGGGGAGAAGAACCTCCCTGGACCTGCAGGTCACGCCGTTTCTGATCCAAGCCAAGATGCCATTGGCCTTCTTGGCCACCTGGGCACACTGCTGGCTCATGTTCAGTCAGCTGTCAACCAACACCCCCAGGTCCTTCTCCTCCAGGCAGCTTTCCAGCCAGGCTTCTTCTAGTCTGTACCTCTGCTTAGGGTTGTTGTGCCCCAAGTGCAGGACCCGGCATTTGGCCTTGTTAAACCTCATGCCGTTGGTCTCAGCCCAACAGTCCAGCCTGTTCAGGTCCCTTTGCAGAGCCTCCCGACCCTCCAGCAGATCGACACTTCCACCCAGCTTGGTGTCATCTGCAAACTTGCTAAGGGAGGACTCAATGCCTTCCTCCAGGTCGTTGATAAAGACATTAAACAGGACTGGACCCAGGACTGAGCCCTGGGGAACCCCACTTGTAACTTCAATTGCTTCAATGCTTCAATTCAGAATCATTTAGCTTTAACTGAGCCATTTAATCCCAAATCACTTTCAGTTAAATTACAGTAAGTCCGAAGAAGGCCCCTTTAATTTTAATTGAGTCTGTATAGACCACTGGAATTTAACTGAATCTAAAGGTACTCCCCTCTTTTTTGGATACATGGGATAAATAGCCTCATCTCTTTGTGTTCAGTGCACTTCCTCTGCTCTGTCATAACCATACTAGGACTTCCCTGGATCGAACTTAATGCCTATCCTGGTTTTCCTCAAGACTGGTTATAAAGCTTATGCATTACCATGCCTGCCTCACCTGGCAGTTAAAGACCAGACACAGCCTGCACAGAAAGATCTGTATAAGAAACGTATATTTTTAATGCAAACACATTCCTAAGAGCACAAAGGCACCTAGTGAAGACATTTCCTCATTGCCATTAGCACTAAAAAGAAATAGCAAGAGCCTGGGAAGATCCATCCTCTTGGGTGGAGGCTTACCATAGTGCACAGTCATCAGAGGAGATTTTAGGGTGATTCTCAGGGATAGAGACCTCCCATTTCAAAACATTGGCACTTGACATTTCCAGTTCAGCTTCAAACTTGTAAAATCAGTGAAGAAAGTGAATTCAGGAAACATTAGTACCAAAAGAAACATGCGCCAGTCTCCTCTCAGCCTTGGCCATGCCCATGCTCTGTTAACTGAACTCTTGAGCAATTTTTTGTTTGACCATTCCCAGATTGTTTTCTTGGAACATCAAAACTGACTACTGACTTTCTTTTAACTTATCTGATAGAGTTAAAAGAAAACACCCTGGCAATGCCACTGCATCATGAGAGGCTTTGATCACCTGGAACTGCCAACGCACCTTGAAGTGTGTTAAACATCTATGACTTGGCTGACTGATTCTGCCTGTTCCCATTAAGCATACCTGCAAGGAGCATCTGCTGAGAAGGGGTAGCACAAGGGACAACGACCTGGAGTTTGGGCTACTGAATAGTCCTGGAGGTTTTTCAGAGGAGGAACTTTCAGGACTTTGTGTTTAGCATGTCACCTTTGGGTAAGCAGAGGCCAGGTGAAAGTGCATTTCTGAATAAGCTATTGGCAAGAACTGACCTCTCCACTGTGGTTATGAATGAAGAAAACAGTCCAGCAGTAAAAGTCCTTCAATAGCTCTCAAGAACTCTGGGTGCTCATGTGGACTCAACAGGTGAAGTTCAAGTCCTTGGATATCAGGTGCTACCAGTCCACACTGGAGATCTAGAATGCCACACTGGACACGGCTATGCTGGGAACTCATCCCTCCCACCCCCTGCATAAAAAGGCTCTCCCCATAGAAAACAGCAGTAACAGTGCTCAGCTCAAGAACCAGAGCAAAGATTTTAGACTCAGCTTTTAAAAACACAGAGCAGGGGAGTAGATGGAGACAAACGCTGGCATAGGAGACACACTGCTGATGAAATGCTATGACACTTTGATACGAGCCATGTGGGAAGATCTCAGAAACGTCCTTTCTGCTAAAAAAAAAAAAAAAAAAAGTAACCCATTTCCATTAGCCTTTTATTTCCTGTGAATGGTTCAGGAGTCTTCCCACTTACTCCCTGGAGCATGAAACACCAAGGCTACCTCATCCCTTGGCCCTCTGGAAACTTGATTATTTAATTCTTTGTAGGTTATCTGGGTTAGGGTGGGGGAGGAAGCAGGGGAGGATGATGGGGTGCTATGCAGATGTTTCTCATTAATTTTGGAAGAGTTTTAAAAGCTTTAAAGTCTATCCTAAATATAAGGATACAGCTGATTGAGAACTCATCTGCTTCTATCTCTTGGGTAATCATGAATACCCTTGTGCTGTGTCACTTCAAAGGTGCAGCACAGCTGGGAGGGTTTTCATCAAAGCTTCTGCATGTCTGGGGGAGGTTTTCCCCCCCCCATGAATATACATCACTGGAGGCTCCTTTTCCCAGTTTTTCCCATGCCTCTGTCTGATTGATCCTCATTTCATTCAGATGAGCGCTTCCTTTCTGGATGGCTAAAGGGCAAGAGACAGCTCCCTCCAAAGCTTTCCCACTCACCAGGATGCCTATCCGAAGATTTTCCTCTCACCAGAGTGGGGGAGGGAGGGAGCTGTTCAGACAAGAGATCGAGCCTTTAAATTAAATCCTTGTCATCTGAGGGCTGGGCCTGATAGTAGCGGGGGTGGGAAGCATATTCTCCCAGTATTGGGACTCTGGCCAGATCCTCATTTGGTGTAAATATGTGCCAGTGGACTGATCTCAGCAGTCTTGTCATCAAAACCACAAGCCTTAAAACACTCCCCTCTCTGCAAGGCAGCAGGTTGCTGGGTAAAACCAGCATCATCCTCTGTGTGTCTACCTTGCAGAGTACGTGAGTTCTACAGACAAGGAACACTTGCTGAAATTGCTCAATTCCCCTCTTTTTCACTGGGGAGGGAGGGCCGGGCAGCTCGGTGGAATTTCGAACACTCAGCTACCCTCAGCCAGGTTGGGATTTCACAAGAGGCCAGACCCTGTGTGCACCCTGCACGTGCAAAGTGCAGCTGGAAGTCGGGGCCCCTCTCCTCATCTCAAATGGGAGCTCAGCCCTCCTAAAAATTCTGGGCCGGATGCCACTTATTTACAGCACGTCTCCTGGATGGTGGCCAGATCAGGGGAATGAGTCTGAACCTCGTCTTAGCTCTTTTGCCCTCCTGTAATTGCATGTTCCCCACAGCCAAGGTGACCCCAGCAACTGTCAGGCCAGGGCACTGCTGAAGTGATGAGATGTGCACCCGCTTACACCACTGACAAAGCTGGCCCAAATGAAAACGTTGCTGTTGATGATCTTTGAAAAAAAAAAAAAAACCAAGACATTACAAATCTCCTGTGCAGTGTCCCATGGAAAAGTGACAGCCCTGGAGATTATAAATACCTGCTTGTCCTGTGAGATCTTCTCTTGTCCCAGCGAGACCTTTCAGCAGACAGGGACCCTCTCCAAGAGCTCCACAGCCACCACCAATGACCCACCAGCACAAGCTCGTGTCCTTATAGCCTCCTCTCTTGGCCTCAGAGCCCTGCAAACCCACATCTCAGACCTTTGCCAAGGAGAACAAAGCAGATCCCCAGGGACATGTCACCTTCATGGGGACTATTCTGATACCACAATACCTGTTGGCACCTATAAATCCTGTTCTCCATGCTCAATTCCAGGCTGTAACCCTCCCCTCTGGAGTGGCATTCAAAGCTGAATCAGTTGTGCTGGTGCTGCATGCAATTGGGAATGTTTCTTCCACCCAGACAGTGACGGGATTTTCCCGCACCAGTCCCTGAATGTTAATTTGATCTTGAATTGTTTATCACTTCTTTCACTAGGGTGTGTGGCTGGATTTACTTTGACACAAGCCCCTTTCTGAACTGCAAGTTGGCAACAATAAAAGGGAGACATCTTTAATTTTTTATCTGGCTAATTAACTTTTACAGCACTGTATAGCTTTGGCATCCAAATACTGCAATGCAAAACATTCAAACAAATAACACCCACCCCACCAGGAAGCTGCTGCCACCAGTGGCTGCAGGGCAACAGCACCTCACAGCCTTGGTAGGAGTGCGTGGAAACCCACCTCTCGCTGTACCAGACTCCCTGCCCATCCATTTCTGCAGACAACTCACCTTCTGATGATGACGTTCAAGTCATAGATACAGAATGCACATGGCTTCCCCATGTCATACTTCTCTTTCCCAGTATATGAAGTCACTCTCCCACTGGGTGAAATACATGGAAGATAAAATTTATTTCTTGTTTGAAAGGGGTGTGTAGGGATCCCTGAATCCTGCTGCCATGCAGAGTTTCACAGTCACAGCTAGCACCAGCATCTCACAGTCCTGAGCCCAGACAGAACACCCTCAAGTCAGGCAGTGTGACATCATATCAGACAGTAAGGAATTGCCCTCCAAGAGGGATAAGCTCTAAAGCCTGTGGGATGACCCCCAAGAGCACAGTTTGGCTCAGAGAGTGCAACAGACAGGTTGCTACAATTAAGTCTCTCTGTTGGAACACGCAGGGTCTCCACTGCTTTTCCCATGAGGATCAGTGAGAGCTAGGGGCTTTGGGAGGCATGGTGCCCCCAGGACGTTCCTGTGTTGTTATATCTGCACCTTGTGGGCTAGCACATGTTTTACTCTGTGTGCACTAGAGTTTTGCCGTAACTGCACGTCCAGGCAAGCTCCCTAACTACTTTCAGCATGAATAAAAGGGTACTGTAAAGGGGAAGGCACAGATTTCAGGAAAAGCAAGAGAAGCGGTATAAAATGGGACATCAGCTTGAGCCCATTGGCTAATCAAGTACCATCCCACTCGTCTGCCCTACTGCTTAGGGAGGCACGGAGGGAAGGGACAAGTCTGTCTGATCTCAGGCTGCTATCCAAAATATGTCTTCTTTGTTATAGTCTGGACTTTAACTGAGATCTGTTTAACTGCTGTATTTAATTTATTTGTGGTAGAAAAAGATCCTTCTTTCTGGAAGGCCCAACTCACCCAAGCTAAACCAGAGGCAGTACTTTTCCCCCTTCCTGTCCATGTGGGATCTGGGGAATATGCATAACTGCCAGATGACAGAACTAGTGCCTTTGTTTGAGAGGCAAGTTGCTGCCTCTAATGCTTCGCAGCCAGCTATCAGGGATGGCTGCTACAGGAGGATTCCATTAAAGCAGTACCATGTTTGCACACCACAAAGTTGCACACAGAAAGCAGGTCACAGAGAAGGTGAAAATTAAGTCAGCTCAGAGCTGCAGCTGGAGTAACCACTGCTACAAACTGGGCTAAGGCCTTCATGGCACCCTGTAAATGTAGACATAAGAAGATTCTTCTTTCCTGTGAGGGAAAGGCAACCTGTTGGAGGGAATAATTTCACTCCACGAGTGCAGGGTTTGTGCCTTGCTCAGCAGGGGCTTCTCTTTGCTGAGGAAAAAAAATCTCTCCAGATTCATGCTTGGTGAATGATAAAACAACAAGGGATGGCTCAGTGTGAATGGACTGAACCCCTGGGAGAGGGCAGGAGACGAGGCGGAAGTTGCTCCCTCTGTACAGGCATGCATCTTACCAGCTCTCCCTGAAACAGAGGACCTAAATCTAGAAGCGATGGAGACACCTGAGAAGTCCCCATTTTTCCTCCACTTGAGTCACCTTCCCTGGAGGTGTTTAAGGCATGGGTGGATGAAGTGCTAAGGGGCATGGTTTAGTGTTTGATAGGAATGGTTGGGCTCAATGATCCGGTGGGTCTCTTCCAACCTGGTTATTCTGTGATTCTGTGATCTGTACAATGCTTGCAGACACATCCATGTTGAGAGGGATACAGGACTACAACAAATGAGCAGAAATGCTACGTGGGGTGTGTCTGCCCCATAAGCTGTGAGTGCATATCCTGCACTGAGCACAGGGGGAGCAAGCTCAGCGTAGGAGCTGTGTGGTAGCATGTGCTGCCAGAGCTGTTGGCAGCATCCTGCACTTAGTGAAGCAGAGAAGTTAATTAAAGAGCAGGAAAGGAAAAGACCATTTAAAGAGCTGAGTCAGAATGACTAAAGGTCTTACTCACTCATTTACCAAGATCTTAGCAAAAATTCCTTTTAAAATAATTTTTATCTGGATCACGTTTCTTTAAGACATTTCTCAAATCATCCAGTGGGAACCACTGGGAAATGTCACTCTCATCCCCTGAGCCTTTCAGTTTCTGGCATGTTTGTGACAACTGCCATCCCATCTCCCCACCTGCACCATTCTCTTTGTCTGATGCACCTTCACCTAGCACAGGGCTATGAGAAATGCTAGAGAAGAGTTATATTTGTCCTGCAGAAATTTTCTTCCCAAAAAATGTTGACCTAGAACTTTCCAGTATTTCAATGGAAATCGTCTCCAAAAATATCTTACTTCATTACTGGAATAAAAGGTCTTTTGTTTCAGAAAGAAACAAAAATCAGCTGTGGAAGAGTCCGCACAGAGGCTATTTCAGGTGTCTGTTTCACATTTTAGGAAATACTGCAAACATTCAGCCAGTCCTTCACGCAATAAAGTGGTGGCAGAGATGTAAGAGTACAGAGCAAATGTTAAGCATGTCGCACTTATGGATTAGTTTGGTTTCCCATTTTGTCACTCACACCAGAAAAGCCCTGTTAATTTTTTTAAGGTGTGCTTTTTTTCTCAGCAGGATTAGTGCTTCTCCCAAGCTCACAACACACAGGGCACGCAGCTCCGCTAGCACAACCAGCTGGGGTGACAATACTTTATGCTGCCTATTGCCTCCAAAGGTTTCATAAAATCAAACCACAGCGCAAACTATGCCTTCCTCATGAGATCAAGACTGTATTTCCTGCAGTGCCCCTCCTCAAGAAAGAAAGATGTCAGTCACTGACTCAGGAAAGCTTGCAGGCTTTGCCCTCGTGGTCTGAATCATCTGTTGCATGCAGACAGGCAAGAGGTGACAAATCGATAGTCCCCTGGATGTCTGATACTACAGGAGCACGCAAAGACCCATCTAGAGACTGCACTATATTGCAGAATGACAAGCCCCTCTCAAAGCATTTGTGCTCCATGAGCAACATAATGGAAGAATGTAGACACAGTGGCATGATTTGCCCAGTGATGGAGAGTGTTATCAAGCTGAGCCCACTGCAGGAGCAGGCATCCCTGTCTGCAGCAATCATAACAGGCCAAATCAAATGATCCACTCAACAGGCTCCCAGCACTCCAATGGGTTCAACGGTGCTCCCTGCCCTTCATGCACAGGTCAGAAGCCCTGCTCCTGCAGGCACCTGATCTGCTGCGGACAATGCAAACTCAATGCCTGCCATAAGAGGATGCTGCTGAAAATACACATGGAGGCCCTTGTAAAGGAGGGTGCGAGGCAGTGCAGAGGGTGGCAGGAGCTTTAATGACTCTTCCCAAGTTTTAAACAGGTCCGGGAAGAGCGCCTGTCGCTGGATGCACACAGGGATTTTGTCTGACAGGCAGCGACACCTCGTGGCACGGGGCCTCTGCTCTGCAGCCAAGGGTGGCCTCTCTCTCTTGGCTGAGGTTCTCACTCATGCCAAAAGAAGCAGGAATTTCGTCAGAGTCCTGTGGAGCCTAGATTTCAGGGCAGATGTTTCACAGGAAATGACGATGGTAAGATTCACCTCTTGCAAACGCTCACTAAAAATCACACATCATCGTTAACAGAAGCTGCCGAAGGGGTCTTGGCCAGACCTTAGTGAGACAGCCCTACGATCACGTCCTATTCTGTTCAGACCGCTACAGGAAGCGTAAACGCTGGTTGGTACTAGCTCCACGGTTTTGGTGCTAAACAGGAACAGACCTTGGACCCTCCATACCCTTAGCTTTGGGGTTTTCCTTAAAAAGTATTAGGATTCTTTTTGCATGAGAAAAAGAAACTTCACACAATTGGACATAGGTAGCCAAGGAACAAAAGTACAGACATCGGAAGCCCGTGGTAAGAAGAAATGGAGATTTTTGGAAAAAGGTGTGACTGAAGAAACACATAACTGTGTCTCCTCCTACAGCTTGAATCGTGCCATGTGCAGGCAAATGAGACATCTAATACCTTCATGGTAAACATGCAATATTTTACCAGTACAAACCCCAGCTCCATGAGCTCTTAGTACCCAGAACCTGACATTCACAGGTACAGCAACAGGCTCTCTGCTGGGCTCAGAAAGTTTTCCATCTGGGGAAGACCCAGAAAAGCCCCTTTTCTCTATGTTGGTGTTATTTTCTGTGTAGTAACTTCATTGACCCATTTTCTTTCCTCCTGGCACAGGCCTGGAGGTGACTATGATGGGAACAGCAGGAGAGCAGACATGCCAACCAAACAGCATGATAGACTGGGCCATTTTTTCCCCCCTTCTCTCTGTGCACAGCTAGTCCAAGCTCATAAGACTGAGCACATCACACTTGGTGGTGCAGCTGGTGGCTGAACCTGGATGTTTCCTGCTGTATTTCTGATACACACAGAAGAAAACTGCTGTCTCTGAGACTTTGCGCTAGGAAGATCTATGAGGCTGTAACATACAACAGCAACTTAGGAACTGAGCTTTGCCCCGGGAGGGCTTTGTAGTTTAGAGGTACCATGCAAAGAAAACACAAACATCTCAGGAGTTTCCTAGCTGTAAATGCCAAGGCCAACAGCCAATGTGCTCATCCATCAGGCAGTGCAGGGGCACAGTGTGTTGGCACGGTTCTGGCAGCTGGTCCTGATCTTGACTGATGCTTTTGGGTTGATGACAAATATGCGTAAGTGGTAACTAAGGTATAAGGAAATCAAAGCACTGGCATTCAACAAAACCAAAGGATGTCTCAGAAGGACCCACATTCTTTGATTCTCTTGTACTGTGCTCACAGCAGATCCCTGTCCCATTGCTGCACTTTACTTCCTCCATCTGTAAAGTGAGGTATAGAAACAATCTTAATCTGGTAACATAAATAGAAAATCCTTGGTATAGTGTAAACAACAAGACCATCACATACTGCTGTACTTTATTATTGCTAGGTCATTGTTAGTTAGCTCAAACAGTTTAACCTCATTTGATTTCTATTAATATTTCACAACGACATTGTTAAATTCCAAAGGTCATTTTTTCAATTAGGTGCCTGACAAGATAAGGCTCACACTGTTTTTCTGCAATCGTATTGCACATGGCCTGTGACAGAGATCAGTTATGTGTCAGGTCCTGCACTTAGGACACTCCCCATGCAGTGCTACGAACTTGGGGAAAAGGGTCTGGAAAGCTGCCCAGCAGAGGTCCTGGAGGTGTTGGTCGACAGAGGCTGAACATGAGCCAGTGGTAGCCCAGGTGGGCAAGAAGGCCAACAGCATCCTGGCTTGGATCAGCTATGGTGTGGCAAATAGGAGCAGGGCAGTGATTGTGCCACTGTACTCGGCACTGGTGAGGCTGCAGCTCGAATCCTGGGTTCAGTTTTGGGCCCCTCACTACAAGGACACTGAAGGGCTAGAGCACATCCAGAGAAGGGGAATGGAGCTGGAGAAGGGTCTAGAGCAAAGGGGTTCTGGGTGTGGCTGAGGGAAATGGGCTGTTTTACCTTTAAAAAAGGAGGTTGAGGGAAGACCTTATCACTGTCCACAGCTCCCTGAAAGGAGACTGTAGCGACGACGGGTGCTGGTAAGTAATAAGTGACAGGATGAGAGGAAATGGCCTCAGTTTGCACCGAGGGAGGTTCAGATTAGACATCAGGAAAAACTTCTTCACCTAAAGGGTTCTCAAGCACTGTAAGAGGCTGCCCAGGGCAGTGTTGGAGTCACCATTCCTGAAGGGATTTAAATGACGGGCAGAAGAGGTGCTCAGAGACATGGTTCAGTAATGGACAGGTACGGTTGGACTTGATGATCTCAAAGGTCTTTTCCAATCAAAAGATTCTATGATTCTATGTTACACTGGAGGGCGCAGTACTACAATCTTTACAACATCTCTGTTCTCAGCAAAAGCACTCGGGTCCTCCCCATTCTGGTTAAACGTGCAGGGCTATAACTGGGCAGTACCAGGAAGCAAGGCTGTGCGTGTGCGTGCCATTCAGTAACTGCGTGCACCTCTGGAATTCATGCAACTTACTAAAAGAAAACAACGTGATGAAAAGGTAGCAAGAACAGAAATACATTACAAGTGGAAAGGTGCTGCTTCAGCATGTCTACCTGGAAAGTCAAAGTCCTGATAGCACTGTGCTTCCTGTGGCAGACCAGAGGTACAGTACAGCACTCAATTACTTTTCATTTTGCTATGCTATGTGGCTTTGCCTGGGGGAGGAGACACATGCAGGTAAATTTTAAGCAATTTAAATGGGAATGATTTACATAAAGTGAAATACTCCACTGTAAAGAAATGGCAATTTAAAAATCAGTCTGTAGATTGTGTCTTGCTGAAGACTAGAGATGCACATATTTATCTGTCAGAAACAATAAGTACCAGGAAAGCAGCAATAAGCCTGCATGCTGCACCTCACTGCATTTGTGGTAAGCTCTGCCTTTGAAGGACTGGAACTGAAAGAGCAATGTGAGCCAGCTGTGTTTGCCTCATTCAGGGGCAGGAGGTGGGAGCACAAGGGAGTCAGGTGGGAGTTAGTGGGCCTGCAAACCAGGTCACAGTGAAATCCAGTGAGGCCAAAAGGGAAGCCTCTCAAAATTATAGACTAGGACGGTTCACACAAATGTAGCTCCTAGTTCTAACAGCTGTTGAGACGAAGGTGTTTTATAAGAGATGAAAAAAACACAACCACATCACACACATACCTGCTTCCGTAGCTACTTTCCTGTCTTAAATGAACTGAGCTGCTCTGCCACAAATTTTGAAACCACCTTGGTCAAAACCAGGTGATATTTCCTATCTCCAAAGATATTTTAAATAATTCACCTAATATCCCTTTCAATCAGGTCACTTTCAGCTTCCCCATCCTCAAAATGTTACACTCCTATCAAAGGATTTTGACATGATTTTGACATGGACTCCAGGAGAAGGCTCTCCACCAGATGTGACATACACAGTGAGGTATGAAAGGTAAGCGCCTACAGAGGGTGTTCGGTTGAAAGGATGGCACAGGGCACACATATATGTGTGTTTATTAACCATTGTCATTATGACCAGTGACCTGGCTGCATCCTTTCAGCAAAACCAATCCTTATCCATCTGGAAAGTGCTCTAAACTCTGAGCAAGATTTGGTACCATCCTCCAAAACGTTCCTTCTCTTGCTCTATAAATTAGAAGAAAAATGGCATGTTTAATATTATGGTATGCTTGTTTCTTTTAGCCAGGAACGCATGGGCAAATGGATAAAGGTTCTGCATTGCAAAAATATTTACAGAACCTCTTGCAATCTGACCTGTGTACTTCCAAACTTCTTTGTTAAAGTCCGGGCTCGAGTAAAAGCTGTTTCTGGACGACTCCAGTCACCATGGGTAGAATCACAGTTCAAGGAATACCATTTGGATGGTGAGTGTCTGTTAGGTTACAGCCTGGGTGAAAAGACGTCCCAATAGCAGTATGGGAGCGAGCAAAGTAGTAGAACACACACCAGAGAAAGAGAAATCATAACATGCAGCTTTATGAATGACAGAGATTTGAGTGGCTGCAAACAATAAGCCATGATCATTTGAAAATAAATCTTGTAGCAAGTATCAGAATTTGTTCATCAGTGCTGTAGGTGAATGCACTGGTTTCAAGCTTTCCACGTACCAGTGCGTTTATGTTAGATAAAAAAGACGGATTCCTTTGCCTTCCTCCTTCCTTCATATTAATCACAAGATAACAGAAGAGTAGATCAGCCACAGGAAAGCCTATGAAGCTAAGACACAAGCAAGCACTTTTCTCATGTTTGGTCACTCAATTGCAGTGGACTTGGCTCCTCCAATGCTAAACGTGAATGTCAAGGAGAGCTTAATTCTTGTGAATGCCTCCTTCCCTCTGGCCAGCTGTGTGGAGAGTTTCTCTTGGATGTATGACTTGAACCTCTGGGAAGCGGGCTCTGAAGACAAGGTCAGTAAGAGTGAAACTTCTTACAGGAAAAGAAGGAGTGATGCCCAGCCTGAACTGAAGTAGCTTTAAATTTCTGGGCAGGGAGGGACTGGATCCAGGGCCTGGAGAAACTGAAATGGCCAAACTAGAGTTAAACCAAAGCCAGAGAAAAAAAGTAGATCTCTGGGTGTGCTTGAGCATCCTTACTTCATTACTAGTTCACTTTCCAATTCTATTCCTAATTTTATCAGGAAGATGCAATGGGAAGGCTATACTACAGTCAATACCATAGGGCAATATATGAGGTTTAAAACAGGCCCAGATACAGCTAACAGCATGCCATGGCAGCACAGAGCACAGCACCAGCTGGAAATCCCTCCCTAGGATCCATACTACCTAGAAGAGATGCTCCCTACAAACAGCAAGCAAGGTATTAAGTGTCTCTCCATGCCCCTTGCAACTACTTGGGACACACACACACACACAGAGTGAAGAAAATCATGGGCTAAAAAGTAGAGAAACACCACCCACATAATCAAAGAACTGTCTTTCCAATCATCTGTTCTTTTTGTTCCTAAACAGAAGCAATATGAAGGCATCTTTAGGAAGAACACAGTGACTATTGACACCATGGCACTTAGAGGCAACTACTGTTTAAGTGCCAGATCTTCCTTCCAAAGCATTGACTTCAAGCACAGTGAATTCTCCTGGCCAGTATGTGTGTTGTTAAACCACAAAGGTATGTCCCTGCTGAGAAAAGGAGGTGATGAGACATCAAGTGGGTTAGGGCAAGTAAGATTTCCATCAAAATTAGCTTTCAGCCTCCACAGATGGGCTTTCTGTTAAATGGATTGGTTGGATTTTCTGGTGAAAGGTATCTACTTTCTACAGAAATGTTTAAATTAAAAAAACCCCAACCCTGAAACATTTCTAGGAAATCCTGAAATATTGTATTTGAGTGACGCTCACAATTAAATTTTGGGAATATTCAAATTTCTCCTGAAAGTCACGTGAATAAAGCACTTTACCTGCTCCAAGTAAGGCACTGACTGGTCTCAACATTCATTTCTGACTGTGACTCTGACTTATCTGGCTTCAGGCAAGTCTGTTTCATTTCTCTGCATTTGTAACATAAGTGTAACATTTTCTGAGATTTCTGAAAGAAAACCTGAGTGCATTAGACCATTATTAGCATAAAATATACCACCAGCAGGAGATTTTTTTTTTATCTTTTTCAGCAGTGGAGGGGAAGTTCCCATTTTCTGCCACGATCCCTGTGTTTGTCCTCTCCATGCTTCTAACAAGTGCCTTCATAATCTGCTTGCTGAAACAAGACGCTAAGTGGAAGAAGATGCCTCGTGCTTTGGTATGGCCCCAACATGGGGTCCCATCCTGACTCAAAGTCTTGCAGATTTTCAGGGGGTGACTGAGGAGAAGTGGGGGAGTTGCACAGGCTCTGTGCTTCTCAGTTTTGCATTCATGAGTCTCATCATATGTAAGCTTTGATTCTGGCACACCCTCTATCCAAACCCTTCTTTAAAAACATCATTAACTCACTGATCTGTGTGGTTTGTTTCTTTTTTCTGCTAGGATTTATCTCATTTAAAAGCTGCTGGACCCACCTTTTGCTGTGAGCCCAGTGAAAAGGAATTCTTCAGAGACTACCTTATCTGCACAGAGAAGCCAGTGTCACAGAGGAAGACAAAAAAAACTTTAGCAAGAAACAGCCCACCATGGATGGCTTCTTTCCTATCATCATCATCAGAGGAGGAGGAAAAAGAGGAAGAAGTCAGCAGTACTTTCATCATGTATACTGAAAAGCTTCATTTTCCAAAGAGACACCTCAACCATCAACCATTCAGAACAACTCAGGGGGAAACTAGCTCAGACTCTGGATCCAGAGGTCTCTCTGGGGAGGCTGAATCTGGGCTTGACCTAAGCACCTTGGGTTTCTCATTGTTTCAGATGAGAAAGAATGAGGTGGACACCTCTGGATTCCAAGGAAATAAGAAGGCATCTCTTTCTCACAGTTCCTCTTTGGGAAGAATATCCCTCACTGATGTGAAATTCCCAGGTCCCAGCAAACATGTACAGCATGATACAGACAGGAATGAATGCCTGGAAATCACCCCTCTTCAAACACTGAAAAAGAGAGTTTGTGCCAGACTTCCAGTCAATGAGAGCTACCTGCACAGGAAGGCTCGTCATCTCAGCAAGTATTATCAGAAACCGATAGCTGATCAGCATGTCCATACTGGTGAGACATCACAGCTCCATGAGGACCCTAGCATTGAGCTACTCATTTCCTTTCAGACATTACAGGTGGCAGAAGATGAAGGTATTGCAAGTGACTGTGACAGCGATAATTTTACTGAAGGGACACCTCTCTCATCCATGGTGCTAAGTGACACATTTGAAATTTCAAATATGAAGGAAAAATATGATCACAAGTTTAAGTTTAAAGACTATGAACACGCACATTACATGGGAAGGAGCTAGAGTACCCTAGCAGCTCTGCGGCATGCCTAGAAAATGCTATAGAGCTCCAGACAGCCAGGCAAGGATACCTGAACAAGGACAATGACAAGTAACTGATAGTGTAGTGGTGCTTTTTGTATTTATTTATCTAGACAGAGTTTTTTCTACTAGTGTCTGGCCTATCAAGATACAGTGCTTTAGGAACACAAATGGTGTATTTTTACTGCTAAGTGACTGCCATATGCTCGCCATCCCTCTGTCCAAGTACAGCTGTGATCAGGAGTTAAGGCTCAGGTATGATGCACACTATTTGACCCAGGCAGCGGTAAGGCAGACAGTGACATCTCCTGTAGTATCACACAGTAAACATGCAGCACCTTCTCTTCATCCAAGACTCCAGAGCAAGCTAACTTTTACATATGAGTTATGAAAGGCAAAAACACTTCTAGGACAGCAAACTCATAATCTGGACTTGTGTGAAACCATCAGCTGGGTTCTGAAAACACAGTATGTTGTGCCTATATGTTGATTTTTGGCCAGGATGAGTTACTAAAGCTACATTTGCTTCTCTGTCACTGCAAAGCTGCAACCCTGCTTGACCAGATGCACCTTACAGAGACACTCACCAACCTCTGCTTTTTGTGGGATGAAAAGATCTCTACCTCAGCCTACAGAGATCCCCTTCTGTGTTTCAACAGAGTGAACTGAAGTCAAAGTGATAAATGTGCAGCATGACTATTTATTTATTTATGGGTTTATACAAATATACTTATTGACACTGAACTTCCCCTTGCTGTGCAGAATGTCTGAAAGCTGCTTTATGCAGAGGCAATAATATTTTGATATATAACTCCATGTGTGTCTGTGTTTATGTTTCCCAGAACTACAAAGGGTGACTGCAGCTCATCCTGAAAAACATAATATTTTAAAGCAGACTCAATCACTGGCTTCCCATGCCTAATGTTTTGGTTTGAGTAGAACCCTGTGAGACTTCCCAGACAGGTTTCCTTTTGCGTCATTGAAAGATCAGGCCTGTGACCATGTCTCTGAATCACAGCATAAGTCCACCAACAAAGAGCACAGGAGAGACAAAGCATCTGGTCCCTACTGACCTGTTCATTTGTATTTTTAATTTTCCCTCTTCACATCTCACAGAAACATACTCCCCTATTTTATTCCAGAAAAAAAGGACACCCGGATTCAGAGAGTTGTCTCAGAGAGGTGAAGGGTGTTGATGAGGGGTGTTACAGTCAACATCTTCACAGAATCAGGAAAACAACATCAGAAAGAGGGAGGGGGTATTAGGGGCTGTGAATTGCTGAGGAAACAGTAAGCAAAAAGGGGAGGTAGGAGAAAAGAGTCATTAACTGTAACTTTCCTTCTTTTTCCTACCTATGCTCCGCAAAGCGTCCTTAGGTACATCCTGCATTGTAATCTCTCCTGTTCATTTAGAAAGATCTAGATCATCCAAATACAACCACCACCCATTTTCTTGTGCAATCAAGGAAAACCCCACAGGCTTTGAGTTACAGGAAGCTCTGAAGTTGTGCAGCCTCTGCAAGACTATTTTGTCATGCCACAGCTCTGCCAACAGGGCCTGGTTTCACTTTGTTGCCTTGTCCAGCTTTGATCTGGATGGGAGCTGGGGGAAAGGCTGCAGGCCAGGTGAGCTGTACTGGTAGAGGCAGCATCCTCCTTCTCCATGTCTTCTTTCACCAGGGCTTGAGACCTGCTTTCCACTGCAAAAGGGTCAGGGACAGCCAGAGCACTGTGCTCCCTCTTCCAGAGCAATCGGTCTGTATCTTACACCTTCCTTAACATCTGTAGCTGTGTAATGAGAAAAGCAGCTCTTACCTCTCACTGGAAGATGTACAACCCAGCTAGCCAAAAAAACCTGGACATTGCTCAACTACAGCATAAGTGCAAGAGCTGGAATCGCATCTCCTACACCACTGGATAGCAGTCACTAGGCTTCATGCAGTCCTCAGAATGGGGTTCTGCAACCTCAGCCCTGCAGCAGCTTGGAGAAGATAACCACCTTGGTCTTTTTGGCATTAATCTGCTGTCTTTACAATATCTCTGGCACACAAGGTTTTTCTCCGCTTTCCCAGGCTATGCCAATTTATAAGCAGAGTTCCATGGAAAAAACTGCGTCACAAACTTCTGAGTCTGTTGTCAATAGGAACTTCTGACATAAGCTTAGGCTCTACAGTTTGGAAGCTGATACCATAGAATCAGAGAATAACCAGGTTGGAAGAGACCTACTGGACCATCGAGTCCAACCATTCCTATCAAACACTAACCCACGCCCCTTAGCACCTTGTCCACCTGTGCCTTAAACACCTCCAGGGAAGGTGACTAAACCCCCTCCCTGAGCAGCCTGTTCCAGTGCCCAATCACCCTTTCTGTGAAAATTTTTTTCCTAATGTCCAGCTTGAACCTCCCCTGGCAGAGCTTGAGGCCATTCCCTCTTGTCCTGTCCCCGGTCACTTGGGAGAAGAGGCCAGCTCCCTCCTCTCTACAACCTCCTTTCAGGTAGTTGGGGAGAGCAATGAGGTCTCCCCTCAGCATCCTCTTCTCCAGGCTAAACAACCCCAGCTCTCTCAGCCGTTCCTCATAAGTCCTGAAACCAAACTGTTTCATTTTAAACTTGGAACCAAGTGTTTGGAGATCTTCAGGTACCTAAAGATTCAGAGAGGTGTTTCCTGGGCTATTCAAAAGGCAACATTTCTCTAGAAATAGGGGCAGATATAAAAGTTTTAAGTTACATGCACTCTTGGGTGCACTACAGTTACCCTCAGCTCTGCCCTATCACGGGTCATTACACAGCAGAAGCATGAGGCAGTGACATGAAGGAAGGAAGGAAATGGAAATGCTTTAACAAGTTATGCAGAGAGTGATATTTAATTAGGTGTAGGCTATACTGGTGAATAGGTGTGTCTTGTTTAATAAATCTGTGAGGCTTCTGTAGTTGTCCAGGCACAATGAGGGAGAGAAAGCAACAGCAAAGCATCAGGGGAACAGTTTGGAGTGTATAGCCCCATCAGTATAGAAGCAGGACAGGGAATAGAAACAACTTAGGGAACAGAAAATCCATGAGATGAAGAAGTAAGCAGAAGGGGTAGTAACTTCTACCCCTTTCAGCTTCTGAAAGCACACAGGGTTTGTATTATAATTAAACTGACTGCAGTGGTTTAGAGCAGGTATTTCTGTTAAAGCTTTTCTAGACCTGAAATGATCACAATCTGAACAGTTCTCCATGCTCAGAAAGATGGTCCAGTTGGTTTTGCTTTGCTGAACCTCCGCTTTACGCAATGGTCCTGTTAGTCTCAGGCAAAACTAGGGACTGAGGCCAGGACATCCTCATTTTGTGAACAGTTACGACCATGTAATAAAGTAAGCCCAAGAAGTAAGCCAGGGAGGTTGTCTGTGTCAAGGGAATAGCGATACTATGAAAAATAAATATAGCAGCTAAGGGCGTTTCCTAAGCCTCAAATGCAGGTTGTATGTGTGAAGCTTTCTCCACTTAGGACATCTTGAGTAAAACAAGCAGCATGCAGCTGTATCAGTTCTTCAGATGTTATACACATCTGACGGTTCTGAATCCACACCTCCTGGAAAAAGGCAATTAGTTTTGACTTTTGACCAAAGAAGGAAGAGTCTCTCCCTCTTCTGAGAAAAGCCTGAAAATGTAACATAACAACACCCTAAAAAACTAACAACACTATAGAAAGGACCTATATCTCTCCATTATTTAGATTTCATACAAACTCCCAGTTATACCGTGTTGCATGTGATACTCAGAACAGAGCCTTGTATTGAAAATAGCCACAAAAATAAACTGTATGTCAACAGTGGCCTCTCAGAAAAGCCATGGGCTCCTTTCTCCTGCCCTATTCCATATGCAGCAGTGGTACATGCTGGCCATCTGGCTCTCATCCTTGCCCAGTGTGAACAATAGCAGAGAGCTTAAAAACTAGTGAGTCATCTGACTTTAATTTTAAGACAGTATTTGAAGATATTTCTTAAGGAAATAGGTGTCCTGCTTGCAGCAGTTATAAAACCAAGTAGAAGTGCAGCACTAGGTTTTAACTCCTAGAGTTTTAACAATTCAAAGCTACCCAACCAGAAAAGCAAGCTCCAAAACCCAGAAACCTCAGACTGGAAGCTCTTTATCAGCAAAAAGGTATTTGGCTCTCTTTCAAAAGCTGGGGATTTTCTAAGCCTCTGGCTTGTACACCTTTGTACAGTTAGATGTGTGTACGCAGAAGGGGAGAGGTGCTCCTGTTGAAATCCTGACATTCCCTTTCACACATGCGCACACAACTTTAGCTGGTGATCTCAGGTCTGAGAGACACGCGTTACTGAGCAGCAAATCCAGCCTGGTCTCACAAGAATTTAACTCATGTAAAAGGTGATTCACCTGCACTTAGGATCAACTGCCTGCACTCCCAGTCTACCTTGCATAGCTATTCATGAAGCAACTTCTGATTGCCTTGGCTGTATTTTCAGTGGTCGGTAAGTCCTGGCTTCACCTTTCCTATCACTGATATTGGTTGTTTCTGTCTGATCCTGTAGTATGGGAAGTAGTTCAGTCGTGTTTACTGAAAGAAAACCTAAAGAACTGAGCTGTTATCTGAGGTCCTTCAAAAGCTCTCTTCTGTGTTGTTCTCTCCTTTCAGTATTCTCAAAGTAGCTCAGTGTTTCAAGGATTAGTAGGGAGGAGAAAAGATTCCTTCGCTTCAAAGCTTTTCCACTCACGTGTTACAATCCAAATCCTATGGGAGTAAAGGATATTTATTGACTTCCAGGGCCTTTGGATCAGTCCCTCTTTGTCTTAAACAGAGACACAAATGAGTACAAGAACAGCCTTGATTTTAAAAGAGGAACAAACAAATAATATATGCCTAAAAATGTGGCAAACTCACTCCTGGGTGAATGAAGGATAAACTTGCTATATTTTCAAATGCCAGCATTTCAGCAAGCAATTTTATCATTCAACTGCTCTTGTGTCCGCTATCTTACACTGTGGGGAAAGCGCCTTCAGAAACCTCAAAAACCGAGGGACTTTCACACTGTGTAATATCCTGGTTTTCCCCTGCCCACACTTGACAGAGCTTGTGTTACGCTGCTTTGCATAACTGTATCTCCCTATGGATAAACGTAAGAAGATGGCGATTTCCCAGTTCCAACATGGTCAGAGCATTGGTGACTCTTTATACTGACTTTATACTGACCAGGAAGATTGTGCGAGTCCTGCATGAGCAAAGGCAAGGGCTGAACGGCAGATGAGGTTCAGGACAAAACCTGGACGAGATTGCAGTCCATTTCTGAGTTGTTTCCCCACCAAAATGTCACACACAATGAGAATGGGAAATGGATCTCTGTCTTTCTGCCTGGTTCCCCTCCTGTGCAGCACACTAGTTTAAACTGCTGACACTTAGTTCTCCTCCATGCGGGGAAAGCAAGGACTGAGGATCGAGGAATTGGTATGGTTTAGCCTGTGCTTCTACCACAACAGCTCAATGTGATGTTGTCCAAGTCACCCCCATCCTGGTCTTCAGTTTTCCCATCTGCAAAATGGTGCTGATTTTCCTTGCTTATCCCATCATTTTCTTATGGGGGGAACTCATTGATTTTGAGTGTCCATTGACAAGCACTGTGATAGGACTGTTCATTTTCATGAAGTGCAGGCTGAAGCCCACACATGCTCAAGGTATTTTATCAATAATGCAAAACAAGAGTTGGGTCATGTATAAATTATCTAACTTTGTGGCTATAATTCTAATTTACAGAGCTCATCAGTTCTGATGGTTACTCTCCAAGTTAGAAGGTCTTGTGAATCAGCCTAGAGAAAATTTTGCACTGTGTACTCTCATGACAAGAGAGAGCCACATACTTCTGCAGTGCCTACTCAGTCTGCTGCAGTAGGATCGTGGTGTTGTTCTGCTCTACCGAGGCAGCTCAGACTGGGACATGTTTGTCATTTCTGCTCCCTAAAGCCAGAACCCATCCTCCACGAGGAAGAGGCACAGGGCTCAGAAAGCAGAGAGCTGAGTGAGTTGTTTGTCTTCACCCTGGCACACCCAGACCAGAGTCCAGGCATCAAGTCTTTGCCTGTTGTTCTGTACAGACAGACTCTATCCAATAAAACACAGAGAATGAGAGGTGAATGGCAGCCACATCTACAATGGATGTGAAGCCAGTCTTAGCATGTCATTTCCCTGAGTCTAGGCAGCAGAGACATTCATAGATGTTAATTTAGACTTGAAAACAGGTTATTTCTCTTAGTTGCCCAGCTATTTACCTGCTTTAAAAGGAACCTGATAAAGAATTCTAAGTTTCTCTTTCTGACTCTGAATTTTTTAAGTCTTTCTGTAAAAATTCCTGGCTTACATTTCTTTGGGATGAGTCAACAATTGCTTTTATGGTGATGCATGCAGGGTTTGAATTCCTGTTCTGTTCAAGCTTCTGTTTTGCAGCCCGTCTCTAGCAAACTGGAATTGGCATGCCTGGTATTTCTGTTCACCAAAAGGCTGAGCAGCCTTGCACCCATATTTATCCCGAGGCTGAGATCCCAGAGTATGCATTTTAATACTCTTTTATTTGCTCCCCTAGGCATTGGGACTACAGAGAGGTCATCATGTCTCAAACACGCAACATTTTCTTCTACAAACTTTGAGAACATCCTGATATGGGAAACCAAAGCAGATATTCCCCCTGGCACTGTATTTGATGTCCAGTATAAACAGTATGTGAAGTTCACTTCTTTTTGGTGTTTTGTTGGTCATAGGGCCACTGTCCTCAGATAGAATAGGGACAAGAAAGACATGTAGATTTTGCTGTTTCTGCTGCTTGTTTTACTCTTATGGAAATGGTTCTGCCTCAATAAGGACAGGATTATTTAAACTGGTAGATGGTGCTCAGTGAAACAAACACTTTCACACTTTGTTTTGCCATCTTGACTCCATTACTGAGCTACTCTCTACCTTCAAGTAACTTCCTGCTCTCCCTTCTGTGGTTTACTCACCTGTAAATGCAGGTAATAGTAATTTTCTTCCTCTAGTTCAGTCACTAGAGCTAAGAGAAACCAAACCAATGCTACACAATACTTTTGTTGCATTTGGGTAGGTCCATGAAATGCAAACTTGCATGCAATCATTCAGTGTCAGAGCTGGGCAAAGAACCCCGGAGCTGCTGACTTACAGGACTCCTGTGTGTGCCCTGAAATAAGTCGCACTTCCTCAAGGCAACATCCATGCAGAAACCATAAGTGAGAACGGATTCAGGGCTGCAGTCAGGGGAAACCTCTGCCATTCCATTCCCCACCACTTTCTAATTGTACTAGTGAATTTCAAAATTACTAAGAGTTGGCAAAACAGCCCATTTGGGTCATTTTGGGGACGAGTTGTATTGCATCTGTTCTAGTAAAACTAAAACTAAAAGCTTTTTTTGTCCTAAGGTATGGAGAAAAAGTCTGGCTTAACAAGCGTGAGTGCCAGAGTATCACACAGCCTTTCTGCAACCTCACTCGTGAAACAGAGAACTTCACGGAGCATTACTACGCCAGGGTGAGGGCCACTGGCCAGAACTACTGCTCGTCCACCTGGGTGCACTCAGAAAGATTTGATCCCAGAAAAGAGAGTATGTACTGATGCTGAAAACTATTAAATCCTGACTGCTAGGGATTAATTTCAAATTTCACTGATGTTTAGGACAGCGTTTCCTCTAATTTCAGCATCGCAAGACTCTGTGCTTTACAGGAAGGGAGTGAAAGCCTAAAGAATCTTGTTATGGGCAAGGAGGCAAACGAGCAAATGGACAGGGCCTTCCTTGAGGTCTGAGCCCAAAGTGGGATGAGATGAGAAAAGGAAAAGCCAGATGTCCTTGAAGGAAGAACTGCTATTAAGACTGATGAGATGCAAAAGGAAACTACTAAGAAACATGATGGGCAACCTATGGACAGTCAGTTATACAGTCGTAGAAGCTACAAAATATGAACTCCTGAAAATCAGGTTAAGAAGCCAGACCATTGGATACTTAATGTTCCAAATCCCTAAGTGAGCTCTGCTGCAGATATACAACACAGCTTTTGGCAATTCTCTTACTGGCTTTGTGCCTAAAATCTTCCTACCACATATTTGTCAAGAATAATCCAAGGTAGCATTAGCAGTCAGTAATTACAAACTTTGATCTTAACAGCTGTCACTTCCCATTCTCTTTTCTAGCTATTATTGGAGCTCCAGAAGTGGAGTATATCCCTTACGTACGGTCCATAAAGTTTCTCATACGGCCTCCCTATACTCCACTGAGAGATGAGGATGACCACCAGCTAACCGTAGAGGACATCTATAGCAAGTTTGGTGCTGTTTATTACCATTTAACAATATTTAACCAAAGGACACATCAAAAGGTAAAGCCCAACCTCAGGCCACGAGCCCTCTGACCTCTGTAAACTACATTTCACATAAGATGGAGAGGGACCACAGAGCTCTTAGAGGATGGATGAGATTTCTGATGTACAAGGGAAAGTCTCGGAGTCTTTGACTCTCATTAGGCAAAATGAACTGTAAGCATTCCTCTGAAATTCTGGAAAGGAAACCAGAGTTCCCCAAGGTACTGCATAAGTAGCAGAAAGTAAAAGCGTTGGTGACTAAAAAAGAGAACAACTTATTAGTTCAAGTCTCAGGGAACAAAAATGCAAATATTAAATACAGTAACAGTAGAAAGCAAAGTATTTATTTAGAATTCCATTTATGAGAATTATTACATTCATATAATAATTTATTAGTAAATAAAATTATATGCTGGATTTTGCAATCTGATTTCAAGAAATTATATACATTTAATCTTTCTAAAATACAAAATTTGCCTTTATTTTACATAGTGGACAAAGAATGAGCACAACAAAGAATTTGAAGTTTCCAACTTGGACCCAGACACTGAATATAATGGAACAGTATACATCTCTCTCCTCCAGAGAAGCAGCAGACCTCAAGTATTTGGGGTTAAAACACTGGCAGGTAAGGCTGTTAACTACGCTCATTTAGAAGTCCAGATGGAATACTGGATACATAAAACAGACAAATTTTCAGCTGGTATAAAGTAATATAACCTTGCTATAGATCTTGAAGCAACACTGACTTTCCTAGTTTAAAAATATAGCCCTGTAAGACTACACTTATGACATCATTTAGTTTTTCTAATCCAACTTTCTGAACACATATATCCCACTTGTCCTCTTCCCCATGAACCAGACAACACATGGCTTGTCTCCTGCTTCGTGGCACTTGCATTCTGTGCCGGACTGGTGTTTGCTGCAATTAGTTACGTGATCTATAAATACGTCAAGCAACACAGCGCACAGCCTATGTCTTTGGTAAGTGTTTCTAAGCCACTGCAGCAAACCTCTAAAACGCTCGGGACTATTTGCATGCCCCAGAATAGCATTGCTAATTGGGAGGATGAATGAGCCCACAAGAGCTTTGGCTCAGTGATCACTGCAGACTATGGACAGTTTAAAATCAGCTCATCCCACCCCAAATTTTGTTACAGGGAGGTGTAAAGTAAGACAGCATAGATGCCTGCAGATATGAATAATCTTGGTTATTCTATTAAAAAAAAATAAACTACATCTGTTTTTGCTGGAGGAGAGCAAGACTCTACACCAGCATGGTAGAACAGCTCAAAATCACAGAGGCCCAGGTGCTCCCTTTCTTCTAAAATTTTCAGGTTTTTTAAGATTTTGGTTTCCATGTTTAAGTGACCACGAGCAACTGGATTTATGTCTTTTAGGATCAGATAGTTGCCCAGATGCATAACAAGAATGTCTGTATTCCTCTGAAGGATCATGCCCCAGGAAAAAAAACAAGAGTTCTTTTGTAAGAGCGATCCTGGTGGTCATTACTAGCCTGTACTGATACTTTGCCAATGAAAATTTTAAAGAATCTAAAGCAAACCTTCAAGGTAACAGCTTCTTGCTTCTAACTCATGTTTGTCTCTCTACTTCAACAGGACTTTAGAGGGATTTCATCATTCCAGCCTCTTATACTGACAGTGGAACATATTATAAAGCCTGTGAGTTTATCTAGACCTCCACTTCTCCTTCCTGAAGTGCAGCTACCGTGGACCAGCCAATATTTGGACAGAGCACTGCAGCCACCATGGTCTTTCTGTCCTCCAGAGACTGCCTATCAGCAACAGACCGATGTACTGATATCTAAGCTGACAACTCAACCACCCTGCTTGGCAAGCACAGTTCCCACTGGTTACGCTCCTCAAACAGCTGAGCAAAGTGTTTCTACTGTCGTGTCCAGCAAAACTCTGCCCCTAACCTATGGGGTGTGTGTTGAAGGCACAGACCATGTTGATAAGAAGAATTTGCAGCCAAGCCAAATGCTAACGGAAATTTCTCAAGATAGTTTTGTTGGTGGAAAGCACATAACCGAGATGCTGGGTGAGAGCTGCAGCCATTGGAATTACAAAGAACAGAAGGCAAACATGGCATTCTGGAACAAGAGCGACACAAGAGAATCAGTTCTTTTACAGGAGAGCCCTATGCAAACACAGCAATTGCTGTTGCAGACTGATGGGATGGAAAGTAAAGTGCATGTATCCCAGCTGCCACTGCCTTTGCAGGAACAAGGAGGGTGCTATGGACAACAGACAGTAGAACTGCCACTATTACTGTCCTCAGTGAAAGTTGACACAGACTATGTTCGAGAGGATGAATCACTGCCACCCCTGCCAGCAGCCCTCCTCCTCTCGGTTGGTGTGGGTAACAACTTCCCTGGAGAGAACAACACAGAGCAGTGGACGCTGCTACATTCACTCTCACATACAACAAGTAAATTGCAATTCCCAGAGACTCGAGAAACAGAAATGTTAACAGCAACAAAAGAGCTAAGCCGCACAAAACTGAATAATGTTGTGTCCGAAGACATTACCTCAGGCTGGGACAATGGCACTCCTCTCACCACAATGTTCAAAGATCTGGGTTTAAAAATACTGTGGGACCAGGAAGAAAACACAGAATTTTATTAGGATGACTTAAAATCCAGATTATTGTTGCTTGGAGGAAATAGAAGTCTGTCTTACAAACAGGACATTGCAAATAAACATAGCTAATCTGGAATGAATCAGCATAGTACAGGGTTGTCAGACTGCTTCCACTATTCTTCTGTCATAGGAACAGGTGCTAGTACCTTTACTTACACAATTACTGCTTGGTACACTGCAATAATGTCTCTTTGCAATAGGTCTTTATTTCTTGGACATTCTTGAAATTTATTATGAATCATAGAATCACTAGGTTGGAAGAGACCCACCGGATCATTGAATCCAACCATTCCCACCAATCTCTAACCCATGCCCCTCAGTACCTCATCCACACGCACCTTAAACACCTCCAGGGAGGGTGAGTCAACCACCTCCCTGGGCAGACCGTTCCACTGCCTAATGACCCTTTCAGTGAAGAATGTTTTCCTTATGTCGAACCTGAACCTCCCCTGGCGGAACTTGAGGCCATTCCCTCTTGTCCTGTCCCTTGTCCTGTCAGGCTACTTAAAGCTGAGTTAAGATTCAAGTTCAAATTCTGCACTCAGTTTACTGCAAATTTAGCAAAGTTCACAACAGAAACTGTATTTGCTCTTTACTGACACCAAAGATCTAGGTCTGAGATATACGAGTATCCATCCTTTGAAGAAATTCAAGTGTAGGTGTATAGAAAGATAAACGAACTAAATATACTATGGCACAGTAAAACAATTAAATATATATTGGTGTTCTACCCGTGGATTTATGATTAGTGTAAAACAACAGGCTGTTTCCATGAAAAAGACTTTGCTGTTAAAGCAGTCACTGAAACTGTGGTAATAGCTTTTGGTGCAGCAATTCTGTGAACCTACACATCCCCTGTCCTGCTGTGCCCTTTGATGTCTGTAGAAAGAGAGCCTTTTTATCGCTGCAACAGATTAATGCAGTCTTGGCCCAGTCCTGATGTACTTCTCAACTCCTGTTCATTTCTTTCTCTGCAATAGTCGCCCATTCTCTTCTTCCCTTGAAATCCCCAGGGATGAAGCAGCTAGGATCACATTTCACGTAGGAGGAATATTAGGATTTACACTACTCTCACTTCTGCCCTGAATCTCAATTTTCACCAATCTCAAATCATGCACTCAGTAATCTACAAAGCAGAGTAGGGAGGTCTTGAGCTGCTCCCTCCCACACTTCACTTACACTGTTGGTGGGGAACATGCTCCATCTGCATGATCGAGAGGAGCCTCTGATTGCAGAGCCCTTCTCTGCTCCTATTACCAGCATACTCACCTTCAGGGCTGGAATGAACCACATCCAACATAAACTGAGAGCCAAATTCCTTTAGCGCCTCACCTTTACCAAAAGCAAGGTAAATAGTATTTATTCAGAGACAGAGCAGACAATCGGTTTTAATTAAGAGGAAAGCACAGTTCAGCCTGTTGATTTCCATTGCTGTGGTGAAAAACAGCGAGTATCTGATGACATCAGTTTTAGAGGAGAACCGAAACCATTTACTGGAATAAGCAAAGCTTTAAATGGTATGGGGAAGGACTCATGTGAAGAGCACTACTAGAAAAGGCCGATGAGAAGCAAAACTCAGCTGCTTTCACCACAAACGCACTCAGTTTTTCTCAGTTTTTAGCTGAGGCTAAAAGCTAAATTGCTTTGGTGTGATTTTGCAAATAAACTGTAACCTTATGAAGTAAAGAGGTTTGATTAAAGGATTTAAGTAATTTTCTTAGAAACTTCATAGGCACAGGTTCAACTCCAAATTCTAGCATCAGTAAGTTGCGTATGGCAGGAATTACCACAATCCTACTATTGCCCCCACCTGTCCTCATCTGTTCTCCCCCTGACAGCAGATGCTGTAACAAACAGGGAAAGCAGTCAAGAGAGAGACTCTGAAAGGCAGGTCTTAAGGAGGCAATGGACAACAATATTTTCAACTTCCTGCTCTGCCCATGGCTAAGTCAATATTTACCTTTCCGGCCTTGACACACTAAACAGGAGGAGACTGATTCTCATCTCATGAATCACCTCTTGAATATAACAGGAAGATCACCGCTTCTAAAACAATTTCTCTTTGGAAAAGCTTTGAAACAGATGTTGACACTACTAAGCTGTGTTGTAGGTATGCAAGGGAAGTGCTCATCCATCTCCCGTCAGCACGTGCTTACCTTGCTGCCTTCCACTTCACTGCTTTTCATAATCAAATTGATATCTTTGTTTCAAAACACATCCCAGCAAACAGCTGCCATGGGATCTCATTATCTCAGTCTCATTCTGTGTAAGGACATTTTTCAGATAAACAGCAGGATTTCAACATTGTTCCAAAGGTTTTCCCATGAAGCCATCCCAAGCTTACTACAGCAGGTGGCAGCTGTAACCCTAGAGCTAAAATCGCTCTCTGGCTGCCCAGCTAAATCCGGGAGCTGCCTCTCCCCGCATTAGCAGTCTGGCTCGCAGCACACCAAAAACCTCACACAGAGATGGGCATGCTGCTGCCAGCTGAGGCTCAAATTCTCCTGTTGTTTGCTCACTGTTCATTTTGGCATTGAAAGATGCCTGTTTGAAGAATATAAAAATCACCAATGATTTTTTAACAAGTCTTTTGAGGAAAATCTTAAGGAACAAATTCAAAGCTCCATATTCTGTAGAGAGAATAAAGTAGAGTTGAGGGACAGCCCTGAAACTATTAGGGACCCTGATAAAACAAGGTTTATACTTTAGCTCTGGCATCACATTAGCCTGGCAGTATTGCTGGCAGTGATGGGGAACTATGATGTGGCAGAACCACAGCAGCTGGATCACAATGCTAAGTGGCGGCCTTACACTTGCTGGTTCAGAGGATTTAAGATGTTCATGTATATTGCCTTTCTTCTCAGACTGAGATAATGAGAGCGGCGAGACATCATAAGACAATATATTTTCTAAGAAAAAAGCAACAGAAGTGGTCCGCATCCATATCAGGAGAGCATAAGTAAAGACTCTTCTCCATAAAACATACAGAAGAGTGTTGATTTGACAAAGATGAATGAAATTATTAAGAAGAATAGGTCATAATTACTGATGACTTCTCATAATGCAAAATTCAGGAAAGCACTCAAGTAGTCATGCAACCAATGAAAGATAAGTGTTCCTTCGACAGCTCAGCTTACACTAAAACAGATTCAGTGATCTCTGCCCAGCAATACCTGTTTACTGCTTTCTTAGGAATGTGTGAAACACAGCCACTTAATAAACTTCACATGCAGAAGTCCTTGTTCTAGTGTTGATCCTGCTGGGTTTCATCTTTGTTTTGTTCGGATGACGAAGCAAACAAGGTTCTTAGAAATGGATCCTATTGACATAGGCAGGGTGACTCAAACTGTGCCAGATTTCATGGTGGAATTCATTTCCACAAGGTCTTGTGAAGGCCACAATCAGAAAGCTTTCAAAAAGGAATTATGCAATTTAACAGGAATACGACTATCAGTGACAATAAAGCGTTGTGTCCAGCTCAGGAAAAGCCAGGGGACACTCTTGGGAGACAGGACACAGGGCTGAATAGACCCTGAGCTTCATCCAGTATGGAAATTTTATCTTCTTCCATGCTCTTTACAGACTCCTAGTGTCTCTGAGAAGCCCACTGCTGATGGGCTGATTCTTCAGCTCATAAAATGTAACTGGAAACATCTGGCTCACAAACTGGTATTGCAGCCTCAGAGCTTCACTGCCTTCAAACCTGCATTTCTCCTGACACCACACAACATAGCACCCACTTCTCACATTGCTGGGAAGCATCTATGCTGAATGCTGAAACTGCAAGCTTACCTTGAATAAATGGAAAACCAACAGCCCTAGTTCTTTTACCCTACCCTAGACTCCACAGGCAGCTTGATACGCGAGCTCACCTGCTGCTGTGGCAGCAAGTCTTTGTTTGCCTGTAAAAAGGAAAGTGTAACAGTCACAGCCAACCAACCACCAGAGCTGCTGTTAGCTCCACATCTGATTATACAGTGACATAATTTGTCTGGAGTTGGCACTCACTAAAGAGATGTCAAAGTAAATGATTTCACTCCGTTATGCAGCAATGGCAATGTTAAACCGAGGGAAATTCCAGGAGGAGATTAAAACATTTACAATTCATTTGAGATGCTTTGTGAGCTTCTATCCTAAATGAGAAGAGGATAATCCATTACTGGTGTCTGAATTTCGGAGGCACCTGTCTTTCCTTGTATCAATTGGCAAAGGCAATAATTTGCCTAATGCAAAAAAGTTTGTGATCAGTTGCCATCGCGGTGAACAGCTCCAAATGTGTAACCCCTGCATGGGTCTCCCCATTGTCACTGCAATGGCATGGTACCAGATGCTATATTTAAGACTCCAGGATGGGCACTCAAACATGGGGAACATTCTTTTGGGGAGCGTCATTCTTAGTGACATCAACAGAGAGAAGGAAACGCTCCTTTGTCCTTTCTTATGAGGACAGGCACTCTCACTGTAGTCTTCACGGGGTGAGTCTGGTTTATCTCTAAATAAACTACTGTTTATAGCAAGATTTTATAAGACCTTTGTAGCAGCATCAGTTATTTTGTATGACCACTATTTGAATTGCACTTCTGAGACAAACTGTGCTTCGTGATAGTATCTGCCTTAAAGTGTCATTACTGTTTTTCAGTGTTGTTCTGTTCTATTTCATGCTTTCTCACAAGGATCTATTCTGGTTTACTGGTCTGTTTAAGAAAAAACATATATACTTGACTGGAAAGTATAGATTTTAGCAGATCAGAACTCTCTTTCTCTACCATAAACATCAGATTATTAAAAAGCACTGAAAATGGAAAAATAAAGAACATTATATACTAAAAATTAATCTGGATTGGTAACTATTCGTGAACCTGGAAACAAATTCCTGGTGCCCAGTAGTCATTCTGCAGCTGAAATAGTCCTGAAGAGAGCAGTATTCTATGAAAGTACAAAGATATTTTTTCTATAAAAGCCTGTTCTATTTTCTCTTTCTTACACTTGCCAACATACCTTTGTTTCTTCCATATTTAATATCTACTGAGGAAATATTATTGTAATAATTCTGTATTTTATTTTGCATTTTGGGATGTTTTCCATTTATCACAACAACTGTGCTTTTCCATAGACTGGTTTTAAGAAATTTCTACTAGCAGTAAAAACTGAGGGGTTCGTATTTTTTGTCAATTTTAGGATTAGAAAGCAGTAAAACTAAAATCCAGGTGCAGAATCTGCCAAGGGAAAATTTGAGTAATGGAAAATGAGCCAGGGTAAGATTTACGAGTATGTTTGAACAAATATTATTCAGCAACAACTGCATTACCAATGCTGTTTTTATAAAGTAACCTAACCTCTCAGAACCTAGGAATCTGAACAGTTTAAGGATTGTACTGTATGCTTCTGAACCAACTGCAGAACAGCAGGAGATAAGGAGGGAAACACTTTTAAAACTTGCTGTTGTTTAATGCCCACTCATTAGTCAGTGCCTAAAAGCAGTGCAGTGCGTATTCACAGCAAAAAGGGTGCAGCAACAGCCTCGCTCTTCAGCAGCGAATACAGGAGATGATGTGAGCCAAGAGCACTGACATGTGCTCCCTGGTAGGATCAGGATCCTTCTGGGAAGGTTACTCCAGGGAAAACCTTGCTCTTTACTGAGCAGCTCCTTTAAGAATAACATTTTGAAGCATGTTATGTTTTCCCTACAATTTAACAACCTTATTCAAAGACCTACAAAGAAATAACTGGTCTCTCAGGCTGCATTCAAACAACTGCAGAAAGCACCCCCTTAAAATACTGAACATTGACTGCTCTTGTCAGCCCAGATGCATAGATAGGAATAAAGGCTAAAGACATGCTCTGTTTTGGCAATGAAAACTGCAATATTAATTCCAGAAAATTCACTTGGGTTTTCCCACTACCGCAGACACCAAGTGATGCCTGCGCAACAGCCTGTATGTTTGGATCAGCAGCGTTGCCTGTTCTCACCACTGGGACAGAGCACAGTGCGACCACCACAACCCGGGTGGCAGGTCACAGGCTATTTGGCATCACAGCATCCCCTGCAATATCGACTGCAGAATACAAATCTGCTTATCTCCTAAACTTCTCCGTACCTCACTATCTGATGTTCCATACATTATTTTGTCCCTGATCTCCCACATCCCTCTGATGTCTCTCCTCATGATGATCCTCATTCGTCTGCATGCTATATTGGGGATCTGACCTAGCAGAACTCCCTGGAAGAATAACCACCACATTTAGGGCATAAGATCAGTCCTAGGAAAATAAATATACCCACAAAATTACTGGTCTCTTACAGCTTCAGCAGCCTTTAAAGACTATGCATTTCTTTCCAGATCCTATTTTTCACAGAAGCACCACGAAATAATTTGAATGACAGATGACAGTATTGCATGAACTTTCATCCACAGCCCTTGAATCTCAAAAGCAAACCAAGGACTTAATGATAACTTAAAGAGATTCTGTTAAGGTGTATTATTCAAAAGCCACTTTATGTTTTATTTCATTCCAGCAAGAAAGGTCATTTTTTACTTCCCAGCATGGGAACCCGAACCTTCTTTCACCACAGAGAGGAGGAGAAAAAGGAGGAGAGGCAACAGAGCTTGCAAATGATCTCCATGACTAGAAAGAAAAAGTTCAAAACCAGGTAAGCCACAGAGTTAGGGAAAGGCCAAGTAAACAGAGTCCAGACGGAACTCTCTGCACTCAGTACTGAGCACTCACAGATGTCTTGAATCTTGAGTTTATCAAGTTATGGAGCTTTGTCTGGATTCTTTTACATGCATCTGCCTCTGGAAGTGAGGAAGAAGAGACTTGCAGCCCTTCAGAGATATCAATAGCAGCTGCCCTTGCCTTGACCTCTGAAATACCACAGTAAGTCAGAAATCATTATAACTCAAATAAAACCACTGCATGCAACATCACCTTTGCAAACAGGGCTTACAGGTTCCAACCCATTTTGCCAGACACTAAAAGAGCAGATTCAGTCAAGAGGTTCTTCCTTTAAAATGAAAAATGCCAGACCTTAATTAAATGCAGGAAACAAAATTCTATTGCCCTGGTACCTGTGATAATGAGTAATATTGCCCTACTCACACACAAGGGCTTAAGGGAAACTAGACTTCATGGGAACAAATGGAAAAACACTCAGGTTAATAAATGAGTAACAGACAGAACTTCCCGTTTTTCCTAGAAAATCTTGGCCATGAACACGGCTGTTCATCCTTTTGTGATGGCTGAACAATCTAAGTAGTTAGCAACATTCCTCTTCTCTTTAATCCTTCTCCCAGTTCCCTGATCAGGATTAAAAGTGGTCAGGTAGTGGGTCCTCTTCTTGTGCCACTTAAGTATTATCTCTCATGGTCATGCTGCGGGTTCCTATGAGGCAGAATTGCCAGACATTCATATGCATACTACCTGCAAACTTTACATTTGTTCTGATTTAGTAAAAAATACGTGCTATAAAACCACAATAAAGACCAAATATGTGCTATAAAACCACAATAAAGACCAAAATGAAATAAAAGGCATTCTCCTAAATTCAGTTGGCTTTTATCATCCTTTATTGCAGGGATTACAAGCTAAGAAGAGAAACTGCTATCCTAGAGCTAGAACAGAGGGGGCAAAAGAGAGTTCGGTTTGGGAATGACATGGAAAACCTGGAAAAGGAGGTTATTAAGAACTGCAGACTACTGCGCATGAGAGCTGACCGGAAGGCCCTTCGGAGGAAGGTCAGATCAGACATCTCTATTAGTACCAGAAATGCCAACAGGATTAAAATTGCAAAGACTAACTAGCATTCTGGAGAGGACAGAAAACATAATCAGGATAACCTCAAAACTATTAGAAATAAGGACAAGGCCTTATATTCCTGCCACTGAAGCATTATCACATGTCTCTTGTAAAAGAATTTGTGTAATTAGAACACAGTCCCTTTCTGTTGCCTTTACATAGTCTGTCCTTGTCATAGGCTGTAGAAAAGGCATGTGTAGAGAAGGAATACATTGAGCGGCGTTCGGGGCGACCACCTATGTTCTGGATCCCCCTCAGAGTACACACGGTCTGGGAGAGGATGGAAGTGAAGCTGGCATGCACAGTCCTGGCTTCCCCACCGCCACAGGTTACTTGGTACGTCAGTGTATAGCAATGACTCACATTGCCCATGTGGCTAACAGTGTGTGTGCATCTCACAAAGCAACCAGAGGAGTAACACCAGTGTCCGGCTAGAAAGAAGGAACAGACAACTTCAGAAATCACAGAAAAGTCTTTCAATTCTCCAGTTCCTCTGTTAGGACCAGGAAAGACATTAAGAATTCAGTGGGTCCTGGAGGCAGTGGACAGTCCTGTAGGTGTCCTTCTGGGATAGGACTGATATACACATAGATATCCTCGCTTCCCTTGCTGCTGTGCTCAGTCCTGCAGTCAAAATTGGGATTTAAGTCTCATAAACCAGAATCTATTGCCAGCACTACATCACCACACAGACACACACACACACACACACATACACACATACCCATCATCAAAGCTCAGCTACCTGGGATACCATGCAAGTTTCAGCACTAAACTGGCTTCTAGAGTTTGTAAAATACAAAACAAAATCTTTCATTTACTCAGCTTTCAATATTCACCAAACACAGGAGAGGAAGTGTTACATACTGAGCCTGACTGTGGCATTTACCAATAATAACAGAGGGACAGGAATAAATGAAAGATCACCTCAAAAAAAAAAAAAAACAGTTTGAAAAGTGTACTTTGGTCGGTTTGTTAAAGGGATGAACCATTACTCCCATGGAAAGTTTGAAGTATGCAAACATTTGGATTACAAATGACTTTGTAGGCAGCCAGCTCTGCTGCTGTCAGAGCTCCTGTGTCCTTCCAGATCAACCTCTTAAAATTATTCAAAGAGCAAAGAGGATATGAGCCCCCACACAGACTCACAGTGAGCACAAGGAAGAGAGAGACATCTGCTCAAACTCCCTCACATAACCTGCAAAGCAGGGCACTAAACTGCGGAGGAAGTGACAAGCCAACACTAAACTGCCCCAGGCAGTCTGCAAGCAGCCTTAGGCAAGGGGCACACACAGGTCTATGGGAGGGTATCTAGCGTAGCGGCAAGGAGACCTGTAAAAGAGGGTATTGTGTCTACTCCTGTTTTCTGTCGCAACCCTGTTGTGTTTGAAATGGTTAATTTTAAACTAAAGTGCTAATTTTACCAGTCGATTTCTCCATCCTTTCCTAAGTGGCATGTTTCCTTCGTGTTCAACTAGGTTTAAAAATGGAATTCGTATTGAACCTCACCTCGCCCCAGCAGGAAAATACAAGATAAAAAACAAGTTTGGGATGCTGACCCTGCACATCAGCAGGTAATGTATGTGCTCTTGTCTGAGCTGTTTTTTCAGCTGAATAAGACCTGCTTTCCTGACACTCCCAGTTTGTGTATGTGAAACAAAAAAAAAGATAATTTCTCTGGAATCTGACCCTGCTTGACTTTATTGCATTGTGTCTGAACTAAATCTTTGCTGCTAGGATGCAATCACAACAGCTGTTCATGAGATTTTTTTAAAAAAACCTTAAAACAATTTAAAGCCTTATTTATCTTTGCTCCTCTTTTTAGGTATGGCCAAAACATTCTCATTCAGGGTAAGGCCATGCACATTAAGAGCATGACATTTCCCGAGCAGACATACCATGTTGATTTAGGATGGCTCAATGTAACCAGAATGACAGTTCAGAAACTATGAATTATGCATGCAATAAAGAAACATGAATATCTGCAGTGGAACCAAGCATTCCACAGGTCTTTTGCTTATTCATTACTTGAAATGTTTTTCTTCTGTGAACTGAGAAAAAAACAAATTGGCCACTAAGTGTAAGTAATCCTTGTAACTGAAAGTAAAAGCAGCTTCTTGATGAAAAACAGGTATGCATTTCTAACTTCTGGGCTTAAAGGGGAGTTTGACCTGTGAAGTACTAACAATAACTGAAACCTAAACGGAGGGGAAATGTTTTTCTTCCAGGTGCTCCATAGAAGATTCTGCTGAATATAGTGTTGAAGTTAAGAATCAATATGGCGAAGCTTATTCATTTGCTACAGTGCTTGTCAGGAGTAAGTGGAAAATGTTCCTTTGGTTTAAAATGTACAAATTCTGTAGATTCTTCAAAATATTTTCTATGATATACATTATATGATAGGAACGTACAAGCACTCTGTAGAAACAGAGAAAGAAGCGAGCACTCTGTTAGTAAGAGAGAAGGATTCTCTCAGTTATTAGTGAGGGGAAAGCACAACCAGGTGAAATAATGTATAGGGCTGATACAACGGCTCCTCTTTCTCAGTATCTTCTGGGCTCAGGCAAAATCTATTAGATTCCATGTAGACACAGCTGCCCTTCCACTGTGCTGACATTGTACTAAATTTAGGCACTTGTTTCTTCTGGACTGATATGAAACAGCCATACAGTTAAACGCATAATAGGCTTAGGAAGTCTGTTGCATTTCTGAAGATAAGCTAGAAACCACTTAACAAGTACTGCAGCTTTCAAAGTGATTTCTCTGTGCACTGTTGCATAGAACACTATATTTCTCTCTTAAATCCATAAGTACCAAGAGCAAATCCAGATAAGAGCGACAAAGCTGGTGAAGGGGATGGAGAACAAGTCTTATGAGGAACAGCTGAGGAGGTTGATTCACCTTCCCTGGAAGTGTTTAAGGCACAGGTGGACGAGGTGCTAAGGGGCATGGTTTAGTGTTTGGTAGGAATGGTTGGACTCGATGGTCCAGTGGGTCTCTTCCAACCTGGTTATTATATGATTCTATGAAATACAAGACTTTCTTCTCTCATCCATGATGTGCTTAAAATAACTGGCATAAGCTCTGCACATACACATTGTGCACAAGCCAAACCCAGACATACGGCAAAGGAAGTCAACTACCAGTAATTAAGAGATGTTATAGCAAGCTTTCAGAAGTATGCAGTGCAGTTTCATAGGATCATAGTTTAGCTATTCACATCTCATGTATGTATATGCATGTATATAAAAAAAAAAATTTGTCATAAAAAGCTTGCTGATAGAACGGCAGACAAGTCACCACTTCAGAGAGACTGACAGAGTCAAGGGAGTAAATCAAATGGTAACAGGTGAATAGGAAGGGAACAGGTTTGCTTTGGACATCTTACTGTTCCAGACGAGATGAGTTTCTTTGACTGATTAAATTGCAAAGCCAGCTGGAACTGCTTTTTTTTTGATAGAAGATGTCTTCTTTGATTTAGATAGTATCTTTACTGTTAGTGCTTTAATAGATTCTTGGCTCAGTCATGGATTATGTTATCATCATTATTCTTTGCATGCCATGTTTTGATCACACCTGACTACTCTTTGGGCACACAAAAGTGTACAGATGAATATGACTCCAGAATCATAGCAGAAGTGTATTTTTTATGATATCTTTCAGGCAATTAAACAATGTCAAAATTCAGTATATCTGGAAATATGTAGCACACAGCAATTCTAAAGGGATATGTATAATAGCCCAGAAAACCTTCACTTGCAAGCCTTCCCAGATTCCTAACTCCCCTTACCCTAAAGCAGAAATACAGCAGAAGTTACCAGGTATGCAATGCTTCCCTTCTATGAACATTCTCAAGCTATGTCCAGAACTCAGGAACTAGGCCTTTGCTGGAAAGCAGATGCAGCTGTCTGAAAAAAAATTCCATGACAATAATCACATACTCCTCCCAATTTCCATCAGCATCTTTAGGATCAGAGCAAGCATGATGATAGAATAAGAGCACAGAAACCCTTGAATGGGACTGCTCTCTTCACCTTCAAGTGCCTCATTAAACTGTCCTTCATCGGGTCTGACAGCATTTCAAACAGCTTCCAAGAGTTGCTTCTGTGGTTGCGGGTGAGGTCCACTGTTCCTTCTCTCTTGACCCTGTCTAATGCCATCCCAGTAACATGATTCTTCCTTTTGCTATTTGCATTTAACATTCTGAAAATAGAGACTACCCCAAGGCTTTAATCCTGCCTCTACTGGAAACATTCCTCAGCCCCCAGGCAGGCTGTTGGCATCTCTTCTCCTGGTCCCACACTGTCTGGAATGCCCTTGATGCCAGGGAAGGGTCTAAGGATCTATGGTTACTACAGAAGAAGTTCCCTTTCCCTATAGACATTGCTGAGGTTCTCACAGGACCTGGCATGAGGCTTTGCTTTGCCCCTTGTGCTTTCTATTTCTTTCCTGTCCAGCTGTTAACACTCAGTCCTCACCTTCTGCTTATGGGACAGCTCTTCTACCGCCAAGCTTCATTCATTGAAAAACTAGGCATTATTCTATATGCATTTCTTCCAGCTTATTAGAAAATATCTCAATTTCATCCTGTGTTCAGAGCATCTGTTCTTAGATTTCACTCCAAATCATTTCATTTTGTGCTGGGACACCAGCACTTCCCACAGGCCAGTTCAGGCAAAGTGAGCCAGCATTCACATATGATGCCTCCAAAGAATCCACAGCTGTTGAAAAGGAAACACACTTCCCTACTGAAGTAGGCTGTTGAAACAAGTGATTTGGTAGGGAACACACTTCCCTCAGCTCCATGAACTACCACAGTGTCTCAGGACAGACATCCTTTCTTTTGGTTAAAGCTTGAAGTCCCATCCACTGGCAGTCTTCAAGAAGCCCACATCTTCCTCTGTGAATGCAGTTTAAACCCAGGGCTGAAACTATAACCAGTTTCAGTAATGTTTATGACACCAACACTTTTTTCTTTCCTGTGCTGTATGTGGCAGTAAGTAGCTGTCACGCTCTGTCTCCAAACAGGGATGTTATTGAACCATTTCAGTTACGGGTGATCCTAGATTGCCACACTCCTGACTTGGACACTACCATATTGGTACATTCCTATGACAAAAGCTGTAGCTCTCTGTTCACATGCTTTTATTCAGCGTAAGTTTCCTAGAGCAGCTTAAAAAGACAGAAGCCAAAATGAAAAAAAAGCCTTCCTTAGCTACACATAACCGCCTGCACACATGAGCATGTAAAGCAGTATTACTTATATAGAACAGTCGTATAAACAACTTCGTATGTAGGCACATCCTCAGTTGTTTGTGAAGATCATCACCAAATGCATTAATGTTTTAACACATGATGATGCTTTGAAGGTTCACATTAAGAGCTTGTTTGAGGGAAAACCAAAATTTGCTGAGCATCGTTGGGTGGTTTTTGAGGGGAAAATAAACACTGGCATGAGAGTTCCTAAATGCATTTTCTTCTTGTCTTACAGACTATTATGGAAAGGAGTCAGGATTTGATTCAGAAATATACAGAAGTGAGTTATTATTATTTCTTTTATTTTTATAGCCTGAAGCAATTTAATTCTTTCTTTCTGAGCTATAGCTTTTCCTATTAGCCTGACTGCACGTGAAAAGTGCAAGGCTCAGGGAGCACTCTAAATCTACAACACTAAATATACTATCAGGAGGAAGGCTCTGGGAAGCCTCTTTATCATGCTGACTTCTACTCTTATTTCATAGGATCCCTTCAGGCCAGCGAGGCAGATTTTGCTTTTCCTCTGCCACCCTTATTTTCAAGAGAAAAGGAGCCTTTCATCCTCTCCTGTTACTTCTCTTCTGATTTACTTGAACACCAACGAGACATTACCTGGTTCAGAGATGGTTTGTATGCAGCTACTAAGTTTATATATATATACCTATAGGAAAATACCATTTGAACTCATAGTTGTGTTTTAATGTTCACAGAAGAGAATGAGAATTCAGGATTCTTGAGGTGCTTTCAGCTACTCTCAAGCACCAGATGTAATTACTTAGTTTGTGTATTTTTCTCATTTATAAAAGGAGGATACCACTAAAATGTTCTGCTCACAAGAACAATTTGAGGGCCTTAGTTCTATACAGTGAAAGCAGTGAGTGCTTGAAAAGCCAGCAGTTCTACAGTGAAAAAAATTTTTGGATATTCTGTGTCATCCTGCTGGCAATTTGTCTTCTCATGCTTCACAGGGGAGTTGCTGCAGAACTCTGAATGTCAGAAACTGAAGTACCAAGACTGGGAGGCTTCTCTGACGGTGTCATGTGTTTACAAAGAAGATGAGGGATTCTACAGTATCCGTGTCCCCTTGCGAGATGGATATAAAGAGCAGACCACTTATGTGTTTGTCAGAGGTATAAACAGGATTCTGTCCTACTTAGTACAAAAGATCCTCTCCTAATACTTTAGCATAAAGGAATTCAGAACCTCATTCATAAGAAAATGTCTCCCAGTTTTGTGCATGGATCAAAATGTCTAAGTCTTATTCTCTGTAGTGATTTAGGCATTAGAAAATATGACTTGTGTTACTGGGATGTAGGCCCTTACACACATACAATTATTCTACTGAATGAAAATTTTGGTACAGAGAAGAAAAAATCTAACCATTATCCCTTGGTGTTTCCATAGATGCTGCAGCAGAAACCGCTGGTGCACCTGGATCCCCCCTCAACATAAAATGCCATGATGTAAATAAAGACTGCTTGATTCTCTCTTGGGTAGCACCCAGTGACAATGGAAGAAGTCCGATCCTGGGATACTATACTGAAAGGTCTGTATGTTAATGACCTTTGAGAAAAACAAAAACATGATCATGTTGTGGAAAAAACAGGAAGGAAGTCCAAGGGCTGTGTTCATTTCAGGTGCATCGCTGGGTCAGAGGACTGGGTCCCGTGCAATGACAGGCCTGTGAGAACCTGCAGGTACCCTGTCTTGGGCCTTGCTGAAGGACAGACGTACCAGTTCCGAGTAAAGGCTGTCAATATACAGGGCATAAGCCATCCTTCAAAATCCAGTGATCCAGTTACGACGTATGACCCCAGCAAGGACAAGAGAGTGACAGGTTGGTACTATAACCAGGACAATCTTCTCCTCTAAGTACAAAGTAGGGCCGCAGGCAGAACTGAATGCAGTGTGTTCAGATTGTCCGCACTCACAAACATCTCTACAATGCCTTTGCTGAACACACATTGGTAACAGTCTGAACAGAAAATGATCACATTACCAGTTACAACATTTCATTGCATGTGTAATAGATGTATCCAATTATGCACATAACAAAACGACACAGTCCTGTGCTCTGCCTTTTTTGAGAAGGCCCAAGCAACTTCTCTCAGCAGCTAATGTTGCCCTGCTTTACATTGCAGTTATTCCATATGACGAAGACAGGACAATTGAAATTTTCAAGGATGAGCTAGAAGGTAAGCATACTGACTGTCCTCTCAGAGAGAAATGATTGTTATACAATGAAATCTGTAATAACATGACTCTGGATAAAATGCAGTTAGGAAAATACATGGTGAAAGATCATTGTAAGCTACTCAGGAATCAGCAACTGTCCTGGACAACAGAGCCTTCTGTAATAAACTTGGTTTGCCTGTATGTATCCAAAGGGTTTACATTTCCTCCTTCATATTGAAGAACCTTACTTTATAGTGGGAAAATATAATCCATTTTAAAACAACTTTATTTCCCGCTGTGCTGTAATTAAAGCAGAGCCTATTCTGACTTTCCACAGAACATATTAAAACTCCCTTGCCACCCACCAATGTTCATGCAAGTGAGGTCACAGAAGATTACGTGGCTTTGGCCTGGGAGGAACCAGATCCAAGAGGCAGGGAGCCACTGAATTATTATGTGGAAAAGGTAAGAAAATAATATCCCATAGAAGGGAAACTGCAGAACAGAATATTTTATTTCTGTCTAGAGCACAGGCAAGGTTATTCCCTGTCTCAATACCTGGAAAATTATAGACACAAAAATGGCTTGCTCAGCCTTTTCCAGCTCCACAGTTTATTTGACCTATAATCTTGACTCTTAACACCACCTCAAGTAGTAATAATTAACAAAGAATAAACAAGTCAGTTTTACATCACCGAACAGTAGCAAAGTTTTGAGGGAAAATGTGTTCCTGCCTGATGGGCCTTCAGTGTGGAAAAGTTGGGAAGAACTGCACAACAGTTCATTTTCCTGTTCCCTTGAAGCATTTTGCTGTTAAATTAGTGTCTACTATTGATCTCCTTTCATACATACTCATTTCCCACCTGCTGTACCATTTCTGCCACAAAGGGGCCCTCTATTGCCAAGGAAGAAAAGTTTGGGTGTATCAACAAGGAATATATAATTTACATTTTTTGTTTGGTTTTCTTGTTTATTTTTAAAACTACTTTCCTGTAAAGATCGGTTTTGTTATTACTCAGGAGCATTTTAATCTGGTGTTACACCATTAATGGTAAATCATCACCTTTTTTGTTACAGTCGATTGCAGGCAGCAATTCCTGGCAAATGGTTAATCTGGATATGTCAGTTAATTCCCCAAGATTTGCACTCTTTGATCTTGTTAAAGGAAAGCCATTCTGTTTCCGCGTGCGATCTGTTAACAAGTACGGAATCAGTGAGCCATCCTTGCCCAGTGAGCCTGTAACTGCTGGAGCAAAACTGGGTAATTATTTCCTTAATACACTCTACCCTAAAACTATGGAAAAGAAGATGCGGTATGGAAGCAATGCGTGGGTGCCCTTGCCCTCTTTCATTGAAACTTCATAGTATATGATTACACAGCAGTTGCTTTGATATCAGGAAATCTCTTAAAGCCTTAGATCCTTGTTTAATTACTTTGCAGTTGGTCGATGCAGTGTAAATCTAACCAAGCAATGATGGGGGAGTTACATTTAATAGAGTAAGAGACAGTTGAAACCTGTGTTAAATTCAAGTATGCCTCCAGCACTGTAAGCGCAGTTACACAGACCAGTGCTGGATTGGATAACAGGATTGCTGAAGAAGCCTGTTTCTGGAGGCTTCAGACAGAACAGCAGTTTTCGCAGGCCTGATTTGTTTTGTATTTTTCCTGGACTGCGCTGACAACTAAGAGATGCGAAGGCTGACTCCCATGTTTCCACTGTGAAAAGAGACAAGCATAAACTCTTTCACTTATTTCACTCTCCCTCACTAAAGCTGCCCGCTGCCCATTCATCCTATCCTTTTTCTAAGGAGTGCAGTAGGTCCCATTTCATGGTGGAGTCACATGAGACTTCCTATACAAGTCTCCTTTCTCCTCTGCTTCAGAGAAGGTTAAGTCAGTGTAACCCTGCAGTTATGGGCTGTAAGGGAGAGAAGTATGAGATACAGCAAACCCCAACATAAAAAACCAGGCAGGAGACTGGGACAATGCCTGTGGTATTTCACTCTAATTTGGAAGTGAACCTCTGGAAAAGCTGAATAAATCAAACAGGTCAACTCGCTTATATATTTTTTTTACTTTATAAATTTTAAGTTCCCCTTTTTTCTCTCTGTTTTTTATTTAATTATTTTAGCTCCTCTGCCACCGCCATCTCAGGTTTTAGCTTTCCGAGACACCAAGACATCTGTTGTTTTGCAGTGGGATAAGCTAAAGGATGGCCTGGAGCCTCTTGGCTACTACATATACTGTCAGGAGACTGGAACAGAGGAATGGCAAACTGTAAATAATAAGCCCGTGACATGTAATGAGTAAGTCCAGCTATTATACTCCGCTGGGAGAGGACTGGGTGCCAACTTGGATTCTCTGTGAACTTGGATTCTTCTGTTTATGATTGGAGTCTGATTTCAGATAAAAAAAGAACTGCCTTTACTGCACACACAAAGGCATGCACATACACGAGCACCACATCCTCTTTTAGAATTAAGCATCACTCAAAGTCTCGCTTTTACATCCAAAGCCAGACTGACAGCAAAGGCTGCACATATCTTCATAGACTGGATCTGCAGAAGGCAGAAAAATTGTGGCCACAGCAGAACCATATGCCATTTTCTGCTTGTTTTCCAGCAGAGTAAGTTGGTGTCACACAAAGACTTCGGAAAACCTCTCTAGCTGTGAGGGTGACATGTCAACCAGAAAAAGTTCACTGAAAAGTCCTATTTATTCTACTGATACCACCAGCCAGCAGTGTGACACTTCTCCGTCTGAGCTATACCTACTGTCTGATTTGTTTGAACTGCACTGACACAGTGCACTTTAATTTGTAATGGCAAATAATGCTTCTGTAAGTAACAATGCCTTATTAAAATGTATTGCTGTCTGTTCAACAGACTGGTTGTTACGTGTACTTTGAACAGTCACACACAAACATATTCATTTGCTCTCCTAGATTTACTGTTCCTGGGCTGCAACCTGGAAAAGAATATGTCTTTTGTGTGAAATCTGTCAGTGAGGCAGGACTTAGCGAAAGCTCAACAGAAACAGACCCTATTGTTGTAAGGGCAGCTATTGGTAAGTAACATGCACACAAATCAAATCCCTCCAATGTACCTATCATGCATAGCTACTATTACATGTAGTGGTAGTAATACTGGGCAGATAGGCAAAGGAAGACAACAGGGAACTGTTTTTCTTGTATGCTGCAGCTTCCATCATTAATTATTCTTGTTAAGGGTGGACACAGTTACTTAGCATTTTGACTTAGCAGTAAGTTACATTTTCAGGATTCATTCAGTACTGGTAAAAGTGACCATTTTAGCTCAGTTATCCTGCTATCTTGCAATCAATACTATGTATTACTCCAGGATAATTACAAAATCCTACCAACCACATCAGTCAGTATCTAACCCTCCATCTTCTCTATTTTACCAAACCCAGTGCTTCCATCTTTTCTATCAGAAAAATCATAAAGTAACATGCAAGAAACATCCATGACTTTTCCTGTGACTTCCAAATAAGAACATCATCATTTTCAAGTACTTTTACCCTGCAAAATTGGTATTATGGGATCTTAACACAAATAGAATCAAATCTGCTGTGAGCATACAGAGATTTTCTCAGCCCAGTTTATCCTGTACCTACATCTCTTTTCCTGATCCCTAGATCCCAAACCTGCAACAAACAATACCTTGTTTTCTCTCTCCCTGTGCTGTACAGCTTGTCCATCAGCACCATACGGGTTTGTTCTTCTAAACTGTGGGAAGGCTGAAATGACCATCGGCTGGAAACACCCAAAGCACAAGGGAGGAACAAAGATTCTGGGTTATTTCCTAGATCAGCACGATGCATCTGAACTAGATTGGCATGAAGTCAATATTAAGCCAATCCCGCAGCGAGTTTACACGGTATTCTTTTCAGATATAAATACTGTCCTTCAAGCACAGTGGGAACTGCAGCTATAACAAGGGTTAAGCTGTTTTCTAGTCTAGAACCGTCTTCCTGCCCTCACAAGACCACGACCAGCACGGCTGCACTAATAATCTATTTCACTTTGGAACCCAAAGGTCAGCAACCTTGAGGAAGGTCACTCGTATGAATTCCGTGCCTGTGCAATGAACATGGCTGGTGTTGGGGAAGTGTCTGAACTCAGCGACCTGTTCAAATGTGAAGAATGGACAATGCCAGAACCAGGTATCTCTTATGTAAAAACAACAGCCAGAAAAAAATTGCTGGGTATAACAGTTATCCCCTCACTCTTCCCTGAATCCGAGGGGCTTCTGGAAACTATGGATCCGTATAAGGGTGGCTCCTTACAGAAAAGCATACCAATACTTCTGGCAAAGTTCCAAGTCAGATATGGGTTCTCATTTCTGCCTCACACAGATACAGCACCCATTTCCAGAGAACAAAGAATCTGGATCTAATATCATAATGTCCTTGCATAGCACACCAAAGCATGAAACAAGCCGATGTACGCTTTTTTCTAGAACCTGCCTCTATAGTTAGTTAGCACAGAAAGCATTCCCTTAGACCCACTATTCAGTTGTTATCATAACTGCTCTGTTTTCCTATCTCACGCTCAACCCAAGTGCACCTGATGCGTTTGTTAATGCTGCTGTTTGACAGCCTGCCCTCCTTTCAACAGGCCCTCCCTATGATGTGAGGTGCACTGAAGTCCGAGACACGTCCTTGATGCTGTGCTGGGAAGCACCACTGTACACAGGAGCAGGCCTGGTCACTGGCTATTACGTAGATGTGTGTGAAGAAGGGTCAGAGGAATGGAAACAAATAAATAAGCAGTTCGTAGCCACCACCCATATGAAGGTCTGTATGTGCACTTAATATCCAAGTGCTGCTCCTCATTTAGTCTTACATTAATCCTGTCATTGTTTCCTGCAGGTTTCAGAACTGGAGACAGGGAAATGCTATATTTTCCGAGTAAGAGCACTGAACAAGGCTGGCATTGGACTTCCTTCACTCCCCTCGGATCCTGTGGTAGCTAAAACTAAACCCGGTATGAAACCAGAACTGTGAGAGCTTCTAAATACTATGGTGATTCCAGTAAAAAACTGCTTTATGAAACACCATCTATGTCTTTGAGAGCAAGAACAAACCTCAGTCAAAATAATGCCAGGCAAATCAAACTGCCCAAATTAATTTACTCTAACTGTACATGTTGAATTTGGTTTTTAATTACTGTTTCAGTTGGACGCCCAGAGCCCAAACCTCGATCTGTTTTGGTAGGGAAAGTTTTGTGGCTTGTTTTTTTATAATCATACAGGTACAAATGAAATTGAACTTGGGGTCGATGAAGAGGGATACATTTACATGGCTTTTGAAGCTCCTGAAAAGAATGACTCCTCTGAATTTATCTGGTCAAAGGATTATGAAGGACCGCCAGATTCTGACAGAGTTCAGGCTGAAGAGAGAGGCAATAAGTGAGTAGATAACACATGTTGCAAAATTGTCTACTGTCGACTAAAGAACACATTAAACAATGAGAAAAATAGCAAGCCAAATGTTTCCCTCTCCTTCCAACATTCAGTTAAAATACATATACTCTATTGATATCCTGCAAATCTCTGTTCCTGATTCTCAGCTCTCATGACCATGAAATGGGATGTTCAGTGCAACCTTCAGGTCACAAAAGGGAAGCACCAACCATCATATTGCTAAAGTTTTGCCTTGCTCCTCAGTGTTACATGTAAATGACAATGAACACAATATTTGATGTTCCAGGTGTGTCAAATATATTGCATTCTGTTACAAAAGGCATAATTTTGGAGGAAAACAGATTTTTATTATTTTTATTTTTAAGTTCTAAGCTTATACTGAAAGACCCCTCTGAAAAGGATCTGGGTATATACTCAGTGGAGGTGACGGATGTAGACGATGATATCTCTGCCAGCTGCACTTTAACAAAAGAAGGTAAAGACTAATAATTGACAAGAACAAAAGTCTAATGTGCCGTAATTTTCTAATACTAGAGCTTTAGAGGAAAATTTCTGTAGAGGAATAGTAACACAATGATACTAGCATCATTAGAAAGATGTTTCCCATTCCTTGAAGGCTCAAGGGTAGTTTCTTTTACAGTCCCCTAAGGAAAGATTCCATGCTCCTGGAAGGTCATCTTTCTATTACAGTTCAGATTTCACACACAGTTATACTACGACAGCAATGTAAAATTTCTTTTACATGCTTCTTGAACTGATACAACCAACATTTTATTTAGACATAACTAAGAATGACCATCACAACCTTTCCTAGTCCTCCTCTCTATGGGATGTTTTGTACTTGTTATCTCCTTCTTGACACAAATAAATGAAGTTGATACAATGAATTTGGGTTGGCCTGGTTGTACTAACCTAAATGACTTGGTTTTTCTTTGTGTTTCAGATCTGGACAAGCTACTGAAACATAGCCATGAAATCAGGAACCCATGTAAGTGGAACCAGTAAGAAGCCACTGCTATGTGTACAGACTCTGAAAGGGGAACCCAGGCATAAACCCTGGTTCAGCCAAATTTTGTGGTTTGCCTATGAATTCCCCTGTGTGATACTCTTTTATCTTCCAGTGATCAAGCTGATATCTGGATGGAACATTGACATTCTGGAGAAAGGAGAAGTGCGGCTGTGGTTGGAAGTTGAAAAGCTGTCACTAAATGCGGAACTGCATTTAATCTTCAATGACAAGGAGCTTACAAGTACTCCAGTATGCTTTGTTTTGTTTTCAATTCTGATTTACTTTCCCTCTGCCAGACAGGGAGATAGAGCAAGCTTTCTCAGTTCCCATCAGATATTTTGACGTGTGGTTTTGGAAGGCACTAGGGCTTGGTTTTCCACTGTGCATGAGCAGAAAGCCAAACTGTCTGATTCTTAAGCTGTCCAGTCCTTAAATCAGTTGAGGCTGCATCACAGCTGCTGTTAAAGACAGCATAATCTTCCTCTGTGCAGCAAAACCTCCCATGGTAACACTCAGAGAACATCCCTTCCTTATCCAGATTTCCTGTTATCCACCCCCACGTGAGAGGCAACCACTGACAACCTTGCTGCAGCAGAGCCTTCCCTTTCATAGGGGAATTTTCTGACAACAAACCTCAGCTATGTGTAATTCACCTAGTAATACATATGCGGCAGGGCAGAGAGCTTTGCCTTGAATGAACAAACTCAACTCATTAGAATGGATACTAAAGAAATGCCATCCCTTGCAATGAGACAGGATATTCGTCTTCTGCTTTACCAGGCAAAGCTGCAAGCTATCCACCCTATCTCTGTGAACTGAATGCAGATTTATCTCATGAATCTTCAGAGCAGATGAAAGTGTTTTTTCTCTCAGACCGAGGCACTAGAAATAACACTGCATCATGTGTTACAGTAATCTCCCACCTTCCAGTGTGTTCAAAAAATGTCCTAGCATCTTCCTTGTCTTCCCATATCAAGTTAATTTTATAACATTTTAAAAGTATTTAGAATGACAGGACCAGAGGGGAGCACAGTTAAGAACGAAGAAAAATATAATTCACTTGCCTGTCAGTTAAATACAGTGCAGCAATGCTAGGACAACAAGAACAGACAAAACAAAGGGACAGGGCTAGGCCAAATTATTTCAGAGCTGTTATTGCGATGTCAGGGGTTTTTAAAACAATGCATAGCAAAGTCATTCAGGGTTCTGTTTGCTCTAAGAACTGTCATTTCTACTCTGGAGAACTGACATGGTTACGCACCATTACTAAGTATCTGTTCAGCTCTTTGTCACAATAATAATTTCTTTGAGCAAACAGCGGCAAGGCATAATTATGATTATGCCTTAAGCATCTGGCAGGTTTTGAGGTGCACCTATAGAAGGTTCAGTAATGCTGCATAATGTCAAGAGGTGGTAATATTACTCATCATTGCCCAAATATGCAATTACATACCACAGGTGTGTAATTAAGTGCAACACTTCGATTATACTAAAAATCATACAGATTCTGGTAAGCTGAAAAGTCTGCAATATCCAACGTGAAAGAATGTATTGTGTTTCCTTTTAGAAAAAACTTTCTCCCAGAGAAAAGTTCTGCAGTAAGCAATTCTACTGCATCTACGTACATAAACAAAGAGTCCCAGAATACAGCATATGCAAGTGCTTTGACTTCATTTCTCCTGTAAGATGAGGGACGTCTGTGAGGGCGCATATATAAAAGGACCATAATGTCTGAGTGTTGTGGAAGATGCTGTGCCAGGACCTGCCCTTGGAACAGTTGTACTGTGGAAAAAAATCCATTTATGATATTTGCTTTGTTTTACACAGACTCATAAAATAAACTTTGTCAAAGGAAAAGGCCTCATAGAACTGATAATCCAGGATTTCTGTGATGACGATAAAGGGATGTACACAGCTCAGCTGCGAGATGGAAAAGCTGAAAATCAATTCACCCTAGCTCTTGTGGATGAATGTAAGTGGAAATTCAGGATCAAATATAGATTGCCATGCTCAGTGGAAAGTTTTCTATGTACTTAAGGCCCCAAAGTATTTCCAGCAGTTACAATGGCACACCGAGACTGGGGAGAAAAAGTTGTTTATTTTAGTGCACATTTAAAGTCCAGGAATCGTGTAAGAAATTATCTGAATTTCTCTTTAACATAAATTGAAGCTTTTGGTCTTATAAATGGGGTCCTTAATTATAAAAATGGTTTGCTAAAGCAAAATATCCAGTAGTGTGCTAGTTATTTTTTCAGATGTTTTAAATATTAACTTGCTATGGCAAACTGTGTCTTGGCAGCAATCAGTACAACGTATGTTATCACATGTATTCATTTATCTCAGGACAGGGCCAGCTTGAAAATTCGGTGTATTTAACAGCGAGTCAATTGCATTAAACTGAACACAATAAAGAGACCAGTGCCAATTGTACTGAAAGAAAGCTGAATGAGAAACATACAGGGTCCTTATAATTGCCAGTACAGAGAGACTTTTTTAATTAATTAAAAATTGAAAAGTAACAAGATATTCATTCAAATACTTCCCATAGAGTGTCCATCTCTATTCTCAGTTCTTGCAGTTTGCTTTCAAGTGCCCTAAAGCTTCCAAACTTTTTGAATGGGAAGTGTCTACAACCAGTGGACAACACAGGCACTTTTACAGAGTGATTCAGACATGCTAAGTCCAAGATATAAAATAAGTTTGATTAATCATTCTCTTAAAGTGCCCATTTTTCTTTACAACAATGAAGGAGAGAGAGAGAACAAAAGTTACATGTGGTTGTCCAAAACAGAGAAATTCTACACTCTCTGCCTTCCTGTGTGTTTCTTAAACATTTTAAGTTCAGAGTTTCTAGCCTACATTTTTGTATGGTAAAAGCTCCTATTTAATTTATGTATTTAATTAAATACATAACAGTCTTTCATTTTAATAAACTCTTGTTTTAATAAAAATAAATGTTAGGTTCTGAGCAACCAGCACAATGACAGAATGATGGCACTGATCTGCTCAGGGTTCTCAGGGGAGAACGCAGGTAATTTGGGCACCAGAGATGTCTTATAAACAAATGTCACAACCCTAGTGACAATAACTTTTATGTTATTCAGAAACTTCTTAAGTGTTATACTGAGAAATACCAGGTGGTTGTTGACTTTGACCATTGGTGTTCTCATAGATTTTGCTAAAGTTGCAGAAGAGGCGGATGCAAAACGGAGAGGATGGAAGAAAATGCAGGGTAAGAAAAGCTGAAGGTTAATGACTTGCTAACAGGATGGCAAAACTTGAGCAAAGCCGTTTCACTGAGTGTTCTAAATCCTTTTCTCTATAATATTTTTCAAGTGTGTTATTTAAGCTGATGAATACACTCAGATAAGATTCCATATTTTGAGACAGTCTGCCCCACTCTTAAGAATCAAAATACTCTATTACAAATATTCACTTAATAACAAATGTGACACCTCACTAAACTATAGGCCTGGACTCCTGTCCTCGGAGACACTGAGGGTAAGATGAAAGTGTTTACGAAGCAATCTGTCCCCCGGTTTACCCTCCCAGAACCAGGAGGAAAATCAGAAAGTGTGTGGCTTTTCTATGTTATTGCAATTCACCTGGGTAATCTCTATTGACTCCTACACTGACTTGATGCAAACTGGAGTCACAAAGGACTGGTTAGGCAACACCATTAGCTACGTTTTGTGATGAGATTCCTCAACAACGACACGCTACCTAGGGACATTGCACAGACAGCAATAATTATATGCTCTACACCATGGCGCTTACTGCATGAAAAAACAGCACCGTGAAGCATTCCTTGCAAACCTGAGTGCTGGGATTCGCCACTAGATGGAGGTGTTTCCCTAGACAACTCTCCAGAGCTGTGGAAATACATTACAAAAGATGTATTTTCTTTTACAGGTCCATATTTTATAGAGAATTTGAAATGGAAAGTTACTGAGAACTGTGAAGCACTCCTTACCTGCAAGGTACATATAGCTGGGTGATGCAAATGCAGTCTGAGTTCCTTTTTAGATGGGTAGATGAACAGTGCTCATCCAAATGCTGATTTGCAGACCATTGAAAGTTAAGAGATAGTATGTCTTGGACAAAAATTTAAATAAATAAGTTTCTAAGATTCTGCAGCTATGTTCTAATGCCAGTAATGTTCCATACTAGAAGGCATTCAGAAATAAAATGTCTTTGGGACCCTGACTTCTAAATGTTGACTTCCAACAGGCAATGAACCTGAGAAAGGACACCAGCTTCCAATGGTTCTTCAATAAGAAAGTACGAGTAGGTGGTGCGTTCGATCCACAGACTGGGATAGGAACTCTTCATATTAAAAAGGTGAAAAATATAAAGCAACTCTCAGGCTTGGGTGATTGCATGAAACACAAAAAAACACAGATGAGTTTTAGTGCAATCCCTGCTCTCGGCTAATTTGAATCTTGTTGGGTTTGATTTTTCACTTTAATTTCAAACAGCCGAATCACCTGTAGAAAACAAGTAGATAAATGTATGTGAACAGGAATCTCTGCTCACACAGGCCTGAGGACCAGCAGGAACACTGCAGGCTGAAAGTTAACAGCATTGGCAAAGCAAAACAATGAAAATTTATCAGGCACAGAATCAGAATCACAGAATAACCAGGTTGGAAGAGACCCACCGGATCGTTGAGTCCAACCATTCCCACCAATCCCTAAACCATGCCCCTAAGTGCCTAAGCAAAGGGCATTCGCCATCACTGAGTCCCAGATATACCTGCACCTTACACCACTGAGGGCACAAACAGTGGTACAGAGTGACTAGAGACAAAAGCTGAGACATTAACTCTCAGTAAGTGGCCGCATATCAATTCAGAATGAACCAGAGCCCATTCTAACCTTTTAAAAGAGGCTCTGGGGAGAACTGCCTTTTTTGTCCTCATTTCTGATCAAACCAGCCAAATTTACTGGGAGGGAAGAGAAAATCTCAGCTTTTCCCCTCTTTTCCAAGTCCTGCCTTATTTCATTGACATGTGAAATTTCAGGGGGAGATTTGGTTTAGGGGTTTGGTTTGTATTTTTTTTAATAAATATTTCATATGTAAATGTGTATTTGCTAGATAACCAAAGCAGATGAAGGCCAATACAAAGCACTTGTTGCAGATGATCGAGGAGAGGACTACACCAAACTTGATCTTGCAAAAGGAGGTAAAAGAACCTTCCATCAGACAGTAATACACATTCACACCTCTGCCTCGGATTAATTTTGGATTTAAAAACAATTCCATAACTTTCTGCCACATTATTAATTACCATTGCGCTCACATGCTCTTACAGGGATTACACCTGCATTAAAAGTTACTGGTCAAATGTAGTTTCCTGATCCACAGCAGCACATAAATATATATATATATATAGGTATGAGGTCTGACACAAAAAGAAACGAGACTGTGCCTTTAACTTTTTATTTAACAAATTAAGAAAATCAACTACAATTATCTTCAAAATAGTTCCCTTCTGAGCTGACACACATTTGCGTGTGATGCTGCCAATGGTCCAAGCAATTCCGCAGATGCTCTTCTGAAAGGCTACTGAGGAACTCCACTGCTTTTGCTTTTCTATCTACCAACAAAATACAGATCCTTTGAGCACTAGCCTAATCTTTGGGATCTCTTCACCTGAAGCCTCAGTTGATAATAAAAGTTTCCACCACAGGTTTCTTCAGTTTCACAAGAAACTTGATGTGAATTTACTGTTTGCTTTTGCATAGAGACACTTTCCAACTGAGGGTAAGAAAACATCTCTATTTGAATACGTGTCTGCTTGTACTGGGTGAAGTGATGGAGCCGAGTCTTGTCTCAGAATATGTTTTGTACACATCTCTTTAGCTTCTCCCTCCCACTTTTGGTTAGTCTCTTTTTTCTGTGTCAGACCCCATATGATGATCATTTTAAAAATCACAAGTATTTCACGTGAGACAGGAGTCATAAAATGCACCGTGTAAAATAATCTTTCATTCTGCAAGAGTTATACAGACCCCAAAGAACAGAAGGCTCCTTTGTATCTGATCTCAGGGCTTTTTTTTTTTTTTCACCTGCCCATACTGTACTTCATTTCAGTCAGTCCTCCAAAGCATCAGGAGAACAAACTTCCATTTGCACACTGCATCCCCCACCAGTGAAAAAATCCTAGGCTGAATTACAATGACAGAACAGGCGTTAAAGACAACATCAACTGTAAAACCAATTACATGCTACTGGAGATTCCTGCTCCGCTTTTCAGTGTTCTGAATATGCTCTGGAAATGGAAAAATAAATACACAATTCTGACATCCTATTGTCACTTACATGTATAGTAATTTATCAAGCTGACTGCATTATAAATTCTGTCAAGCACCACATTTAAAAGCTCAGCAATGTTTCAGTCCCTTCAACTCAGCATCAATCAGATCAGATGTAATTTCCAAAATTTATAGACACTTAAGTCTTTATGTCTTTGCAGCCTTTGAAGATCTTCTCAAGGAGCTGTGCAGGATCAGTGGTATGTCATTTTCTCATGAGTAATAACAGAAGGGGAGAAAGGTGGGGTGCCACGATCAGAGCAAACTGCTCAGTAGCTGTCCCCAGGTTTGGATCACATACACCACCACCCTTTACTATTTATTTAGTGTTAGAAGCACCTTCAAACTCTCAAGGAGGATGGTCACTAAATAAACCCAGGGATATAAAACCCTCTGCACTTACAAATTAATTCTGTGAGCTTTATGTGCCAGCAGACTGCTCCTTGTCACATCACTTGCCATGTGAATTTGGCCAAGTTCCACTATTTCTGTCTATGAGATATGTATTTCAGACCCAAGCCTCTAGAAAAGACGCTGACATTTTCCTACCAGCTGCTAAAAGACCTGGGGGCTTCAGGAGGCAGAATACCATCCTGCTTTTGGCTACACGTGTTCTCCAGAGAGAAATGTTAATAGACTGCTTGGGATTTCGTTTGTGTAACATGAAATTGCCCACTCCTGAATGTCCTCCTCAATGTCAGTCTTTCAATTACACTGTTAGCTCTTTCTGCTACACCTCTGAAAATTCAGCCTACTGAAGAAGGCATCAAAATCTACACAGATGTGAAATACTACACCGACTACATGAAAGCCACCTGGTATCACAAGTAAGTCCCAAAAAGACATTTGCAAGGCTTCTGGTGTCACATGCAACTTGTTATCATCAAAATTAAACACACTGGGATTGAACCCATAGCTTTATAACACAATGGCAGATTTGTCCAAATAAGGACTGAAAAACACAATTCAATCTGCATCCTGAAGCATGTCTGGGAATTCCAAAGTAAGCAGTCACGCTATTCTTGTTGTTGCACTGCAGAAATAATTAAGAGTGACCAACTTTACTAGAATAATAACAATGTGTTTAAGGTACTGCTCAGTTACTGCCACCTTTGTTATAGACAGGAAAGAAGTTTGGGGTTTTTTTTTCCAAATTCTTTATTTCCACTACTTTGTACTTCCTAAAACACTCTATTTCCCCACTCTGAATAACAAATACATCACAAAATTATTTCCAAAATACTCCCAAACATCACAAAATTATTTAGCCTCATGTCTTGAAAACACTAAAAAATGGTATTTTATTAGACACCACCCACACAGGTGGGTTGATAAGTGGGCTGACTTCCAATATTGTTAAAGGGGTGAATGCTTACAAATACTCAGCATCAAAATCCTATTTAATCTCATTTATAAGTAAGAACTAAGAGGTCTTTTGTAGAGTTTGTAGAGTCTTGGCAAACTGCCTAGAAGTACTAGATGCCCCATGAGACTTTCTTAAGTGACTGAGTACATAATTCCCCATGATTAACAGTGAGGACCTGACTCCCACTCTCTTATTCTAACCAGCATAGGCCTAAAAAGTTATCACTCCAACACATACAGCTCTACACAATACTGTTGCAATGATATTGTTTATTCAGGGAGAAACAACTGGAAAGCCGTGACAGACTGAAAGCTGGGAGCACAATGAATCAGATCTGGCTTCACATACTGAACCCCGCAGATGCAGATAGGGGAAAATACACCCTGATGTTATTTGATGGGAGCACCTCTCACAGACTGTCAACTGACTTGTCTGGACAAGGTAATCTGAGTCGAACATTGCTGCCATGGGAATGAGATACACCTGAGCTGCTTTCCAAGATTTCTTCAAATCAGAGGCAGTCATTCCTGTCTTCTTTATCTGAGCCAGAGCCACAGTTCCATGACAACACGCTGGGACACTGGGTTAAGGAGGACAGTGAAGTGCCCATAGAAGTCAGAGGAAACACAGGGAAAGAAGTGCATAGCAGCAAAGCCTGCTGCCATAACGTAAGGCACTCCCTGGGAAAGGATGAGTGGGAGGGCAGCTGCTCCTAGGATGTGTCAGATTGTCCATTGGCCACCAGAAACTACAGGCATTGTGGAAAAAGAGAATGTGGCTTCATGTTTACAAAGGATTTTCCAAACTGTTCAAAGTTGGAGGGTTTTTTCCTCCTCTGGAATCCTCTTTGGAAAAGGAGCACTAGATCCCACTTATTTCAGTAGTATTTAAATAGGTTCATACATCTGTAAGGCAGATATAGATACTGTATAGATGACAATCACACAGATCTGTGCATACAAATACCTGTAATTCCAACATTGATGCATTATGTTCAATCTACCAAGTTAAATGAAATAAACAGCAACTTTCCCTAAAACATTTTCATTCCTTGCAGCCTTTGAAGATGCCCTGGCTGAGCACAGAAGGCTAAAGTAAGTTGCTGCCTACGTATTTTCACAGCTAAATCTATTTTGAGTGTCACATCCTGTACTGAGAATAGAATGCCTAATAAATAAAACCACTATAATTTTCTTTCTCTCAGGGAAGCAGCAGTAGCAGAAAAGCGTAAGTAAATTAATTTCCCTCCTTCTATGGAACAAAGCCAAGTAGTACACTGATAAGTAAACCTAAAAGATCATATTTGTTCATTCCTAGGTCGTGCCAGAGTTGTTCAAGGTCTGCCAGATGTTGCCACCATCATGGAGGACAAGGTAACATTGAGTAACTGTTCGTATAATTAGCCCTTGCACGGACACAGAATACCTGATGGGGAGAAAACTACTTGTTTTCCCCTCCTCTGTTCCCAGCAGCTTTTCTGAGCTACTTCAATGGCCAAAGCACAGTTCCATCAGCCCCCCACTGCTGTGCATCCAGACACGTGTGTGCTTCTGTACATGTAGGTGCTCTTTGTGGCACAGAATCTTTCTCCCAGTTTACAGACATTACTGCATCCTAGATCTGTTTCACAGCCAGACACTGTCTGCTGTCTTCCCATTTCAGAGGATTAGACTAAGGCCTTTAGGTACCAGACCAGATTTTCTCATCATATAAACTTGCTGCTTACATTTCCGAGTCACATTCCCCTTTACTGGTACACAGGCAGAATAAAATCCTGTCAGATAATTGCAAATTCACTACCTGCCTATTTATGTATGGCTTCACAGTGTATGAAAGCTATAAAAAGACAGCAGCACAAATATGAGTCAAGCTCAGTGAATTCAGTCAGGTTAAATCTGATTATATTGGAGGATATAATCTTCCTGGACTTCAGTAAAGCCTTTGATACAGTGTCTCATAGCATTCTGCTTCGGAAACTGTCACCTCTGGCCTGGACGGGCGCACACTCTCCTGGGTGAAAAACTGGTTGAATGACCGGGCCCAGAGGGTGATGGGAAATGGAGTTAAATCCAGCTGGAGGCCAGTGACAAGTGGGGTTCCCCAGGGCTCAGTCCTGGGTCCAGTCCTGTTTAATGTCTTTATCAACGACCTGGATGAAGGCATCGAGTGCTCCCTTAGCAAGTTTGCAGATGACACCAAGCTGGGTGGAAGTGTGGATCTGCTGGAGGGTCGGGAGGCTCTGCAAAGGGACCTGAACAGGCTGGACTGCTGGGCTGAGACCAACGGCATGAGGTTTAACAAGGCCAAAGGCCGGGTCCTGCACTTGGGGCACAACCCTAAGCAGAAGTACGAACTAGGAGAAGCCTGGCTGGAAAGCTGCCAGGAGGAGAAGGACCTGGGGGTGCTGGTTGACAACCGACAGAACATGAGCCAGCAGTGTGCCCAGGTGGCCAAAAAGGCCAACGGCATCTTGGCTTGGATCAGACGTGGCGTGGCCAGCGGGGCCAGGGAGGTTCTTCTCTCCCTGTACTCGGCACTGGTGAGACCGCACCTCAAGTACTGTGTTCAGTTCTGGGCCCCTCACCACAAGAGGGATGTTGTGGCTCTGGAGCAAGTCCAGAGAAGAGCAACAAAGCTGGTGAAGGGGCTGGAGAACAAATCTTATGAGGAGCAGCTGAGAGAGCTGGGGTTGTTCAGCCTGGAGGAGGCTGAGGGGAGACCTTATTACTCTCTACAACTACCTGAAGGGAGGTTGTGGAGAGGAGGGAGCTCTCCTCTTCTCCCAAGTGACAGGGGACAGGACGAGAGGGAATGGCCTCAAGCTCCGCCAGGGGAGATTTAGGCTTGAGATTAGGAAAAAGTTCTTCATGGAGAGGGTGGTTAGGCATTGGAATGGTCTGCCAAGGGAGGTGGTTGAGTCACCGTCCCTGGAGGTGTTTAAGGTTAGGGTAGACGAGGTGCTTAGGAGCAGGATTTAGGGATTGGTGGGAGTGGTTGGACTCGACGATCCGGTGGGTCTCTTCCAACCTGGTTATTCTGTGATTCTGTGATTCTGTGATATCAGGGAAAGGAGTCATGGAATCTCATCCATTGAAAATCTCTCATAACTGATTTTTATTTTTCTTAATTTCTCATCAACTGAATTTCCTTGCTCATTTTATCTTCATAATCTATTTCTACTATCTGTTTTACAACAGACCCTGTGTTTAACCTGCTCTGTATCTGGAGATCCTTACCCTGAAATCACTTGGTTCAAAAATGAGAAGGTTATAGTCTTTAAAGACCGTTACAAAATGGATGTGAAGGGGACAGTTGTCACAATTACCATAGAGAAAGTCTGCAATGAAGACACTGGAAAATACAGCATCCATGTCAAGAACAAGTACGGTTCTGAAATCGGGCAGGTTACCATCAGTGTCTATAAGCACGGAGAGATACCAACAGGAATGGAAGAAGAGTAAATCCCAGATGGGATTATACTAAAAAAAGCCTAAACGAATTTTTCAATTATGTTTCATCACATTTAAAATGAATTTAACTCCTCTGGATGCCTTTCAGCATCTCTGCCCTAGTTCAGGCTCATGGCTCTGGTTTTATGTTAGTAATATTTAAGTATGTACGGTAGTTGTTAGGAAACAATTCTCATGCATGCGTGTGCGTGCATACACCTGGCATGCTCACCTTACAGAGAAACCTTCTCCTAGTAAATCCCTGTGAGAAATACCAGAGGATTCACAAACGAGAACCAGGCTTTTGATGGAGTTTTTCTGTATCAAATCACTACATGTTACTGATTATTTTGTGGCTGACAAATGCTCGTGTGTGTATATTAAACATTTACCCTTGGTGATGGCTCAGAATGTTGTAAAGTACATTTATCCTGAAATCAGTTGGCTTGTGCGTGGAAAGTTAGGAATTTCCCCAAGTATGTGCTGAATTAAAGCCCTTTACAAACCTAAGCCACATGGGAAGAAAACAAGGCAATGACGTTTTCAAAGCCTGGTTCTTTACAGAGGAACACATTCAGCTTCTAAACACACTGACATGCAGTAGTAAGTTTACATATAAAGACTGAGTGGACAGCTACCAAAACAGACCTAGCCCCTTCCATCCTTCTGAGCACCTAAGCTCTTTAGAATTAGAAGCGATTTTTAGGTTTATTAGTTACGTTGGATTATTCCAGATGCAAAGTGTGGTCTCTCAACTGCTCTGAAGCCACAGCTATACTCCCAGCTTCTACCAGTAACACTGCATCAGTGACAGATAAAAAAAAAATTACTGTATTCCTAATACAGCCATCCAGGTAAAAGCACTTATTCAGCTCCAGGAATGAGCATAAGCTGTCCTCACAACAGCAGTATTTTTCCTGGTTAACTTGGGGACACTTCCCAGTGTCAACATAAATGAGCACAGATATCCTGTAAAGGACTGCCAGTCACTTGACCAAAGGCAATTACTGAAAATTAAATGTATATAATTTATATTATTAAATTTAATATTAAAATGTGAGAGCTTAGCTGATTATCTAGAATCATTCTACAGTGAATGAAGAAAAGCAGGCCCTTCTGATGGCATTATTACCATTATTCCATGGTAAAACGGATGAACCATGTCCTAGAATAACTCCAATATAAACAGCTACCATTTAGAGCCAGGAGTTACACCCCACACGTAAAGACAGTATTAATCATTATGAGTACCTCATCCTTGCTTCTCAAGTATTATCATACGTAAACATAATTACAAAATTGGCTCCTTGTGTGTGCGAATTTTCTGTAAAATTACATACTGAAAAAAAAAGTTGTGAATTTGTAAGAAGTTCGGTGTTGGTTTTATATTTAAATAGAAGAACCGCTGACCAGTATGGAGTAATAAACACTAACTTATAAAGGTCACCTACCTCTAGGGTACAGACTCTATTTGAATTATGCAATCTAATTGCAAGACACAATGAATGTCTTCCAAAATCAACAGCCATGCCTGCGGAGACAGCAAGGAATCTCACCCAAAAGCTTTAATGAGCGAGGAATGCTTCATGCATTTGGTGAGAAGAAAAATAATCACCTCCCATTTACTTCTTTAATTTCAGTCTCCAAGCAATGTTCTGTATTTTATTTTACCTTTAATCTTCTATGTATGCATCGATGATTAAAAAAATAATAAACTGAATTTAATACAGCTTTAGATGCACATCACTGACATCTACTGGATAAAGTCATAACTGACTGCCCCACTCCAATACGCTTTTCCCTGTCCTCAAGCAATTTGAGGACCACAATTTTGGAAGAAACAGATGTGGATTTTATTTCCACCAGTCCAAGCATCCAGAGCAGTAAAATATAGTGATAATTTGGAAGTTCCTGCTGTAAGAGAGCAATTACCTCACATCTGTTGTAAATTATGCCATTTACCTAAAGAATTCTACCCAAAACACAGAAATTGTATTAAACGGAAGTCGTGAACAAAAAGAAAACAAATTAATCCATGCAACTCTTTTCATCAGTTATGAATAATTAACCAAGCACAGTAATCCACAACAAACCTAACATCCCAAAGCAGCTGGTCAAGGTAAGTCTTCTGCAAAGCAGAATGAACTTGAGGTTATGATCATTAAAGACAAATACATGATTAATAATTGTTACTTCACAGTTAATAGTTAGCCAATCATCTCACAACTTGGGCTGGCCTTTCCCTTTCCATAAATAGCATCTGGATGGCCATAGACAACCCCCACTTTCCTGCTAGCATCACCACTCTAAACTACACTATAATATCCATAATGGCATTCAACGGAACCTGGCAGGTCTATGCTCAAGAGAACTACGAAGAGTTTCTGAAAGTTCTTGGTAAGTGCCCAGTTACTTCCGAAAAACCCTGCTCAGACTGCAGCATGCTCTTTGCATGACATCTTTTATTACCATATTTCTATATTTCTTTTCTTTTGTTTGTATGACAAACTACTCCCCGTTAGTCAAGTCTGTTTTGTCTAATTTAGAAATTATGTAGACAGATTATAGATAACCCCCAAATCCCTATCTTATCACGAGTTACTCATGAAAAAGGAGGTATATCAGAAACCAACTTGTTTTGATTAACACACAACTTTATAAATACATTTAGCTAGAAATAAGTTGTCGTGACATGCACAGATTTCCAAGGTGATATTAGCAGTGCAGGCACATTGCACAGCATTAGCAATTAATGTTATACCTGTTTGTAGTCTGCAAGGAATGAAATTAGCATTGGCCTACATTGATAAAAATGCACTTACTCTCCTGACAATCTCAGAAAAAAATCCACACTGGGATTTTTAAACAAATATAAGAGATGTTCAGCAGAATAAAGCTCAGTTACAGTTGAAAAGCCTAGTCCTACATCTTGATGCCTGAACCAATCCCGCTACTGCTAAAGATGACACTCTCAAATCCTGCTAGAGACCCATGGGTTTTCTCATGAAGAAATGTCATCACATGGGAAGCCTTACTGAAAGAAACAATACATATTCTGACTCAAGATTAACAAATATAGTATCAAAATCTACACCGACTAGATGGAATGGAACAATATACCCACAGAAGAATGAGGAATCCAAAACAGGATTTGTCTTTTAACTTGGACATCAGTTTTTATTACTGGTTTGTATCTTTTTCACCTTTATCAGATAAAATAATTTACTATTTCATATAAACATACTACTTCATAACAGAAAAAGTCCTTTTTTGCCTTTTTACAGCATTGCCAGATGACCTTATCAAAGTCGCCAAGGATATTAAGCCTATTATTGAGATAAAACAAAAAGGAGATGACTTTATTGTGACATCAAAAACACCCAAGCAATCTGTAACAAACTCATTTACGCTTGGAAAAGAGGCTGAAATTACTACCATGGATGGCAGAAAGCTAAAGGTAATATATTCCAGGAACACGTGCATCTCTGTTCATCCTTACACTTCAGTTTCTGTATGAGTGGCACTTGTTTGCACCATCTTCATCAGCATACGTCTCCATCATTTCAACAGTAAGAAGTCTTTCTTCTAAAACTCTCGTTAAAACACTCTCGGTTCCAATTTAAATTAGCAGATATGCTTTTGAAGCATCAGTATAATGTATTTCCTATTTATGCAGTCCCCTACTTATTATTCAAATTGAATTTCAAAATCTAAAACTTTCTATACCTTTTAAATCTGCCCCAACAGTGCACTGTGAACATGGTAAATGGGAAGCTTGTGTGCAAAGCAGAAAAATTCTCTCATGAGCAAGAAATCAAAGGAAGTGAAATGGTGGAGGTAAGTGTTAGAAAAACAGCACAGTATGAAAAATGCTGAAGTAAAAAAGTGTTCTGATTAGCTTTCAGGGTTGGCTTAAGACCTTAAACAGATCCTGGCTCCCAAATTACTACATTACTTGCAGAATTCCTTACAAGTGGTTAAATCTGTAGATACAAAATTTTCATTTTTCAAAACAACCAACAGCCACTGGAAAATACTAATAGTATCCTTTATGATTCCTCTTTCTTATTAAACCAAATTGTCCTAGATGGCTTTCCTTTGAACACTGCTCATTTATTTAATGCATCCTGCTTAACAAATCTTTTTATTGCTGCCCTGGGGTCAATTCTAGGCACTAACATGTGAATGGCTTTACCTGCCAAGTACACTGCAGCAAGACTCCTCATAAATCCCTCTAGAATACTATAGCAGTGTTTCCACCCCCAGCACTGGCTCTGAAAGTAAAGGCTGAGTCAAACCTGGAAATGTACAATGCACTTGTTCCACGTACAATTCTTCTAAGTTCTTTCTTTAGTTATAAATTGTTTGGTATGGACAAAGAGCTTTTCTCTGTAGACTTAAGCTCACTAGGCTTCCAAGAAGTGTCCACTTGGGTAAAGACTACTACAAGAATGACAGCTAGCAACATTCAAGTTGCACATGTTGGACACAGAATTTCTAAAGATAATTTTGAGTATCTTCAACTATTTTTGGAACATTAAGTAAGCAAAGCTCCACACAAAAGAACCCATTAGTATTTGGGACAGTGGATTTCTACCACAGGGAGCAGATCTTTCTCGCAGTATCTATGATATTTCTTAAAACGGAGTGATAACACGTAGTTGAGGATGGCATTTATATTTAGCTTTTCCATCTTCGGAACCGGTTCTGTAAAAGAAAATTATTTAGCATGAATACTACAGGCACATTTATAGGCAGGCACTGTAAATGCATTTTCTCGTGGCATAAGATGGACTTATACATGAATTTCAGAACCTTCTGTTCACTTAGCTATAAATAGATACCCTAAACTCTAAATGAAAAACAAGTCACGCACTTTTGCTTTCTACAGACTATGACTGTTGGTGGAGCAACACTTGTCAGAAGAAGCAAGAGAATTTAAAGACAGGTTACCTTCTTTGTGACATCTTTACATATCTAAAATAAAGTGCAGTTTCCACAAGGTGTGATATCTTTGCTATCTGAACAAATAGTACAGAACATAATCATGACTTCTGCTCTCCTTTCACACATACATCACTCTCCATTCTTGCAAGACCGTGTTTTCCCCAAGTATTTAAAAGCCACAAACAATTACAAAGCAGTAACAGGAATGACTGCTCTCAAATTGAAGCACACCAGAGTACAATTAAACAAAACTGAGGCACTACAAGAGCAAAGGGAACTAAAACTTCTAGTTTGCAACCTACTCCAAATACCTGCCTGTCACATTTTGTGACGCTCAAATACACGAGGTTGTTTCTGTTTGCATTATGTTTCAACCAAAGCATAAAATGCACAGGACCCATGCCTGTAGCCATTCCTCTGTTCACTGCTTATTAGGTCCAACTATTACATTAGCAGTCCTGTTTCACTTATTTAAGTCACTGCACATGTGTTAGTACTGGTCTCGGGTGTAAGACTTCACTGAAAAACACTGCTGGGCTGATTACGCCATTTAAAGCCCTCATGGGGATGTTTGATTCCAATTAAGAGCGCTGAGTCTACATCTTCCTAACTTAGGAGAAGCATGGTTTGTGAGAGTGGAGGTCTGTTTTGGTTAATAACACCCTGGGAAGTGTATTCTTACTCTGAGTTAAGGCGCTACTCACAGGGAGCTTAATTAGTGTAACCATCAAAGTATTATTGTACTCATTTTGCTGCAGACGTAATTTTAATGCTAGCTACACTTCTGCAGACTGAATTAAATTCCATGTGAAATACACATAAATAAGACAAACAGAACAGAAATCAAGACAGTGGTAAAACTCAGGGAGAAGGCTACTTTAAAGCACCCATACTGCAGAATACCATATAAGAGCCTGAAACACTTATGTTTGGAAGTTGCTGGGTAACTGCTGCTAACTACACAATGGAACACTACTAAATAGAGACGCAAAACTGGAATACTGGTACACAGACGCAGTTTAAGTCATAAATTGCAGAAACTACATACTAAAACTACATACTAAAACTACATACTACAGAAATTAAACCAATGCTGAACCATTTTAACTTGGAAGCACTAAAAATTCTTAAAAAGAATACTTTGGTTACATTACAACTGCAGTGATTTAACATTTCGAACGATCACGTCCAATCTTTCCAACCCAATGGCAACATTCTTCTGCCACAGGGCCTCATGGCTTTAAGGGAAATAGTGCAGTTCCTTACGTGAAGCAATCAAAACCTGAAAAAATTTTGATCAGAGTGCAAACCCTGCCCAAAATAATCATTTCTGGATTACAAACTCCTACAGGCTCAGACAATAGTACTGGATCCATTCTTCCACAAAATCGAGTGGGGTTTTTTTTTGGTTTGTTTTTTTTTCTGCAAAGGACTGCATGAGAGAAGTTATAATCTTATTTGGATCTGGTTCAAAACTGTTCCTTTCTAATTCAAAAACCTCAAACCCCATTCTTTGGCAATTCCATTGTTTTATGTAATGCCTATGGAAATAATATTTCCTCCTTTGGCACAGCTGCCCCATGTCATGCAATACTATAATTTCAGTCTCTAATGTGCTTTCTTGACTTTACTTTCATGTTCTTCTGAGGACTCATGTAAGCAGATCTGTATATACATTGCAAGAAGCAGCAAACTCATCCTCCTGCTAGCATACTAAGCAGAGTCACATCAACTATAAAGTGCAGAGAACACTCTCTGAGACCCCTACCTCTTTTCTGCAGTCCTGCACGCAGACCACTCTGTGTGCAACCACCACCATTTTCTTTTTTTCGAAGAGCAGCACGTACACTGGACACACACTTTCTGTGTCAGTGATGGAGCTTTATCCACCATTCAAAACCTGTAGAAAAGCCAGGCAATTCCAACTGTGAGACTTCCAGGATATGAACAGTGGTGTTCACCCATCAGTTTTAATTCATATTCAGCCATTAAAAACAAAAGAGTGGAAACAGGGCAGTGACAGAAGCCAGGACTGCATCAGCCCAAACCATCTCTCCCATAGAATCACATAATAGTTTGGGTTGGAAGGGACCTTAAAGCTCATCCAGTTCCAACTCCTGATATAGGTAGGGCCACATCCCACTGGATCAGGCTGCCCAAGGCCCAAATAACCCTGGCCTTGAACACCTCCAGGGCTGGGGCAGCCACCACTGCTCTGGGCAACCTGGACCAGTGCCTCATCACTCTCACAGTGAAGAAATTTCTCACTATATCCAGTGTAAATCTGTCCCTCTCAAGTTTATACCCCTTACACCCTGTCCTATCACTATAAGCCTTTGTAAACAGCCCCTCTCCAGCCTTCCTGTAGCCCCTTTCAGTATTGGAAGGTCGCTATAAATTCTCCTTGGAGCTTTCTCTTCCCCCGGCTGAACAACTCATCTTCTTTCCATCATCTTCCAACAGTCCTGGATGACTGGGGAGGTTCCGCTGGACTGGAGGCTGGCTGATGTCGTGCCCATCTATAAGAAGGGGCGCAGGGAGGATCCGGGGAACTACAGGCCTGTCAGCCTGACCTCGGTACCGGGGAAAGTCATGGAGCGGGTGATCTTGAGTGCGATCATGAAGCACTTGCAAGAGAACCGGGTGATCAGGCCCAGTCAACACGGGTTCATGAAAGGCAGGTCTTGCCAAAGTAATCTGATCACCTTCTATGACCAAGTGACTAAACTCTTGGACGAGGGAAAGGCTGTGGATGTGGTCTTCCTGGACTTCAGTAAAGCCTTTGATACAGTGTCTCATAGCATTCTGCTTCGGAAACTGTCACCTCTGGCCTGGACGGGCGCACACTCTCCTGGGTGAAAAACTGGTTGAATGACCGGGCCCAGAGGGTGATGGGAAATGGAGTTAAATCCAGCTGGAGGCCAGTGACAAGTGGGGTTCCCCAGGGCTCAGTCCTGGGTCCAGTCCTGTTTAATGTCTTTATCAACGACCTGGATGAAGGCATCGAGTGCTCCCTTAGCAAGTTTGCAGATGACACCAAGCTGGGTGGAAGTGTGGATCTGCTGGAGGTTAGGGAGGCTCTGCAAAGGGACCTGAACGGGCTGGACTGTTGGGCTGAGACCAACGGCATGAGGTTTAACAAGGCCAAATGCCGAGTCCTGCACTTGGGGCACAACCCTAAGCAGAAGTACGAACTAGGAGAAGCCTGGCTGGAAAGCTGCCAGGAGGAGAAGGACCTGGGGGTGCTGGTTGACAACCGACTGAACATGAGCCAGCAGTGTGCCCAGGTGGCCAAAAAGGCCAATGGCATCTTGGCTTGGATCAGACGTGGCGTGGCCAGCGGGGCCAGGGAGGTTCTTCTCTCCCTGTACTCGGCACTGGTGAGACCGCACCTCAAGTACTGTGTTCAGTTCTGGGCCCCTCACCACAAGAGGGATGTTGTGGCTCTGGAGCAAGTCCAGAGAAGAGCAACAAAGCTGGTGAAGGGGCTGGAGAACAAATCTTATGAGGAGCAGCTGAGAGAGCTGGGGTTGTTCAGCCTGGAGGAGGCTGAGGGGAGACCTTATTACTCTCTACAACTACCTGAAGGGAGGTTGTGGAGAGGAGGGAGCTGGCCTCTTCTCCCAAGTGACAGGGGACAGGACGAGAGGGAATGGCATCAAGCTCCACCAGGGGAGGTTCAGGCTTGAGATTAGGAAAAAGTTCTTCACGGAGAGGGTGGTTAGGCATTGGAATGGTCTGCCAAGGGAGGTGGTTGAGTCACCGTCCCTGGGGGGGTTTAAGGTTAGGGTAGATGAGGTGCTTAGGAGCAGGATTTAGGGATTGGTGGGAGTGGTTGGACTCGACGATCCGGTGGGTCTCTTCCAACCTGGTTATTCTGTGATTCTGTGTGATTCTGTGAACCCCAACTCCCTTAGCCTGTTCTCGTATGGAAGGTGCTCCAGGCCTCGCATCATCCCTGTAGCCTCCTCTAGACCCGTTCCAGCAGCAGTTCCAGTTCTACCTGCGGTTTGCTGGAAACTCCTCGCACCAGCACAGATGGGGACAGGCACTGACTAGATCATCCACAGCTCCTCACTCAGAGCCGTCGGTTATCACAGAACCGTTTACGTCGCAAAAGACCTTCGGGATCCTCGAGTCCACACGGCCTTCACACGGCCTCTAGCAGCCCTTTCCGTGAAGAAAACTTCCCAACGTTCAGCCTAAGTCTCCCCTGACGCAACTCGGGCCGCGCGCTCCCAGCCCGCGCACAAGAAGCAGCCCGGACCGCCGCCATCTCGCACCGCCTCCTGTTTTGGCGGGAAAACCCGTGGCAGCGCGCGCGCGCCGGGGCTCGAGGGGCGTCCTCTGCGCACGCGCTCGCAGTCGGCGTGCGGGGGTGCATGCGCGACGGGGGGGGGGGGCGGCGGAAGCGGCGCGCGAGTCTCGCGAGTCTCGCGAGAGGCGGCGCGCGCGTAACCCGCAGGGTCGCTCTGCCGCCCGCTCCGCAGCGCTCGCGCCGCCGCCGCTCGCGCCGCCATGTCCCGCTACTTGCGCCCGCCCAACACCTCGCTCTTCGTGCGGAACGTGGCCGACGACACGCGGTGAGCGGCGCCACGCGCTCGCCTTGGCGGGCTCCGGGTCGAGGGGGCGGCGGCGCGAGGCCGGGCCTCCCCCCCCACTTCCCCGGCGCGGGGCCGGTTCCCTAGCGGCGCGGGGCGGCGGCGCGGCCGGGCCGTTGTGCGGCGATTGACGCGGCCTCTGGAGGCGCGCGATGGGAACGGCGCTTTCTTCCCGCAGCGATCGCGTCGCGGCGGCGCTCGGCGGGGTCCGGGCGCGCGGCCGGCGGGGATGCCTTCAAATTGGGCTTTAAAAGCGTTGGAAAGTGTGGGTGGCGCGGCTCCCGTCTGTTGCTCAGATACTCTTATTGAAGCGATAGATTTCTCCTTCTCTGTTTTGCCGTCTTTGGTGTCGCTTTTGTGTTTGTCAGCCGCGGAACGCACGTGTGAGGCAGCGCTACTGGGGCTGCGGGGCTTGGGAAGCGCCTGCGGGGTCCAGCGCAGAGAAAGCAGGTGTGAGTTTCCAGACTTGCTGCCGGGGCAGCTTGCATTAAAGTTGTTCAGCAAATAACAGTAGCGTGGGCAGCATACAATTAATTTCTTAACTATGAGAAGGCAGAATTTCTTTAGTATGAGAGTGGTGAGGCCCCAGCTCAGGTTAGCAGTGGCTGCCGCATCTCTGAAGGTGTTCAAGGCCAGGTTGGATGGGGCTTGGAGCCCGTGATCCAGTGGGAGGTGTCCCTGCCCATGGCAGGGGGGTTGGAACTAGATGATCCTTAAGGTACCTTACAACCCAAACTATTCTATGACTCGATGAACTAAGTACTGTATTGTGGTCTTGCTTTTTAATGTGATTTTTTCTCTGTTTTCCTGCAGTTTTTTTTTTCTGTAAGAGCAGTCAGAGGGTACTGTTGCTTCCAAACTCTTCAAAGTAACATGGATCCTATAGGAGCTTCTACTGGGTGTTCTTATGGTTGGTTTTATTGTAAGATCTTGGTGTTGGTTGTCATAGTTCCTTTCTACTGTCACTGACTGACTGCACTGGAGATTCTTTCCCAACCAACAAGAAAGAGAAACGAATAGTAGTAATGCTCTCATAACACGTAAATATAACATTAGATCAGTCTTCCTTATACAAGTTATTGTCCTCAAATGACACAAAGATACCTGTAAAGAAGCTGATGTGAATAGGAAACTTCTCTGTTGAGGGGAGAGCCAGTTGTTCCTAGTGATGGATCTGTCAGCAGTTTTGTGCTCAGCTCTTTTAAAGCCACCTCTGGAAAAGGTGTCCTGAGGGCATGAATGGTTTCCTTAGTGGCTCACAACAGTTTCATTCTGTTTGATGTGGTTTTGAGTATTGATTATTCTATGGAAATGAGTTTGTGTGACTGGTTTATTCTCATGCTGTTTATTTGGATATTATAGTTGATGTTTGCATGTTGCAAAATCATTGTTAAGAGTTAGTGAGGTACTTAATAGTAACTCTTGGATCCTTCTTTTCACTCTCTGCCCATCTTTGCTAGTATGTCCTACACTGAACTGACCAACAGGCACCACTTCTCAGTTCACACTCCTGTTGTAGGGCTGCACTAAACATTGGTATCAAAATGTCAGGGTCTCTTTTGAGCATCCAGAGTCCTGAGTGTTTCAGAAAAGCCTAGTGTGTTGCTCAACATTTTTTCCCCCAAAATGTTTTGCTGTGCATATGCTCTACCAGTTGCTCCTGTGAGGGTGGGTGGGTAGGCATGTTGATTGTAGGGTTTATTCTTGTTTTAATTTGGTGGATGTTCTGCAACACCTTAAACAGTGAAAAAACATATAAGATATTTGTGATATTCTAGGTCTGAAGACTTGCGCCGTGAGTTTGGTCGTTATGGGCCTATAGTGGATGTATACGTTCCACTTGATTTCTACACTCGTCGTCCCAGAGGATTTGCTTACGTTCAATATCCTTTCTTCAGATGGCTGATTAGTGAGGGGTGTTGAAGTTTGAAATTCAAGTTTGTGTAAGAGGTAACAAATCTAAAAAAAGCAGTTTACTTTTGTGTTGTACCTAATGTGTCTTACTGATATTGTGGTTTTTCATTATTTGTGACGATTAACTTCTCTCAATTGTTCTTTGCCTTTTTGCAAAATTTAAATCAAGTCCAGTAATAAAAGCTTGCTTATGTCACTGAAATTAATACTATATAATTTAAATGCAAATCTATCGCTGACCTAAAATTGTCTAACACGTTTTTATTATCAGTGGTTTATAAGTAAATTTTTGCTTAGCAAACTGTGGCTGGTATTCACTGTTAATTTAAAAAATGGAAACTGGAATTAGTTGATCAAAATCAGACTGTATAAAAAAATGAGGTGAACTCTTTCTTTAATATTGTCCCCTAATTTACTGTCCTCTGTTGTTGCCTCAGAGTTTAAAGCTGTACAGTAATGGCGACCCCAAAGAGAAAGCATGAAAGAACCTTTAGAGTAGAGTTCAACAATTGAGGCAAGTAGACAAGCCAAAGACCTCTTAAGGATCAGGCTTGAAGAGAAGGGACAGTTTGGGAAAAGAAAAAATAAAGAAAAGCTGGAAGAAGGACAAGCCATAATGGGAGACAAAGCTTCGCTTTATCCACAAAAGGGGGAAAAGGTTGTTTTTCAAAGTAAAAGATAAAGCCATCTGTCATTTTTGGCCAAGCATCTCATGACAAGTCCTTCTGACAAGCACTTAAAGAGTTAAAGGTCAAGATGAAGTTGAATGGTGGCCAAGATTAAAGGAGTCATACCTGATGTATCCTACAGAGTTACAGTTTTTCTTCTGTCTGTCACGTAAGCAGTAACTTCGAATTATTCTGGTTTGGTCCCTTGGCGAAACCTGCAATATTTCTCTTGTGAGTGCTATTGTAACTGTGGTCTTGAGTGAAAGTGCATTCGTTCTTGGGTTTATCAAGATACATACCTACAAAATCATAGAATCATTTGGTTGGAAAAGACCTTTGAGATAGAATCCAACTGTACTTGCCCACTACTAAACCATAGCTGAGTTTCTGTATAGACAATACTGATGATGAACTGAGTTGCTACAGGGAGAAAGGCAGCTTGTTCTTTCAGGTCCCAAAGCTGGCAGAAGGGGTGTGAACTACCGCAGTCTTGGGGATTAAGACCAATAATATCTGTGTTACCAAACCCTTGACTTAGCGGACGGTGCAGGGGTTTAGCATGTGCTCGGATCTCAGACTTGCAAACGTGATTTAAACTTAAAATTGGTTTTGATGAAAAAAAAGGAAAGCTTTATCCCCATTCTAAAATTATTTGACACGTGTTAATTTTCACTGCTGGTGTGTCTAACATCATTAAAGAACTAGGGTTTAATTTTAGTCTATGTAGTGGAGACAACTGAATGACCATTAACAAATGTGTTTTGGAATGTATATCATTGGTTCTTTTCCTTGCAAAAGTACAAGTGGGAGAAGAAAAAGAGTATCACACAGCAACTGCTTGCTGATGGATAAGTTCCTGGTCATATTATGAGATTTTAATTTTATTATAGGAGTTCACAGATAGCCGGTGGTTAATTAAAAAAAATAAATCTAGTGTGTACTGTAGTGTGACCAAAAGAACTTAAAAAAAGACTTAAAACAAAAAAAAAATTGGAAAATAACCAATTTTTTAAATTATTATTATTATCTTAAATACCAAATCTGTAAATTACTCAAATTCCCAAGAACCTTAACACTTGCCACATTTGAAGATGTCCGTGATGCAGAAGATGCTCTCCATAATTTGGATCGGAAATGGATTTGTGGTCGGCAAATAGAAATCCAGTTTGCACAGGGGGATCGGAAGAGTAAGTACCTTGCATGTATTTCATCAGGCTATTATTTTAGCATTAAATTTGATTGCCAGGCTAAATTATGTGTGCTATTAATTGTTGTGATGTGTTCTTACTTGTGTGTAAATAGTATGTGGATGTTTTACTTTTTATCCAGTAGCTATTAACAGACTCATTTTAATTAGAAACAGATACCTAAGTGAAATGGTCACTTACCACGATGTGATTCTTGCTGCTGGCTGAAGATTTTAGAGAGGTTTCTGTGCAGCTCTGCCAAGCTTTCTTTGCAGAAACACCGTTGGAAGTTCACCCTGTCAAAAAGAGCAGCCAGGTTTTAACGTATTGCAATGTTTATGTTGTGTTGAAGCATATTAGTGATTCTTTGTTGACATTTACAAGCACATTCCAGTTTCCAGGATTGAGGCAGCATCTTCATTTTCTTGTTTTCTGAACAGATAATTATAAAGACAACTTAAATCCTTTCTGTTTGTTATTGATATATACATTCACTAAAGAGAGATACAGATACTACACGACAATAAAATATGCTGTTGGTAAACCTAGCACATACTTGTTGCTCTAAAACAGGACTGTGATACTTGTGTGCAGCTTGGGAATAAAACCACCTTAAAGATCTCTCAGTTAAAGCTATCAAAGAAACAACCTAAGTGTCTAGGTTTCCCTCAAATGCACGCATTCAGCTTTTATGGCAGTTAAGGGAACTTACATGCTCTGAGGGACAAGCTTCTGCCCTGTACGTAAACGTTTCTTCTAAGTTTCTGAACAAAGATTAAAGAAATCTACCTTAGGGTTGTAAACAGCACTTAAAACATAGAAATTGTAGCTGTTTAGATAGTGTTCTTTACAGTTTGATGTTTAAGATGCTTTAGCATGGTCTTTGTGTTTGAATGAGAATGGAGTTTAATACAAAGGAAAGACAGCTGCGCTACTTAGCAAAGATACAGCAGAAGACTAATAAGTTCATTCATTCATTCTTAATTATTTTGATAACTAAGCTATGGAGTGAACATGTGTTGTTCTGTTGGGGGGGCACTCTAGAATCAAACTTTTCTTTGTGTGGCCTCCATGGCTGCTTCTGTGTAAGCGCCCTTAATTATTAAAGACAATTGCAGATCAGATGTAATGTGTGGTGCTGTGTGATCAAGGAAATGGATGTTCAATTCCCTGTTAGATTTCACTTTTTGTATAAATTCAGGAGTGTTAGAATGTTTCTGTCACAGGTTTGGCCTGTCACAAGTTTCCAGGTGGCCTGGGATCACCTTAGCCAGTTCTGTGTTTTGGTTTTATGCAACCTTAGTTCTAACTATTTTGGGTTGTTGTTTTTAATTATTGTTTTTCCTAGATTTGTAATGCCCGCAAGGCTGCATTAATTTTGTTCAGTGGTTAAAGCAGCAAAAAGCAGGTAGCGTACAGCAATCTCTCATCTGTCCTTTTCATAAATGTGCCTGCTAGAATCATGAATTGGTCTTCCTGCTAAATACCAAATATATGAATCAGTAGTGTCACTAAAGGAAAAGTAGGGCATCTTTTTTAACTTAAAATGTTAAATAGTGCTATTTTTTTACAGCACCAAATCAAATGAAAGCCAAGGAAGGGAGAAACCTATACAGTTCTTCTCGTTACGATGACTATGACAGATACAGGCGATCTAGAAGTCGGAGTTATGAAAGGAGACGGTCTAGAAGTCGTTCTTTTGATTACAGCTACAGAAGATCGTACAGTCCCAGAAAGTAAGTGTAGTGTTTGGCTTGAACTGCATGGAGTTGGTTGGAGGAGAAACCACACTATTTGTTAAAACTTTGAGTAATCTTTTTCTGTACTTGCTTTGTGAGTGAGTTACACTAACTGGTGAGAGTTACGAATTGTGCATGCTACATCAAATCAAATATTGAATGAAATTATTCTGTGCTTCATTTGAGAACAACTAAAAGCAAATGTACAGCCTGATTGATTTATTAAGCATTTGCGTGCATATGTTCAGTATTCATCACCATTTACTTTTTCTGATGTACCTTTTTAGCAGCAGACCTACTGGAAGACCTCGTCGTAGCAGAAGCCATTCGGACAACGATAGGTAAAATATCTTTTACTCCTTTTAAATTGAAAACTAGATCACTGTATTCCTTTAACTATAGGTTGTAAAAGTTTCTCCTGCAAAAAAAAACGGTAAACTATTTTAATGTACTAGATGTCTAAGAATAGTGTTTTTACATTCAAATCTCCTCTCTCCCCTTTATTCTGATAGGTTCAAACACCGCAATCGATCTTTTTCAAGATCTAAGTCCAATTCAAGATCACGATCCAAGTCACAGCCCAAGAAAGAAATGAAGGCTAAATCACGGTCTAGGTCTGCATCTCACACCAAATCTAGAGGCACCTCTAAAACAGATCCTAAAACACACTATAAGTCCAGCTCAAGATATGAAAAGGAGTCGAGAAAAAAAGAACCAGCTAGATCCAAATCACAGTCAAGATCACATTCTAGATCTAGGTCAAAATCCAGATCAAGGTCATGGACTAGTCCCAAGTCCAGTGGCCACTAACAGTGTATCCATGTTGGGTTTAGGCATGTAAGATTCATTTTCACACAGTTCAGTTTACTTAAATTATCAGGAATATGATGTTGCAGCAGTGCTAAAAAAATACTTTCTTTGTCAGATTTCCCTGTAGCCAACAATGGTTAAAATTAAAACAATGTTGAGAAGCCACTGAGAGCAAGTAAGAGAGGGAGAGGGAGAGAGAGAGAGAACATCCAGTTGGTTAAATGTCATGGGCAGCTCTGATCTGGTTGTGGTGTCTCTATGTATATTTTTGTAAAGATTTGCATTTTTAATGCTTAGATATCAGTGATGACTTGATTTATCATAACTTCCAACATTGTCCTAGTAAAAACATCACACCCATAGAGAGCGTGGTACCAGTTTGTGCTGAACAGTTAAACCAGCTGTTTAACTTGTTCTTTAATGCTAAACTTCGTGATACAGCAGAGAACTGGACAGGTGTAGTGCAGTCCTGACTGCTGTGAAATGCAGACCCACAGTTTTGTGTTTCCCTTATTCCAAGGCAGGTTTTCTGTTCTCTGTGCCCACTGACACAAGCAGGTTGGCAAATGGAGCTCTGTGGAGAGAGCATGTTGAGATTTCCTTTTACCTTGCCATCAGGCAAGATGGTACTAATGTTACTTGTACAACATGGGGAGAGAGTTGGTCTTTGAAACTCACTCAGAGATTGTGCAGTGTCATGACTTGTCAGAGTAGAGGCGCCACTGCTTTTACCTGGCTGCTAGTTCTGAATGTGCAAAGGAAAACCAACTTGAAATGGAAAATTAAATTCAAATTTCAGCAAGTGGCAGAGCAACTGAATATTAGGTTGTGTGTACGTTTTATGCAGTTTTTGTATCCTAAATTTTAGTGAGCAGTTAACCATAAAATTGCTTAGTTTTCCTGCTGTTAGATACAAGTAGATTGTTTCAAGTTGTGTGTGTACAGTATATAAGAACTAAACTTTTATGCCAATTACTCCCGTGGTTGGTTGGTGTATTCATAGGTATAAAACCGTAGACATCTCTCTTCCTGAGTAACAAAGGCTTGCTTTTACATGTCAAAAAGTATTGGTCAAGCAAGTCTGAATCACTTCTTCCTCAGAATGGATAGTGGTTTGGTTACTAGATTTCATTTTACTTAAGAACAAATGTTTGAAGTTGGATATGAACAAGAGCTGCATCTCTAGCTATTTAGTTTATCACTAATACAGTATATTTAGTAAATCGAATGTGAAAAATAACCAGTGTGTAATCCAACCAGTATTTCTCTAGAAGGCAAGATACTTTGTTATGAAAACGGCGTCTGGCATTTTTCTATTTCCCTTCCAAAGCCAGCATCAAACACCCAGTGTTCCTCACTGTCCTATGTAGTAGCATATAGAGACTTTGATTTCAAAAATTCCTTTTTAGAGAAATGTTCTGGGTTTTGGCTTTAGTGTTTTCAGCAGGACTTTTGATGAAATGCAGATGGCTTTTAAATATTGGCAGCAGAACGTGCTTAGGGGGTTGATCCTAGAATCTTTGTACATTTGATAGTATTTCTAACCTTTTCTTTACTGTTTGCAGTTAATGTTCATGTTCTGCTATGCAATCATTTATATGCACGTTCCTTTAATTTTGTAGACTTTCCTGGATGTATAGTTTAAAAACAGCAAAAAGTCTATTTAAAACTGTAGCAGTAGTGTGCAGCTCTAGCAGAGGAAAGTTGTGGGATTAAACTTTGTATTTCCTTTCTTATAGAGCTTCTAAAAAGGTATTTTTATATGTTCTTTTTAACAAATATTGTGTACTACCTTTAAAACATCAATGTTTTGATCAAAATAACTAAAGACCCAGCTTATTTTCTGCTTGCTGTAAATTTAGCAAACATGCTGTAATAAAAAAATGAAGGAAATACTGATCCACTGGAATTATTGTAGTTTTAGAATTGGACTCCAGAGCATGGTTAGGAAGTAGAGCTATGCACCCCTTGTGGAGTAAAGTCCTTACTGTGATATTTCAGTCAAATTTATTATTTAATATCCAGACAAATGTCATTTCACATTCTAAAAGGGGTACTGGACAAAAGCAGCATGACAAGCGTATCTTTTAGTCTAATCTGTTGACATTTCTTTTCCATTAACTTTCATTATTACTGGATGGAGTTCCTTTATGGTCATAATTCAGATATTATTATCAAGGCTATCAACTGCTTAAAAATACTGCAGCTGAAGATTCATATAGAAACAAATTTCTAGTATCACCTTATCAGTTGATATTTGCCATATCAAAAATTGTGTCAGCAAGGGGTCTCTAGAAGTGGTAAAACTGCTGGTGTTTGGGATTTGAGCATGGTATTTACGCTAGTGGTTCTTATGCCACTGAACAAAAACAGCTCTGGAAAGCACTTAATTGCTTTGACAACCCCTGCTCTTAGCTTTTGTAAGCTGAGCTGATGTAAAAACAGCAGAAACCCCACCCAGCATGCTTAAAAAAGAGTTACAGAGCAAAGTCCTGCTGAGGGGCAGTCCTGACTGTGTGATGGGAAGGGGCTTGCTGTAATCGATGCTCTTGCCCGTCCAGCCAGAGTCCCAGTCACAGTTGGGACGGGACGGGACGGGGCGGGGTGGGAACATCCAGGTGTCCAGGTTGCGGTTCCAGTATGAGACTGCAGGGTAGCAGGGGCCACACCTGAGCTATTGTGTTCGCATGTCCTTGTGTTGTGTGCCTCGACGTTGATGTATAGCACAGTTTAAAGTGTTTTTTTGTTTTGAAAATCCAGTTCATTGCAAGTGTGATGCAGTATCTGCCAGTTCTGATGGTTCTTTCTTTCTCTCCCAGAGGTAGGACTAAACTTTGACTTGACTTGTGTATATGAACAAGCCAGAAAAGCCGAACACAAACCCACGATGTTTCAAGAGTGCATGAATAAAGATGTTGTCCTAGTTCTTGCTCCCATGGAAAAATTGTGAAGAAGCTGTTCTGTGGGCCTTTCAGTTGGGGACGAGTTAGCAGGATGTGGCAAAAGGGCAGGGAATGTTGACGCATTGGTGCGAGTCCAGCCGCAGCCCATCTAGATAACATCTTGCTTGGTGCAGGGGTCCCGGTCTGCTCTAAAACAGCAGGGGCCTATTGTGTGCACACTGCCTGCAGGGTGCACACAGCTGAAATGTGAGGACACACGCAGGCTACAAAAGATCGTGTGTAGGCATCTTTCTTTTGGAGTCTCAAGAACGGTGGGAATTGTTTTTCTGTGGTATGAATTAGTTTGTCATTCCTGCAAAACTTGTAGAATTGTAGTATGTAAAAATTCTGCTGAAAGTAATAGCTGTGCCCCAAAATACCAGCAGCGGATTGGTTTCTCAGGAGTAACAGAAGGCTCTATTGGAACTTCTTTTTCACCTGAAGTCATTGCACCCAAGTGATAATTAAAAATCTTAAATTTAGTAGTTAAGTAGCTGAGTGTTTAAATTAGGGACTACAATAGCCTGGTCTCTAAAAGCTCAATGTGATCCTTTCTATGTCTTTTACAGATGTTTAAATGTACAGTACAATGGCTTTATTCAAAGTGGAAATTTTGAATTTAAATGTTATTTTGAGCTCTCTTCTTGAAAAGAGCTTTTTTTTTTTCCCCTTACTGTTCAGTCTGGGGTAACAGCTTGAACCACATTCAGAGAAAGGCAGTTGGGCTGACCCATCACAGCACTGCTGCTGAGGTTTTGGCAGGGCTGTGGCAGATTAACATTTTGAAAAGTACCAAGGGACAAATTTACACATTTTCAGGACATAGTCACCCATTGATAATTGCTGGTTTTCTTCATTTACCTTGTAACTTGCTGAACTCTGTAGTCCATTGCTATGGTATTTGTCTGAAGATGCTCTTACTGGCAACTATTCTAGGAAGGGGAGACTCTGTACCCTGTAGCGTGTTTGATCAAGAGATGCTAATGTTTTATTCATACACATCCTTTCTTCTTGAGTTTTGTGTTCCATCTGTGCAAATAACCCTGTGAACTGGGAATAAAATGTACAAGTTTTGACTATAACTTGAGAGCACCTTCTGACTTAATTAACACAGCTGTAGCCTGCTGGGAGCTGAATGACCAAACACTGACTGCCCAGGAGGATCCCTGGAGCCCTGCAGCAGAGCATGGTCACTGCCAAGCCAGAGTTACACCTCCCACACCATTTGCTTTGCTCCCTGTCCTGCTTCCCTGGGCAGAGCCACTGCCGTCCTGCAGGCTTGGTTTGGGTTTGAGAGCTGCTGGGCGTTCCCATACTACTGGGATGGCACGAGAGGGGGCTATGAGAAGAAACTCAAGATGGGTGACATGATGTCCAGCTTGTTGTGGAGGGGGACAAGAACACACAACTGGCTGCTTCGGTTGAGCCATATGCATTGCCAGCTCAGGGCACGAAAGGGGGCATTTAAACAGTAATCATCATTCTGAACCAGCAGAGCTCCACAGAACTACTCTAGCTGCCACAATGATGTAATCCTGCTTTTCCATACCGTCTTGAATGAACAGGTACTGCAGGAGGTGAGAAGTTGAGTTTATCTGAATCCATGTTGTCTCTAGTCAGTACATACACGCTGGCCACTGCAGTCTGCCACCATGCTCCCTCAGGGGAGAGCCCAGGGCAGTGACATCTCTGAGCACAGCCCACAAGTTCCATCTGATTTGGAGCAGTGGATCCATAAATGTTCAACCAGCTGCCCATGCATCTTGAGTGCAGAGACTGCTCAGAACATCTCACAATCTGCAAGCACCTCTCGTTCAAGCCCTTCTTCAGTGATCACTGTACTGAAGAGATAATCCTGGGTTCTGCTCCACAATCTGACCAGCTGCACCCCGGCAGCTGCCTCAGCCCCATACTGAGAGCCATTGTATTTTAGCAAATATTGGGGCAGCACAGACTGATTTCAGATATGGCATCAGCAACAATGCTGAAATATCACCACACCCCCCCAGACTTGGCCATTTGCATTTGTGAAAAATCTACTGGGATTTGTTTGAAATCCTTTGTATCCCCTCTCCTGCACACCTCGAACACTGGCATCTGCCACCAGGACAGAGTTCTTTAAGTGGTATTTTTCGGGTTTTGTTTCACCTTTTATCAAAAAAAATCTAAATAAGCCTCTTTAACAACAAGCTCAGAACCAAATGAAATGCACATTCATTGTATGAAGCGCAAGGGCACAGCCACAAATGTATTTTTTATTATCTTTTTTTCACAGGCAAAATATGGGTTTTTTTAAACCCAGCCATGTACTCAGCATGGTCACTTACATTCAGCAGTTTTGTAGTAAAAATATGTCTGTGTGGGAAAGCCCAGCAGGAATTTACATATACTACAAAGTTTTACATTTTTTTACATGGCTCTGTCTTCCCAACAACACTTCAACCCCCCACCCCAAGCCACCATTACCACAGCGGCCTAGATTTCAGAGCGGCCAGAGACTGCACTATCTGCATGACTCTAAAATCAGATACAAAAATGTTCCAAAGCTCAGCAGGGCAACTGGAATACACAGGATTTTGGTTGGTTTTACCAGCTATCTGGCAATGTGGTGCCATCTGCTAGCACAGGCAGACGTGCCCATATCCCAGTGAGAACAGCTGGAGTCTGGAAGAGTCAGACCCAGAGCTGTGTCTGATGGGCTCTTCCATCCACTCAACACCTACCAAAACTTCATCTCCATTTTAGTCTCGCTCTTCAAACACTCCTCCACCATCTCCAGCACCACATCAGGCTCACAGATGTGAAGAGAGAATCCTCTCTGCTGCACCCACAGCCGAAGCGTAGCCTCCCTGCCCAGCAGGTCTGCCCTGTGCAGTTTTGATTGACCAGCAACCGGGCACACTGGGCAGCACAGCAGTGCCAAGCCAAAGCTCTCAGTGCGGCGTTTTCCAGTTAACACTGCTTTAAGTTAGGTAAAAGCTAGTTTTCTAAGACCATACCACAAAGTTGTCTCAATTCCAACTGTGCAGCAGTCCCATTTACTCTTACAATAAATAAGATAAGTGACTGCTCAGGATTTGATTGGCTTGATTATAGAGAAAATATGTACTCACAGTGAACACAGCTTCTGAGGTAACGCATTAGGGCAATGTGACCTTCCACCCCCTGTTCCAAGTAACTATGTGCAGCAAGAACATTAGTTCTGTGCATGTGGAGTCAGGAAGAACGATTCTCTAATCTGAAACCCTCGAAATTTAAGTAACTTTAAAAACATACAAAGTTATATCTCAAGCCTGAACTTTAAGCAATGTTTTAAGCTGAAATGTCATTATTTCTTTATCAGAGGGTTTATAAGAACCAGGTACCCAGTGGCTGGGTGGCTTAGGAAGAACACTGGGTGAGGGTGGCTCACTGAACTTTGCCCCAGCATAGTTTTGATTGGTTTGAGGTGCAAATAACAGCTTGCGATTTGCTAAAGCAGGGCTCCAATTTTGATTATCAGAGAAATGAACATTGTTCTTTCCCCCTTTTTGCATGGCCTGCCATGCACCAGATGACGAGTTGCATCCATGCCCTCTTTCTTTCTTCATACAGGTCTTTACCTGCAAATTCTGGTCTTTATTTTTCTGCCGTTTTTTAAGTTGTTGATGGTTCTTGGTGGTATTTCTAGACTGGGGAACTGGAATGTTGAACCTTTCTCCACCTCCCATCTTCAACTTATATGTCACCTGCAAGAACAGGGGAAAAGTCAGTGGAGTTACATTACTGGTATTTCTTTTAAAACCAAAAATACTTCAGAGAACATTCTGATTCCAAACAAGGGCACTGAGATCAATCTCACCTAAAAATTAATCAGCTGAAAGTAGCGGGTTTTATCTTTTACTGGACACTACTGCAGTAACACAAAAGAACCTGACTGAGACACTCGGAACTGAATTACAATGCAGTCCATCTTCTGAGTGGAAGACCACAGACTGCAGGGGTTCAGCAGTTCTACTGCTGATGGTGTGATTACGTCATATGCTAGACTGTCCTTCAAGAACTGCAAACTATCCCCACAGCTTCCTCTCCCTCATTCTGAAAGCACTGGTCCCCCATCAGCCCACCTACTGACTACTGAAGGCCTTACCTGGAGAACATGACGGACCTTGCTCACAAAAGACAGGGCAAAATTTAAGGTGTTAGGATTTAATCCTCAAGACATTTAAACCAAGCTTGTTACAAGATCTGGGCGAAGTCTGCACCAATAAAGCCAACCACTCCCCAGTTTTTTTGGCAAGTCCAAGAATTACCCTGATAAACCCAAAGTGAACTGAAAATAACCCCAAACTGAGAGCAGCCATTTGTGACTAAGCTCCCAAAGACAGCGGCCAGATGACAGGACAGGGTACTTGGCACCTTCCTGCTGACTCTCCCTCACTATTCCTCTCCCACACACCCCTCTTTACCTTTCAGTTGTCTTCTCAGATTCCACAGTCTCCAACTCTTGCCCCCTTTCTTGCTTCCAAGCCTGAAAGAGCAGGTGCTGCCTTTCACTGGACTTCTTCCTTGTGCTACAAATAGAAGTTTTCATGGGCTGATCTGCTGTGTTCAGCCAGGGAGCCAAGCTCAACATCGGACTCTCCACACAGAAGCTGCAACGGAGAAGTCCCACTGCACAAATGAGAAGTCAAAATTCAGGCTAAGAAAACAATCGTTTCCACTTCGAATTTAAAAATAAGTATATCGAACTATACTGAAACAATACAGAGAATTCATCAGGTCTCCTTTACAAATAAGATGACAATATACTTAAAACTAAGAAAGGCAGCATTTATCTCGATCTACATAAACTCACCATACCTGACACTTCACACAAAATAGTACTTTTTATCGCACTATTTATTTCTCTAAATAAATACTTTAGTTAAAAAGCAACAAACAAGAACCTTTTAGTATTTTTTAATAGGGGGAAACATCAAGTCCAATAGGAAGAGAAACTCCTTGGAGGCGAGCTCTGGGGAAGGAGCACTCAGCGCGCCGCGGGCAGGATGCCCGAGCGCCCCCAAGGCTCCTCGAGCTGCCGCCGTGAGCACAGCGGCCGCCGTTGCCCTTCACTTGGCCCCCGCTCGACCCCCCCGCCCTCCACCGCCGCAGCCCCGACCCGATGCCCCCGCAGCGCAACACGGCGGCGCGGCCCTCACCGACTTCAGTCCGTACCGCCGCCCACGGCGCGGACACGCACACACGGGCCCTTGGGAACCGCGGCCGCCGTTGCCCGCCCGCCCGGAGCCAGCCCCGAAAACCAGCCACCACGACGCGGTCCTACACAAAATGGCGGCCGATCCCCATCCCACCCTGCCCCGCCCTCCCGGCCTGCTCAGCCAATGAGCGCGCGCGGCCCTCGTTTCCTCCCCCACACAGCCTGCTCAGCCAATGGGAGACAGGCCCCGCCTGCTGCCGGACAGAGCGGCGAGGCTGCCGTTCCAATGCCCTTAGCGACGCGAGGAGGAGAGAGGGTCAGGGCTCGGGGCTCGAGAGGGGGACGCAATTAGTAAAAGACCCTCCCGGCTGTACGGGGGTCCCTGAAAGCGGACAAAGAGCGAACCCGCCTGCACAGGCCCCGAATCAGATCATTTTACATGATCAAAAAGTATTTAGCGGGATTGCCAGTGCGGAAACGCAGGAGGCAGGCGAGGGGGTGCTCCCGGTGTTACCCGGTGTGGCAGAGCCGCGCTGTGCTCGTGATCACGCGCTCCTCTGCCGAAGAGATCGCATTCTGCCTCAAGAAGCTCGACACGAGCTGGCAACGTGCGCTCGCAGCCCCGAAACCAGCCGTGTCGGCTGCAACCAAAGCAGGGTGGCCAGGAGGGGAGGGAGGGGATTCTGCCCCTCTCCTCCTCTCTTGCGAGACCTCATCTGGACTATCGAGTCCAGTTCTGGAATGGCCAACATAAGAAGGAGTTGGAGCTGCTGGGATGGGTCCAGAGGAGGGCACACAGATGATGCAAGGGCTGAAGCACCTCCCATACAAGCACAGGCTGAGAGAGTTGGGGTTGTTCAGCCTGGAGAAGAGACAGCTCCAAAGAAACCTTACAGGGCCTTCCAGTACCTTCCAAGCCTCCTGTGATGGGCAGGGACTTACCTTGCTTAATTAGATATGGTCACATTCTTTCCCATTCTTTCTCACTGCACTCTTGTTAAAAGTCCTCAGTTAAGCACAAGTATCCAGGCAAAGGTGAGCTAAAATGTATTATTCAAGCTAATCCTACATAGAATCATAAAACAGCTTGGGTTAGAAAACACCTTATAGATCATCTAGTTCCAACTCCCCTGAGATGGGCAGGGGCACCTCTCACTGGCTCAGGCTGCCCAAGGCCCATCCAACCTGGCCTTGAACACCTCCAGTGATGGGGCAGCCACAACCTCCCTGGGCAACCTGGGCCAGGGCCTCACCAATCTCATAGTGAAGAAATTCCTCCTTATGTCTAGTCTAAATCAGCCCCTCTCCAGTTTATACCCATTACCCTTTGTCCTATCACTACAAGCCTTTGCAAACAGTCCTTCCCCATCTCTCTTGTAGCCCCTTTCAGATACTAGGGGGCTGGGCTCCCTCGCTCTGCCAAGCGCCCCTTCGCCTCGATCTAGTGCCCAGCTGCAGCACTTACCATGCCGAACAGCGTCGACATTTTAGATCTAAAATCACAAAATCTATACATGATATTCCAATATATAATAAGTTGGCAACTTAGAACAAATCAGTTCTTCCTTCAATGTCTTTTCGTGTAAATTACCCCAAAGCAGCCCCTTTTGCTACCAAAACTACAAGGAGAGCGGCGGAGGGAATGAGGCAGCCGGCCCGCACCCCGCGGCGGCCGGGGGGCGCCCGCGTGACGCCACGAGCACTATGGCGGCGGCGGCCGCGTTGTGGCTGTCTCTGTCGCTGCTGCGGGTGCTGGGCGCGCTCGGGGCCGCGCCGCGGTACCGGCCGGACTGGGCCAGCCTGGACGCGCGGCCGCTGCCCACCTGGTTCGACCGTGCCAAAGTGGGGGTGTTCGTGCACTGGGGAGTGTTCGCCGTGCCCGCCTGGGGCTCCGAGTGGTTCTGGTGGCATTGGCGGGGCGAGCGCCGCCCCGAGTACGAGCGCTTCGTGCGGAGCCGCTTCCCGCCCGGCACCGTCTACGCCGACTTCGCCCCGCGCTTCACCGGCCGCGACTTCGAACCCCGGCAGTGGGCGCGGCTCTTCCAGCGCGCGGGGGCCAGGTCCGGGCAGGGGGAGCCGTCTCTGGGGGTGCCCGAGGGCATGGGGGTCCCTGAGGGGCGGAGGAGCCGTTTCTGGGCGTCCTTGAAGGGGTAGGAACGCCGGAGAGGATGTGAAGTTGTGCCTGGGGTCCCCGTGAGGGTGCGGGGGTCCCTGAAGGGGTGGAGGAGATAGGTCTGGGGACCCCTGAGGGACTGGGGGTCCCCCAGCAGCACTGGAGACCCCCGAGGGGGTCGTGCTTGCTGCTTCCTGAGTCTCGATTGCCCATTCTATGCCAGCATTAAAATCCATTGCAAACTTATGTTGGTTTTGGAACTTGCTTCTAAATTTAGAAAGAAGGCTCCCTGTGTTTTTGGTTTGCCAGTGAGGCTGGGGAATATCTCAAGTAGTTCCTTTGTCACCCTGATGGAATGCTTTTCATTCCCTCAGGTATGTGGTACTGACCGCGAAGCATCATGAAGGCTTCACCAACTGGGGGTCACCTGTGTCCTGGAACTGGAATTCTCTGGATACGGGACCCCACCGAGATGTTGTAGGAGAGCTGGGAGAAGCCCTCAGAGAGAGGTATGACACTGACAAACTGTGCTGTTCCTTCCATCTTTGTGCATTGAATCCTTCTGGCTGTTCCTGGCAAACAGCAGAAACTGAGGAGTTTAATATGAAATCATCTGTGAGATAATAATGCCAGTAATCTGATCTGCCATGGATTCTTAATCTTTACTGCCAGCCTAACTCTTCCCTCTGTTTTCTGTGTTTCAGCAACATACGTTATGGCCTGTACCACTCTCTGCTAGAGTGGTTTAATCCACTCTACCTAGCTGACAAAGAAGGTGGTTTCAAGACACAGAACTTCGTTTTAAAGAAGACAATGCCAGAACTTTATGATCTTGTCTTAAAGTAAGAACTGCAACCCGCTGGGAGTGGAGAGCATTTCCTCCTTTCAGTACTGTAGAGAAAGATGCAAAGCAGATGCAGAGAAGAGAGATGACAAATGTTAATTTTTGCTAAGGCAAAAACTTAGCAGTAATAATTTGGGGTGGTTAGAAAAGGCATTCACATTTATCCTGTGGACAGTCTAATTTGTAGAATAAGACAGAGTAAGTTTTTTTATGCAAGAGCAATTCTTCCCTTTAATACTACCTTTGTGCCGGGCAGCTTTCAAAGTAGAGCAAGCCACTTAATATGTAGTAATTTCACTGTGGATTTACGTCCTTGCCTTGCTTCCCCTTGTTGACAAATACAGGAGGTTTGGGCACACGCTGCTCAGAATGGCCATTGTCCCGGGTCAAGAATGTGCCTGGTAGTTGCCCTTGAGATATTTTTTGGAAGAATTGCATCCTCTCTCGAGCCGTGATCAACACATTGTTCTTTACTGCTGCAAGAGCCTCACTCCAAGCTTTGTTTGAAGCAGAAGGTGATAGGGGTAAACCTCCTGGTAATGTCAGGCAATAGGAAGAGGAAATGAAGCTACACTCCAGATGCAAGAAACACATCCTTTGTGGTAGGAGAAAATAAGCCATTTTGAAATAACGTTCATCTCTCTGTTAGATATAAACCAGATTTGATTTGGTCGGATGGAGACTGGGAAGCTCCGGAGTCGTACTGGAATTCTACCTCTTTCCTTGCCTGGCTTTATAACGATAGTCCCGTCAAGGTATCGCTTTCAGCTGTCCTTCCTGGTCTCTGGCGTTTTATGGGTATGGAATGTCTGGCACCAGTGAGATACGAATATGATCAAGTCAGAAACCTGCTTGACAGATGCCAGATGTGCTTTATTCTTTCACAAAAAATAAGAAGCCAACACTGCTCCTATGGGAAGACTGTGCCCTTCTTCACAGCACACATGTGGGAGGCTCAGAGGCCAGGAACCTTGTGTGAATAGAGAGAGGTTTTCCCAGAGAGGGATTCAGCTTTCTCTGGAGAATCCTTTGTCTTTTTCCCTTGATTACAGAGGGAGGTTTAAGTCCTTACATCCCAACTTGGATGCCTTTGCTAACTTAGGAGGGCTGAAGGCAAGCTGAAAAGTGCAAGACAAAATATTCTTCCTGCTGAGCTTTGTTTGTTCTTTCAGGACACTGTTGTTGTTAATGACCGCTGGTGTAACAACTGCTCTTGCCATCATGGGGGATACTACAATTGTGCTGACAAGTACAAGCCAGGGACCCTGCCAACTCACAAGTGGGAGATGTGCTCCTCCATTGACAAGCTTTCCTGGGGCTATCGAAGCAATATGAACATAGCTGAGTTAATGGATGAAGCACATATCATTGAGGTAAGAAACCTGAAATCAAAACAACAAGTGAGGGGGAATTACTGAGAATTGGAGTTTTCCTTCATCCTTTTCTTGCAGAAGGAGTTGTCACGTGTTCCGTGCAACTGGGCTGGAGTAAAAGGACCAGTTGAGGACAAAGCTTTTGTCAGATTTCTTTGCTGTGTGGAGTGACAACAATTGAGTTTGTTACGTTGGTTTATCTGTCACAGGAACTAGTGCAGACTGTGAGTTTTGGAGGCAACTACCTTCTCAATGTGGGGCCTACAAAAGAAGGGGTGATCGTTCCCATCTTCCAAGAAAGACTTATGGCACTTGGGAGGTGGCTGGAGACTAATGGGGAGGCAATTTATGAATCGAAGCCATGGAGACTACAGATGGAGAACAGTACAGTCACAGTCTGGTAAGGACTCTATTGCTGGTACCATCTTGTCTGGGACTGCCAGAGTTGACATATCTTCTTATTCGTTCTTACATTTGGTACACTCTGAAGTGTACCAAATCTGTCAGGTGCAGATGGCATTCAGGTAATATCCTACAACTGGAGTGCTCAGTTAATGCCTTGGGGTTTTCTCTAAGAAACGTCTTGCTGGAAATAAGGGAATAAAAGCCAGGACTTCATCCATCTTTCTTGATTTAGGAAAAAAAACCCTCTTCCACTAGAAAAATTTCCATACTGCTGCTGTCGGGACCGTATAAGAAGTGATCCTGGCTGGTTTGAATTGCACATAATTCATCTAAACACATTCTGTTTGTAAATGTAACAATATTTGCTTTTAAGCTGTTATATGATAGTACTAATGGCTGTTACCCAAACATAAGATTTACACTGACTGAGAAGGACGTTATGAGTCAAGAGTCATAAATGCTACAGAATGGAGTTGGATTTTGCCCAGTTGTGCCAAAAGTGTGCAGGAGGTGCAGGGCAATGATCAGGATAAGACAGCATGTCTACTCTGTTGACCACAAGGGGAAGCAAGGACAGATCAGCAAATGACATTTGCTTTTAGGAAGCACGCACAAACTTTGTGTGCGTTGCATCAGCCAGTGCTGATGAGCTAAAAGGTGAGTCCAAAGTGATAGATTTTGGAATGAGGGGAAAGTAGGTGACCCCTAGGTGGTGACCATAGGTGAGCTTCTGTTCTCATGCTGTCTGGAAAGGTCAAGCTCATGTCTGGTTCTCTGTCTCATGGTGCTCTTTGCCTTGCTGAACTCTTTCTCTCTTAGGTATACTTCTAAAGGACCAGTGGTCTATGCCATCTTTCTGATCTGGCCTCGAGACAATGTTTTGGAGCTCACTTCGCCTGCTCCATCCCCAGCTACACAAGTAAGGAACTCGATAAAAGAAGATGATGCACTCTGAGAGCCCATCTTGGGCTCGTGTGCGTTGGGAAGGTACAACCTGACTTCATTTGGAAACTGGGGAGAGTATGGAAGTTGTCATCCCATACTTGTTCTGGGGTGCTCTGCCCACTCCCACTATGGAGCCTTGCAGCATCCCAGGTTATTCTCCAGGCTTTAGCTCACTCTTCAGCATAGAGGGTGGGATAGGACTTGTCAGGACAGGTTCATGGGCTGCCACAGAACAGAGATGCTGCTCCCCAGAGTTTTTTGGTCCTTTTGGACACAGAGAGGTGAAGTAAATAATGAGCCTCACACATAGAATGGATGGTTGGCATTACATCTCAAATTCAAATCACGTTCACTGACCTGAACACAATTGTAAGTGACGCAAATGCTGGAGTGCCCTTTGCTCTAGACAAACAGAGTGAAAAAAAACCCAAATAAATAACTACAGTCAGAAGTTTGGCCCCAAAATGTCCCATGAGTTACCTTCTGTGTAGTGTGAGTGATGGGTGGAAATGTACAGGACTGCTGTGGATGTGTGGGAATGCTGTATGGACACTGCAGACGGGTTTTGAGTGCGCAGGGGGATTCAAATGGGAAGTACCCATGTGGGCTACAACTGAGCCTTTCCCCACCTCTTCTGCAGGTGACAATGCTGGGTTTTACGGGTCCTCTGAAGTGGGAGTACTCCCTGGATAAAGGACTGCTTATAACTCTGCCCTACATGCTTCCCACTCCTCTGCCTCCCCAGTCTGGCTGGACTGTCAAGCTGGAGGGGGTGAAGTGACAGCTGCAGGGTGAAAGCAGATGTCTCCCCTGTCTTTCTTTTAAATTGAGCCTAAGAGGGTTCTTCATTTATTGCTGAATAAACTGTTTTTTCTCTAAGATAATTTATGTTTTACACCCTTTTGTCTGAGTGATCTCTGTGTCAGTGGGCTTTGTTTGGCAGCAAAGCACTGGCCTTAGCAGGGGGAAGCTCGGACATCCTGTGCCGTATTCTGCGGGAATGCTACACCCATGAGTCAAATATCTATGCTTGGAACAAGAAGGTGTTTTGGTGTAAAGCTGGGGTTCTTGGCAGATGTTAGCACTTAACTGCTGTAGAGATGGTGTTGTTGGACAGGCTCAGAGCTGGAGACTGAACAGTCAGTGTGGGGCAGCGAAGGGGACCTGCACTGTGGGTATCAGGCCTAGATATTGGCATGTGAAGCTCTGGGAGGACCCATGTGCCATGGGAGAGATGCACGTGTGAACAGGTACAGGATTTTGGCTGCTAGAGCAGCTCAGAGGGTGTGGAGCATCAGGAGCTGTGACTGTGTTTGTATGTGTGTGTAGTCAGTGCTGGTGAGCTGGTCTGTGCCTGGCAGCAGAGTCCACGCTTCCTTGGCTTAATTACTCATTGAAAGTTGTTTTGATAACCAATGTGATGGTCTCATATGTGGAATCATGAAGCCTGCCTTGTGATAGGCGTGTTGTAGTGAAGAACACCTATGGCGCCATTGCCAATTCCTGCATATGATGTACTACCATAAAAATAGTTATCTGTAATGCTGTATTACTTAGGTATTGGTTGATGTAATTATGATCACAGACTTCCACCACAAATAGATCAGTGGAAGCTTGTTATTTGAAGAGGTCTAGAAGAAATCATTAATGGAAAATCATAATCTCATACAAATCCATTAACAAACTTTTATTTGTATTCTGTTGGAGACAGCTGCCAGCAGGAGAGGGTTTGGTTTGGGTGAGTTTAGTAGAGAAGCCACTGTTCTGAGCTGAACTGCTGCTGTTCCAGTGAAATGAAATTTCCTGCACTGAGGTTGAACTTCTCTAAAAAGGGTTGAACAATCCATACTCAAGTGATGAAATTCGTCACCATAGCATGTGTTTCTGCAGTACAGAAGACCCCACAACATTACTACAGGTTTTGTTTTGTTACTGTGTGATGTGGTACAAGCAAAAGTTGTCAGAACCCTGAGCGTTTGGCACCAGCAGAGGCCCAGGGCTGGGACACGTGCAGAGCTGATGGTGTAGGAGCTGTTACTCATTTGACAAATAATGGTCTGTGCTGAAAACGCTGTGGACTTCGCAGAACTGGCACTGCATGCCAGAGTCCTGCTTGCTGGGAGCATCACCCGGCTCCAGTGATGATGCTGTCACAAACACAGAAGGGGGAAAGGGACGGTGGAGCGATGGCCTTTTTGACGCCCATCCCCATCACACCGGCAGCCTCTGGCGTGTCGACGGAGCCCGTCCAAAGCAAACACGCCGTGTTTGTTCAGCACACGCCGCCAGAGGAGCCTCGGTATAAGTGCGCGGGGGACAGAACAGCCGCACAGTGCGTTGCTCGGGGAAAGATGCCACAGTGTGACACCGGCTCGCTGCCGCGGGACGGCCCGCGGGGACAGGTACGGGCGGGCTCCCCGGCGGTAGCCGGGCCCGGGCAGCCGCGGGGCCTCGACGCCCTCACGTGACCGCCCCACGCCTCCCACGGTCACGTGAGGCGATCACGTGAGAGCGGGCGGCGGAGATGGCGGCGGGGCGGGTGGTCCCGCGCTGGTCCGGGGCGCTGCGGGCGGTGAGCGGGGAGCGGGGAGCGGGGCCGTCGGCCGCCGCAGCTCTTCTCACGCTCTCCCTCTGTCCTCAGGTCAGCGCCGCGGCCGGAGCCTTCCCGAGGCGTGTGAAAGTGGTGGAGGTGGGCCCGCGCGATGGGCTCCAGAACGAGAAGGTACGGGCGCCTCCCTGCCGGGTTTCTCCAGCCGAACACCCGTGATGGGCCGTAGCGGCCCAAGATGAGGGGCGTTTGCAGCGTGGCAGAGGGTTCTTGTAACTTAAAGTCATCGCTTTTCCTTCCTTCTTTCTCTTAGAACATCGTACCGACACCGGTGAAAATCGATTTAATCAATATGCTGTCAGAGACGGGGCTGCAGGTTATAGAGGCCACCAGCTTTGTTTCCCCCAAATGGGTTCCTCAGGTCAGTGTTCAAATAGGATTTGCAGTTGTTGTGTTATAAAAATGCCTATTAGTACTTCAATAGAAGATTGTACTTGCTTAAAAATCCTTGTTACTGTGGCTTGTAACGGGGCAAGAAGCAGCAAAGCCGAATTTGGGAGTGTGCAATATCCCAAGGCTTCAGTTTGGACCCTGCAAAAGAGTAGACATATGGCTCGCACACAGACAGGCAACTGTGCACACACTGGCTGGGCTGGGTAACTGAACTGTGAACCTTCACAGGGGGCAGTGCTGTTTGCTCTTTAGAGGCCTGTTTCTCTTATTCCTGACTATTTCTGTTCCTGTTTTAAAAAGAAATCTAAAAATTCCTGTTAAAATTTGCACAAGTAGGTGTTCTCACCCCTGTAACCCTTTCTGTGTTGCCTTCCCAGATGGCTGACCACACTGAAGTCATGCAAGGGATTAATAAATTGCCTGGCATTAGATACCCTGTGCTGACCCCTAACCTGAAAGGATTTCAGGCAGCGGTAAGACATGGCAGTGTCCGAATGTTCTCAGTGCCTTGTACGGGGTTGCGGTCCAAGGAACGTTTTGCTGTGTTTAAGGGTGGGAAGTGTATCTTTCCTCCTGGCAGGCTGCAGTCTCATCTCAGAGTCCCTTTACAAGGGATCATTTTGCTGGGGAAATAGGAACTTGTTGTTCATAATAGGAAATACTTTGATATGTTTTCTACTATAACAGAAAAATGGTCTATTTTAACAGAGGGCGATGCTTTCAGTCTCTCCTGACCACACCTGGCAGATGTGGCTTTACTGCCACATCTGTAACTGTAGGCTTCCTTTGAAGACGAACTTCGATGTGTTATATTTTTGCTGTGGGGTGAACTAAAAATTGGGTTATTTGGGAAGGAATTGGGAAAAATGTTTGGTTTTTATAAACCAAGAGAGCTGTAGTCATGATTGTGCTTGTTGTTTCAGCTCGCTCTAATTTCTGTTGCAGGTGGCAGCAGGGGCCAAGGAGGTGTCAATCTTTGGAGCAGCGTCTGAGGTCTTCACCAGGAAGAACATCAACTGTTCCATCACAGAGAGTTTGGAGAGGTTTGAAGAAGTGATGACTGCAGCGAGAGCAGCCAGTATTCCTGTTCGGGGGTAAGGACCTCCTGCAGTGAACTTTGAGCAGGTCATGTGGAGAGATGTAACTGCTCGGGTTTGTCTCTGCCTGCACTGTGCTGGGGAGTGGGATTTGTTCTGAACTTTACCTTCTTTTGGGGGTGTCTTTGCCCAGATAGGTGTGAGCAGATGTGAGCCAAGTGCGTTAATTTGGCAGCACCACCACACTGATGCTGTTGCAGCTGCTGGCTTGGCACAAAGCCTGTGCCAGTTGTGACTGTTTGCAGTCTTCCATATGGGTTCACCCTTTCTATAATTCTGTCTTCACCTTTACTGCATATTCTGAAATGGTAGTAACTTCTTGGCAGGCATTCCACATGGAAGTGTGTAGATCCACAAACCTGACAGTCCTCTGTACTCAGTCTTCGCAAACTTTTCATGTCCATGAAGAAGTAATTGTTGAATAGGATCATAGAATGGTTTGGGTTGGAAGGGACCTTAAAGATCATCTGCTTCCATTATGGGGTTAATAGTGTAAGCTTTGTCCACTGGTCTGATTTTTAGAATATGAAGTTAATTCTTTCATTGTGTAGAGCCTGCAAGGTGCAGCACAAGTCCTGACTAATTAGGGTGGTATAATTTCAAGTTCTCTAGCTGAAAGTGCATATTTTTTTTAACCATAGGTATGTTTCCTGTGTCCTGGGATGTCCCTATGAAGGGAAGATTTCTGCAGCTAAAGTTGCAGAGGTGAGTTCATCATAAATACGAACAGAATTTCCAAGTGTTTTTGGGCTCCCTTGAATGAATATGGGCTGGGCATTGAGGGCTGGAGGCTATGTCAAACCATTGACCCAAAGTCTGGGGGAGGTTTCAGCTGTGTGAAACAGGTGAGGGAATTCAGGGAAGAGTCTGTTGTCCCCAGGGCTGTTGTGACCCAGGGAGGCACACTTTGGTTCCTCTGTACGGTGGCTCTCCACCCCTGGGGAGAGCAGTGACAGAGCTGCAGTCAGCAGCTTGGCTTTTGGACAGGTCTCAAAGAAGATGTACGCGATGGGATGCTATGAGATTTCCCTGGGGGACACCATTGGCGTTGGGACACCAGGGAGCATGAAGGAGATGCTGGCAGCAGTCATGAAAGAGGTGCCGGTCGGGGCTCTTGCTGTACACTGCCACGACACATATGGGCAAGCCCTTGCCAACATCTTGGTAGCGCTTCAGGTAAGACTCCTGCTTTGAAGTCCAGCATCTTTCCTTGAGTTTCTCCTGTGCTTGTGAACTGTGGATCTGAGAAGCAGGACCACTGTGTGTCCTTTAAGAGATGCTTACTGATAGTGTTTTTGTTTGCAGATGGGCGTGAGTGTGTTTGATGCATCTGTTGCTGGTCTTGGAGGCTGCCCCTATGCCAAAGGAGCTTCAGGGAATGTTGCTACAGAGGACTTGGTGTACATGCTGAACGGCATGGGCATCCACACGGTAAGCAGGGGCAGCCTTTGCTTGCAGCAGCAGAGCCTCTTGCTTGATGGCTCTGTTTGGGCTTCAGTGCGGGGTTCAAAACAGTCCTGGGAGCCTAAGCGTAGCACAATCGCTCTAGCTCTGCTGCAGGATCAGCCTGACTGGGCCTGAGGGCCATGTATTGCTAACTCCACCTGCCAGAGCATTTCCTTCTCTCCCTTTTTCAGCACTCTGCAATTTAACCCTCATGCTCACAATCACATAGAGAGCAGTAGGCACCTGGGGCCTTTTTACAGTGCTCTACAGCCACCCTCACCCTTGCTGGTCTCTCCTAGCAATGCTGGTTGTTACTGGCATAACCACAACCAAGACATGGCCTGTCTTTTGTTCCCTGCAGGGTGTGGATCTGCAGAAGCTGATGGACACGGGCACATTCATTTGTAATGCTCTCAACAGACGAACCAATTCCAAAGTGTCCCAGGCGTCTTGCAGACTGTGATACTGAACAGAGTTTCTCCTTTGATCAAGTAAAAAGCAAGGATCTGGTGCTGGCCAGGTTTCCCCTCTGGTCTGCTGCCTCTGAACCTCAGTGGTCCTCCTCCGTGCTTAGGAGGAAACATGTAATCCATCAGAATCTGCGAACAAAATCAGAATGCTGTGTCCAGCCATGGAGATAGCCATTGCCTTTGGGAAGGGGGGGGACGTGGATGGTCTGAAGCAAAATAGTGACTGCACGCCTGGCCTCCCTGCAGAGGTACAGCTTCAGGCACTGGCTTGGACAGTGCCTGGTAGCTTCTGCCTCAGCGTGTGTTGCTGTAGACGGCCAGCAAAGGTATAAAGCACAGCTTTCCCATTCGGAGCCTGTCTCCAGGTCAGGCTCGACCCTTCTTCCGTTCTCTTGCCTTGCTATGGGTGTTAAGGTGGAGAGTGAAAGGCTCCGCTTCATCCCGGTGTTGGGGCAGCCTTGGCCCTTCTGTCTTGGCAATTAGGGGTTGTAACAAAGGGCTGTATCTGTTGTAAGGTACTTTTAAATATTGGGAGTAATAAACACGTTATTTAATTCTAAACTATCAGAAAGCCAGTTTGAGCCCATTAAAGCGCCTTGGTGGCTGGTTTGGTTCCAAGCGCCTCTTCCACCTGCACCCAGCATGGAAACCCTGTGTGGCCGTGGCCAGCGTGACCCGTGCCGTCTAGGACCCACGCGTGCTCCTCGCTCGGACGGGTCCCGGGCAGCCGCCGCGCTCCCGCCGCTCCCTGATCCGCTGCGGCGATTCCACAGCCCAGGACGCCGATCGGGATCGGGCGGGGGGTCCGGCCCGGGGCTCAGTTCGCGCCGCCGCCCACGGGTGTCTGCCGAGGCCCCGCCAGGGGGCGTGAGCGCCGCACCTCGCGGTGCGCGCCTCGGTGGCGTAGCGCATCCCACGGGAGAGCGGCGGGAGGGAGGCGGGAGGGAGGCGGCCCCTCCTCTTCGCGCGGGGGTGGCGGAGCTGGAGAAAGCACGGGGAACGGCGGGAAAAGGGCAGGACTGGCGCCCCTGAGGAGACCGGCGGAGCCCCCGCCGCTGTGCCGAGGGAGGAGTCGGCCTGAGGCGTTTGTGCTATAGGGTGCGGGCGCCGGCAGGGTCTCGCCTGGATTTAACAGGCAGGAGGAGGATTTTTCCCTCGGGTGCAGGTGTCGGTGAAGCCTCCGCGTGCGGGAGGCGGGACCCCGCCCAGCCGGATGTCCTGGCGCAGGGAGCGCGCGCAGGGAGCGCGCGCAGGGAGCGCTGACGTGACAGCGCCGAGTCCCGCCTGCCCCTTCCCGCTGTCGCCGCTGTCCCGGGCGGCTCCCCGCACTCAGCGCCTTTGCTCCCCCAGGGAACCATGGCAGAGAAGATCCTGGTGACCGGCGGGGCTGGCTACATAGGCAGTCACTGTGTGCTGGAGCTGCTGGAGGCTGGCTACGTCCCAGTGGTCATAGACAACTTTCACAATGCCATCCGAGGTACGGGAAGCCTCCATCCCTTCCCGTGCAAAGGGCTTGCCCGCTCAGCCTGTGCCAGGACCTCCAGCTATCCCAGCATCTGCTTCGCTCCCTTCCATCCCCACAGGGGCAGACGCGCTCCCTGAGAGCCTCCGGCGTGTGCAGCAGATTGTGGGCCAGCCCATCGTCTTCCAAGAGCTGGATATCACTGACGAGACAGCGCTGCAGGAGCTCTTCAGTAAGGTGAGAGCCCAAGGTGGCCTCCTGAGCTCCAAGGGGTTTCTACTGGGGGTGGGAGCCAGGTGGGAGAGGTGGACTGGTCAGGAGCTGAGCCCCCAAAGCAGTGCTGAGGGAATGCTCTGCCAGCAGATATTCCTCTGGGCTGGTGAGACCACACAGGCTGGCTGAGTGGAACTCCTGAGGAGACTCTGACTGGTTTCTGTCTGAAGCTTCTGTCTCCTAATGCTAAGCTTACTCTCCTTCTGCAGCACCGTTTTTTGGCTGTGATGCACTTTGCGGGGCTGAAGGCTGTGGGGGAGTCTGTGCAGAAGCCCCTAGAATACTACAGGGTGAACCTCACTGGCACCATTCAGCTGCTGGAGGTGAGCAGAGCTGGGAGGCAGCGTGCAGTGCTCGGGGCCCTTCCGGCTGATGGCCACTCCCTGTGCCCAGGCTCAGTCCCAGGGGCACGGTGGTGCCTGCGTGGCAGGAGCTGGAAGGTGTGGAGCTCACTAGCTTAATGGCTGCTGGTCCCTGCTCCCCAGACCATGAAAGCCCATGGCGTGAGGAACATAGTGTTCAGCAGCTCTGCCACTGTCTACGGGGACCCCAAGTACCTGCCCCTGGATGAGAACCACCCTGTTGGGGGCTGCACCAACCCTTATGGCAAATCCAAGTACTTCATTGAGGAGATGATTCAAGATCTCTGCAGAGCAGAGAAGGTGAGGAGCTGCCCAAAGCCCCATGGGGCTGGGAACTGAGGTCTTTTTCCAGTGGAATGTGCTGGGGTGACCAGGCAGTGCTGCACAGCACTACACCCTCCCCAGGCACCCACGATGTTTCTCCCCAGGACTGGAACGCTGTTCTCCTGCGCTACTTCAACCCCGTTGGTGCCCACGAGTCAGGCATGATTGGAGAAGATCCGCAGGGGATCCCAAACAATCTCATGCCCTATGTGGCACAGGTACTGCGCTGCTGCAGCTGGTCGGTAGCCCCCGGCTCACAGTGCCTGTGTGGGCCACAGGCTGACGGGGCGCTCTGGGTTTGTCCCTCTATGCAGGTGGCAGTGGGGCGCCAGGAATTCCTCAGTGTGTTTGGGAATGACTACAAGACGGATGATGGAACAGGTGCGTTGCAGAACAAGCAGAGCAGAAACACCCCATCCCCTGGAGCAGCTATCGCAGCTCCCCAGCCTGGCTGTGCCCTGAGCAGGAGAGCTTTGCACTTACCATCTCTGTCCCCATAGGTGTCAGGGATTACATCCACATCGTGGATTTGGCCAAGGGCCACATTGCTGCTTTGAAGAAGCTGAAGGAGAACTGTGGCTGCAAGGTACCAAAGGGGCTGTTGTCCAGTGTGTGGGGCCAGGGGAGCCAAAGGGGGAGCCTGGCCTTTCTGCTCTTGCTAAAGAAGCTGACCCACATCCCTTTTCCTCCTCCCAGATCTACAACCTGGGCACAGGCACTGGCTACTCCGTCCTGCAGATGATCCGGGCCATGGAGAGAGCCTCAGGGAGGGAGGTGAGGTCAGACTTACAGCCTACAGGGCCAGTTGCTCCCACAGGCCCCTGCTCGCCACCCCAAGCCCTTGTTGCTGTAGCAGCTGCTGCCACTTCTCCTTCAGCTCCCAGGTCTCGGGTGAGTCCCCATACAGTGAGGGCCAGGAGCCCCCAGACCCCACGGTGTTGCTTTCCCTGCAGATCAAGTACAAGATCACGGGCCGGCGGGAGGGAGATGTGGCCTCATGCTATGCTGACCCAGCACTGGCTGAGCGTGAGCTGGGCTGGAAAGCTGCCTTTGGCCTGGACAAGATGTGTAAGAGCGTCCCCATCCCCAGCATGCTGTGAGCCACAGGCTGCCCCTCTCCCATCCTGCCCCTCACCACCGCTCTCTCCCTGTTGCAGGCGAGGACCTGTGGCGGTGGCAGCTGCAGAATCCCACGGGCTTCAGCAAGAACTGAGCCACGGCCCTAGGGCTCACCTGGCTGCTGTGGGCTCCTCTGGGCCAGCCTCCCCTGTGGCCCCAGTGAGGCTGTCATCATCCTGGGTGCCACTCCAGCTGCATCTCCTGCCTCTTGCGTGGGGCAGGATGGCAGGTGCATCCTCAGCCTCTCCACTCCTCATTCCCCCAGGTTGTTTGCATCTCATAGAGCAGAAACAAGGCAAAGCAGAGTCAGGGCCCAGCTTTGGCAGTGAGGGCACGAAGTCCCCTTGTGGGAATGGACCAGGGTGGTGGCAGCCTCAGCAGGGAGAAGGCTGGGCCCTGCAGCCACTGCTGGGCTCTCCCTGTGCCCTAGGAAGCGGCCGTATTGAGTCCTGTTGGGCACAAACTGCCGAGAACCCTCCCTGTTCCCTGCTGCAGCTGGCCCCAGCCCACCTGGCTCTAGGAGCAGGAGGTGCCTGGTCTCAGAGGTAGCCAGGGCACCCACTGCCTCCTGCCTAGGGGGCGCTGTTGAGCACCTAGCTCATGGCCTCGGGCCCCAGGAACCCCTAGGATCCCCATTCCCACAGGGACCAGCCACATCCCAAAGCCACCATGGTTAATTTCCCCGGCCCAGCTGCACTGGGAGAAGGCCCTGATGGCTGTCAGGGCCTGCTTCTCTCCTTCCTGCCCCCATTCTGGTTTTGGTGTCCAAACCTCATCTCCCCCTTGCTCTTCCAGGCTGGAGCACAGAATCACAGAATAACCAGGTTGGAAGAGATCCACTGGATCATCGAGTCCAACCATTCCCACCAATCCCTAAATCATGCTCCTAAGCACCTCATCTACCCTAACCTTAAACACCTCCAGGGTCGGTGACTCAACCACCTCCCTTGGCAGACCGTTCCAATGCCTAACCACCCTCTCCGTGAAGAACTTTTTCCTAATCTCAAGCAGCCCCTCTTGCCATTAGAGCTGAAGGTGTCTGGTTTTGCTCCCGTGTTGCCTGTGGCAGCTGCTTCTGTAATCATGTTGCCAAAGGCTGCCCAGGAGAAGGCTCTGCTCAGCTGTTAAATACTGGTCCTATTTATTACTGGCGGCTCTAACAGGTTCAGTAGACAGTGATGACGCAGTCAGCCTGGTATGGTGTCAGTGGGATTAATATCTTATGCTACTAAATTATGAATTGAGCCTTTGATTTGTTCTTAAATAAACTTTCTTACTTTCTCACTGGCAGCTCTGTTCTGCTTCCGTGCAACCAGAGCCACCGTCCCTGGGGCCTGGCTCTAATCCACTTCCTCTGAACCTCCGTTACAGAGGTGCTGATGGTGCTTCCTGCCCAGCCACAAGTAATACCATTTCAGCTCTGGGAGAGGTTTACCATTTATTTAACCTTGTATCTGACTCTGTGGATCACACACACAAAAACCCCAAACATTTACAAGGAAGACAAAAGAGATAGAGAAGAAATAATAAAAGCTCTTTGAGGAATGGAGAGAAGCCATTCTCCCTCCCGGGTCCTCAGCACAGCCTCAGCCAGGCACGTGCTGCTCAGGCGGGAAGTTAGCAGGAATGCTCTGCAAAGGGGCCAGTGCAGCCTCCCGCACCATCCCCAAGGATGGCCACGAGTCCCCGCTGGCCCCTGCCACGCACACAGTTCCAGTTCACAGTCAGATAGGTCAGTCTGTCTGTCTGCCACCCCTTGGTGGCCTGCAGGGAGCTGTGTTCCCATCCCAGATGGCACCTCTCACCTCCCCACCTGCCCAATGCACAGAGGGGAAGACACAGCAGCTTTCAAACAGACAATGTAGAAGGAACAGCAGGACCGAACCCCCAAAGTAGAGGAAGAGCCAAGCTCCTCCCAACACCAGCAGCAAGTTTGCTGGTTTGAGACTTCCAAAAATGGGGGGAAAAAAACCAAACCTCAACCCAAGAAACCAACCAAGAATAAGTCTGACAGATCCAACTCTCCAGAGAGCAGGTTATTGCTTTGTGCATCCCAGGCGCAAAGGGCAGGGCAGGAGCAGAGCCCTGTGGCACCAAGCACCACCCCCACTCCAGAGCAGCCCTTGCCCTTGGGAAGTACTGGCCCCAGTGCAGCAGGGCTGGCCACAGCCCACGGGCAAGGGCTCTGTAGGGCAAGGGGTGCTCAGGGCATTGACCCACGTGCAGCCAGAGAACGTGAGAGGGAGCAACGATCCTCGGGGAGAGGGGAGGGTGTGGTGGTGGTTTTCCTTAAAAGATGCATGCAGCTCCAGCCTAGAAGGCCTAGCAGAGCCGTGGGCTCAGCCCGTGGAGGAGAGGCAAGGAGACAGCAGCGCTGCTCAACAGCGAGGGGGAAGGGGCAGCCAGCAGCTCAGCCATGGAGGAGACTCGGGGCCATGCCCCAGCCACCACCCAGGAGGACAACCCGCGGCTGCAGCCTCCAGCCTGCCAGATGAGGGAGCCCAGGGAAAACAGGCGATTGTACATGGAGAGACCGACAGAACCCACAGCCTTGGCCCTGGGGAGCATGGAGACCACGGCACTGCCTTGCAGGATGGGGCATAGCAGCACCTGGGTGTTCCATGCTGGTGAGATGATAGCCGGGAGCAAACTTGCTTCCTCGAGCTGTGCCAGGAGACTCTCCTCTCCTTCCTTGGGCCAGCTGGAGTCCAAAGGGAAGAAGCAGCAGCAAGACAGACGTTAAGGACCAGGCCAGCACTAGGCAGGTTCCCTGGCAAAGCTGCTTGGACGCTGGCTTTAAATGGCAGCGCTTTGGGCCTCGGGGCACAGAGCTGGGCTGAAGGAGCAGATGCCTCTGGGACCCCTGCCAGGCTAAGGAGGAGATTGTAAGAGCAACAGGAGAAGGAGGAGGAAAGAGGTGATTATCTTGAGGGCAGAGCTGCCACAAGCCAAGGGCTGAGGCTGCTGGAGCTGGGTGTGAACCAGCAGGGGAGTGTGCGTGTGCGACAGAACTGGTGCCCCATGTGAGATGGTGCCGGAGTTGCGTGGATGCCTTTCTGCCAGCCCTGAGAGACAGGGTGGCCTTTGGTGGTACCAGCCCAGAGCAGAGCTGCTCCCTGGGCCTCGAGTTGCTCGCAGGAGAGTCCCAGGTTCCTGAGCTCTGATGAAAACCTGACTCAGGTGACTCTGTGAGTCACCTGAGCAGAGGCCAGGTCAAAGGCAGAGGAGAAGCAGGGCGTGCTTGGGGGCAGTGAGGATGCTCCAGCCCTGCCCTCTGCCCACACCGCTCCTCCGGCCGCACGGGGACACGTCCCACCCCTAATACTGTTAAAGAAAACACCAGTCCCAACAACAACCCCATGCCATGCCAGACCCACAAACTGTGGTGCCTGAACGGGGAGTCAAGGGGATGGTGATCCCCATGGAAACTTGCTTGGAGCAAGAGGAGAGAAAAGGCCACTCAAAGACTCGCCTTAGACAGCTCCAATCTCAGCTCCAAGAGCAGCAGGGAGAGACGGGGCACCCCCAATGAAGAGGACATGGTATGAAGAGGGAGAGGCAGGGGCCAGAGGTGCGGCAGGAGGTGCAGTGGGTGCCATGGCTTCTGTTTGTAGTGGGCAGGTCACGGGGGTAAGATCAGCAATTGCGACCTTGGTGTCCTTCCCCGCAACAGTCTCAACTGGCTCCACTTAGACCCGGGGCAGCAGCTTCTCAATGAACTCCTTCACCGCCATCATCTCCTGTGGAGAGTACAGAGCCCATCATGCCAGGCCTCCTCAAGGGCAGTGCCCTGCCCTGAGGCTGCGCAGCCTTCCCTGAGCGAATCGGGGAATAAACACATCCCATATTTTCTGGACTTGGCCATTTCCATGCCCTGCCTGACCCACTGTGCCGGGGTCAGTTCTAAAAGCGAGAGCAGCCCCTGGCAGCCCCATTCCCTCTCTCCACCCCCACACTGACCTGAGGACACGAACTGTGCATCACACCGGGGTAGGTTTTGAACTGGACCTTGGTGGGGGTGACAACAGATTTCAGCTTCTCAGCAGTGAGGGCCCCAAAGCGGACGGGGATCATGGGGTCCATCTCCCCGTGGCACTGCAGGATGGCAATATCCTTGTTCACACCATTATTTGCTGCCTGCAGTGAGGAAGGAAGCGCTCAGGAGAGGGGATCCCCTGTGGGAAACAAGGCAGGTGCTTTCTCTGCATCCCCACGCACATTCCTGGGCAATCCCCTCTTCACAAGGGAGGTGGAATAGCTGCTCACACAGCACCTGCCACCAAATGCTGCTTCCCACATAGCCCTGGGGCAGCAGACACTCCGACAGAGTGGAGGCAGAGCCCTGGTGTCTCCTGTGCCCTCAATCTGTCCCAGGAGCAGGGGTGTAGGATTAAGCCCTCACCACAGGCCCCTCATGCCTCCAGCCAGCTTGAGGCTCACACTGCAGCAAATTCTGGAATGAAAAATCCACCCCCACAGACACGCATGGTGGCAGCGGCAAAGGTACCTGCGGGAAAGCCTTGTGCAGCGGGAGCCAGCAGCTGAGTGCCACGATGCCAGCCAACTGGTGCTGGCAGGTGAGAGCCGTGTACAGTGACAAGGCACCGCCCTGCAGCAGAGAAGGAAGGTCCTTGAGGACCACACAGGATCCATGGCCCCAGGACACCCACCACCCACCCACCTCCCTGCCGTGGATGCTTGCTTTGAGGGGTGTCTTTGGAGAGGGAAAAGGGAACCCAACCCTCAGCTGGCTCTGCCACAGCCCAGCTCACCTGCGAGAAGCCACCAAGGATGATGCGGTTGGGTGGGATCCCATTCTTCATCTCATGCTCAATAATTGCTTTAACTGGAAAATGACAGAGAAACGCATCAGTGAGAGGCAGGGGGTGCTGCAGGGCAGGACCTCAGCCCTGATGGTGCACACACGACACTCAGTGTGTCAGGGAGAAGAAGCCAAAGCTCCCAGGACCAAATGCATCTGTCTTCACCCAGAGAGAACATGGGCTGAGATCACAGGACAGCAGAAAGGAAGGAGAGGTGGAAAGAAAGCATCTGCTCCTGCCTGAGTGAGGGAGATGCACCTAGGAGCTCAGCACTACCCCCTCTCCAAAGCTTCTTACTGTTTTCTGCGGCTTTCTTGATCCCAGCTTCATCTTCAGGTGCATCAGGAGTCAACCCCATCAGATCAAACCTGGAAGAAGCACGAGGTCAGCTCCAAAACTCTCCCACCACCTGGGGAGGTGGGAGCCAGGGATGCTCTGCACTTTCCCTGGCTCCTGCAAGGCACTGGATTCTGGCTTTTCAGTGCCCCCCATCCCTCTAAGTCCCCAAAGTTCCCACCCACACTTGCTGCCCAAAGCACTGACCAGGAGGGCATAACCATCTTCATGTTGAGGGTCACTGGGATCCGGGGCCTGTGGAGAAAAGCGTTTTGAGTGGTTTAGTTCAAGTGCAAGAGAAGAAAACCTGAGCCAAGGGGAGCAGGGTGCCCGTCCCTCCTGCCTGCAGCCACAGGACACCAATCCCAAGGGACAGCAGCGGGCCAGTGCCACCAGGCCCAGCCTGGGGGCTGCAAGGTGACCCCAGGGATCACCCTGAGTCCTGAGGTGATCTCAGCTGAGTTGGCAGCTCCAGGGTGTTGCCAAACAGCCTGCCAATGGAGGAGAGCACCTGCATCCCTGTGTTTGCTGCTGCCAAGCCAGAAGATGCTGACAGAGCTGCTGGGATGGGATACATGGAAGCCAAGGCCCTGCTGCCAGGGATGCCACTGCAGCACAGCTCAAGCAGCACGGTGAGCGTCCCCCTGAACAGGCTGCTGTCGACACTCGGGACACATGGGTGAGCATTTTCCATTCCTCCTGCCTGATTAGTGAGACGGGAAAGGAGCTCTGGTGCCTTTGACTTTCACTGCGGCCATCAGGGAAGAGACGGAGAAGAGGAGGAGAGAGAAAACAGACTCAGAGCGGCAGCTGCCGTGCTCATCAGCTTTGTGGGGAACCAAGCTGCCTGCAGGCAGAAACAGGGCTACGGCCCTGCACAAATGGCCACAGCAGGGCAGTCAGCTCAGAGCACAGCCCCACAGGTAGGTCAGGGCACCCAATAGCCTTGGCAGTTGACACCAGCATCACAGCCTGCCCTGGGCTCTTGCTGACACCAGGACAGCACTTACGCGTGAGGGCAAATGTACTTCACGTAGGGCAGGCGGATGGAGGAGAGCGCGTCAGCCCAGCTGTGCCTGCAAAGAGAGGAGGGAGGTCAAGGACTGCCTGAGCACCCTGGAGCATGCCGGCAAAGGCAAGGGATTTCCCCCATGGACAGGTTTTCTCCAAGGCTGCTGGCCCACTGCCCCTGCTCAAACGTTATTTTACTAGGCTCTGCCCACCCCGGCAGCCTCAATCCACAAGGGAGAATCTCTTGTTCAGGCAGAAGCCTTCTGTTTACTGCTGTGTCTCTTGCTGTTCTCTAAGGTGGCCTTGCACATTACAGATTCACAGTCCTGTAGACACAACCCAGCTCCCACAGACTGGAAAAATTGCAGTGCTTATCTGCTTGCCTAACAAAAGCAGAAAAACAAGCCCACGGGAGGCAGGGGGCTGCATGGCCGCTGGGATCATAGATATTCAAATACCGACAGTGACTGGCTGGCAATTCCTAGTGAGGGCAGTGCAGGCTCAGTCATCGGAGCGAGTTCAAAGCCCCAGACAAATACTGGAGCTGCCCCTGGGGAGAGCAGCACTGGTGCCTGCAGGAATCGGATGGGCCCACATTCAGCACAGCATGCATCAGAGCCAGCTCCAGGAATACTCACCCTGTGTCTCCCAGGCCATGTAAAAAAATGACCTGTTAAATTAAGCAGAAAAACAAAAGAATTAGCTGGTGTGAGAGCTGGGGGCCTGGGAGAGAGCAGGGCTGGGCTCGTGAGGACACGGTAAAAGGCCACTTGGTCACTAACTAGAGAAGACTCAAAGAGGCAGAAATTATCTGATGTCAATGACACATCCCTGCAGCTCTGCACGTGACGGATGGATGGAACAGGCACAACATCATCACCATCACTGCATCACAGGGCCTGCTATCGCAGACAGACTCACGGGTGCTGCCAGCCCCTTGGCTGCCCAGCATAGCATAGGGCAGGAAGCGACAGATCGACATGGCACCACACTGAGCTGAGGCCAAGCTGGCCAAGAACTCACAACACCCACTCCCCTACAGGCTTTCATCTAAGGCCAAGCAGCCCCTATGCGATGGTGAGCAGAGAGAGAGCAGCCTAAGGGGCCCTAGGGAAGGACAGTGGATTTATTTTGGGGCATTTGCTTTAAAAACCTAAGCAGCCAAATCGGATCCAACTCCCACTGACTTCCCTGCAGGTCAGGCCCCACTGCAAGGCTCTGCCCATGCTTCCACGCTGGACCAAGCACCAGAAACAAATAGCCCAGCCCAAAGCACAGCTACTTTTTCCCAGCAAGAGAATCACAGAATCAAAGAATAACCAGGTTGGAAGAGACCCACCAGATCATCGAGTCCAACCATAAGAAGAAGAAGAAGACCCTGCTGGACCCACAATTCCTTGGTGCACTCAGATGGACATCTGAGGAGCTGAGGGATCACAGGGTCTGCTTGTGGCTCCTCTAAACCCCACAGAAGCAGCTCCTTATCTGCAAGACTGCTAAAAGGGAAGAGGTGGGTGAGGCAGGAAGGACTGAGCCTTACCGCGGCAGTCTCCCGCTCTGCCCCTGAGACCGTCACTGCGTCAGCGAGGAGGGGGACAGACATGTTGTTACCACACATACACTGAGAGGGACTCGGACACTGCACCTGCAGGACAGAGGGACAAAGATACAGCAGGGAAATACTCCCTTTGTCTCACCGGGCAACAATTTGCTCCAGAAGGACGAGCTCTCTGGGGGAAAATTAAAGAGTATGTGAAGGCTTTGATGTTTAAGCCCTCAGGACAGCTCTGCTCCGTCCTTGGTCTGGGAGCACTGGAGAGTCAGGAAGCAAGCAACAAACACTTCCCACACCACAGCACCACATGCATGCGAGGGGAGACGCATGTGTGGGGTGTTGGAAGTGATAAAATTAGCTCTTTCTGCTACACCTCAAAGCCAAAGTTATTTCTGTGACTGCAACGACATGGGCAGAGCACAGCCGGGCAGCATCAGCAACCCTTCCCAGCTGCCAGCAGAGCCACAGAGAAGCCTAACCCACATCTGCTTGGACGGGGAAGCAGGAAACGCCAGCACATGGCAGCACAGGCTTCACATTATTAATAAAACATCCAGCCCTCTTTCACGGGTCTGTTTAGAGATAAAACAGGGCATCTGGGTGCTGTCCAGAGACCCAGCCCCGTGACACCCCCGCGCAGCAATTGCATCCTTGTCGCTCTGTGCCAGCGGCTGCCATCCCAGCACCGTGGCCTCCTGCGCCTCCCAGGCCCCGGCAGTGTTTGCTCCTGGGTCACGACTGGCAGCTCGAGGCCGGTTTCCAGGTGTTCAAGGCCAGGTTGGATGGGCCTTAGGCAGCTTGATCCAGCGGTAGGCGTCCCTGCCCATGGCAGGGCGTGGAAATTGATGGGCTTTGAGGTCCCTTACAACCCAGACTATTCCGATTCTACGATTCCAGCGCTGCCGCCAGCCCGGGGACCGCACTCTGCTCCTGCCAGCTCCGTCTCGGTGGGTCCCGACGGCCCGGGGCCTCCAAGCACCGAGCCTCCTTCCGATTAACGCGCCTGGCGGGGCCGGGGCGGCGGGGGACGCGGAGACCGTGGAGACCGCGGGAGCCCGGAGACCCGCGTGGCCGCCCCGCCCCGTCCAGCCCAGGGCCCCCGCCCATGTGCCGACCCCCAGTGGTTCCCCCCCTCCCTCGCCCCGGTGGTTCCGCCTGGGGCCGCTCCCCCGTCCGTTTTACCCCCCCGGCTCCCGTCCCCCGTCCCCCATCTCCCACCTCTGCCCCGGTGGTTCCGCCCGGTGCCGCTCCCCAAGTCTGGTCCCCGTCCACCCCCGCCCCGGTGGTTCCTCCCGCGCCCACCTCTCCGCGGTCCCGGCGCGCACTCCACCCGGCTTCCCCGGCGCTCCCCGACCGGAAGTCCCGTCCAAGCGGCGAGCGCACCGGAAGTGACGCAGCCCCACCCGACACCAAGAGCGGCGCCGCGCGCTTTTATTGCGGGGAAAGGAGCGGCCCGAGGCACCGGCACCGCGCTCGGGCACAACCAGGGCTGGTCCCGCCGCCGTTGCGGCCCGGCCGCTCCGTCAGGAGATGAAGGGGGTCTGCGGTGTGATCGGCTCTGAGCGGTGATCCGCGGGGTTCGGCGACGCCTCGTAGCTGCAGATGGTGACTTCGTGGCGATGGGCCTGCACGGGGACCGCGTGTCAGCGCCGAGCCCCGGCCCCTCCCGGAACAGAAACCCCCTCCCGCGGCTCCCTCGCCACGAGCTAAAGCCTGTTAAGCACAGTCTCGCTCATCTCCCTCTCACCTACCTCCGTCCACTCTCCTTTCAGACCTATATAAAAAATCTTCGTTGTCTCTGCTCCAAAGTTCCTTGGGAAGTGGATGGAGAGGTGGTGAACATTGGAGAAACGGGCAATTCTGAAAGAAAATACGCTCTGAAACCAGAGTTCTGTGTACCAGCTGCCCCTCTGCTGCTCTGCCACCTTCTTGGCATGGTTCCTCAGCCCCTCTCTGTGTGTAGCTCCTGCCCCAATCTTTGGAAGCAAATGATGAGGGTGTGGGAGGAACAGCTTCCCTCACCCTTGCGGTCAGCGGGCCAGCAACAACCTGTCACCGGGGATGCAGGAGCAGGGGACACGACACCGAAGTGATCCTGCACCCCAAAAAGCCCTGGGGCACAGGCACTCCCTGGCTCTACGGAGGACGTCGTCAGAGCAGAGGTCACACCTGACAAGGGCAGGACGAAGCCAGGGAGGCAAATTCTCCTCTGAGCAGCTTGAGGATGCAATGGAAGGGACTGCCCTCTGCTAACACTACCCTAAAATAGGGCAGCACACCAGCAGGCTGGATGGATTGCAGTGCCTGTGCACGGGGGGAGCAGCCTAGGGCACACGGAGCCTCTCATACTTGGTGGGGTACTCCAGCTCGCCTGTCAGATCGCGGTTCAGGCTGAATGTCTGCTCTGCTTCCCTGGCTGTGTCATCAAAGGACATGTGAGGGATGTTCTTGAACCTGTGAAGATAGTGAGCAAACCCAGGAAGTTATTAACATGCAGCTCAGCTAATTGGCTTCCTCCCGTTCGTCAGCACTACCCAGATTCTTCTCGGAATTGCTTTGTTGTCTAGGGGAGAAAACACCAACACCACCGCAAAGCATCATCCAGAATACTCAACGTGCTGATGTGCTAACAAGGAAGAGCAGGAAACAGAGATGGATATCTTGGCATGCTGCAGTCCATAACAAAACCCAAACCCTAGCACAATGCAGACCACAGGAAACAGGAGCTTGATGAAGATTAATTTCTTCCTTCACAGCAAGAACTGCAAAGTGCTTGCTACACTCTCATTTAATATACAAAACAAGGCAGCTTTGGGAGAGATCTCTCTTTTCAGGAGCCAGAGCAAGACACGTGGCTCTGCATGGCCAGACCACTGCCAGGAGTCTGACGAACCTCATTTGGCTGCCAGACACCCCATCAGTTGTGTCCTGCCCTGGCCTCAGATTCCCTCAGAGCACAACCCTCTCATCTGCCAAGCCTCACGCAACCTGCTGAGCCAGCAGCTAGTGCAGGTTCTGCAACCAAACATCCACTTCTCACTAAAGCCAGAGCCTTGTTTCTCCAGGGAAAGGCAGCAAGCAGCCATGCTGCTCCCCAGATCAGCCTGGGTTTCCATCTCCTCCTGAGGCCTTGGAATGACAGAGGTGTCACTGCTCCCTCCCATGCAGCGCCGCCCTGTTCCTGACCAGCAGCTCCCTTTGCGCTCCAGTGAATTCAGGCTCATTTCACTCACAGCCTCATCTCCGCTGGATGCGTTCCATCATCTTCTCCCATCACCATCACCCCTTTTAACTTCACGTTGCCCGTAAACCTGCCGAAAGATGCAGGAGCACCGTTTCCACTCGGTTCTCTCCAGACCAGTGCCGGTCGTGGGTACGCAGGGACGGGGCTTCTGCCCTGGACACAGTGGCACGGAGCAGTCCCGGGAGCGTGGGGGGAACTCACGGGACGTTGAACAGCAGCTCCTCGTCGTCATCGCTTTCCACGAACTGGGGGGAGAGGAGACAGAGCGGGTCAGCCCGGGCCAGCGGGGCTCTGGGGCAGGGGGTGCTCCGGGCCTAGGTGCTCTGGGGTAGGGGTCTCCAGGACGGGGTGGTCCCGCACTGCCGCGTTCGCCCCCGCGCCGCCCGGTGTCCCCCCCCCGGCCCCACCTGGGCGCGGTCGCCGCGTTGATCCCAGGCGCGGAAGACGAGGGCGCCGCTGCCCTCCCGGCGCTCGTTGAGGCACTGCAGCCGCTGCCGGTCGATGCGCAGGTAGAGGCCCCAAGCCGCGCCGCGCTCCCCTCCGGCCGCCGCCGCCTCCCGGCAGCAGCAGCAGCGACCGGGACCGTGCGCCATGGCCGCGGCACTGGCCCCGCCCATCGCCCCGTGACCCCGCCCCCCTGAGCCCCCCCGCCCCTCGGACCGGGCTCCGCTGCGGCCGCGCCGCAAGAATCCCCGGTGCTCTCGTGGCGCGGCCGCAACGGAGCCCGGTCCGAGGGGCGGGATTCCCAGCCCGAGGCCCCGCGGGACGGTAACGGCTCTCGCTCAGAGACAAAGCAGGCGTAGGCGGTCCAGTGTTTGGCTTTTATTGAGACATGGGTTTTCTCTGCTCATATAACTTATCTAATTAAAATATTCATCTCCGTTACCACAAAAAGGAACATAGAAAATCCTATGTACACGATCGGGGCCGCAAATCAACCCCCCGAGGCGCCCCCTCCCCGGCCCCCGCGTCCAGTCCCAGAGCTAACACAGCAGCAGAGCTCGGGCTGGGTGCTGGGCCTCCCACCCAGCCTCTGCTGCCCTCCTCGTACGGAGGAGGGAGAGCGGCGAGCGCAAGGGGCAGCGAAAGAAAATCTATTGGTACCCAATTAAAAAGACAGCAAAATTAAATACAGCAAAAAGGCAAGAGGATGAGCCGTTGTTTTACAGTACAACACACACCAAAATGCTGCACGGTGACATTAAAGCATTTGGGACTGCAACAAACCCACAGCATAGGACAGGCCGAGAATGTTGTTCCAAGACCTTCAAAGTAAGAAGAGAACAGTGCAAATAAGCAACAGGCGTGTGTTCAGAATGGCTAAAAGATGGAGAGAAAGGAAGAAAGAAAAAAGGAGAAAAAGAAAGCAGCAAGAAAGAAACCAACACAAATCAGCAGCACAGAGGGATTTTCCTGAAGCCCTGCAGGGAAGATGAGGATTCCCCCGTCACCACACACAGACAACTCCACTGGCTCAGGATTTCGCAGCCACAGAAAGCTGAGCTTCTCAAGAGCTGTCAGTACCAAGCATCCATTACCAACACCTTTTCCACCCAGACAGCAAAGTCCTTGGGCAGCAAACAGCTTGGGACAGGAGCAGCACCCCCCTTTCTGATTCCGCTAGACCTCTGAGAGCTAATAGAGGCTGTTCCTGACCACCCTGGTCCAACCAGCTCCATCCTCTGCTTCCAGGCAGACGTAAACCACAGACACCTTCTCCTCAGTTAGGTTTCCCACAGAACAGCAAGTGATGAGTTGCGTCCGGCTCATTTGTTGCTGCAGCCATGCCTGAAATCACACACCTTCTGCAACACTCAGGTTCTGACTTTCCCAGAGGATCTGTGCGCCAGGGCACCTCCTCACAATTCCACCAAGCCCAGAGTCTGAGTGCACCACATCCTGTTGCACACCTTCCCCTTCCAGAGCTCCAGTTTCCCAGGCACCAAGGACAAATGAGCTTTCCGAACTCCTGCCACCAAGCATACACGCATTAAATCCAAACCACAGTCCATTCATCACTCCCCTCCAACCCCAGTCAAGTGGTTTCAAGTTCAAAGACTAAAATCCTTGCCTTTTTCCAAAGAGGTGGCAGAGGGAAACATCCAGGGAAGAGGCAGGATTCCAGCACTACCTTCCAGATTGGAAAGAAATCCTTCCCAGTTCCACACAGAAAACAAGAGAAAAGTATTCCTTCTTTGCACTAAAAGAGGCAAACTGATGCCTTCATGCATCTTTAAAAACTCATTTTAATTTCAGAGGCCGAGTCTCTCTCAAAAATAAGGTTAAAATCTGCCTTGATGCAGAGTAAAATTTCACTCCAAGCCCCTCGTAGTTTTCTTTCCAGTAGCCAACAGAAGACAACAGCAGCAGACACAAAGTCCCCCATGGCTCTTGGCATCCCTGCACAACAGCATAAGCATCCATGCAGGGTCTACAGTATCAGCAGAGAGCAGGTTGTGGGCCAAGACTTTATTAAGACAGACAATGAGAGCAAAGCCTGAGGCCTGGATGCCCAGCAGGTACCTGATCATGAGGTAAGACTCCTGGGGCATCCAGGGTCCACTCAGATCAGTGGATTCTTGCCAGCTCGAGTCACAGAGGCTGCCCTTGTGCTGGGACTGGAAGGAGGAGACTACTGGGAATGACATAAATATCAGTGGGATAGGGGGTAAAATTTAATTAAAACCATTTTATAATTTATTAAAAGGTTAAATAGTAAATAGTCTCTGGATCTTCCAGCCTCAGCAGGTGCCAAGACTTCACATTTTCTCGTGCCTGAAGATTCTGTATATCCTTCTTTTGATGGATGACAAAGCCAGAAATAGGATGTTAAGGGCAGGGGCAGAATAGTGGGGGCCTGACAATGAGAAAGGGAATAGAATAAAAGATAAAACACTGTGCTGTCGTCTTGTGCAGATCGAAGTTTCTCCCAGCAGCTGCAGCCTCCAAAGAGTTCAAAGGAAAGGGCTGTTTGGGTACCTTGTCGCCCTTCGGTGCCCCCCATGAGAGGGAAAATCCCAGAGCTGTGCTGCAAATTTATCTCCGAGAGAACCTGTTTTTGAAAGCTTTGATAGTCTTTGCCATCATGGGTGCAATTTCTGCAACACAGAAATAAAAACCCAAATCAAACAAAAAACCCCCACATCAGTAGCCTGGGGTGCAGGAAGAAGAGCATGGGGAAGATGCAAGGGGGATTCTCCTCCCACTTTGTTCTGCCCTAAGGAGGTCCCATCTGGAATTCAGTGTCCAGTTCTGGGCTCCCCAGCTTCAGAAAGACAAAGAACGACCGGAGAGAGCCCAGCAGAGGGCACAGAGATGAGGACAACACTGGAGCATCTCACTTAGGAGGACAGGTTGGGAGACCTGTGTCTGTCCAGCCTGGAGAAGAGCAGACAGAAAGGGATATTCTAATCAGTATTTCACAAGTGGGGGCAGGAGCAGGGAACCAGACCCTGATAAGTGGTGCCCAGAAACAGGACAAGGGGCACTGGGCACAAACTGGAGCTCGGACAGTTCCACCTGAACATGAGGAAAAACTTCTTTCCTGTGCTGGTGATAGAGCAGTGGAATCTGCTGCCCAGGAAGGGAGTGGAGCCTCCTCTGGAGAAATCCAAACCTGCCTGGATGTGCTCCTGTGCAACTTGCTCTGTGTGACCCTGCTTTAAGCAAGGGATGGACTGGATGAGCTCCAGGGGACCGTTCCAACCCCACCATTCTGGGATTCTGTGATTAAAGGAGCAGTCACAGCCTGGGACAACAGTTCAAAACTGCAGTCCTGGCAAAGCAGAGGCAAGGCAGGCATCAGCATACGCTCCCTGACCATGGCCTGTCATATTTTCAGGTCACAGATGGAGGAGAGCCCTCTCTGCTTTCCCTCCCTGCTTCCTTCCAAAGAGAGCTGCGCTCCAATGGTATTGTCCCAAATGGCTGCCTAGACACGGACGGACAGCCAGAGAGGAAAGCAAGGTTTCTGCTTCTCTACTACCCTCTGGAGAGGCTGACAGAGTCAGCACTGAGCGGGCAGTTCCACCAGATGGTTCCTTAATACTCTCTCTCATGCAAGGAGTTTGAACAGCCTTTACCTCCCACTCCTGCGGGAGCAGAGAGAGGCCAACAGCATCACCCTTCCTGCACAGCCTGGGTTCCTCTTAGAGCAGAAGCAGTAGCTTTGTGTTTGTAAAGAAGGAGCTCTAGGAGCGCAAGCAGGTGTTCTGCAGTTTGCACTTACTCTTTACTGGTGGTTTCCTGGGGTCATAGGAGAAGGTGCTACCTGAAGACGGGAGAGAATGGGCACTGCTGGTGCTGGGCCCATCGTAGGACTGCTCCTCACTCACACGAGTGTGGCTTTTGCTAGATGTGTACAGGACTGGTTTTATTCTGAAATACAGATAGGACAGACATTTTGGTAAAGGAGGCTGTAGTTTGGTGCAATTCTTTAGATACAAGCCACCTTTGTTAACTATAGCATGGAACCAGCACCGACCATGATCTCTGTGCTTCCCAGGGAGAAAGAAGCTGGTACAGTTCCAAGTTTCACTGCAAAGGGACCTCCTAGACATGCAGCAACCTCTCCTGCCAGGACACAGAACTTCAGGGGGAAGCTGGCAGGAGCCTACCAGCAAGTGCTACTGCTAAACACTCACTTGGTCTTCTCTGGCATAAGAGGTCCTCCAGTCCCAAACTTCTCCTGTCTCCTTCGCACGTCCCGAGGGGGCTTTGCAGCAGAGTTCACAAAGGCCATTTTGGCTACTCGACCTGCAGGAGGCCAGAGGGGAACATTGCTTAGGCCCAGCTGATTAGAAAGGAGGCTCCTCAGGGCTTGTCTTATGACACCAAGCTCCACCACTTTTTCCTAGTCCATCCATTCCAAAGCTCAGGCAATAGACTCTACGGTTTGAGCCTCTTGCACTTCCACCATGGGCTCTAAGAAATCAAACTGATCAGGTCAGTAGTTCTCATGTGTTCACAGTAAGAGCAGGAATACTTCCCACCACCCTGGTATTCTTCAGCCTCAGCACTGGGAGAAGCCCCCCTTGCAGAAAAGGAGGTGCCTCTGCAGCCCTGCATGTTCTCCCAAGGAATTATTGCTGTCAGGTCTGTATCAGCAACACTAGGGATGAAACTGGGAGCCTCCTATGCTGCTAAGGAAAGGTTGCCACAAAGAACAGAGTGAAGCAACTCCTAACCTGGATTTAAACCACCCACTCCAAAGGACCTTCCCCACATATCAGGCAGTGTTCCCAGGCTCCTCTCAGAACATTCAGCCCTGTTTTACCTTTGGGTTTGTTGGCATGAGCTGAGCCAATGTTCCGTGCTAACATGAGCAGACGCTGCTCTCTTGCGTCGTGAAGTCGAAGGTACATCTCCCGCCAGGACTCGAACTCTTCTGGCTTCTCATTCTTGAAGTCTCGGAGACAGTGATTGTGCCACAGTTGATCTGTATCTTCGATTAGGACCTGAAAGAAACCCGCACTTAAGCTGGCATCCCGCCTGGCACCTTCACTCCCGTCTCCCTCAGCACCAGCCAGTGCCAGTGGCCCTAGAATCCCTCAGAGGGCATCACAGCTTAGGGGTCAGCTGGCAGCAAGAGGTGGGCAGGTGGCAAATGCAGGAACTCGGGACAAGCAAAAGCCACGTCTTGTTGTAAAGAGTGTTGTTCTTTACTGTTCTGCTATTGCAGATGGGGAGAGAGGGTCAACTCTCAAGTGTCACCACCGTTTCCCCAGGCCCAGGCACTCACATGATTACATTCCTCAATGCGATACAGCTGCTCTGGGGTGCATTTCTCCAACACTGGCTCCAGCACTGAGAACGGGACACCACCCACTTCATAGATAGCTAGAGAGAAGCAAGATGCACAGAGTATTGGTCCTGCTCCTTCTTTGCCAAGGAGAGGGCTTGACACCCAGAAACGCAGTGGAAAAAACAGCAGAGCTGCCTGCCACTGCACAACCTGAGGTGACAGAAAAGGGAACTGGGGGTGCAATGGCTCTAGTGGGTTGTCAGGCATCAAGGTCTCCAACTTAAGCAGTGCCTGAGCTTACAGTCAGGTCTCTCCTCTATTGGTTTGCTTGCCTTGTGACAAGGGGCAAAGAAGTGTTCTTGTGCTCTCAGCCAGATGCTGCCGGCCTATACATAATGAAGTTACCAAGACTTCAGTACCTCTGCACAAGATGATTTGGAGGGACACTGCCAAGAATTCAGCTGTATGTTACATCCTGCCAGTGTACAAACATCACTGAATGGCATTGTCCTTGATATTTCGAATATGACAGATGAGGAAAGGAACTTACAGTCAATGTTGTTACTGAGGACTCTGATGCATTGCTGATACAGAGACATCATCTTTGGCAGGTAGGCAGTTTTAGAGCCTGAATAAACTTGCATCTTTGAATTCAACCGACGGCCTGTAAAACCTGCTTCACTCTCTTCAACTGGTGAGGACACTGCTGTAAAGAGAGACTTGGAGTAAGGAGAGAACAGAGGAAAGAAGAGCCCACCCTGAAGGATGGCACAGGAGGCATGGATCAGTCACCCAGAAGGAACCTAAAGGGCCAAGTCTTCTCTAAGAGAGCTGCATTGCAGTTCAGGAAAGGCAAGTCCAAAGCCCAAGCCTACAGCAAGGTCAGCAAATATCTTCCTCTTTTCTGCCAGAGCATGTGGAAAAGTGGCCACTTTTTCTCTAAAACCCAGACTTTGGGCATCAGAGGCAGGACAACCAACCCCAGCAGAAAGACGTGAACCCAGTCAGTGTCTGCTCTCACTCCCTCCCACAAACAGCAACTGCAGCCCATTTCAGACCTCTTTTCCCACCCCACATACCTTTCCTTTTTGTCTGGGAGCAGGTAATGGATTCAACTGAAGGAAGAGGGCGATAATTGGCCTGGATCGGGGGCAATGGGATGTCTGGTAATGTTGGTACCACATCGAAAATTATCTGGAAGGAGAGGATATACATGCAACTAAGTCAAGAATTCAGCAGAAATTTACATCCTGCCAGTGTACAAACAGCATGGAACTGAACTTTGATGGTTTGAACAAGGCACTCAATTCTGAAAGGCCTGTACCAGGAAAAAGCTTCAGGGGAGGCTGCACTCCTGCCACACTATAAGAAGCTGCACCGTCACACCAGTTCTCCCATTTCTGGAGACCAGCATATTTAGCTAACAAAACTGCAGTCCTGCTATAGACAAAAAGGTCTCTTTTAGAGAAGCACAAATACTTGAGGAGAGGCACGGTGCGCTTGTTAGCAGGTGGAGATACACTGCACATCAGGCTGGATCCTACACTGACTCACATCTAAAGATAGTCTGCAGGCTTATCAAGTGCATTGTGCCCAACATGATTCCACAGGAGTCTTCAGATGAAGGAGTTCTAGTCTACTCTCCCTATCTCTGAATAAACAGGATTTTTGCCTCTTGCATTTTTCCCCTCCCCCTTCACCCACTTTGCCAGCAGAGTTCCACTCTAATGGTATTAAACCATGCCTGCAGCATCAGGCAAAAGACAGATGTGGTGTCTCCCAGGAGGAACTGGGAATCACAGGCTTAGACAGTGATGAGACACAAGCACAGCCTGACATGGAAAACAGCCCAGCACTTCCAAGGGCAAAACTAGTAACCCCCAGAGGGCAGAGAAGTGAGAGCAGTGGATCCCCCCTTCTTTGTTCCTTTTCAGACCTCTAAAACCTTACCCTGTTTGGTTTAGGAGGCTCTGGTAATTTCTTCTCTGTCTTTTTCCCGCTCATTTGCTTGTGGCTTGGACTTTTCCGACTCGAGTTTGAGCTGTTGGTACTGGCTTTGGATCCATTCTGTTTGCTATGGCCTCGGTCTTTCTCCACAGGTGCCACAGAGGGTTTGACCACTTTCTTTTTCTTTTTCTGGGGCTGGTCATAGCTGAGATATGACTCAAAGGACATTGTAGGCTGTTCAAATTCATCCTCCCCTTCCCCCTCCCCAGAATTTGAGGAAAAGCCCATTGATTTTTTGTCCACATCAGAGACTTTGCGCTTCCTCTCTGAAGATTTTGAGCTCCCAGAAATCCCCTTTTCTTTAATCCTATTTGACAAATCACCCTCAGCTTTCCCTTTCTCCCGCTCTGTGTTTGAGGTCTCCAAGCTCAGCCTGGGCTTTTCCAATTTGCTTTTTTCAGAGTCCCTATGTTTTTCCTTCTTAACATGGTTGTCCAAGCACTCTTCCAAGTGTGGCAATCTGTGCAACTTCTCCTTTCTGTCAGAGCTGCTTTCTCGTTTCTTCTCCTTCTTGGTGCCAGCTGACATCCTCTGCTTCTCCTTTGTGCCCCCTGTTACAGGGGCTTCTCGGAGCTGCTCTTTGAAAGAGCCTTTGTGCAATCCTTCTGGGCTGCAGGCAGTGGGCCTGTCCTCCCCTCTGCCATCAGGTCGCCGCTTTTTGGGAGAAGACTTGTGCTCTTTGCTTCCACTCACGTTCCCTTTGTTGTACAACTCACCAGGGCTCCTCTCCCAGCCTCCCACCAGCTTTTCCTGAAAGCTGTGGCCTTTACTGGCTTTCCGATGAAACACTGTTGGCTCTTCCTGCTCCTCAGAGGTGTATGGGTCTGTGTACATATCCTCAGGGCTCTCGTTCAGCTCAAGTGACGCAGCCTGTCCATAGTCCGAGTTCTCCTGATCTGAAGAGAGCCCTGGGGAAGATCTGCCCCAACCTTTCCCTTCATGGCTACTATAGCTATAAGTCTCATGGGCTCTCTCTGGCCTAGGATGCCTTTTGGACTTCTTTTCCCTATGATCTGGGCTATAGGACTGGCTGCAAGATGGCTGGAAGGGCTCTGAATACTCCTGCTCAGGTTCATCATCCTCTCTGAGGGATGCTTCTTGACGTCTTTTGCTTGAACTGCTCCTCTCATAGTCACGGTCTTCGGAATCTAGGTTATTTCTGAAGGGATAAAAGCCCAAAAGAGTTAGATTAGAACTTCCCAATAGGAATTAAAAGAGCCACTCCCCATGCTCCATGTGGAAGGGAACCTGTCTCACAGAATGCTAAGCTTGTATTGGGTAGTTTTGTGGCAACAATAACATTAGTTCTCTGGAATAGCAACATTCAGGGATTTAGAATCTGCATTTCTATTGCAGGAGTCTATTAAGCATTTTTATCAGCACTGGAGACTGCACAATTCACTGGGGAGCAGAGACAGATGTGAACAGATTTCTCCATGCCTACAGACTTCTGCTTGTGTGGTGCCCATGGGAAACACTTGGTTTGGCAGCTGAGCATGTAGGGATGCCACAACCATCACAATTATCATGAGTAGCTCTGTCCTTAGCATCCACAGCTGAATGGCCTCATTGCTGGGTTCAATACAGCTGTCACTGCAGCATGGTTGCTTGCATCAACTTTCTGTTTCCATAGAATTTTTGCACACAAAAGCCTTCTTTCAAAGCAAACCACTTCCATTCCTCAGGCCAAGAACTTCCTGTCTTAGCGATCACAGAATGGGAAGCAAGCAGATTGCATCTCTCACTTTAGTAAAAGCAGTTTCCTGGCCTCTACTGGAAATCTCTCCATCAAACGGCAAATTCTTGAAAATCAGTCCCTACTTTTAGGCAAAACCACAGCTGTCAGCAATCCAGCGCTCCATGGCTGGTGGAGACAGGAGGCCTATGCCAAAACCCCATGTGGAGTCAGTATGCTTCTGGCACGAGTTTCTCCAGAGCCTTCACTGTGTTTCCGTGGACAGAAGAGTTTATAATCTTCCCTCCTGCAAAACTGTAACCACGCTTGGCCTTCGAGATAATCAAAGAGGTTAACTCACCTGTCTGCCTCCTGGGACACTGGAACAAGCTTCTTCCACCTGGCTACGAGATTCTTCGCAAAGTCTCCTACAAGCTCATGCTTCCGCAAACTGTTCACGGTCTTGCCAACACCTGTCTCCTTCATAAAAGAGACAAGACATGGATTCATCTTAGCAAACCAGTCAGAATTCTCGCCTCTGCTAAACCTCCTAGAAAACAAATCAAGTTAACCCACTAACTACTGCTGCTAGGTAGAAATAAACATCCTTCATCTCACAGCAGAGACACCACACAAATTACATCATGTGTTCAGCAGACACTATGTCACCGATGACAGCTCTGTAAACCAAAGACAACTTAGCTGTGTCTGCCTCAGTCAAACACTAATTACTTGTATTAATGAGCCAACTTCGTATTTACCATGGCTGTTGGTAAATGTGAAGACAGAAGTCACCAGTGCTTTTAGCAACTGGCACTTCCCAGTTTCCTGCTGATTCAGGTGTTGTGAGGAACTGCTCTGACTCTGGTATCCCAGTCAAGCATTAAGCTTTTGGGAGAACAAGGCCAACACCCGTGACACCAGGCTAGCACAGGTGGTGAGGGAAAGCAGCATTTCTGTGGCAAACAGGGATCCTGTGCATTGATAGCCATGATGAAAGCATGAGAGATATCACAGCTCTTACCACAAGAATGTCAACCGTGATGGGCAACTCAGCCAGCCTCTTCAGACTTTTCAGCAGCTGCAGAGACAAGGAAAGTGTTCAGGCTTGTCATAGAGAATCACACACTGAGATTCACAAGGAAGCGATTTCTGCACTGCCAGAGAGCCTGTTAGAAATACCCAAGTACAGACTGCTGCCACCCTGCTCCAAACCAAGCTCCCAAGAAGCTGAACATGATAAAATAAATAAATATTGAGCCTTTTCTGAAGTTTTGCTAGCTGGATGTTGAGGGAAGGAAGCTTTCTTGATGCTGTGGAATATCTAACAGGGAAGCCCTATCAACCCCACAGACCCTCCATTCAGTGCTGCTGATAGCCTCTCCCTTCACCATACACACGTGAAAAATGTTGGTTTCCTCCCTGTTGACACTGCCAAGGCAGGCCCTGCCAGCGTCCAGCAGCTCCATGAGCTACTGAGGGAAAAGGAGCCCTCTATCACTTGTACTTCTGCCACCCATCGCTTCCGAGATGTCTGCCGATGCTGTAGATCTGCCAGCACCACTGCACCTCACATAATTTCCCACAGCTCAGCTCTTGCCACAGACTGGCGCTGTCAGCATTCCCATTGTTCCAGCCCCCATACAGCCCATGCTCTGCTCACCACAGCTGTGAGAGGTGCCATGCAAAGAGCCGTCCCTCATCCACAAGAATCTCTCCTGAAAGCTCTGTGCTCATGCGCAAATTAGCATTGTAGGCCTAAGCTATTTCAGTCACCCCCACTGCCACCACACAAGGATCACAGAGGTTTCCAGGTTTCCTTCCCTTTGAAGGCTCTCCAAAGGGATCTGAACAGGCTGGACCGATGGGCTGAGACCAATGGCAAGAGGTTTAACAAGGCCAAATGCCGGGTCCTGCACTTGGGGCACAACAACCCTGAGCAGCTCCAGACTAGGAGAAGTCTGGCTAGAAAGCTGCCTGGAGGAGAAGGACCTGGGGGTGTTCGTTGATAGTGACTGAACATGAGCCAGCAGTGGCCCAGGTGGCCAAGAAGGCCAATGGCATCTTGGCTTGGATCAGAAACAGCATGACTAGCAAGTCCAGGGAGGTTATTCTCCCTCTGTAGTCGGCACTGGTGAGACCGCACCTCGAATCCTGGGGTCAGTTCTGGGCCCCTCACCACAAGAAAGATGTTGAGGCTCTGGAGCGAGTCCAGGGAAGAGCAACAAAGCTTGTGAAGGGTCTAGAGAACAAATCTTACAAGGAGCAGCTGAGGGAACTGGGGTTGTTTAGCCTAGAGAAGAGAAGGCTGAGGGGAGACCTTATTGCTCTCTACAACTACCTGAAAGGAGGTTGTAGAGAAGAGGCAGCTGGCCTCTTCTCCCAAGTGACAGGACGAGTGGGAATGGCCTCAAGCTCCACCAGGGGAGGTTCAGGCTGGACATCAGAAAAAAAATTTTCACAGAAAGGGTCACTGGGCACTGGAACAGGCTGTCCAGGGATGCGTTTGAGTCACCTTCCCTGGAAGTATTCAAAAGATGGGTGCATGAGGTGACAAGGGGCATGCTTTAGTGGTTGATAGGAATGGTTGGACTCGATGATCCTGTGGGTCTTTTCCAACCTAGTGCTTCTGTGAAAAAAGTTCTTTTAAACTATTTGCAGCTTGGCAGTGTCCAAGCAGGGATACATCTGGGAGCTCTGCATAGCGCTGCAAAACCTTGCTTTGCTTGCAGGCTCTGTGGGCCACAGGTCCACGTGCAAGGAGGCACCAAGGGAGACAGCACTGATGCAGTAAGGCTTAAGAACTTGTAATCTGCATTTCCGATGGAAACAAGGTGATGCAGCACATCCCACGGCCTTCAGGTGAAATCAGCCAAGCGGACTCAAATCTGGCAGCTTAGCCTGGAAATAACCAAGATCCCACCAGGCCTGTGAGAAAAGGACAACCAGGCAGAAGACAGATAACACAAGGCTTGTATCTTGCTGGACACCAGATCAAACAACTTGAGACAAGCTCTCCTAAAACGCTACAGAACAGGGAAAAGCTTCAGTCAATCTGCCACAAGACACAAAGCAGAGAAACCTCATTTGTTTCCACTCCAATAAAGTTTTGTTTTATGTGAGTGGATTGTTCTCTTTTTCTAAAAGAAGTCAGCCAGGCCGTTACAATGCTACGAACACATGTTAACACATTATGACAGCACGGCTTGGCCTCTTCCTCTGCCTGAGGATGCTCTCTTGTTCATATGTCCCTTTCCCTCTTTCTTCAGCCCTGCAGCGCAGTTTGCACCTTCTCTGCTGGGAGAAAAAGACCATTCCAAAATCCTTACAGCAGCCTCCAAAGTTTCTCTCTCACTATCCTACGCCAGCAGCCCAGTTTTCACCCAAAACCAACATTAACACTAACCACCTTTCAGCGAGAGGAGAGAGCTGTACCAGACAAGCACCATTCTCTCACGTCACTGATAAAATGTTTCGAAATGACAAGGAAGGAAAACCGGAGACTGGGGATGGAGCAAGGAGTGGGTAGCACCCGGAGGCGCTGTGGATTTGCTCTCCGGACAGGGTAAGGCTGTAGCTCCTACAGAACTGCAGTAGGAATGGTTCTAGAAGTAGAGCTGAAAGCCATTCCGGACATAGGAAGGTTTTTGGAAGATACACAACCCATCTTGACAATGCAACAGCAAAAGAATTCAAGCCTAGAAACACCAACACACCTGAAAAGGTATCAGCAATAAAAAGAGTACAGATCACGAGATGTTTCTGCTGGGGAAGGGAAAAGGTTTAAAGCTACTGTCCCACCTCAGAACAGCTTGTGAATGCTTACTGCCTCTCCCTGCCTTTGCAAGACTGACAGGATCAGCAGAGAAAGAAATTACTTACTGGAGAAAAAGGCAGCCTGTGTAATGAGTGTCCGCAGGCTGGCAGTGCCCACAGAGCACAGACAGGCAGTTACTGCCCTGCACTGGCACAAGGGTCAGCAAACAGGAGCACTCATTCTCTGCCCACAGCGTGCTGAGCCAATATTTGAAGTCCTGCACGTGCTCTCAACACCAGAGAGTCCAGTACCCCTGGAACAACTCCTCAATAGTCCCGTAGCTCCGTTTGGGGCCCCATCACTTAAACCCTGCTCTGGTCCTGGCTGAGAGGGTGAGGAAAGGAACCAGGCCCTCCTCTTGCCTCAACCCCAGTTGGGCTGGGGGTGGCACAAGGACCTGCATCGCCAAGGGTCAGCCCTTGAGCACTTCCGAACACGCCCTTCATGGGCACTGCGAGGTCTTGGAAAGCGAGTGGTTCTGCAGGTGTTTGCCATGGTTAAACAAAGTCAGCCGACTGCAGAACAGCCGCTCGGCCTTCCCTGCCTCCTCTGAACTAAGTGAAACACGAACTGAACGCCGTTAACAGCCCCACAGACAATGCGACATTCCAGAGATTGGGACATCCCAGAGGAGATCAGGAAGCCGGGACGTGGCGGCCCGCACCTCGGCTCCACCTTCATCCCAGGTTCCAGCCCCAAGCCCGTTTCGGTGCCCGGCCGAACGCCACCCTGGCCCGGGCGCGATCCTCGCAGCGGCTCCTGCCCCGGCGATGGCGGGCCCCACCGCCCCGGCCCTGCCCTCTGCCGCGCCGCCCTCACCTTCTTGGGCTCCGCGCCGCCCGCCAGCCGCGCCTGCAGCCGCCCAACGACTTCTAGCACCGACCCCGCCATCTTCACTGCGGGACAGGCCGCGGCGGCGGAAGCGGCTTCACCGCCCGCCCGGCGCGCCGGCGGCCATCTTGGCAGCGGGCAGGAAGCGGAAGTGGCGTGGCTGGGCGAGGGCGGGACGCGCTACCTCTCCGGGCTCCGCACCGCACCGCGGGCCCAGTCGGGGACGGAGGCTTTCCCAGTGTCCAGCGTCGTTCTCCCCTGTCGCCTGGCCCGTAGGAGGAGCCCAGCACCACCTCACCACAGCCTCCTTCCAGGAGCTGCAGCGAGCCGTGAGGTCTCCCCTCAGCCTTCTACTCTTCGGACTGAACACCCACACAGCCCCTGGGCTCCAGACCCTTCCCCTTCTCTGGATGCACTCCCCTCCCTCAATGTCCTTCACATAGTGAGAGGCCCAGAACTGAATCCAGGATTCGAGATGCAGCCCTACCAGTGCCGAGCGCTATCTCTGCTCTGCTTCTATTGGCCACACCATGGCTGATCCAAGCCAGGAGCTGTTGGCCACCTTGCCCACTGCTGGTTCACATTCAGCCCTAGGTGATATACTAGTCTCCTTCCTGAGGGATGTGCTGAGAAGACTTGGAAAAACATTATAACTTATAGGAAACTCCAATATTTAACTTCTATTTTCACTTAAAGCTAAAACTGCAAATTTTCCTGAGGAATGGATAGTGTGAACAAAATGCACATTTAGAAATATCAATGTATTTTTTACACTGAAAGGGTAAATCCCAGTTCTTTTTCTCAGTGTTGAACTGGATGTCAGAAACACACACTTTCAATTCCAAACACAGAGAGCAGGCTTTGTGTTCTGGTTTCAGGACTGATGCCTGCACCCCAGGACATGACACTGCAACAGAGAAGACCTCAGTGTAAACTGAGGTAGCCCTGTGAAACACTGCAGTACCAGGGATGGCTCAAGTGCCTTTGTTTCCAAACCCTCTCAGCTTCTGCACAATTCCAGCAGAGAGCGGGGTCTGCGGACACCTGTGCTGTCCCTGCTCCCTCTGCTCACCCAGGCAGTGGAGCTCAGCCAGGCTGGCACTGCTTGCTTTACCGCTTTACAGTTCCACTCTTTCAAGAGGATAGGTGCACCATCTCCTTTGCCTTCCCATTCAAGGGCACCCACAAAATCCACAACAGAAATATGGGTTAGAAAATTTTATTTGCCGTTTTGGTAACAGGAGCTGCTCATTTCCCAGGAAGGATGATCCCATCGTACTGTGAGGACAAAAAGAGAGCCAAGTGAGAAAGTGTGCTGTTCTGCTGCGCAGGAACCAAGCAGCATTTGCTCCCCACAGTTGGACACCGCCGACAACACACCAGCTCTCCTGCAGCCAACCCTTCCACTTTGAGCTGTGTTGTTCACTTCCAAGGGCTTTATTCCTATGAGCATTAAACCCTGCTCAGCCACCCCACAAAACAAGCTCCACCCTTCACAGACTGAGGTGACCACAACCACATGTATTCCTGCTAGTCCCAGGATTTAGCTCCTGGAGAACTGTCACAAGAAGCGGAACTAGGCACGAGTAGGGAAGAGCCATTCAGTAGGAGCAGGCTAGAGCTTGCCCAAGGCAAGGAACAGCTGGGGCATATCTAGGTTGAGTAGCCAGAAAATAGCCTTCAGACAGGCTGCCCATCCATCCACCTCTTGACAAAGTATCAGCAGTCCCCACCTCCAAACATTTCCAACAAAGCTTTCAGCATCTCCCACCCATTATCCAGTTTGTCAGAGCGCACTATGGACAGATAAACTGGAGTTGTTTTATTTAGATTGCTCCATCCTCTAAGCTTGCCAGCTGAGGTAGGAGCTGCATCAGATGAACAAATCCTAACCCTGCCTTTTCACCCATCATCCATGTACACACACCTCCAAAAACAGTGGCAGACTGACACCAGAGCAAGTATTTCTAGCTGTCCAACAGGAGCTGCTCTTTCAGATCAGCACATAAAAAAGGGTATCAACAGCACTCGTGCTCAAACGCAGCTTCCACGGCCCCATAGCAGTGAAAAGGAATGATTTCAGCAGTGACCACAATCTCCTGCCCTGAGACTTCTCCGCAGTGAAGTGTTTTGCTGATACTTGCTAGGAAACTTGGACACAGAAATAAAGACGGACTTTACCTTCTGCTGAAACCAGCGCATGGCTTCTTCCTTCCCAATCCTGTGTTTGGCTCCTATGTGTCCAGTCTTGCGTTTCTTGTCAGCAATGCTGAAGCCAGGCCTGCCCAGCACCTAACAGGAGAGGAGGACACCGCACTGTTTCATTCTGGTGCATATTTATTTTCTTAAACGGAAGGCTAGAATTTCCACTTCAGTAACACCTCATTACTGATTAGAATGACTCAAACTTGCCAGCCTCCACTGTGCTACGTGACCCAGCCCTCTGAATGCAGGGAGAACCTTCCAGCAATTCATCCCTTCTTCAAGACCCTGCTGCGCTATCCTTCCCCAAACCTAGCACAGCTGTTCCAGCCTTATCCCAACAGTACCAGTGACAGCAACAGCATTTGCTTCTGAAGAGGCTTTTGTGAGACATCACAAACTAGGGGTGTTGCAGCAGCCCTGGGAATCTCAGTTTAGATTTGGTGACATCTTTCCACCCTCCACCACTGGTCAGCATATTAGTGTGAGCCTGTTAAAAGTTCCAGGCTCCTTCTAGAGCTTTCATACAAGCCTGGAAGGAGGGAATACGCACCACGTAGAAGTCCAAGCCGTAGATACCAATGCTGGGATCATATTTAATCCCCAGGTCGATGTGCTCCTGGATTCCAAAGCCAAAGTTCCCAGTGTCTGAGAAATTATTTTTTCTCAATTCGTATTCTCGCACCTGAAACACATTTTGTCAGTCACCATTTCATAACTGCAAATAAGAGTACACGTTCTGTGTATCCCAACTGCTGTCAGACCCAGAGCTCGCTCACATTCTGCAAAGTCCTTAGCCCCCAGATTGCACCCCCACAGCCTGCTCATAAACCACAGCCGCAAAGAACCTCACGAGCAAGCAGCAAGTCACATCCACTGGCTCTTAAATGAGCATAAACACCAACCAGAGAGAAACAGTGCACATCCAATGACTTGTGTACAGACAAACCCCTTGCAACCAGATTAGATGCAGCATTCCAAAGCCCACAGCTCCTCAGACACTAGGGATCAAGCGCTGTTCTTTGACAAATCAAACACCCAGATCCACAGAATTCTCACCTTCAATCCCTTCTCGAGGATTTCCTCTGCTTTGGCCCCACGAACTGTGCAATGAACAGCAATCTTCTCATTCCTCCTGATTCCGAAAGACCTGACAGTGTATCGGGCTGCAGGTAGTAATAATCACACTTAAAGGCTGTTCAAGGAAATCCCACCCAGGGGGATACAAAGCTTACTTAAGAAAACTGCAAGAATTACTCTAAAGGAAAAAGAACAGAGGCAATCACACCTTCAGTCAGTGGGGATGAAGGCAAAGCAACAGCACAAGTCCGGAGCTTGGATGGAGCTCACAGAAATAACCATGTTTAAAGCCTCCAACGCTGAGGACAGAGCGAGCGTCCCCGAAAGCCGAGCTCACCTCACCCGCTGCGCTCGGGGCAGGGGACGAAGTGGCGCCCCGCAGCCCTCACCTTTGGAGAAGACGGGCGTCTGCCCCGTCAGCTGCTCCAGCACCTTGGCTGCCCGCGTCAGCCGGTCCCCGCTCTCCCCGACGCAGATGTTCAGGCAGAGCTTGCGGATGCGCAGCTCCCGCATGGGGTTCTCCTTCTCACCCTGGTCTTGCTGCGGGAAGACACGCGGGAATCAGGGCGGCACCCCGGACAGGAAACGGCCAGGCCAGGCCAGGCGAGGCCAGGCCGGGCCCGCAGCGCGCACTAAGGCCGCATCAGGCCTCTCTCACGGCTGTAGGGCTCCTGCCGGACCCTCCCTGCCCGCACCAGCCCTGGACCCTCCCTCCCCGCCTCTCGCGCTCCCTCGCGCCCGCGCCGCGCCCAGCCGACCCTCGTCGAGGGTGGATGGAGGCGGATAGAGGCGGCGGGACTCGACCTATACACCACTCACCGCCATGGCGAGGGCGGGGAAGAGAGCGGCCGCTGCGGCCGCGGGGCCTTGTGGGGCGGCGCTAGTAGGGTGGCGCCCCCTGGCGGCCAGAGAGCGGCGTGCGCGCTGCCTCCATTTTGCTGCCGGGCCCAGCGGACCGCGCCCCCAAGGCAAGACCGCGCCCCTAAGGCAAGACCGCGCCCCTAAGGCAGACCGCGCCCCGTTAGCAACGCCCCTAGACCAGGCCACGCCCAGGATGACCATCCCCAACAACAAACCACGCCCACACAAGACCCTCCCCGCTGAGTCCCTCCCACTCCGGGCTCCGCCCCGAGCAGGCTCCGCCCTCGGCAAAGACGCGCCCATTTCCGCTTCCGCCCCATCCAGGCCTCGCCCTCTGAAGCCCTCGCCCCCTGCCCCCCCGCCTGACAGGCCCTCGCGCAGGTCACGTGTCCGTCCAAGATGGCGGCGCGCGGGGAGGCTGTGCTGGGGGTGCTGGTAGTGCTCGGGATCCTGTCGCTGCGCCGCGCGGCCGCCGCCGCCCCGCTGGTTCTCTGGCACGGCATGGGTGAGCGGGGCGGCTCCGGGGCGGCGGGGGGGCGCAGGGCGGGCCGGCCGCGCTGACGGCAGCGCTCCCCCGGCAGGAGACAGCTGCTGCAACCCGCGGAGCATGGGCTACATCAGGAAAATGGTGGAGGACAAAGTGCCGGGCATTTACGTCCTGTCCCTCAGGATCGGGAGCAATCTGATCCAGGTACCGCCCGGCGGGGCCGCTCCGGGCCTGCCGCTGCCGTGGCTGTTGTGGGCCCCGGCGTCGTTCCTCGAGGGCTCGGGTCGGGCTTTTTCGTGCCGAGGTGTTTTTCTCGGTTAAGTAAACGGCTTTGACAGGCAGAATCCGGTAAAACCGAGATAATGCCGGCAGAAAACGACCGGGGTGAAACAAATCCCGAGTCTAAATTGGATTAATATGCAAATACGCTGATTATCGCTCTCTCACCGCTCCAGGTAAACAAAGGCAGGTGATAAGAACCCTCTTAGGGCAGAGCTTTCTCTGGCGGCTTCCTTGCTGATTCACAACCATTTATTCCCTCTGCATCCTCAGTACGACAAGATAAAGGCTTCTGTGCCTTTGTATTTTCTGACCGTTTTGTGTAGCCCTGCGGAATGTCTTTAAACATTTTCTCAGAATAGTGTGCGATGGATGTTTGTTATTTTCTGGAATCCAGCAAAGATGGGTGAAGTTTGAGGTGCTTTTTGTGTACATACTTTATATATGTATACACACCAAATCTGAAGGGACTCTGATTGTCAGTGAGTTTAGGGAAATGAGACAGTTTGCCCGGGCAGAGCAAAAATGTGACGAAGGGAAGTCTCAAAACTTGAATTCACTTCTGTTGTGTTGTGAAAGTTATGGTCCTCTTTCAGCAGCAGAACTGTTAGAGATCTGTTTGTTGAGATTAAAATATTACAAACCATGGTAAAGATACAAGTTGTACTTTCTAATCTGGCTGATCCACCAGGACATGGAGAACAGCTTCTTCATGAACGTGAATGATCAAGTGAGAGAGGTGTGCAGCCAGCTGGCAAAGGATCCTCGTCTCAAGGGAGGCTACAACGCAATGGGCTTCTCTCAGGGAGGCCAGTTCCTGTGAGTCTGCACTTCTGTTTCCAGTGATTTCTGTTGGGGTTTAGGTTCTGATTCAAAACTACTTTGAAATACTAAGCAAATGTAAACTGACAAAACCTTCATAAAGGTAGGAACGCTCCAAAGGAGACAAGAATGTGTTTGCCTATAGTCCTCCCCAACCAGAAAGGGTTAATTCTCTTTACAACCTTTACCCAAGTGCCCAGGGCCAGGCAGTGGTAAGCTGAGAGCAGCCTGGAACCAGCTCTGGTGGCCTGGGCATGCTGAGCACTAGCTCAGCTCTGAGCACCTGCTCAGCTCCTTATCTTTCTCCGCAGGAGGGCGGTGGCCCAGAGGTGCCCTTCTCCTCCCATGCTCAATCTGATCTCCATTGGTGGGCAGCACCAAGGTAGTGTCCTCTTGCACTGTCACACCTCCTGACCACTGTGAAAGGGGGGTCTTGTTAGCAGGAAGAATTTTTTTGGCTTCTTCCTAAGAACTGACCATTTTCTCATGAATTAAACTGTCCCTTTGTTCTTGTCTGGATCTGGTGATCAGCTTTAGCTCAGCAGTGAGATGAGTATGTTATCTTCTGTCTTGGTTTTGCCTAACTGGCAGTGAGAAGGGACCTTTGTAAGCAGGTAACATCCTGTCTGGGTAGAATTGTTATGTATTTTGGAAGCATTGGGATTAGTTTAGAAGAAGAAACTTCTAACTGCAGAGCAAAGCCTTTGTGAAACTGCACCATCTGGGTCACGAGGGTGTTCTGCAATCGGCATCTGGAAGGCTGGAGCCCTGGGGAAAGGGAGGTGCTTTTTGCTGTAGATTAAAGAGGCAGCATGAACTGTAATTACAAAGGTGTGCAGTTCAGACTAGCTGGCAGTGGATTTCACACACTCTTTCCTGACTTGTTCCATGGCTTGAGTCTATTTCTTTGTAGTGCAGTGGGAACACTTGTAGGGAACCATCCCGAGAACACAGCAGGCAAGCAATACCCTGAGCTCAGGAACATCATCCATTCCCTCTGTGTAACAGTGCCCAGAGCTAGGAGGGCTGTTGGCTAATGGGATTGCAGTATTAGAGGCTGCCTGATTCCCTGGCTAATTCTTGCCCCTGCTCTGTGAGAGGGTGGTTCTTTACCAGCTGGTAAGATTAAGGGATTTAAGTTTGGCTCACCGGGTTGTTACACGCCTCCATACCCCAGGCGTGTATGGCTTTCCACGCTGTCCTGGTGAGAGCTCCCATATCTGTGACTGGATCCGGAAGATGCTGGATGTGGGCGCCTACACACAAGCTGTTCAGGAGCGGTGAGTATTGTCACCAGGCTGCAGCAACGGGGCCAAGCTTGTGTGGGCAGCTCGGAGTGTCCAGTCTGATCTTTGGTTTCTTTCTTCTCCAGCTTGGTGCAAGCAGAGTATTGGCATGACCCACTGAAGGAGGAGGACTACAGGAAGAACAGCATCTTTTTGGCTGACATCAATCAGGAGCAGGTAAGGCCCTGGCTGATGATTACAGGGTGGCAGGAGAACAGAAGCCTCAGCAGCGAGTTCCTTCACGCTGGCTTTCCCTGGCAATAGTTTTGCTGGAGTTGGAGCAGGAATATGTTTTGTCATGCATCCCAGGAGTGTGCAGTGCTTTTGTTGGTAGATTCACGGATGAGCCATGTCCGTGGCAGCACAGTTCCTGTATCACCATGCTCTGTTGGAGTGGTGGGTGCAGATATGTCATGTGCATATTCCACCCATCACCTTTCAAGTGGGTGAATCCTCTTCCTCCCCTGGGAAGGAGGACAGGCCCACCCGGATTCACAGCCCAGGGGTGAGGCTGAACACCCCAAGCAAAGTGACGGGAGGCTGCTGAGACAGTCTCTGAGGCGGGGGCAGTCAGGGTTTCCCTTGCAGGTGCGGAGCATGTCGGAGCAGGCAGTTGACTCGGATCTGTTCTCTGTTGCTTTTCTCCAGGGAATCAATGAGACATACAAGAAAAACCTGATGGCTCTGAAAAAGTTTGTGATGGTGAAATTTCTCAATGATACCATGGTGGACCCCCCAGTCTCTGAGGTGAGGCCAGCAGGGCAAAGGCTGCTTTTGGGTGTGGTTTTAGTTCTTGCTGCCTTATTTCTGGTTTGTCCTTTGGTGGCAGAACTTGAGGCCGTGCACAAACGCAGGCCTGATGCTGCGCTGCCTGCAGCAGCATGGCTCCAGCAGAAGCCAGGGAAAGCCTGTGCCTCTCCTGGGAGCTTTTCAGCAACTGTTTCCTTGGTTTTCTTCTGACAGTGGTTTGGGTTTTACAAAAGTGGCCAAGCCAAGGAGACAATCCCACTGAGGGAGACCTTGCTGTACACAGAGGTGCGTTCTCCTGGGGGCTAAGGGGTTTCTGCTCTTTCTGCTCTGTGGTGTCCCTGGGGCCTTGAGGAACTCTAAACCCCATGACTTGGCTCTGCTCACCATCTTTGTCCTTCCTGGGGCATTGCCTCCTCTTGTCAGTAGCTGTCTGGGAAGTCATTTCTCTCCAGGCCAGTTCTGGCAGTGGGAATTACATGGCAGCTCTCCTCCTTTTTAAATCCTTGTTCTAAACGTCATCCAAGATGCCTTCTTGGAGAAACTTTGGAGAGTAGAGGTGGAGCCTGCTCTGTCCTGCTAGCCACCTCAACTGCAATGAGGGTCTCTGTCTTGTCAGTGCTTCCCTCTGTGCTGGGTTCCCCAGCCGCTGGCAGTGCTTGGCCATGGCAGGGCTGCAGGAAGCTAAGGCCATGCTTCTTTCTCTGCAGGATCGCCTGGGGCTGCAGGAGATGGACAAAGCAGGAAAACTGGTGTTCCTGGGGGTAGAAGGGGATCATCTGCAGTTCTCTGAAGAGTGGTTTTACACCACCATTCTCCCCTTCCTCCAGTCAAACTAAGTAGGGGCCCTCAGGAAGGGCAGTAGCTGCTACTGTGCAATAGCACTTTGTGCATATAATACAAGTCTGCAGGGTCTGGGGAAGGGGAAGATGGGGATTAGCTCAGGAGTTCCACCAGCTGTCAGAGACTGGGATTTGTCTAGACATGACCACGCTCCAGTATGGGTGGACCAAGCCTCACACTATCTCTGAAGTGCTGTGCCCTGTAAGGCTATGGCGTTCCTCGAGCTCTGGCTGGGCTGCTCACCTGGTGATGGCAAAACCATGAACCGCTCCAGAGGCTTGGTTTCCTCATGCCTTTTCCTTGGAGGACGCAATGGCAGTATTAACCGACATCACTGGTGTAAGAATGCTGCAGCTCCTAAGTGGATCAGCACATAGACTTGCATGGCCATATACAGAGGACAGGTATTAAAGCCTGTCCTTCAAGATGGGGGAAAAGGGTCAAATTTAGGGGTTTCGGGGGAAAAAAGGAGGGGTTTGAAATAAGTGAGTATTAACAGCTTGAAAAGTTCTCAACTAATGGCTTGTTTAATGCACTTTTGTACAGCAACTAAAAATCAATAAAGATCTTTATGCCTATTCACCTAAAAAAAGAGGTGAGATGTGACAGCTACTGAGGAGTCATTTGAGGGGATTGAGGGAAGTCTGTACTTTCCCATGGGAAAAGAGTGCAGCACTAAGGTGGCGAGGGACACCTCATCCTGACCGAGATCTTGGGCACCCCCAGAGTTAACGAGAGCCACAGTAATGAGCAAGTTGGCATTAACTTTATTCTATCTTCTGTATAATCTCAAGTACATAAGAAAGGTTTTTCCACAAGCCTCAGGAGAAGACGCATACAAGTCACGGGACAGTCTCAAATTAAAAAATTGCATATTTTTTTTTTGTAAGTTTTGTCCTAGAGAAAAAGAACATTGACACTTTACAGAGGAAATGCATTAAAGATATGCTTATGCCACTCGAGGCATTGGAAAAATAAAGGTCAAAGCACGTGCAGCTCCCTTTGTGGGTCAGTACAGTACTGTGTCTCAGATCCATCGCTCTGCACCAGCGCCCTGGAGCAGAGACTGTAAGCTTCTGCCAAAGCAAAGAGCCAGGTGACAGGGAAATGGGGAGGTGGAGAGGATTCGCTGTATGGGGACTGATTCCGGATGAGGAAGAGAGCGATGAACCAACAAGATCCAACTTGAGTATTTACAATACTGCACTACTGACCCTGGAATGGAGGAGACCCTTCCTCTGCCATAGGGGACAGGCTCAGAATCGTCCTGGAAGACTGAACCTGAGTTCAGCTGCTTCGAGAAGGAAGTCCTGGGGCCAGGGCAAAGATTCCCTGGTGAGGGTAGAGGGCTCATGGAATAAGAGGTGCTCAGCTCCAAGCTACCAGCCAGACTGCTGGTTACTTCGCTGCAGTCTTCCTGTGGCACTGAATTACATAAAGCCTCCTGTCATGGCACAATCGGAAACACACTGAGCTAGCAGGAATGATGAAAGAGAAATCAGGGTGGAATGCTATGGCTCAGGTCCTCAGCCTTTGATCCAACAAAGCCATTCCCACATCCTGTAATGCCACCAACTACTACGCAGAGCTGGAATTAACAGCTTCCAGTACCTCCTTGAGACCTACCTGAACCCAGACATAAACCGTTACCTGTTAAAAAAGGGGACAACACTCCTCTCTCACATGAACAGTTTGCTTAAAGGCAATACAAAAAACCCCAAACAATGCTCTGAAAGCCAACTGCCAGTACTGGCTGTGAAATCCACCAAAAATCTGACTGCATCAATTGGCGCAGTTAGATCAGACAAGGGAAGAAAGAAAATATACCCTCCTGCTAACAGATGTGGCCAATAACTGACCAGCCACCTACAGCCAACCCAGCCAGAGGCGTTTCAGTGGCAGCAGGCAGCTGTGTCTCTTGGGTAGAACAGAAGCATTTTGAGAGCAGAAAGGTACAAGAAATCTAAGAGAATCATCTGAAAGCAGATTTGTCCCACAGCAGGGCCAGGGAAGGGCATGAGCCTTGGAGCGTTTCTGCTTAGCCAGCAATTTCTGTCACAGTGGTAACCAACTTCTGACCATTCCACACCGTCTTGAACTGTTCTGGGACAGGGAATTCAGTCTGGAGGGTAGAAACAGAAGCCTGTTGTCAAAAATCAGCTTATTACCGAGACCAGTACCTGCTCCCACAGCTTTAAGCACTTATTTTCTTAAATACATGCTATGCTCCCTCCTATACCACAAGTGCTGTTAGTTCAGCCTCCATGATCCCGCAGGAGGAACTTTCGCAAAACAGCAAATATTTAATTCAAAAGACAAACAATTCTGCTGGTTTTAGCATCTGGTCATCATTCACGCCTCCCAGCCCAGAGCATGGTACTGTCCCTCCAGACCTTGCTGTAACAACATTCACTGCAGGACTCAGATTAGGAATCCTGTGTACAATACCCTGCCCCCCACGCAGGCCAAGCTGATGCCAAAACTTAGCACTTACAAAATCACCACCCTCTGTGGGAATAAGGATGTTCATCTCTGATGACTTGGCACTGACAATTTCGCAGTCTAGGGAGTCCTTGCTCAGGTACACGTGGCAACCGTCTGTCTTGTTGATGGAAATCGTTGGCACTTTACCCATTACCTAGCAGGTCACAACAACAGTGAAGGGAGAGCATTCACTTGAACAGGGCAACCGCAACATCCTTCCTTTGTGTTTGCCTTCAAGGCCAGAGGTTGGTTTAACTCCAGCTCTCCCCTCCCCCCGGCCATTGCTCTCAAGTACTCCCACCCCTGGCATTCTTGTTTTAATCTCTTTAGAACAAAACTACAGCCAAGGCTGGGCAAGCTGACTATCCCAATTCAGATACAAAGCTGGAATCAGTGAATTCCACTGCTGGTACCGACTCTATGCTGCCCACCTCGGCTCTTTTATCTAGAGCCCTGGAGCCGCTCAGAGAGGCTAATTTCCACCCTTTCCAAAGGGCTGAGCAGGGTGAGCTGCAGAGTAGTACAATGGATGGCATTTCATGGAAATTCTCCACAGATGTACACTCTCGCTCTTGGAAATACAGAGCCTGTAGAAGCAGATGCTACAGACACTGTTGTATAGTGCAGCAGTCGCACTCCAGGCAGAGAATGGGTTGCAGGCACTCACCTGAACTTTAACATCCCTGCTGTTGATGATCTCCACAATGCCCACCACGTCATCAAACACTAGACCCAGCTTCTTACAGTTATCTGCAACCAAAGACAGAGCAGCTCACAGTAAGGTTTTGGAGACTCAGCCTTTTGCAAACAGACAGCACGCAGAAGCAGTTTTCAGGGTTTCTCCACGTACCGAGGGTGATGGAGTTGATCTTGCCTTTGATTTGGAGTGTACTATTTGTGCACTTGAAAACATATGCCACCTGCTTCAACTCTGTGTCACTGATGACCAAGTTAGTGGCATTTTCCTGGTTTTCCTGAAAAGGCAGGGAAAACACCTTTTAGTTTCTGAATGCAGACCAGTGAATCCATGTGAACAGTGGGGTACAGAGCAGCCCCTTTCAAAGCAAATGCCTGTACCTTCAGGCTGGTGCCTCTCACAAGAAAGGCCTTGAGGAGACTCCTCCCTGCTGCAAAGTTCCCATCCCTCCAACCCACTCATGCCTATGCCAGGCACTCACCACTCTCCACTTTTTGCCCTCTAATTCTAGCAACGCAGGTGCTTTTGGAGAGTTTTTCTGGGAGGGATTAGCATTACAGGCTGGTTTGGGAGCAGTGAAAGGTTTTGGTCCACTTCGCACAGGACCTCCTTGGTTCTTCAGTGCTGGATTCTTGTGGGTCTTCATGTCATCAGAAACATGTCTTAAGCCTGCAGGGAAAGTCAACCCTGAGCTCCAGCTCTCCTCCGAGAATGCAGTTTCACAAATGCCAGACATCCGTGATTACAGCAACCAGCACGACGACATTTTTCATAATTCAAATAAATTATTGAGGCTGAGCTCAATCTAAGCCTGAGCTCGAGTGACAATGAGCTCGAGAGGGAGCAGGAAACACTCCGCACAACACTGACAACACGAGATGCCCTGTAGAACCACAATGGGCCTGCTCTCCCACTTCACAGCTGGAAAAGCCTTGAGCTGGGCACTCACTTCTGCTTCCCCTCTGTCCTGATTGCTGTCCAGGTAATGGTAATGGAGCCGGGCAGGCAGTTGAAGGGCTCCCTCTCCCTGTTCCAGCTAGAGACCAATCTCTTGCTACCCCTGATGGAGAAGGCTGAGAACACCAGCTGAGATGTGCTCTCTTCGTCCTTGTGAGCTGCCTCAGGGCTTCTCAGGTTATGCTCAGCCCCGATGGGCTGTGGTTATTACAGGACACTGAGGGATGCCGCAGAACAAGGATTTGCAGCACAAGCGTTCTCTTACTGGTGGCTGCCCTCCCTCCACAGCCACTTCCACCTACCAGAGGTGATCCCTTCTCCCCGATTGATCTGGGCGAAGAGCGCAGAGCGGGAGGCAGAGTCATCCGTGCTGGAGCATGTGGGGGCAGGAGCAGGTGGGGGAGGGGGGCCTGGTGGGGGAGGCGCAGCCCCAGCTGGTGGAGCAGACGGCAATTTAGCCCCTTCTGTTGCTACAGGACCCTGTAAGAGGCCAGCAAGAGGAAAGGCAATTGCACAAACTCCATATCTGCTGCAATAACCACCCAAAACTCATCTAAGAAGCTCCTGCAGGTGCGGGCAGTGCTTACCGTTTTGCTCCAAGCCAGCCCTGTGGTGTGATACTCTTTGATATAGGCCTGCAGCTCTGTCCAGATACTCAGATAAGCTTTCACCCAATCCACATGCTTTTTGTCGCTGAGGATACACGAGATCATGAGGAGTGAGCCAGTGCATTTGCCATTAAAACCCAAGCACTAGACAATTCTTTATGTCCCTCCACCTCTCACCCTGCAGAGAAGATGTGGCTGGGCCAGCATGATGGCCTCACACCTCCACCGCACACAACAGCCCTGCTCTGCACCTTAACCCACTGTAACTGAGAAGCCTGGTACTTCCAACAAGACCCATTCCCCGAGACACAACTTGCTGCCCTGGGAAACAGTTCAGCCAGCAGACGATACTGGGGCAAGAGCAGCAATACTATTGCTACCAGAGATTCCACATGAATGCAAGGAATCTTGTCCCTAAGAATCAGGGAAGAACAGCTAAGTGAGGCTTTAGAGATATACCCTGCCTTTAAAATGAACAAATAAAAGACTAAGGCAGCTACGGTGAGACACTGGAGTAGCTGTGACACACCCAGTTAGCTGTGTTCTTTATGAAAGAAGGCAAACTTACACATCCTTGTACTCCTTGAGGATCCGGTTGGTATAAAACATGGCAGCATCGGTCATTTCCTTCACATAAGGGCCAGGCTTTGGAGCCTGAAGAAAGAATACATTGGCATGTAGTGTTTGACCAGGGAGCCAGACTTTTCCCATCAGCCCAAGAAAACCACTTCCCACTGGAGTTCTTACCATGGCCACCCATCCCAGGGCTGGGATGCTCTCGCTGACTGCTGATAAGTGATTGAACAGTTTGCTACCACGGTTCTTCTCCCTGAAATTCTGTACCAATTGGATTTGCTCTGAAATCGGTTTCAGAAGCAATGGGAACACATTCTGGAGGACAAGAGAGAAAGTAACAATTAGGAACACTAGTGTGGCTCTGGAATGGCTGCACATCTTCATGGGCAGCTCTGCTGAGATGACGGTCACTCAGAGGAAGATTCCAGCTGGCAAGAGTTACTACCACAGCCCCTATCCAGGCCTGGCCCTCTCCACGAGTTGAGCATGGTCCCACAGCCTAGCTCCTCCAGGGCTGAAGCCATAGCTCTCAGAAGGATTGGTACTATCGGAGTACGCCAAGAACTGTGACTCACGTTCAATCCAAGAGGCACTGACAAAGCTTGTTAGTAACAAGGACAGAAATAGCATTTTGCCTTCGCTGGATTATTTTGTTCCAAGACAGTCTGTCAAATTCTTCATCTCCTTTATAAGCCCTCAGAGAAGGGGGTGCTCTGCAGGGATGTGTCAGTTGGGATCTACAGCTTGCAGTGCAGTCAGAGTCGCAACCAGTTCTCAAGTCACCCTAGCAAGCTGGACTTCAGGATTCAAGTTACTTCTCAAGTCAATCCAAGACTGTATCTGAACGATTTGATTTGTTTGTGTGTGTTGTCCACTTGGAATGCTGACTAGAAGTACTTAGAACTCTCCCAGGGTCAGAGCAAAGCAATCAATACACATTTCCAGAGATGCCTGCCTCCTAGGCAACTTTTCCTTCAGATCAGGAAGCCTGCTGGGGGCAGCAGTGAAGGGCAAATTTAGGCAAAACTTATTTTTCAAAGCTTAGGCATTTCATTTTACTATTCCTTCCTCTGTTTAGATGAAAACAGAGAAGTTCCAAGACCACTGGCCAGGCTAAACTTTCAGAAGGTTCAGCCTGGTACCACTGTCACGTAACAGATAAAGAAATTCTTCACCACCAGCAATGAAGAGTTCATACATTTTGCATCTTAAACTGGCTACTCCAGAACTGACTTGACTCCTGCACAAGTGCCTGCACAAAAACTCACACTATGTTAACGCTGTTGTTTGTTCACGATCCTTCAAAACCATGTGTCAGTGGAATTTTTAAGGAGATTTCCAGACTGGAGGCTATAGCAGCCTCCCAGCAAGTCTGGCCAAAGAAAAGCAGCCTCCAATGTTGAGTTTGGAGGGAAGAGATGCAGATATATTTGGTAGTGAATAGGGAAGTGGCACAGAAAAACAGCTACCATGGTGTAATAGTAAAGCCATGACTGAGCCAGACAATAACTGCAAAGAAAATCAAGGTGGGATCATGTTGCTCAAGAAAAGCGGTTCTCAGCAGGGAAAAGCCAATGCATTCAGGATCAGATCTCAGTCACACAGGCTGCTGAGAGGCAGCAGCCTGGGGAAAAGTGTTAAATTACTCGCTAACGACAAATCAATCCTAAAAGCCTAGCTATTACCCAGAGGCCACTCAGTGCAGACAAGCTCTATTATACTTCAGGAAGAGTTTAATGCATGAAAGTTTATAAGCATCACATAATGAAAAGCATGCACTACGCAAATCCCAGTGTGGCTCCTGTCTCAGACGAGTTCCTGTCTGCAGGTTGCATCTCAGGAACAGAGATTGTGCGGTGGTGGTGCCAAGTGAAACTCGAGACAGGCACTGCGAGGTGACACTGCTGCTCTGACAGCAACAAAAACTTGTGGCTCCAACAGCTGGGAAATGCTCTGCGGCTCTAAGGATCAGCCTGAGGAATGCTGCCCAGTGCTGGGCACTCAGAACAGGTCACACTTTCAGCAAGTGCCACCTCACGGACACAGGTGTCTCCAGGCCTCTTCTGGTTTCTCATCTGAAGCAATTGCAACAGCCCAGATTCCCCTATGCTCGTAGTCACCCCCTCTCTGAGGTACAGGCCTTCGCAGCTTCCAATGACTGACTCCCAGACTTACCTCTGCTGGCTGCTGGTGTTGAGAAGCCATCATGAGAAGAGCCCTCTCGCTCATCAAACCTGTATAAACCATCTCAGCCTAAGAATAAAGAGAAATATGAGAGAGCTTCCCTTCTATCCAGCAAAACACCAACAGTCATCCAAGCTCCCACTGCCCACCATTCCTAGTGTGTAAGAAAGCAGCTGTGCTGATCTCAAAGCACATGGTCTTGAGGACACCCATCCTCAGAGAAAATTCACAGGAATGCAACAGCTCCTGGGCTGCATCACTGGCCTAAAGACACGCACCAACCTACAAAGAGAGCTTGGCACCTAACTAGCAAAGATTTCAAGAAGGTTTGATTCATCCTGTGTGTGTAGGTGGCATCTGCTGGAGGCTGTCTGGGCATCTACATCTGTTTTGAATCCTTGGGGATTATAAACATCCTCGAATACGATGCTCAAGGAATGCAAACACTGACAGCACACTTGGCCCTTAACAGCCCCAAAGGACAAGCAGTATCTGTTTAGAGTGGAGGGAGAGGAACACAAGTACTTACATGCTGCTGCACATCCCCGCCAACTTCCTTGCTGATCTTGACATACTCAGCTACTGGGCCCGCCAGAAGGGCATCAAAGGCCTGCACGTACTGCACTACTCCTGTGGAGAGGGAACCAGAGCACAAGCGTCACTGAGAGGTGCCAGGCAGACTCACACATGAACCATGCTCCTGGGCTGCTTCTCCCTCCAGCTCTGCACTCAGCCTTCCTCTGCTGGTCAAATCAACCAAAGGCAGGAGGCTCAGCCTGAAGCATGCAGTTGAATGCAGCTGAGGGAAGCACAACAGCCACAGGAAGCCCTCAACTTAGCACAACGGTAACCGCAGGCCTCTCCATTTGCACAGGATCTGCTGCAGAACTCACTTCCCTTCTGTGCATAGACAGCTCATTGAACAGCCCTGTGCGAGTAGTGCCTGGGCAGCCACAGTGAATGCTGGAGTCCGACACCACCACACTGCCTGGCTGATGCTCCAGCCTAGGGACTCCCATGAGGTGAGGCTGCTGAGGAGGTGCTGTGGGCCTTACCTTTGGAAGAACTTTCTCCACACATGCCAGGTCCTTGGCACACCGTCTCCAGGCGCTCCACAGCTTTCTCCAACCGTTCAACCAGTCTCTCCATCTCTACCGCTGTCCACAATCTGCACAGACAGAACACAATTATTCATTTCCTCATATGCCAAAGGTTGCAGAGGGTTTATCAGCTCTCTGGTAGGAGCTCCACTAGTCCCAAAAGAATAATTTCTGCCTTGCTCTGCAGCAGAGTGCCCTCGCATTAGCAGAGATGTTCAGATTACACAACAGCCATGCACACAGCCACCTTCTACAGCCACAGTCACTCCTTAATAGCCAGTTTCTATTCCATTGCAAAGGCTCCTTACACATATAAGGGTACTAAAACTTACATCTTCTAACCTTTTCCTGACACCAATCAATAAAACAAAGTCTGCTCAGAATCTCACTGCAGTCAGTTCTTGGCCAAGGTCCCAGCTATGACCATACAGCAGACCAAGTATAAGCACTTCACCAGGTGTTCAGGCACCTCAGGTCAGAACCAGGGGGTTTGATTCTGCAAGTGCACCTGCAGGGACCTCCTGGAGTCTTGAATTCCTCCAAGGAACATCTGTAACTCCAGCATCGCTACAGTACAGAGCATCAGTGTACAGAATGAGCTGCCCTGGCACACGCTAAGGAGCAGCTGCAGAAGCTGCTGCTGCAATAACACACCCGTCTGCCCTCTATGTCCACAGACACCCATGTCTGTGCTGCAGAATCTACCCTGCAGGAGCTGCATGGGAAAGCAATTCAGGCACACAAGTCATTGCAATGTTGCTGGAAGAGTCTGGAGTGTCATATAAACTTTCCATTAATTACTGCTCTGCAGAGACTCAGCACCAAAAAGCAAGACAAGTCACGCTCCAAGCACATTAATCCCCTGGGAATGCAGGGAGGGAGCAGCAAGTCACCAATTACATTTTTATCTTATCACCACTCACTGAAAAGTTTTACAGTGTGAATCATGATTACGGCCCATACTCTGCTCCCTTCTTACTACACCAGCCTGTGAGAGCTCAAACCCCGCCTGAGGAGAGCATCTGTCCTGGCATTCCCCAGCAGATCCAAAGAGGAAGGCAGGGTTCACCCAGCCACATTGACCAGCTGATACGTGATTTCCCTCAAAATTAAACCTCAAGTACTATCTATGGTTTTACTTTTTCTCTGAAGCCTCTCAGACCTGTTCCAAAGCTCATGTTTTCACCCATCTGCCAGAGGATGTGGGGCAGATCCAGCATTAGTCATGAGCAGTACTGATGTCACAAGACAAACAAGGACATTTTCCACCCCTCTTCCGCCTGCCTGCATCAGAAGAAGCAACATTGATAGGGGGAAGAGGCCAGCCCCCTTGCAGGAGGAAGAGAGTGGTTTCCTTCTCAGTGCAAGAGAGCTGGCAGGGATGCTGTGCACAAAGCCAGACAGCAAAACTGGATGGCTTCCAGACACAAAAAAGTTCAGAGAGGCTGAGCTCATGGGTGGTCACACATATAACCAACAGTAATGAACACCCCTCTTTTTGATTCTGCACAGTGAAGGAATCCTGACCACAGGATCGCCAGTGCTTTGCTACAGCCTGGCACAACGCACCCAGAATGGGGCTCACGTCTTCCAGTGGGAGCACAGCCAAAACCAGGCTCTGCCTCCCTCACTCTCAGCATGCAAAGCGAAGGGTGTTTTTACCCGGAAGAGCCACCTGTTACAGAAACATCCCCCTCTTTCTGGAGTGCAGAAAGGCACAGGGGTGTAATGCAGGGCTGTCACGAAGAACACTGGGTTTAGGGAGTGCTGGGCAGACAAAGCTGCTGTTCTGCACCACTGATCTCCACCACATTCCCAGAGACTCTAATCTGATCAGCCCCATTAACGAGTTGCAAATGGCATTTCAAATCAGGATTACAAACCAGAAAGACCAGATGGAAAGCTGCTTCTGACCCCCTACAATAAAACATACTACTTTGAGGAGCATATCACATCAGTCCTAGATGCGCCTTCAGGATTAGCATCCTTTAACATGACAGCATTCCCTCAGACTCCTTCTCATCTCCCTGCCATTTGACAGGTCCCTCTTGGCGCTCTGGTTTTCCCTGACAGAAGCCACAGACTGAGGGTATGCAACACCAGCTTTATAAACCCAGTGCTGCCTGGCAGACAGTGAACTTATTTTAATTCCGTTTGGTGTGCACCATTAGGACAAGGCACAGGACAAGGCACCTGGTGACAGCAAAGCCAGAGCTGAGTGCAGGCAACACCGAGTCCCAGGGCAGGCAGATATATCTCAGCCACTCCTAGCTAAAGCTCTCGACTCACACTCACTGTGCTCCTTGCCCTGCAGATGCAGCTCTTTCTGCTATTTAGAACCAAATAAAAGTATTTGATTTTACAGACCAGACCCTAACAAACACCAACAGCTGGTCTGCAATCCAGAGATGAATGTTCAGCTAGGAAAATAAAAGATCACAATGTAGATCACAATATCTGACCAGTACTTTGTCTATTGATCACTTTGCTCACAGGATAATTTGCTAGTGAGTGACAAATTGACTCAGACTTCAGTAATGAAACAGGATCTCATTTGGCTTCATACAAGAAGCAGCAGAGACATGCAGACCACTGAGGATTCATTTCTGTTCTGTGCATCACCCTATGCTCAGTGAGAAAAGCTCTCAGCTACGCTGCACAGCCAGACATGAGAGCTCTCTAGCTGACAGATGTGGAGTTGAGATGAAGCTCTCCCTTCTGGGACTATAAAGCAGGATTTAAATCTAGGTTTTGTTTAAATGCAATTGAACTTTGATTACCAATGGAGCAGAAGATATGGACTCGCAGCAAATGCACATTTCACCCTGGGCCAGAAAGCCCATTTGTTTTCATGGCATGTTTGATTCGTCTGTTAACCAGACTTCATTTCCATCAGACCTTGGGAACATGGCTTGGACTCCCTGTGCAGCAAACAGGAGTCCATCCACAGCCAGGCTGTCTGACACGCTAAGCAGTGCGGTGAGGGGAAGGGATGTTATCTGCCCAAACACCAGCTCTCCCAGAGCTGGCCCTACACAGCACAGCAGCGAGGAGTTTCCTGTTTGGAGAATGCCAAGGAGCTGGCGTGTCCCGGCCACAAGCCAGTCCTCAGAGCAGGGAGCCAGTTCTGATAAAAGGAGCATCCGTGAAACCCTGCTGGTTACCCAAGACAGCGCTCTGACCCCAGCCCTCACTTGGGTATTCAGAAAAGCACAGGCAAGGTTTACACTGAGACAGCCAAACCTCCGCCTCCGTGCAGACCGGCTTTTGCAGAGCCCCATGGGCGGCTGTCAGGAACACAGAGTCTGCATCAGCCGCTTCCTGTTTCTGCAGGCACAGGAATAAAGATGGGACGCCTAAATTAAGCACATACCACAGCATATTTCTGAACCGACACTGGAATATCTCAGGGGATCAGCTACCATATGACTTCCAACATTTATATCTTCCAAAAGCCCAAAGACTCTTTCCCCGAACAGTTCAGCTCATCAAGTAGGGAACGATTTGGAGCAAGTCAGGACGCAATGCCTGATCTCAGCCCACTGTGAGGACCAGCCAGGAGCACAAGGCAGCCATTGCCAGTCCCAGCAGCTGCCAAGACAGAGATCCCTGCTGTTCACAGAACAACAGCGCTTGCTGACACTGCTCCAGATCCCACCCTGCCGACTCCTGCTATTCCAGATCCACTTTATTTAAAAATCAAAAGCACTTAAAAAATTAACCATCTGGACTCTATTTCAGTGCTCTCATTTTAATGACTTTGGTAGGCAAGATTTGTTATTTGGCATTTTTACTGAAACACTGAGACAGAAAATGCCTCCCCTCGCTCCACATCTGAGCACACACAAGGACTCCTTTTTCATCAGTTATACGAAGGAGATTTGCATCTGCCAGACTCTGTTACTACACTCCTCTCATTTCCATTCTCTGTCAGGGCAATGAATCCACCAGGGAAGGAAGCAAGGATGTTGATTCTAAGATAAATTGGATACAGCACCAAGCTCCACATCAGGAATTCAGAGCACGAAGACTCATCAGCATCCCCACCGAGCCTGCTCAAGGGGAGCCAGCTTGGCCGAACTTTGCTACAGGAATAACAGGGGGTATTTTTGGCCTTCAGAAAGCTCAGCAATATCGAGGATCGCCTTGGGAAAAGAAAGGGGACTCTGCTGCGCCTCGAAGTCACCGGTTCCCGGTTTTTCAGCAATGTGCACCCGCAGCCCAGGTTCTGGCCGACATGCCAAGCCCCGCGACCGGGCACACGGGGCGCCGGTATGGTTTGTCTTTTCGCCATCACGATACCCAAAGCAGCGGCACGCTGATGGTGCCGTGACCGTCCCCGAACGCCCACGGCGGGAGAGGAGAAGCTAAAGCCACCCCCCGCCCGAGCCCTGCGAGGCTGCGGGCACGGCCTCGCTCGCGGCTGCGGCACGCGGTCCCGCGAGGCGAGCATCGCCGCGCTGGCATCGCCGCCCGGGCATGGCCCGCCTCTGCTCGAGGAGTTCCGAGAGCCGCCTCCCCCACCGGTGCCGGCCCCGTGCTCACCTCCCACCGTGCTCCCGCTCCGCCGCCGCCCGGCACCGCCCGCACCCGCCGCTTCCGGACCCCGCCCCGCGCACCGGAAGTGCGCACGGCGATGCGCGCTGGGGGCGGAGCCTCGGGGGCGCCGCGCTGCGATTGGCAACTGGGGGCGGAGCCAGAGGTGGAAGGGGGCGTGGCTTAAGGGACGGTGCCTCGGGAACATCGCGCCGCGATTGGCGGACGTGCAGGTGGGCGGGGGCAGATGGGACGGAGGCGTGACCGGGGCGGTGCCTCGAGGAGAGCCGCGCTGCGATTGGTGAGCAGATGGAGGGCGTGGCCAGTGCGGGGCGGGGGCGTGGCCGGGATCCCCCTTCGGGGGCTCTGGCCCCCCCGCCCTGGAGGGGCTGCCGGGGCCTCAGCGAGTGTGGGAGCCTCGGGCAGGGCTGGGGGTGGTTTAGGTGCTGGGCAGAGGTGGGGACCCCTGGCAGAGGGGTGAGGCTGGGGGTCTGATGTGAGGGGAGCTGCAGCCTGAGGTTGCTCGGTCTGTGCAGCAGGGATGATTTAGTGTTGGTCAGTGCTGGCTCATCCCAAACATCAAACAACTACTGCAAGTCTCCTGCGCTTCTGGAGCGCTTTGGAGCCTTGTGCTCCCACTCTTTGATCCAAGGGTCTTAAAGCACTTGGCAGGGGCTGGATAAATATTTTTGTCCCAGCTTTGTTGCTGGAGAGACAGAGGCTGGGGCAGTCAAGGGAAAACCAACTTGGAGTCAGGAATGGATCCCTGGGGTCAATACAGGATAGATCCCACAGAAGACTCTGCTCTCTGCTGCCACAGTTAGGGCAGGACTTGCTATAAAAAGGCATTTGCTGCCACCATTAGAGAAGGGGCAGCAGTTTTCCCTGCCTGCTGCGAGGGACCTGGGGCTTTGCTCTGTGTGTTTGGGCCCCAGCAGCCCCGGGGAGGGAGGTGAAGCTGCCCTTGGAGCTCCAGACAAGCGGCAGCGCATCTGTCCCGGAGGGGGCTGGGACACGTTGACAAGACGGGAGGGAGGAGTAAACTCAGCGAGGTCGGCTGACTTTACCGCGACTTCCTCACTCTGCTCTGCTACCATAGATGGTCACGTCTGGCGCAGCGGGGCCTGTCCACCCCGAGCTCCCAGAGCCCCTCGCTTCGTCTGCGGGACGTGAACCAGGGCAGGCGGGAGCAGGGCCAGGACTGGGATTGCGAGGACTGGGAGCAGGATGGCTGGGAGTGTGGCTCTGCTGACATCTAGTGAGGTGGGCTCCTCCCCCTTCACATTCTTTGTGAGCTGGGGAGGCAGTCAGAACCCTGAGGGTTTGATTTTCCTAAGCAGGCAGCAGACTGGAGCTGTGCATCCCTTTGGTGAAGACTCAACTCCCCATTGTCCCCGCTCTGCTCCGTGCAGCCTCCTCGGCTCCTAGCCACTGTGCTGGTCAAGCACATGGAGCCAAGCAGGATCCGCACCACTGCAGTGGCATCATCCTTCCCAGTAGGTCTGAAGCCTACAGAGGAGGCAAGGAGGTCCCTGCAGTCACTGATGCCGTCTTTGTGGGTTTCTTACCTCATTTTCCACCCTATCAATACCTAAATCTTCCTCTCACAGCTGTCTTCTCACTGGTTGCATCATGATCAGACCTTCAGGGTCGAGTGAGATAATACAAAATAGAAAATAAGATAAAAATGCCTCTCATCCATCACCTGTATCTTACAGCATCCTGTGACAATCACAGCAGGGAATCAAGGCCTTGTCCTGCCTTGCTGGCACCAGGAATCCTGGTGGGCAGCACATTCAAGAGGTGTCCCCTCAGGGCGGCATCCGTGAGGAGAAAGTGAGACTTGGGAGCGGAACTAGAAATCATCAGAGGGAGGATGAGCGCTACACACTGGGGAGATTGCAGCCCAGCCCCAGGCCAGTGTGTTTGCCTCTGGGGTGCGTCCTCAGCTGAGCAAAGATCGAGTTCCTGGTAGGGCTGGGTCAGGGAAGAGCTACCCGTTTACAGGAGGGCTTTGAACCAGGTCAGTGACCTGTGGGTGATCCCAGTGCCCGCAACCCACGTCAGCTTCTGGCTGTCACTGTCCAGTCTCCAGAAATAACCCTGCAGCTTCCCCATGCTGCTGCCAGGGGGTTAGTGCCTTGTCCCCCTTTCTGCCAAGTGTGAGCGCCACAGGAATATTTACTACTTTTTGATTTTGGCTGTGAAATGCCTAGAATGCCTTTGTGTCCCCTAGACAGCTGCAGGAGAGCACTTGTCCCTGCTCTGTTGAGGTGTAAGGAGGGCATTTGTCTGAGTTCCAGCCCAGGTCCTTGTGGTGCTCAGCAGCTTCTGATTCCTCCGCAGGAGAAAAAACAGTCTGGGTAGGGGCCAAGGCAGCCTTGTGCTGTCAGGGCTCCCTGCATCATCTCTGTTTAAAGCTAAGCCTGAGCACCAGCCTGCACAGAGCATTCCATTTCTCAGCAAAGCAGTTTAAAGTTCCATTCCTGTGAAAAGGGAGTTTTGTGGTAGCAGGAAATGACCTGACTGCCCCATCAGTTTTTGGGCAAATCCTGCAGTGCCTTTGCTGCTTACATCCTCAGAAATAGTGGTTTTGCAAAACATTAACTAAAGCCCACCACAACAGGGCAGTAGCCTTCAGTCTGTGTTTGCAGATAAAGCAGGTGACCTCAGCCAGGTGGCACAGACTAGGTGACCCTGGGGGCAGCAGTACCACTGACCCAGGTTAACTCTGCCTTCCTCAGCTGGTGACAGAACCCAGGCTGCCCAGGGGTTGGTATGCTAGGGAGGTGAACCTCCTCACCACATTCCTCTATCCCAGGCACAGCCTGGGCTCCTGCAGTCTCACTTGTCCACAGAGATTCCTGGGCTGAGCTAGTTTCCAGCTGCATCCGTTCCCTGGGCTAGCCAGCAGTGACTGTACCAGCACAGCAGGAGCCTTTCCATGGAAGGAACTCCTGGGTTCAACTTAAAGTGTCTATGAAACCAGCTCTGGGTGATTTCTGCTGCAGCATGGGGGTCCCTCCAGCCCAGGGTCAAGGAAAAACCATCCCCAGCAACTGTTTGGAAGGTTCGTAGATCTCCCCTGCTGTGAGATAAACCCAAAGATCTTTGCCCTTTCCCTGGGGATAAGGAGAGGGGTTATTCCTTGCTTTCTGCAAGGAGAGACTTTTCACACTTCCACTGGCCTCCTGTAAGGTAAACAGGGTTGGCATGGCCACTCTCACCTCACAGACTGTCCCTCCAGTCACACCTGCTGCCTCATCTGCCTTCTCTGGGAGGGACCTGTCTCTTGGCAAACCCACTCTTGGTGACAGAGGATACAAGTCCAATTTTGCTGGTTTATGTGCTGCCCTTTGGAAGCCACGACTGTTGTTTGCTCAGTTTTGTCCCCTTCTGTCATCTCCCAGGACTGCCCTGCAGTTGGGATGAGCATCTGTCTGTACTCCATCACCTCCCAGCACCCCTTTCAGCTTCCCCCAGCACATCCAGTCCTGATGGCACGTTGCTGGCTCACCTTGGTTCTGCCCACCTGCCTGGGCAGGGCAGCATCCTTTTGCAGTGCCCTCAAGAGAGCTGCTCACCAGCCCAGGTTCAGCCACAATCACTGGGTGCTGGCAGAGGTTTCCCCAGGACTCAAGATGATCCCTGCAGCTTGACCAGAGGTGCTGGGAAGGGCACAGGGCACACCAATGCACTGAGTGTCAGCGGAGAGAGGGATGCTTAAAGCACTGTCACTGCTGAGCAAGCCCTGAGTGCAGGGACAGAGTCCTGGACCCCTGCCCTGATGCAGCATGAGGCTCTTCCCATCAGCCCTGCTGCTCATGGACACTCTCGTCCATGTACAACAGAAAGCTTGTGCTGCCTGAACACAAGTGTACCAGGTTGCCTTATACCTTAGCAGAACAGAAACCCTCTGCTGCCTTCCTGCAAGGGCAGCAGTGCCCTCAGTTTGGGAAAAGGCTCCCTACGCCCTTGGCACCAGATAGGTGACCCCACGCAGCTGGCCCAGGAGCCCCTTAAAGCACATAATACCACATATGGTATCTGGGAGCACTACCCCAGCCCACGTGCCATACACGCATCAGCTTGGCAGGTGCCAAGCACACAGCTGACACCCAGTGTTTCCATGCTCTGCCTTTGATTTCAGAGGACTAGCACTGCCTGTACCTCAGCCCCAACACATGGCTCACCGGTTGCTGTGGATGACGCAAGCAGCTATGCAACTCCAACTCTGCAGGGAGGCACTTTGAAGCTGCTGGGGTGTGTTTTCTTCATCCTCAGGGTTAGTGTGGATAAAGCCGCTGGGGGCAGTTGTAGGAGTGGGCAGCAGCTCCCTGTGTCACCCTGCCCAGGCAGACTTTCCATGCCAGAGCAGCTCTCTTCACGTTTGCAGCGGAAGCCCTCTGTAATCACAACTGAATCAGGAGGTGGTTTCAGTTTCAAGGCTGGAGTTTTGCCCAGGGCTCAGTGCTATCAACTCTGATGGTCATTTCCCCCTTCCATCTATTTTAAAAGCCTCAAAGAGCAGAGGTGTGCTCAGCGAGGAATGTCTGGGCCCTGATTCAAGCTCCATGCGCTCAGTCTGTTGAGCTGGCTGCTAAAAAAACCCAAGCAGACTCCTTGTGACCCCACAGAGCCACAAAAAAAAAAAAAAAAAAAAAAAAAAAAAAAGGCAAAGAATAAAATGCCCTGATTTCTGTTGAAGCACTATGAAAAAAAAAAAGCTGGCAGCAATTTTTCAAATCCTGGGGGACAGCAGCACTGCCCACATGCCTCAGAAGCAGCCAGGTCATAGCACTGTCCAGGATGACGCCTCACAACCCAGCCAGGAGCAGGGCAGGGGTCAGTATATTTGCAGCTCTGTGCCTGGTTGGAGTGCTGCCCGCCGCCTCCTCCTTTCCTTGCAGAGGGTGCACTTGCTACCTACCAGCCCTGCCACAGGGGCTCCAAAGAGGCTTTCTCCCCCTGGTTTCATCCTATCCTCATTCCTGCACTGCAGGCTCCATCCCTGGGGGAGCAGAGCCACCCGTGCCACGGCAAATGCTGCTGCTTCTTGCCCTCTGCTCAGGACAAAGCAGCTCCTGGCCTCCTTACATCATCCTTTTTGCTTCTTTCCATGACCCCTGCCCTGGTGGCAGAGTGGGGCCCAGCTAAGCATTCCCATTTAAGGTCTAATCCCTCTGGCTATTTTTAACCCCCCTCCTCACTCCAGTTTTTTGTACCCAAATGTGGAACAAAGGATGAGCCTGAGCCCCTCTGTGCTCAGGCACTGACCCCATAGATTTCTTGGTGTGACAAATGTACTGAAAAAGAGACCACAGCTCTGTCCCTAGCGCCATGGCCGTGGGGATGGAGCAGCAGAGCCAGCACAGTCTCCTCACACAGGGCATTTGCCCCAGCTGTATGGCTGGCTGCTTCCTTTGGTGCATCCTCCCTGCACTTCAGCCTTTTGCGTTCTATCTGCTGCCCTGGGAGTGCAGTGCTGCCTCTGGGGGGGGAGCGTGCAGGGCTCTCCCCATTCCTGCTGCAGAGAAGGGAATGCAAGAGCAAGGTATAAATACCCACAAAGATTAGTGCTCGCACAGTACTCTGCCCCGGGGAGAAAGCCTTGAGGGTCACCCACAGCCCGCGTTCACTTTCTCTCCACACTCCAGCTGCTGCTCCTGTTTCCAGCCCTGGGTTCACAATCTCCACAGCCAACACTTATATTTAATTTCATTCCATTCCTCCCTCCACCCCCATTCCCCTCCTTAAAGAGGGAAAATAATAGCTCCTTTGTTGGGCTGCTGTGGCGCAGGCACCGGGCAAGGAGGCGCACAGAGTACGGGGCTGCAGCCTGGATTACAGCATTCCTGCACCTTCGGCTTCAGGGAAGTCAATCCTGCACCCCGTGCCATGTGACAGGATCTGGGCTCGCTGACATCCACAGAAAACAATCAAACAAAATTCCTCTGCACCCACACTGCTGCCTTCCCCCGCTTTTATGTAAATATTAATAGGTCCTCGAGATTGGTTTCTGTACAGATATATACAAAAAGGAAATAGCTTCATATTTACATCATTAAGTTAATTAGGCTCTGTAAAAAAAAAAAAAAAAAAGAGAACAGCTTTCCAAATTAGTGGCATATGTACAGACAGAAGTGGTGGGCTCACGTCCCTGGTGCAGTCGCATTGACAGTGTAATGTACACCAACCCTCACCCCAGCCCCACGCAGGCCGGGCACCAGGCATGAGTAGTGAAGGGATCCCGCTCCAGGCTTTTCTCCTCTTCAGGACCCAGCAGGGAACAGTGCTTGTTGTGAGGCACACAGGTACCAGAGGATCAGTCTGTGTAATGTACACTACCCGCACTCTGTGGATCCCATGGGAGGCACGAGACCAGCACAGATCTCATGTTCAAGTCAGTGGATGCTCTGCATGGCTTCTCCCAGGTGCTCCTCAACAGCGTACACCCACAGCAGTGCGAGGCTGGTCCAGCCCCAAGAGGCCAAGTCCTTTGGAGAGCCCTGGCATGAGTGGATGGATGAACCCCAGGTCACACGATGCTGGCCAGTTCTGTGTTGTCCGACTCCGAGCTGCTGTTGCTCTCCTCCCTGGAGGCAAAGAGTTGGGGAGGAGGCATGGAGTGAGCCATGGAGCAAGCCCTCAGCCCTGCCTCCAAACAGGGGAGCCTCCAAAGGGCTCACAAAGGATGGCACTGCCTCAGAGTCCCCAGACAAGTTTTCTTTAGCAACTAGGGCAGGTTCCCTATTGATCACAAACTTCATGCCATCTCTTTGGAAGTCAGGATTGGGAGAGCAAGCCAGCTCTTCCCTCACCCCACCACCCACGGGTCCTGGAGGATTCCAGGACAAGTCACAGGGTGTCCCAACCAGTCTGGGCCTGATCCTGCCCACACACACCCTGCTGGCATGTCTTGCTTGCTACCTCAGTCACACAAGTTGACGCTCACCGTAAGTCCTGCAGGGCTTTCTTGTTTTTCCTCCGCTTCTCCTCATCGATGGGGTACAGTTTGAACAGGAGCAGGCCCACCAGGATCAGCCCCACAGGCACAGCCAACACCAGCATCTTCAGGGTGACATTCACTTCCCTGGGCTGTGAGCAGCCCCGGGTCTGGTACCCTGCAAAGCTGCAGACAGAAGGGAAATCTGAGTTTGTCTCTGTAGGACAAGGTTTGGAGCCACACCTGGATTTAGACCACTCCACCTCCCACTCCGCTACAGCCTTGGGAAACAGAGATGCAGAGGTGCAAGACTTGCCTGCCTCCCTGCCCCTCAGCTTCTGTGTAAGAACTCACTCTAAACTGAGTGTGGAGATGCCCAGGGAGACCCCAGAGGTAAACTTGGTGAAGAAGACATAGAAGGAGAAGAAGATGGCTTCATGGCCATGGGAGTCAGGGTGCTGCAGCTTGAAATCATCTATGACATCTGGTAGCATGGACCTGTGCAGAGAACAGGATGGTAAACACTAGGACTGAGAGAAAAAGCAGCTCTTCTCCCTGCTGACAGGATTCCTTACCAAGAACCCCATCTTGGGCTGAAAACTTGGCAAGAAAAGGCCTCCTAGGGATTTCTAACCACTCCGGCAGGCCCTGAAAGCACCTTGCCCATCTCTCAGGGTACAGCGCTGAAAGCACTAGAACCTGATACTCACCAGGGTAGAAGGAAGGCAGCTGCAACGCTGATCCCAGCTGCAACAGCCACAATGTAGGTGACAATGAGGTTACTGTCCAGGAGGACCACCATGATGAGGAAGGGGATGGCAGACTGGATAGAGAACAGAAACCAGGTTGGCATCAGCACTGTTTGACTCAGATCCCACCATTTTCCCTTCCCTCCTGTGCATGCCAGCCCTCCAACCCAGGGATGGCCAGGAAAGCTGTGGTGCAGCCTTCCTCCCAGGGCCCCACAGCACCCATTCCTGATAGCTTGGCCACATCCATGGCAGCACAAGTATTAGGATGAAGGACAGGCACTGAATCACCATTAGCAGCAGCCCACGTGCACCTCGGCACTCAAGGGGAACCACTCACCGAGATGCCCACGTAGACAGCTGTCTTCTTCCCAAAGCGGGTGAGAAACCACTGCCAGAGGGGAATGGTCAAGGTGGCTGAGAGCTATAGGAAGAGAAAGGGGTCATGGTGTCACTTGCTGGCCGGGCTCTTCTCTGGGGTAAAAGCTCTACCCAGCAAGGAGCAGCTCCTGGGCACAGCCTCCTCCACCACATTTCTAGCACCTCCAATTCCCACACACTCCTGGGGGCTGGCACACAGCCACACTGCCTGCTTCTGCCCTCACCTCACCTGCCTCCCCAGAAGGACAGCTTGCAATTGGAGCAGATGTGTGGGGCCACCTCCTCCCCCAATGCGGAGCAGCCTGGCACCTGGCACAACCATCCTCAGGGCACCCAGGGACTGCCAGCAACCTGCCCAAACAGGGGGAGGACCCAACTTCATCCTCAGTGCCTGGTAGGGACCTGATCTTATCCCTGCTGCCTGCACACAGTGTGAAAAAGAGCCAGACTCAATAGGGACCTTGGCACCTCAGACCTCTCTGCCTCATCAGGCAGGGAGGGTGGGAAGGGTTCTCAGGGATGAGGCAAGCTGGAAAGTGTTCTAAAGGAGCTGGTTTGCTCCATCTTCCTGAAAGTAAACACAGATTCTTTTCTTGAGGTCAGGGGGAAGGGAGATAAGTGGCAGGATTTCAACAGGAGGCCCCCCATGGCTCCTGGTGTCCCCTCCCATCTCTGCCCACTTTCACACAGGAACAAAGGCCTCCCTGTTTCTGCCAACCCACCCAGCTTTCACAGGATATTTGGCAGCAACTTCTCCCTCCCATTCTACCAGAGGACCTTCGATCAGCATCCCCATGGTGGGCTGTTGCAGCCCATGGGGCACCCATCCCATGTCAGCTCCTGGGGAGGACCTGGGTATTCCACAGGATGTAGCCCGGCCCAGTCCTGGCCCCAAGATGCTCCAGCACAGGGTCATACCCACCATGATGGCCAGAAGGATGTTCTGGAACTCATTGCGGAAGCCCAGGGTGTAGGTGCAGAACAGGGCAAAGTTGCCCTCCAGCAGCTGTGGAGGAGGCAGACAGCAGTTAGGGGGTAAACAGGCACCCAGCCGCCCCAGAGGGATGCGCTCCTCCTCACAATGCTGCACCCAAAGTACAAGCAGGAAAAGAAAGCAGCCATTCACTGACCCATCCGAGGGCACGAGGCCACATCCTTCTTCCACCTGGGGCAACTGCAGCTCTTTGCATTGTTACCTCATGTGCTCCCAGCCTGCCGGGACCCTGTGCAGGCCCTATGCTGCTCACCCCCAGACATCTCCAAGCTGCATTGCTGCTGTTCCCACTCCCCCATTCTCCAGCCTGGCTGTGCTTACCATGAAGGCCAGCGAAGTGAAGAGGAAGCCAGCGATGAGCTTGATGTAGGCACCATGGTTCATCACCAGTTTCAGGCCATGGAAGAAGGAGACAGGCTTGTCCGACTGGAGCTCAGAGGACTCTGGGGAGGAGCAGAGCAAATCAGCCCATCGTTAGATCCACTGAAACACCACCCCTGGCACAACAGGTGCAGCAAAGCGTCATGCCCCCTGTCAAACACCCGGTCCAAGCCCCTACCCATCTTCAGCACCACACTCCAGGACAGTTGGGTAATGCCTGTGGGGATCTCCCCATCCTCCGCGTGGAGGGGAGAGGATGGCCTGCCTGATTTGCCTGGGATAAGCAGAGCGAGGGAAGGACAGAAGCTACTGGACTTTGGATATCACCTCACCCCAGGATGCCCTAGTTGGCACTAGAATAGAACCTTGGTCAGCCTATACTGCATGATAAATGTTATCTCTGACAGTGCAGAGCAGAGAGCTAAGTCCTCAGGGCTGCCCAATAACGAACCCTGGGGATGCTCTGGTGTCCTACCCACAAAGCTGCTCTTCTGCAGCACCTTCCCCAGACACACATCTCAGCTCTACCTGCTCATTTCCTCTGGGACTTGACCCACAAATGAGGGGCTGACACCTCAGCCAGGCTCCCGGGGAGCTGCTAGCAGGAGCCACCATATTTTCATAAGTTTGGAGTGTTCCATCATATCTCAAGCCTCACCTCTCTTCTCCTGCACACCCACTGACAGGATCACAGCGCAGAGGATGTAGAGTCCCCCAATGACCCCCGCAGCAATCATGTAGGCATTTCTCTGTGTAAGAGAGGCGAGCGGTGAGGGAGGGTCTCGTCCCAGGTGCCATCCTGGTCAGAAAGGCAAGGAGACTGCGGCAGGGACTGCCTGCAGCTCTCCCCTTCTTACCGTGTCTGCAAGCGATCCAGTGTCACGGGTCATGTTGAGCTCCTCCATGGCTACCGAGGAGTTGGTCTTGCCAATAAAGAGGGGGCTCTCGATGCAGGGAGTAATCACTGTGCCCACGATCTGGCCCTGGATGGCAGTACCCAGCACAGTGCCCAGCACTTCCACTGTCATTCCTGGAGGAAGAAGCCAGCGGGACTGAGCACAGCCCTTGGGCACCTAGGCCATGGGTGCAAAACCCTACTCCAGAGCAGAGCCTCCCCAGCTGCAGCTCCCTGCCCTTCCCCAGAAGAGATGAGCCAGCCCAAGTCCCTTCCAGCTCTCTCCAAATCATCAAATGATAAAGCCACAGGCAAAGAGAGAGTCTGCTGGGGAAACAGGCAGGGAGACAGGCCAAGATTTGGTCATGCTGCTCCCACTGCTGTATGACAGAATAGGTAAAAAAAAGACTTGGGAGCTCAGATTCCCCACTGTCTGCTCCAGGCACCTGTCTGTAATGGGGACCACCTCCCCATCAGTCCAGCTGGACTACTGAAGGATGTCTGCTGGAAGAGCTGGGGAAGAGGAACAGAGCTGGGCCACCTGCAATTCAAGCCCTGAATGATGTTCAACCTCACAGACGATGTGCAATCAAATGAGCCCTCCCAGCTGGGCATCTGGAGGAGGACCATGCCCCAGCGAGAGCTGCAGCAAAGGAGCTGAGTACCAGCCACTCCCCGGCCACAGCAAGGAAGGGAAGGAAATGCTCTTACGGTAGGCAGTGGCTGAGTCCCGCTCGCTCTGCTCCCTGCTGATGAACATGGTCAGCGCTGAGTAGGGCACATGGAAGCACTGCAATAGCACAAGGAGAATTGGCTCAGGGACAGCGTGACAGCCCACAGGATCTGCGGCAGCGGGGAACCTGCCCCTCTGTGTAGCTCAGCAAGGTGAAGGCAGGGATTCATCTTCTCCATCCTTCACCCAGCATCCTTGGTGCATGCAGAGCCCAACTTACCGTCACGAGGGTCTGGAAGATGCAGTAGAAGACAAGGTACCACATCACTTGGCCTCTGGAGATGTCTGGCACAAACCAGATGAGGAAGTAGGAGATGACAGCAAATGGGGTGGAGAAGATGATCCTGTGGGGGAGGACACAGCATAAGCCTTGTAGACACCTAGTACCTGGGTAACAACTCCACCAGACCAGTTTTCCCCACTACCACATGTCCAGTGGCATTCAGACATCTGATTTTGGGGGCTCCTGAGCCACTCCAGGGTGGCCCACTCTGCTCCAAGCCCTGAACAGGAGATGATTGCCAAAGGGATGATTCGGACCAGGCAGAAGACAGCAGCTCAGGTCTCATATTGGTGGTGGCAAAGGGAAGAGCTGACTCAGGCTTCCAGGGAAGAACTTTATTTGCAGAAACAGACATCCTTGCTTTGATGGAAGTGATTGATCTGCTTCTCCTTTCAGCTTCCAATCCCAACCCCCACTTCTCTTCCAGGCAGCGCTGGGGATGCAATCACCTCCCTCGTCCCAGCAAGGGCTGGGGAGCAGCCAGGCAGCATAGCCCTATGGGCCCAGCAGCCAAATGCCTCTCCCCAGCTTGGCTTCACTGTCAGTCCCGCTGAGCCCTGGTCCCAGGGTCACCTCTATTCTGCTGGCAAGGATGGAGCAAAGCAGCAGCCAGCAGCTGGCTGGCTCCTTCTTCTACCCCTGCCCAGCTTCTCAGAGCCACAGACACAGGGACATGGGATGAAAGTGCAACAGAGGATTGCTCAAGTGTTGGACCTTGGCAGGAGTACCAGCAGGACCAGCCAGCGAGGACAATCACAGTGAGAAGGCACCCAAGGCATCTCTTCACTTCATCCAGTGCATCTCACAGCCCCTGTCCTATTACAGCCCAGATGGAGAACAGCTCAGCTCTGCACCAGCAGCCTACAGACACCACAAGCACCAGATACCCCCATCACTCAGAGGGACATGGGAGGAATTTGTCCTCCTGGAGGGAAGTGAGCTAGGTGCCAAGGCTGCAACCACATCTGTTTAGGAGACTATTTTTCCTGGGGATTTGCAAGCACCCTGTGCTCCACAAACTGCTGGAGAGAAGCTGCACCCTGGAATGAAACCAGCAGAACCAGACACAGGACAGAGCCATGCAGGGCCAAGGCTGGCCCTCTGCCGCTCCACTGCTAGGGTACAGTGAGAACTTTTGGTCTTTCTGTCCGTACTGATGTACAGGGTGCCAGGTTTAAATTTAAGTTCGGAAGTGGGGGGGGCACAAGGGAGAGCAGGAAAGCGAATCTCCATGAATGGAGTGCCAGCAGCATTGCACAGGACCCAGCACATGCACATTTTCCATGCGCATCACCCGGCAGGGGGAGGAGAGGGGCGAGCCAGCTCCAGCCACTCCTCTCCTGCACGCTTATCGCTGTGTGCATACGTGGAGCCAAGGGAAATTTTGAATGAGTCACTATAACCGCGCAGTGGAACCACGTCACACTTGCCGTGGGCGCCAGCACACGCACGTCAGATGCGCTGATCCCCTGCGACCCCACCGTGACCAGGGTCTCAGCCCCAGCCAGGGCTGACCAGCAGCTCCCGACAGCAGCAGAGTGACTTGGAGTTACCTCTGGCCGAGGCTGAGGTGATTAAAGCACTCGGAGGAGGCTGAGGTGACGTGTTCGCTCGCTCATTGGCCACGGCAGGATGGTGTGTTCCTTTGTCCCAGAGCTCACACACCCCTTTCCCAGCTTACATTTCCAAATGCCTGATGCCTCGGAGAAGGAAGATCAAAGCCAAGGTTCTTCAATCACCAACACATCAAGGAAGTTTGGTCACCGGGAAGTCTGGGATGGTCAAGGAAACGGGAATCTGCTCAGGGCTGGGGACAGAGCAAGGTCCCCGAGGCTGGAGGGGAGGAGGAAGCAGCTTGTGGATGAGCTGCTGACACTAAACATGCCAAAAAGTGTTTCAAGAAAGAAAGGTGAAAGCCCTTGAGAAAGGTCTTCTTTCCTCTCCAGGAGGCTGAAGCAGCCCCGAGCTTTGAGCTGGAGCCCCTGGCAGCCGGCTGGGGCTCAGCCTCACAGATCAGACCCTTCAGAGCCCAGCAGAAACTTTGAGCAATAAACCCTCGCATACAGGGGGGTTACAAAGGGTCACCTCACAGGTGCTGAGGGTTTGGGGTCAGGCAGCAGCTCCCGATGCTGCCCCACAGCCACATCCCGCAGCTTCCAGCTCTGCACACAGGGAAACTAAGGCACCAGCAAGCAGCACTGCAGCCACACCAGCCCAGGACTGCGCAGCCCACACAGACAGCCCTGCTGTGGCTGACGGACCATGGGAGCCTGGAAGCTTTAAACTCAGCTCAACTTCATTCAAACTGGACTCAGCCGGTTACCCTTGAGCCATGCACAATAGCAGCGAGCTCCTTGCAGCCAGCTGCTCCGACACTGCGAGGGGCCCAGCGCAAGTCAAAAGCTCTGGCTAATTTTAATGAAGCGGGAGCCGTTTGGAGGAATGCAGCAGCTCCATCCCCACCCCTGCCTCGAGGACCCATGGTTACAGAGTGGAGCCAAAGCAGCCATCCGAGTACACAGCCACCCCACAGCCTGGGCAGCTCTGCGCAGGCAGCTCTGCTCTAATCTCCAGACCCCAGACCCTGCCACACGTGCAGCTGCAGAGAAGCTATTTCAGGCCAAGTGCAGGGCCTGGCTTTAACAACAGACAACTGCCACTGCCCAGAGCTATTCCAGGAAAGCTCAGAATCAGAGGGTATAATCTGTGGGGGAAAGGACTACGTCCCTCTAATTCCATTCCCTCCATGCCCACCCCCTTTACTGCATTGTATTTCAGCAATCCCACAGGCGCCTGGGTTATTTTAGCACAGGATATGCCACCATGTCCGCACTTCAGCATTAGCGCCCTGCAACATTCTGTGCCTTCTGCTAGGGCAGGTGTTTGTGGATGTCCTAAGTCTGTCCCGGGAGCCCTCTGGGGCTCTGCAAGCCCTATTTCATCTGCTCTGACTCCCTTTGGCATCCCTTTGCTCAGCTCCCTGATCCCAAGGGCAGCAGAAACGCCCACGTGCAGACACTCAGATCCATGACAACTATTTTCCTGAGAGGAGAGCATCCTCGTGACTGTCAGCTGGCGTCCCACTACGCATCAACAGCACACACCCCCCCACCCCTCCTCCCTATGGCTGCAATGCCACCTGCTCTACTGGAAACGTGGCCCTGCCACCAGCCACTATGGGAATGAAGTTCAGCATCTGAGCATGGCATCAGGGCAGCTCCCAGCGGGGCCGAAGCTGCTGCACGTGCAATGACACTGGGGACAGCTGGACCCAGTGTACAGGGACAGTTTGGGACCGGTCAGAGCAACAGGCACAGACCTGAAGCCCTAGCTGCTGGCAGCACCGTGGGCTTTTTGGGGTGCTTGGCACCTGTGTGACAGGGTGTCAGCACGTCCTGCCCTACAAACCTCATGCCAAAGGACACCCGAAGCTGACTACAAACACTGTAACACATCAGGCAGGGACACGAGGCACCACGGGCAGCTCTTACCAGGGTATCAGGCGGCCAAAGCGGGTCCATGGTGTTTTGCTGATGAAGAAGCCCACCATGGGGTCTGTGATGGCATCCCAGGCTCGCCCCACAAACAGGATGATAGAGGCATAGAAAGGGTCCAGCTGCGAGAGAAAGACCTTGCATCAGGACATGCAGACCCCGCTGCCCTCCCGGTGCTCCTCAAGACCTTCTCAACTGCGCTGAGGCCCCACGGTCCTCGGGAGCAGGGATGGACCCAAAAGCCTTTCCCCCGGTCCAGCGGGATCCGCGGAACGCGACCGAGTCCCTCCCCGCGCTGCCCCGCAGTGGAGCCGCCGTCCCACCCCGGGCACCCGCACCGCCCGCGGGGGCTGGAGCGGCGCCGGCCCCGTGCTCAGCCGGGGCAGCCCAGGACCCGCGGGACCCGGGCGGGACTCTTCCCCCCCGCCTCGTGCGGGACCGCGGCTCCGGATCCCGGTGCCGGTGCCGCCCGTACCTGCGCCACGTCCAGGAGGTAGATCTGGAGGAAGAAGCCGATGGCGCAGCCCGTGATCTGGTACGGGGCCCCCCCGACGGCGTAGCACAGCTTGCTGCACACCGACAGCCGCTCCCGGCCCTCCTGCACACGGAACGGCGTCAGCGCGCCCGCCGGGACCCCCGCTCCCCGTCCCGGGCTCGCCCCACACCCGGGCTGCCCGCAGGAGCCCCCCGACGCCCGGTCCTTCCCGCTACCCCGCCCCGAGGCCACCGGCAATAGCCCCCCGGGCCCCCCCCGCCCCGGGCTCACCCTGCGGCGGGGCTGGCGGCAGGCGGCCGGCAGGAGCCCCCCGGCGCGGGGCCGCTCGGCGCCGCCGCCCCCGGCCATGCCGATGAATGGGGCCGCGCCGCCGCCCGCGCGCGCCTTGTACCGGCCCCGCTCCGCCCCGCCGGCCCGGCCCGCCCCCCGCCCGCCCCGCTGCGCCCGCCTGCCCCCCGCCTCCGCCGTCCGCCGCCCCTGTCCCCGCATCCCCCGTCTCTCCATCCTCGCCCCCCCCCCACATTGCCCCATCCCTCATCCTCATCCCCCTCCCATTCCTGCATTCCTCGTCCTGCTCTCTGTCCTTCATCCCTCCATCACCATCTCTCATGCTAACCCCTCATCCCCTCAACCTCTCATCCCTCCGTTCCCCTACCCTCAATCCCCTACTCCATCCCTTCTCTCCATCCCTTCCCTCCATCCCAGCCCTTCATCCCTTTCCTTTCTGCATCCTCCCATCCCTGCATCCTTCCGCAGGTGCCCCCACTGATGGCAGCAGCGGGGTGAAGGCAGCGTGGCCCCACGAGGGGACAGGGCTGGAAGAGGCACCTTCCCATGGGCTCCCAGTGGCACCAGCCAGTGAGGGATGGGACCAAAGGCCAGCATGGCACCATTCTTACCCCCCTCCACGTGAGCCCATTGAAGGGATCAAAGTGAAGCAGGACCCCCTAGCACCAGCTCCTGGGTGCTGTGCAACAGCTTCAGTGAGGGATGGCAGCTCCCAGGCCCCAGCACCTCTCCCTGGGCTACCCACGGTGTTCCCCATGCCAGATAGCCCCTTGGACACTGATCCTGGCTCCCCTCGGCTGTGTTGGGTACTGCTTGCCCACTGGCAGGTGTGTGGTACATCTGTGCTGGTGCAACGACAGCCACCAGCTCCGCTTGGCTCAGGCCACTGGGGTTCAAAGATCACCCTGAGATGGGCCTAAACAGTGGGGCTGAGCCAGCAGGGCCAGCGTGGCACCCAGAGCCATCGCCTGATTGCCACTTGGAGCTGGACTTGGAGATGCCCTTGCATGGGGACAGGGACAGGCGGGGAGAACGGGCAGGGAAGATGGGCAGCTTGCACTGAGAAGGGACCTGGGATGCAGCAGAGCCCAAGCAGGCACTGGGGATGAGCGGGTGGACCCTGGCATGGAGTGGTGACACTGCGGTGGCACCATAGCTCCAGGCACTTCTCAGTTTCGAGAGTCCTGAGCTGGTGTCACCATTGACTCACGGTTTCCGGCCCCTTGTACAGCATGTGGAGGTTTCATGAGAGCTGCCATGCGTCACAGCCCCGTGCCTGGCCCCGCGGGGTGCTCAGGGAAGCCACCCGCAAGGGAAGGGGCCCATGTGAGGCTTCGGGCTTCCCAAATTTGTTCAGTGACACAAAATACTTTGAAGCAAGAGGGTAGTGAGGTGTTGGCATCGCTGCTTGCCCAGCCGGTTTGGCAGGGACCTGCTTCATTCTCCTCGCCAGCTGTGCCATGCTGGCTTGGGTGTGCCGGCACTGGGCAGCCCCAGGTCAGATGCCCCGTCATGAGCTGGAAACCCCCCAGGACCCCCAAGAAGGAAGGAGTCTCGTGTTGGGGATGGGCCTGTGTGTCTGCTGTCAGCTTGTGTGACTCCCGGGCATCCCAAGTCGGGAGACCAGGGCAAACACTGACCTGCACTGCAGTGAGCAGCACAAACTGGGTCTCGGTTTGTGGATCTGTGCTGGTGGCCTAGAGGAGTGTGCAGCTGTGCCATGTGGCTATGGGTGGCTTGCTGATGGCTCTGGGTGCTGGTGCGAGCAGAGCCCTGGACACCCTCTGGCTGGGGATGACCCCGTCCCCAGGCAGCATCAGTGCAGCTGCTGGATTTGTGTCTCTGCCTGACCCCGAGCCTGCTTGGGTACCCCAAATCACGCTGCTCCCCTGACACACAGAACCACGAATCTGCAGGGAAGGTGTGTTTGGGTCAACACCCTCCTGGCTGAGTGCAGGGCCCCTGCTCTGTGCCTCAGTTTCCCTCTCTACAGAGAAGGTTTCTTGTGCAGGGAGCAGCAGGGACTGCCTTGGTGGCATGTGCATGCCCTGGAGTGATCTTGAACTCTCCATTGTGTCTGGCTCAGCACTATTGCTCTGTTCCCTTTGTCCCAGGGGCTCCCCTGCTCCTGATGCTTTTGGCATTCCTGTCCTTGAGCAGAGCACTGAGAAGCTGCCTCCTGGGCAAACGCGGCTTTCAGGGGAACAATGAGCGGCCCTTTGTGCTAGAGATTGTGCAGAAAAAACACGGACAGGGGAAGCTCGACCTTACGTGTTAAGAAGGAGAAGTAGAAAGACCAAGGTTTCCCAGGCTTAGGAGGATTTTCTCCCCCAAATCTGGTATTGCACATTTTCCAGTGGGGAGGGGGGGAATTTTAGACCTTCCTCCCAAGCAGATGCTCTGGGGGATCCTCACAGAAATAAATGAGCCTCCAAGGGTTGATGCCAGTGGAGATGCTGGTGCAGAAGCTCCTGCCAGACTTGGGGTCCCTAGGGACCCACAGGTGGTTGCGTCTGGGCCACTCACAGGGTAACCCTTGGCACCAGGACCAGCTCAGCGAGATGGACTTGCAGGCAAAACCAGAGCTCAAACATCCATCTGATGGTGATGCTGTGCCATCCCAGCCTCCACGTGCCTGATCTAGGGACACCTTCGGCATCCAGGGGTGGCTCTTCAGGTGCTGAGTCACAAACGCTGGCCCTGGGTACATAGTTCAGCCCCAGGGACAGGGATAGGGATGGGGTCTGCACCAGTGGGTGATGATTCTGCCATCCTGCCTGCCACCCACGCTTCCTTGCTGTTGCAGATCCCGCACAGCCTCGAGCAGGAACTGAGCGAGCATGAATGCACCCGAAACCAGGCAGCGCTGCCAGGCTGGGCCAGCCAGGACAGGGAGCACAGCCGCGGGGGCAAACGGCAGCGAGGGTATCCCAGAGCTGCGGGGAGACTGCGGGCCAGCTTTGATGTGGCTCCCTGGCTCTGGGGCGCAGGGCATCTCCCAGTGTCAGGCAGGATGTGCCAGGGCAAAATGGGTCTGGGGACTGAAGAGGCAGCAGGGCTGGAACTGGCGGTGCATTTTCCTCCCCCTTCTGTGGACTTCACTGGCGGCATCCCAGGGAGCTGGGACTGGTGTTACCCCAGGCTGTGATCACCATCCTGCGCCCTGTGGGGATGCAGGGTGGCTTGAAGTTTGCTGCCACAATGGGATGGGGACAGCTGTCAGCAGAGCCCAGCTCGGGTGTCCTGGAACATCCAGCAGGTTCAGGGTGGCCATTCATCATGGGGAAGCACCTGGGGGATGAAGCTTCAAAGTCCAGCCCTGCTGTCAGTGGGGATCCAAAGGGCACAGTGGTCCTGGGAACTGCCTTTTGTCATGTGCCAGCAGCTGGCTGGGCTTTGGCAGCTGCCCTGGCGCTATGCCAGTGCCAGAGGAGTGTGTGCAGTGCTGGCTGTGGAGCTGTGCCAGCACCCTGTGATGGGGGCACAATGAGGTGCCTGCCTGGCCCCTGAGTGACCCCTGGGCCTGTCACCCACGGTGCCGCAGCTCCCGGGGCTCTCACCCACCCAGTCCTGTTTGCGCAGCCAGTGTGGGCTACTGGCAGCAAGAGCCTCTCGGGTCCTGTTTGCCAAGCGCCTGGAGAGGCCGGGATGAAAGAGCTGTGTGCTCCCTCCAGCCCTCTCCAGCAGCACTTTCACACCCTCGAAGCATCCGGAGCTACTTGACGTTGGGACAATCTCCTGCCTCACCCTGGGAAAAGCTGGAGAGGTCCCTGAGGCCAGCAGGAAGGGGGAGGGAGACGTGGCTGAGAGCGATAGGTTGTAAGGAGCCTTTGCTCCTGTGCCTGAAGATGTGTTTCTGTTGGAGCAGGTGGTTTGGGGCAGCACCAGATGTGTCCCCAGATGTGACCCTTCATCCCTGCTGACCCCAGCAGTGCTGGGGCAGGATGAGACTCTGCAGCCCCTGTGATGGCTCAGCCCCTGCCTTTGATACCAGCAGGGCAACCGGCTTCCTAAAGAGAAGGAGAGGGCTTCACGCCTGATTCCAGAGGAGGGCAAAGGGCTGGGAGCAGCCCCAAGGCAGGAGGAATGTGGCTGGGGACACCCCGGGGCGCGCCCAGGGCTTCCAGCCCCGCTGCGGACCAGGAGCAGCGCTGAGACCAGACACCCAACGGAGCATCCGTCCCAGAGCTCCTGCTCCAACCCCGCGGGCAGGACTGGGCTGCTCAGGGCTGCTCTGGACGTGCCAGGAGGGCAGGCGGGCGCTGCGGCCACCGCGGGGACCCCACAGCACCCTTGCGGCTGGGAACCCCCCGACGCTCCGGCTGCGCTGACCCCAACGCGCGGGGCTGGCAAAGCTTTGCGAGCTCCGCTGCGCCACGAGCCGGATCGAAGCGGCGCTGGGGCTCCCGCGGGCTCTGCCTCTCGGCAGCGGGGAAACTGAGGCAGGCGCCCCCCGCGCTGCCTCCGCGCGGCCCCGGCCGCCACCGGCCGCCGAGACCAGCAGGGGGCGCCCCGCGACCGCTGCGGCGGCGGAGCCCGCGGGGCGGCACTGGGCAGCGCTGGGATGTACTGGGATGTACTGGGCAGCGCTGGGATGTACTGGGATGTACTGAGCAGCGCTGGGCAGTACTGGGAGGTGCTGGGCTGGGCAGCACTCGGATGTACTGGGCAGCGCTGGGATGTACTGGGCTGTACTGGGCAGTGCTGGGAGGTGCTGGGATGTGCTGGGCAACGGTGGGATGTGCTGGTGCCTGTGAGGGTAGGGTGGGCTGGACTCATCCCGGCTGTGCTGGGCCATGCTGGGAAGCACTGGTGTGTACTGGGCTGTGCTGCTCCATGCAGGATCATGCTGGGCTGTGCTGGAAAAGGCTAGGTTGTACTGGGCTGTGCTTTGCTGAGCTGTACTGGTCCATGCGGGATCATGCTGAGCTGGGCTGCACTAGGCTGTACTGGGCTGTACTGGACTGTACTGGTGCTGGACTGGAGCAGATTGCTCCCCACCCTGCAGGGCCGGTGCTGCAGCCCGGGGACGCAGCCTCCAGCCCCTCAGCTCCCAGTGCTGCTGTCTGGGGCAGATCCTGTGGCCCTGACCACACTGGAGGGTGCTGGGGCTGACGTGGGTTGTTGTGCACCGCTGGAGAGAATCTGCTTATCCAGGGTGGGCTTTGAAATGGCATGCATATGTGTGACAATGCCATGGTCACGAGTGTGCGAGGTGAAACCCTCGCTGTGTTTTTACATTCATTGCTGTTCCTGAAGACCTGTGATGGTGGTGAGGGGCAGCATCCTGCTGGGCTCGCCAGGGACTCGAGGGCACAGCTCATCTCTCAGGACCCCGGGTTGATGTGCCAGGCACCGCATGGTCATAGCTGCGTTTGGGTGATGATGAAAGGACAAAGTGCTGGCGGGGGACCTGCGAGTGGCTCAACTGCCTCCCACACCACCCCTGGGTTCCCTGGCTGTTCCCAGCCCCTCTTGGGGGGACAGCACTGCAGCGGGATGTCCACGGGAAGCAGCTGGTGCCTATGGTCCTTTCTCCATGCATGGACCACATTCCTCGTTTGGAGAGTAGAGTCCCACATCCACCAGCACTTTTTGTGGCAGTTCCACGATCTCTCCTTTTCTTCACCACCTCCTTACTGGACTCAGAGTCTTTTGGAGGGGCAAAACTCCCAGCTGGGCCTGTGAGGGGTCTGGTGCGGGTTGGGTGGCACCCAGAGTGGCACCGCAGGCAGGGCACAAATGCTGAGGGGCCCTGGTGCTGCTGGAGCTGCCCGTGTCAGCAGGGAAGGGAGGTGGTGCTGCCCCAGGGAGGGCTTGGGAGCCGGAAGGGAAGAAGGGCCTCCCCAGACAGGGAGAAGAGCACCCCAGGGTGTTCTCTAGCAGCTGGCGCTGCCTCCCCGTGACTTGTCCCCAGTCCTCAGGTTTGCTTTCCATCACGCTCAGCCGAACTTCCCCAGCTGGTGGCACAGCCTGGGTGCTCCCAGTCGAAGTCTTCCTTGCAGGAAAGAGGGTCCCCCAACCCCTGAACTCTTTAATGGGCTGAGGAGGGCATCGGAACCTGGCGGGACGCTCCGGGGGTCAGCGAGGGTCCCGCACCGCAGCGCACGGGGCGCCTGCCGGTTGATAGCCCATCAGCAGCCCCGCTGGCAGCCCGATCAGCCTCCCGGTCGGTGGGACCGGGAGCCGGGGGGCCGCTCCCCGGTGCCCCGTGTGCCCGCCCCCGTGCGGATCGCGGCGCGGCGATTGGCGGGGGCGGGGCGGCGGGGCTATAAGAGCAGGGGGAACAATGCACCCGCGGTCTGGGTTGTTGCCGCGACCCCAGCGCCCGGCGGGGTGGGCGCCCGGGGCTCCCCCCCCACCTCCTGCGTGGGGCCGGGGGCGCCCCGTTTTCTCTCGGCCCCCGGGCTCTGCCGCCGCTCCCCCATGCAGAGATGGAGTTTGATTCGTACCAACACTACTTCTACGACCACGACGCCCAGGAGGATTTCCACCGCTCCACGGCGCCCAGCGAGGACATCTGGAAGAAGTTCGAGCTGGTGGCTACGCCGCCGCTGTCCCCGCTGGGCGCCCCCGGGGCGGAGGAGCGGCCCGGCCGGCTCTGCCTGGCGGGGGAAGAGCCCGAGTACCTCATCGGGACCGGGCAGATCTTCGGGAACCTGAGCGCCTTCATCCTCAAGGATTGCATGTGGAGCGGGTTTTCGGCCCGCGAGAGGCTGGAGAAGGCAAGGACGGAGAAGCTCTCTGCGGGCGCCCACAAACCCTGCTTCGCCCAGGATTTGGGGTTCGGCAGCTCCACGAGCGACTGCGTGGATCCCGCCGCCGTCTTCCTATGCCCGCTGGGCGAGAGCAAGAACCCCGCGTCCTCGGGCTCCGAGGGCCAGAGCGACTCCGGTAAGGGATGTGGTGCGGGTCCCCGGTCCCCCAGCCCGGGCGGCGCCTCTGTTGCGAGCCCCGGCCCCGCTGACAAAGCGGGTTCGGCTGCCCCCGCTCCCTCGGGGCCCCCTGCCCCGAGCCGGGTGGCTCCTCGCTGCGCTCGGCGAGGGGCGAGTTTGCGGCTCCCGTGGGAAGTTTGGGATGGGGGAGCTCTGCGGCGACCTCGGCCGCGTCCCCGTCCCCGCGGGGCACCGCGCAGACCCCCCGGGACGGGCAGAAGCCGCCGCTCCCCCCGCCCCGGGCCGCGCGGACCTGGATCCTGTGGGAGCGCCGGGGCGGCCCCGCCGCGCTCTGACCCCATTAACAAATCTGCCGGTCCGGCGACCTGCGCCGGTGAGTCACGGCACCGGGAGTTAAAGCCGTTAGGAGCCGCCGGCGGAAAGCAAGGCCCTAAGAGGCTTAACCGCCCCGGGGGGGGGGGGGCAGCCGGGGGGGTCTCGGTACGACGAGGGGGGATGTCCCAGTGTACGGGGGTCCCGGTGCGGATCCTGATGCGGGGAGGGGGGTCTCTATGTAGGGGTTGGTCCCGGTGCGGGGTGCGTATGTGTGTCCCGGTGTGGGAAGGGGGGGGCCCGGTACGGGAGGAGGAGGGATGTCTCAGGGTAGGTGGGGGTCTCGGTGCGGGGTGTGGGGGACCCGGTGCGGCTGCGGCCGCGCCACGTGGGCGCCGAGCACAAAGCAACAGATTGCAAACAATGCGAGACGGCGGGCGGCACCGGCGGCAGCGGGGCGGGCGGCACCGGCCGGGCGGCCAATGGGGCTCGGGGGGCGGGGGGACGCGTGTGTGTAGTGTACACACGCGGCTGAGGCTGGCCGGTTTGTGACACTGATAATGCCGGTGTGACCCCCTCGCTCCCTCCCTCCTCAGTATCTCCAGTGTCAGAGCCCGGGTGGGTAAGTGGGTTGGGGGCCACAAGTCCGAGAGAGCCCTGGAGCCCAGCTCATGCAGCTGCTGCTGGTGGGGTTTGAGCATCTTGGGGGACTTCGAGCAAGCAGCTGGGTTTTTTTTTTTCGCCAAAGTCTAAGAAGAAAGGTGGAAGCACGTTCCTAAAGTGCAAGCAATTGCAGGCGTGCAGGAGCCAGATCACCCTGTTGTCCCCAGGGCCATCTTGGTGCTGCTGGGTTTTGATGGGTCAGGACAAGCTGTAGCGACAGCAGGCAGGGTGTTCAGCTATGCTTTGTTTGGGTCTCGATGTTCATTGCTCTGATAATCTTCCCCACTGGCTCCTGGGCTTGGGATGCCTTTGAAGTTCACAGAGGCTGTTGGAGGGGCGCCTCCACCTTGCCCCTCAGTGGGGGACTGTTCCCTCTGTCTCCAGGAAGCCTGGGCTGAATGGGGCTTATCACTTGTGAAAAGTAACAAGTCACCGCAGTGCGAAGCTGCCGGCTCAGGGAACAAAGCACAGCAAACAAAGTGGCTTTGCAGCGCATGAGCAAACTTTTGTGCGAGGGCAGCGGGGGAAGCTTCTGGGGCTGTAGGGAGCCCTGGCAGAGCGACAAGGGGTGACCAGGGCTCCCAGCTGATGGTGACTTTTTTTTTTTTTTTACGATGTCCCTTTTGAGCAGAAGGTGAGGAGATTGATGTGGTGACAGTGGAGAAGAGACAGTCGCTTGGCCTGAGGAAGCCGGTCACCATCACTCTGCGTGCCGACCCCTTGGACCCCTGTATGAAACACTTCCACATCTCTGTCCACCAGCAGCAGCACAACTATGCTGCCCGCTCACCACCGGATGCCTGTCCCCTGCTGGAGCCACCCCAGCAGGAGGAGGATGAGCCACCGAGTGCTGTGGAGCCAGCCCCTGCCATCACACTGCCTGAGCCTGGCTTGCTGAAAGCCGGCAGCGGCCCTGGGTCTGACAGCGAGGACGTGGCCAAGAGGAAAAACCACAATTACCTGGAGCGCAAGAGGCGCAATGACTTGCGCTCACGCTTCCTGGCCCTGCGGGACCAGGTGCCTGGGCTTGCCAGCTGCCCCAAGACACCCAAAGTAGTGATTCTGAGCAAATCATCGGAGTACCTGCAGTCACTCCTCAGTGCTGAGAGGAGATTGGTGGCTGAGAAGCGACAGCTTCGCCTGCGGCAGACCCAGCTGCTCAGACGGATTGCTCACCTCAAGGGGCACTAGCACCCAATGTATCCCCCACCCTGCTCCCCACCCCTGTCTCCCTCTCAATTTGCACATTTTTAAATTTTTTGTTGTTGAACTTGTTGGCCTCATGGGGCTGGAGTGTATGGCAGTGGCTGGGATGCTGCTCCCAGCTGCAGGAATGGGGCTGGCTTCTTAGCACTGGGTGTTGCAAGCCTTCCCTGTCTCCCTGTGAAGCTTTCTCAAACAACTGCTTCCATGTGTGGGCTTGACTCTTCCCCCTCCCTGGCAGCCCCTGCACACCTCTCTGCTGTTTGCCACCGAGTGTTGCTGGGAGCTGCCCCTGAGGTGTCCATCTTGCCCTAAAAATCCTGGGCAGCTGTGATCCGCTTCAGCTGAGGGGAGTGGGTGGAGGCAGATATGGGGAGCCCAGCATGGGGCTCTGCTCTGGATGGATCCCTGTGGAGATGGTGATGGCAGAGTTAGCAGCAACCTGTGGGTGATTCCCTGGCTCGGCTGGACCGTACCCCACTTTCTTACCACTTCATGCAGTAGCTTGTCTTGGATTTTATGTTCTAGAAACTACTGTTGTAACTACGAGTCTTATACTGGAGGCTGTGTTTTTATACTGTATTTTTGTACCACTTTTTGAGATGTATTGGTAAAGAATTTGCTTTCTTTTTTTTTTTTTTTTTATATATATATATATATAAACTTTTTGTTGGAGGGGGGTGGTTCCTGCTGCGGGGAAGGGCTCAATCCTGCTGCACTTTAGGGAGATCAGGAAGGGGCTGGCTCCTGCTGGACCCTTGAGCTGAGTCTTTGCAGAGGCTGGTTTCCCCTTGCAGCTCTCCAAACCACCTATTTGCAATAATGGGGGATTTTCCCCTTTCCCACCCTTGTGAGTATCCTTCTGACCCCTTTTCCCACCCTTGTAAGCAGACCCCTCCCCAGCAGTTGCTTTGAAGCCCCGGCATAAGCTTTGGGCTTTGTGAGGAGCATGGCTGGAGGGGCAGGTTGGGTGCATGGGGAGCTGTGCTGCCTTCGAGGCTTCCCTGTGCCATCCTGCTGCCCAGCCTGCAGTGGGGTTCAGGGTGGATCCCCTGGCAGTGGTGAACCTGCAGGACAGCACTCTTGGGTCCCTGCTGAGAACTGTTAGAGATAACACTGTGGTCAGATTTAGCACTTTCTTCATTACCTCACACTTCATAAATAAATAAGTTTGCAACAGCCTGGGTTGGCTTTTTCCATGCTGTGGGTTTCCATGCATCACACCACGATGCTCCTGGGATGGCTGGTCTGCCCTCCCCCATGTTTTGGGGTGTCTTAGCTCTTGGACATGAGCAGAAATCAATATGTTTTGCAGCAGGGCTTGTCTGTCTCGCTGTGAGACTGAGCTCTTTGTCCTGGCTTTCTCCCAGTGATCGAAGCAGAAGTGGTCACAGTGATGAGGCCAGGGAAATTAATCACTTGGATTGTTTTTCCTCCTTTTAAGTGGCTTTGTTGGCAAGGAGGGGCAGAGAGCCCCCATGGGGCTTGGAGAAGGCTTTGGTGTAACTGTAAACGCTCCTAATGGGGCTTGGGGCAGTTGCCAGCCTGCAAAGGGGCTGTGGCTGGCAGTAACCCTGTAGGGAAGGGGGAATGCAGTTTGCTTGCTTCAAGGGGTACTGGAGAGCTTTATACACCCAGATCTGCTGAGTGGATGAAATTATAGATGTGTGTGTGCGCATTCCCTGCCCTTCCCCAAACTTGATGCCTTTGGGTTTCCCTCATGCTGGCAGCCAAAGTCTCACTCTAAATGTGGGAGGGACATGGGATCCTGTTTGTGCTAACTGACTGCCCAAGAGTCAGAAGAGAGCTGCTGCTGCTGCAGGAGGCTTAATCGCCTGGTAGAAGCCAGCCTTAAAAAGCTATAGTTTTGCACAGAAGCTCTTGAACACCTGCTCCCTTTGGTTCTGGCAGCATTTTATGCTTTCTGTGTGTTGCATCATGCTGTGTCAAAGTGTTTTTAGAGCTGTATTTAAAAGGTGCTCACAGCAATGACAGCTTAAACCTGGAGCAGGGTGACCTAAATCTGACGCCTTGCTCATGTGCAGGAAACAAAGCCCAGATGTACCAGTCCCTGAAATGTTTATTTTTGTTGTGAGTGCACTGATGCTCGCAGACTGGTATAAAGTGACCCTCCTGGTAAGGTCTGCAATAAGGCATGCTTTTCCTTTTCATGCTGAAGGCATACAGGGTGTATAAAGCATTCTTCTTGGAAATGATGTGCAGATCCCCTGACTGAGGCCATCATCAACGGAAAATGTAGCCAGGCTCAAACCAGACTGAGCACCAGCCGCAGTTTTGCATGTACCTTTGAGTTCTCCTGCTTAAAGCCTGCATCCATATACACCTACCTGAAACTTCCCCTGACTGCTAGAGTCTCCTCTCAGATTGCCACGGGGAGGATGAGGAAAGCAGGCTGATAGTAAACAAAATAAACACACAAGGCTTTGGCTCCTTGCTCGTCCAGTGCTGCAATTTGCAGCGCTGGCTGTAACCATCACAACTCTGTGTGTCCAGGCTGGATAGTGTTACATTTTTTTAGCGCGGATCACTATAACCCCCACCCCACCTCCACATCCCTGCCAGCACAGTCCTGGTTCTGTGCAGGACAGCCTGGCCCTGGGCTCTGTGGTGCCGCCTTCACGCCTGGGCTGGCACATTTTTAGGGCAGGTTCCCCGAGGCGGTGATAATCCCGTCCCCCTTGGCTGCCTGCAGCCCCCGCTGCTGTTGCCAAGGCTCGGGATGTGTGTTGCCAGGGAGAAACCCTTCTCTGTTGTCACCACAGCAACGGTCCCTCTGCCTTCCCTCTCTGTTGCCACGGTGACAGCCGCCTGCTCCCCATCTCCCCGCGTTACCATGGCGACGGCCCTCCGTGGAGGCTGCTGTTGCCACGGCCACGCGACCCTCTCTGTTGCTATGGCAACGACTCCATGTCCCCTCCCCGCCCTGTTGCTTTGGCAACAGCATCCTTCTCTCCTCAAAGCACCACGGGGCAGAACACCTTTTGGAGGGGAGGGGGCAGAGGCCGGGGCAGAGCCGCGGGCAGGGGGACGGGGACAGGGCCCCAGGGCAGGGGACGGGGCTGGGACTGGGACAGGGCCCCAGGGCAGGGGACGGGGCTGGGACTGGGACAGGGCCCCAGGGCAGGGGACGGGGCTGGGACTGGGGTAGATCCCCCAAGGAGCAGGCTGGGGATGGGGCCGATTGGAGCCCCAGGCAGGACATGGGACTGCGCAGGTGGACGGGACAGGCGACTGGGTAGAACCCCCAGGGAGGAGCCTGGGGAAGGTTGTAGCCACCTTCCAGCACCTGAAGAGGCTACAAGAAAGCTGGGGAGGGACGGTCTACAAAGGACGAGGGGCAACGGGTATAAACTCTAGAGGGGCAGATTTAGACTACATATAAGTGGGAATTTCTTCACGATGAGAGAGGGGAGGCCCTGGCCCAGGTTGCCCAGAGCAGGGGTGGCTGCCCCATCCCTGGAGGGGGTCAAGGCCAGGTTGGATGGGGCTCTGAGCCCCTGCTGCAGTGGGAGGTGCCCGTGCCCGTGGCAGGGCTGGGACTGGGTGGGCTCTGAGGTCCCTTCCAGCCCAAACCGTCCCCTGGCACCGCCCCGCCCCGCCCCGCCATGGCCGCCGCGCTCCGCCGGCCGCGGCCGCTCGTGGTGATCCTGGGCGCTACCGGCACCGGGAAATCCGCGCTGGCGCTGCAGCTCGGGCGGCGCCTCGGCGGGGAGATCGTCAGCGCCGATGCCATGCAGGTGCGGGGCCGGGAGAGCGGGGCCTGGGGATCCGGGAACGCGGGGCCCGGGGACTCCGGAACCTCCGGGCCCCGGAACCCGGGAACGCCGGGGTTGGTCCCTGCGGGGACGTTGCGGCCGGTGCCCGGGCTGCCCCGCTTGGTGCCGCCAGCGAAGGGGGCCGAAGGCCGCTGGACACGGTGGGTCCCGCGGGGCCATCGCTGCCCTCACCCCGGTGCCCGGGACGCGTCCCGAGCCCGGGCGGGTTCGGCGGAGCCGAGGAACCAGCCCCGGCCTCGCGCTCGGCCTCAGCCCGGCCGCCTCAGGGAGTTTAGGAGCGTTCGGCAAAATATTTTCCTTCCTAACCGATGCTTTCACAATTCTCTCTCTTAATGCCTGAACTTTCTGTGAGAAACACTCATTCACTGGTGAAATATTGAAAAGAAGAAAGTCTTCGAACTAAAGGCAATAATATTTTTATTTTAAAATTCAGTGCTGAATCAGATGCCCTTCTAAAAAAGGCATAAGGTCTTACAAAAGCAGTGCGTATATATACTAGTTTTAAACAAAGAACTCTGTAACTCCTGAAAGAATTTTTGGTTTTATTTTTGTTTTCCTAGTTATCCAGCCATGACTGGAGACTCCCTTCAGGTTATCTCCTGATGTAAAACAGCTATATCTTGTGAGACAACTAAGCATATCAACAAATTCTCACAGCCCTAAGACAGGTCATCTCTTGACCTAAACCAGCTACATCTTACAAGATAGATCTATATGATGGGATAATTAAACATACAAACTAGCTGCAGCAAAACGTATCAAATAATTCTCACATTTCCATCAAGTTTAATGTTTAATGTGTTTACTGTGCTTTCTAAAAAGGTGTTTTCTGCCAACGTGGCCTTTTGTGCTGCCCAGAGATCGCCTCTTACTGTCCTGCAGCCACCTTTCTGTCCTGCCCTAGGCTGCCAATGCCGGTCACTGCTTGTATCCTAGAGAGCTAAGTTTAAAAACTCTCTCCTGAATTTGGAGTGAGCAATCAGGAAGCTTTTGCCTTATGGAATGTGTTCCTTAAGCTCTGGGGGAAGGAGCTTTTGAGGTCTGAGCTGAACTGACCAAGTCCTGCAAGGGGAGATGAGACGTGGAGGCTTTGCCCCACGCTGCCTGGCTGTGGGGCAGCTGCCCGGCCGTCGTGAGCCACCAAGTATGGCTGATGTTGCGAGCCCAGAATGTGAGGGCTGGCATATCCATCTAGCTCTCTTTGAGCCTGGGACTGCCAGCTGGCTGGTGTTCTCTGCAGACACAGTTCAGGCTGGGGTGGCCTTTAGTCAGCTGCTCTTAAGTCTCCAGGGTGAGTTACTTTGCTCTAGCATCTGCTCAGAAATGTCTCTGAGCAGAGCTTGACTAGTTCCGACCTTCCTGACACAAACAGGCCCCAAAGCATTTGTTGGGTTATTTGTGCCTGTTTGTGTGCTGTGGTTGCTGAGGTTCTCAGCCCAGCGCACCACAGGCTTTAATACTGGGGAGGGGGCTGTTGACTTGAGTGATGCTGTGAACACGAGGCTCCGACTGCATAATGAGCTCTGCAGACATGGCTGGAGCCAACTGGTGCGCTGCAGGCTCGCGTTTCATGCAGGTGGGTGTTTTGAAGTGTGCATTTTGAAGTGTGCTCTGGTTGTTTCAGGTCCCAGTATGGGAATGCAGGCACCCAGTGGCATCTGAGCTCGAGTGGCTCTTGTCCTCCTTTCCTTTTAATCTCATTCTAGCGTGACAGCGGAGTGAGAGCCCAGCAGCTCTGCTGCTTTTATCCCGTAATTCAGCATGCTTTCTGTGTGGCCTCTCGGGGCAGCGAGGCGGGGAGCCCAGCCTCTCCTCGCCCCAGCTGCCTGAAGGCACAGCCTCAAGCCACCCGCCTGCACACCTCCCCCACTGCGCTCCACTAACCCCCATGCCCTGCTTCGGCAGCTGCAGACAGCCAACTGGGTCTACTTTCTTCCTGGCTTTGTTCCTGTGGAATATTGTCTCCCCTCTGCGTATCCCTCTGCCACGCAGAGCTGGCTCCGGTGTCCTTGCAGAAGAGTGAATGCGTTTTAAAAATCCCATTACTCATTCTCGACTGACAGCTGCCAGCAACAGTGTCACCTTCAGACCCCTCTGTCCATTCATCATGCGGGCTTCGCGGAGCTCTGACAAATGCTGGCAGTGTTTCAGGCAGCTGCTGGGGCTGGAGCCAGGTTTGGGAAGAGGCCAGGAGCCTCTGACCCACCTGTCCTTGCACACAGGCACATCATACTCTCCATCGCGCTGTGTGCTGTGGTAAATTTACAGAGTTAGTGCTGCCCGGGTGGAGCTCAGGAGCTTTGGTTAATCTGATGGCCTCTTAATCTTTCTTTTTGTCCTTTCTGTTCTCATTTGTCATTCCAGTGAGTTTCCTTTAGGAGTAAGTCATTCCCTGGGAAGGCCAGGTGGTGCATCCAGTCCCTTTTCTTCATTCCTAATGGAGTAGTGGGTGCGAAGCAGTCCTGGTGCCAGCTTACTTACTGGAGGGCCCTGTCCGCCCCTGATCCCATTCTCCCATCTGTATTTCTTACGCTGAAGTCGCAATGCAGTCCTTCCCCAGACGCTGTTGTGGCACACTGGCTACGTTGGTCAGTGTGTCAAGCCAGGACATCCTAAGTGCCCTTCCTGACATCTTTCTCATGGCAGTGATCAGAGAGGGGAGTGAATCGTGCTCTCCTTGCACCCTAGTTTGGTTTGGGTCCTTCATGCCCATCTCTGGGACAAAGTTTGGGATTGTGTATAAACTGGTGGCAGAGTGAGGGTTTGAGAGAGCCTATCCATCCCAGCCTATGGGCTGAGGATCCTAACGGGCACTGTTTCCTGAGGACAGCCAATGTTTGTGTCTCCTGCCTTGATTTCCCCATTCATTAAAAGTGGAGATGGCGCTGACCTTCCAGCACAGTGGGGCAAGATGTGGGGTTGAGTGGCTGCTTTTAGCGCAGGGGTGGGAGAACTCTCTCAAGGCTGAGCACCTTCAGTCCTCTGTGTGTCTCTGCTGTCTTGTATCTGCTGTCTCGAGAACTGCAGCTCCAGGCTGCTGCTAATCTGTTTTGGGGCCTTAGAAAGCGACAAAGGCTGATCTGAGTCGCTTGCTGAAAATAGAAACGGGCACTGGGAGGACGTCTGGGTGCGAGGCCCTGCCGACAGCTGGTGGAAACCTTCTCCGGCTCCACCGTGTGTGTGTGTGTGTGTGTGTGTGTGTGTGTGTGTGTGTGTAAAAAGCTGCCTTTGTTTCCTGTCAGCCCACACACTGACACCGCATTCCTCCTCCTTGTTACCAGATATTCGGGGAGGCTCTCAGTGTTTAATCTCTGGAAGAACCTTGGGGGATTGCAGCCTGGACTGTAAATCCCAGCTTTGCCTGCGCAGGGCTCTGGGAGCTTCTGGCTGCCTCTGAGCCTTCCCATCAGCATCTGTACTGACTGTGATTTCAGGCAGATGCGTGGGAGTTGCAGGGCTGGACTGGCCCTCGCGGGAGGAGAGAAAGCAGTGAGTCAAAGCTCACCCAGTTCAAAGGGTTTGGGTGCTGATTGAGACCTGTGTCTCTGGCCCAGGGCCAGGGGGATCAGTAGGCTGCACCATGGGGCATGCTGACAGCGAGCTGCCTCTTGGGCCTCTTCTGGAGCCAGCTGGGGTTCTGCAGGGCAGAAAGGAAGAGCATTTAGTTGCCCTCCTGGTCCATTGAGGGACCTGGAGCAGGGTCTGGCCCTCACCCTGGAAGCAGCAAGTGCAAGAGTTAAGCGTGATGGGGAGTTTCTGTTGGGCTGCAGCCGGTTCAGCCACCCCAGCAGCTCGCACGACTGCTCTGGGCAGGATTAGGCTTCCCTGCTCCACTAACCTCGGGTTGGCCCTGGCTGCCACTCCATGCCTTTTGCCTGTGGGTCACCTCTGTGTCACCTCGTCCTCCTCTCTGGGACCAGAGGAGATCGTGGGTGGAGGCTGTGCTGCAGCTGGAGGCTTGGCAGCTTCTCAGAGGAAATTAAAGGGAAATTTGTTTCTGGAAGTCTGGCCCTCTGATTGGGGTGATTTCTGGGTGATGGCAGAGGAAATGAGTACAGCCATTTTCAGTCTTTTCTCCTATCAGGCCAGTTTATCCCAAGCTTGGGAGACTGCTCCAAGCGGGGAGGTGCTGAGAGCTAAACATGTCCTCCCCGCAACCGCAGCACAAAGCAGAGCCCTGGCCACTCCCTGGCATGAAGGGTGCTTGGACCCTGGCATGGGCTGGACAGAAAGGCTTTATGTGCCCCACTGCAGCCATGCACCTGCTGCCAGCACCCTCAGGGTGCAGGTCCCGTCTTGACCCCTGCAGAGTCTCGCAGCACCCACAGGCAGTACCCTGGGCATGGGGTACCTCGCACTGAGGAGGGCTGTGTTTGGATGCTGTGGGGAGCAGGGCAAGGAGCCTTCCTCCCTTCTCCTGGGTGGAAGAAGCTCTCATCTGAAAGGGCTCTGCTCAGGGACCAGCCAGGCTTGCTGGGGGGTCATAGAATCATAGAATCACCAGATTGGAAGAGACCCACCGGATCATCGAGTCCAGCCATTCCCACCAATCTCTAAACCATGCCCCTCAGTACCTCATCCACCCGCACCTTAAACACCTCCAGGGAAGGTGAGTCAACCACCTCCCTGGGCAGACTGTTCCATTGCCTAATGACCCTTTCAGTGAAGAATTTTTTCCTTATGTCAAGCCTGAACCTCCCCTGGTGGAGCTTGAGGCCATTCCCTCTCGTCCTGTCCCCTGTCACTTGGGAGAAGAGGCCAGCTCCGTCCTCTCCACAACCTCCCTTCAGGTATTTGTAGAGAGCAATAAGGTCTTCCCTCAGCCTCCTCTTCTCCAGGCTAAACAACCCCAGCTCTCCCAGTCGCTCCTCATAAGACTTGTTCTTCAGCCCCTTCACCAGCTTTGTTGCTCTTCTCTGGACTCGCTCCAGAGCCTCAACATCCTTCCTGTGGTGAGGGGCCCAGAACTGATGGCTCTGGTACTTGCGCTGCCTGGATCTGCAAGCTGGGCTGTGGCTGTTGCTTTGTGCAGCCTGGAGGGTGGATTTGGGCTGTGGTTCAGATGCATGCTGCTGGGATCGTGTGTTGCCTTGGCTTTTTACCAAGAATGCTCCCAAGGGGCTGATTTGGGTGGCTCTTCTTTCTGTTTTGCTTTTGCTGTCTAGCTGAAGACCAGCATCTCTCCAAGGCCATGTATCCCAAACTTGAGATGGAAGATGTACCTCAAAGCAGGGAGATGCTGCTGGTTGTGCTCACCAGTGTCTCTTGGTACTGTGGTGCAGGACAGTGCCTCTTTTTCCCATGTGTTATTTTCGTCTCTGTGCCTGACCAGCTCAGTGAGAGCAGGAAGCAGGTGAAACGCCAGGTGTTCAAGCTGTGCATGAGACGAAAACGTTTGTGCGTATTTAGGAGGCTCTGTGAAGCTGCATGTTGCATCCGGAGAGATGCTTGTGTATTATGAGAAGCGGTGCTGTGCCAGAGACAGGTGTTTGAAGAGAGGCACGCCTGAGCTTTTAGCTGCAAGGGCAGCAGATGAGGAGCTTGCACCCTGGAGGCAGCGACCTTTGTTTTTTCGGAGCTCTGTGCTTCGAAGCCAGGCTTGGTTGGTTACGCTGACCGGGCTCTGACACTACTCTTTGATCTCATCCATCCTGAACTGTAGGGTTATATCAGTCCAGGAAAACAGTTGTGAGCGGTTGGACTCATGGTTTGTCTCCTGTGGGCAGGAACAAACACCAAAGAGGCAGTTTGGCTCTGGCAGGAGGAGGCATTGGCAAGATCTCTGCTGTCTTGTCTGAACAAGGCATGTGTGGGCAGCGGCTGTGTGTGGGAAAGGACTGATGGGAGTTTCACGGGATGCAGAAGTGAATGATGGATTATTCTCTTCTCCAGGTGTACAAGGGCTTGGACATCATCACAAACAAGGTTTCTCCCCAGGAGCAACGTCTGTGCAGACATCACATGATCAGCTTTGTGGATCCCCTGGTCTCTAACTACACAGTGGTGGACTTCAGAGACAAAGCCGTGGCTCTGATATCCTTTCAGACTAGTCTGCCTGGCTGGGCAGATATGAACTTCCCCACTCTGCAGCCAGGCCTGCAAGAGAGATCAGTGTCTGCATCAGCCTTGGACTCCCCATGTTGCAGTGGACTCTGGTTTTCCAGAGGGTGCTGCCTGCAAGGGGTGCTTGGAGCTTACTTTTCCCAACCTCACCTCAGGGCTGGTTGCAGAAGGTCTCTGTGGTGGTGCTGAGCTGGGTATTGGCTTCCCTGGCAGCCCCTGGGTGTCTCTGAGTTTGGTGGTAGCAGAGGGTAGTATGAGGGACACCTGTAACCCTGACCTGCAGCCTCAGTGGTTCTTTAGGGGTGGGAGAGGCATCTGGGTGCTTTCCACAGCTCTTCCTCACTGCCAGGCATCTCTGCTTACGCTCCCTGACTGTCACACATTGAAGATATCTTTGCCCGAGACAAGATCCCAATTGTTGTGGGAGGAACCAACTACTATATTGAGTCCCTGCTCTGGAAGGTCCTTGTCGACACCAAGGTATGGTTTGAGGCTGCATACCCCCTGGGAAAGGGTGAGCCTTATGTTCAGAGCAGGCTTCCTGCAACTGGATGTGGTGTTCCCTGTGCTAGAGTGGGTCAAGGAGAACCCAAAACCTCTCGTTCAGCCCTGGGTCAGGGGTTCATCTTGCTTGTGCTGGCCTGCATGTGGATGGCTTGATTCAGGGCTGCCTTGTTCCCTGCAGGAGAAGGCTGGCAAGGCCCCTGGCCTGGTCACTGACAGGAAAGTGGAGCTGGAACAGCTGGACGGTGTTGAGCTCCATCGCCGCCTGAGCCAGGTGGACCCAGAGATGGCAGCCAAGCTGCACCCCCATGACAAGCGCAAAGTGGCCAGGTGAGCTTGGCGTGCCAGGGACAGGGGCTGCCAGGGCTAGCACGCCTTCCTGAGGAAATTGTGAGCCTGGGAACACGGCAAGATGGGCTCTCCCACCCCAGGTGGGTGCTTGTAGCCTCTTAGCAAGGTGCCTGGGGACCATGGAGCACTGGTGTTAAGAGCTCTCTGGGATGTGAGATGTTTGGCCATGCGCCCTCCAGACTGAACTGCCTTTGGGGTCCAGGACAGCATGGTGCTCCTGCTGTGGTGCCCCAACAGCAGGGTTTATCTGGAGCTATTTGAAGAGCGATCTGCCGTGCTGCCTTAGTAACATACCTGTGCTCTGTGGGAACAGCATGGCAGCAAGACCAGACTTGCTGCTTTGGCGGGCCTGTCTCAGCTGAGCCCTGGCCCGGGGGAGCAGAATGCCGCCCACCCCATTCGCACGGTGCAGGGGGATGGAGGGTTGGGCAGCCTGCGTAGCTTCTTCCACCTGGGCTGGGCTGGGCTGGGCTGAGTAGGGGTAACGCTTCGGAGCTTTCTCCGGCATCAGCAAGGCTGGCCCCTTCCCTGCAGCCGTGCCTGGCTGGAAACGGCAGGGCTGGAGCCAGAACCCCATCCCCTGCAGGGCTTGTCTCTGCGCCAGGCAGGAGTGGGTGGCTGTGCTCTGGGCTCCCTAGGTGCCATTGCTGGGCTCTGCGCTGCACCCCCAGGACCTGGGTGTGCTTAGGATGCTGGGCATGGGATGAGGTGGAAACCTGCCCTCCCCCAACATGAGAGGGTTGGATCGCAGGAGTGTCTGTGGTTCCCTTTGCTGGAGCCCCCAAGGCTGCTGGGGAAATGGAAATGCTCCTCCTCGCCCAGCCTCTGAGCTCTGTCTGTCTCTGCTTACAGGAGCCTCCAAGTGTTTGAAGAAACTGGGATCCCTCACAGTGAAATCTTACACCAGCAGCAGGAAGAAGAAGGTGGAGGACCCTTGGGGGGCCCCCTGAAGTACCCACATTCCTGCATCCTGTGGCTCCATGCAGACCAGGCAGGTGAGACTGGGCATGCACAGCTCCTGGCTGGCTGTGCATAGTGATGCAGAGTTAGGGTTGACTCCCATCTCCTTCCCCAGCCTCCTTCCTTAACAAGGCTGCAGTTCCTTTGGTATCAATGGGCATCACAGAGGACTTGCTCCCTTCGCCTGCTGGGCTTTCCCTTCCTTGGGTGACTTGGGAGACTGGCAGTGCCACAGCATGTCCTAGTGTGTTGTCCAGCTGCGGGTCTCCTGAGGGCACAGCTCCGAGAGGCTGAGCGTGTCCTGCTCTCCTCCTCCCAGCTCTGGACCAGCGACTGGAGAAGCGGGTGGATGATATGCTGGCTGCAGGACTGCTGGAGGAGCTGCAGGACTTCCACCAGCGCTACAACCGAGAGAAGGTGGCCGAGAACCGGTGGGTGAGAAGCCAGCTCACTTTCTGCTCCTAGTCCTTCCTACCAGACTCATGTAGGGCTCTGATGTATTCCTGCTCCCAGCTCTCTCCTGGCACCACCTGCTTAGGCCCGCAGATAGGATGGGTGCCTGCCTCTGCAGAGAGGTCTGCAGCACCTGGATCCTCCAGCACTCCCTGCCCTTCTCTGCCAGACCCAGCAGAGCAGGGCTGGTCACACAGTAGAGTCTCTGTGGGCCTCAGCATTGAATTGATTTTGCCTGGGCTGTACCTGCCAAGTAGGGATGTTTCCCCTCAGTAAAAACTACTTGGTGCTGATTGAGCATTCTCCCAGCAAAGCTGACACGAGCTGTCCTTGAGGGCACCACCCCAGCTGTTATGAGGAGGGTTGAGGTCTCCCACTTTTCTGAAGGAGACCATCTTAACCCCTGCCTCTCCCCTTTTTCCCCAGGCAGGATTACCAGCACGGCATCTTCCAGTCCATTGGCTTCAAGGAGTTCCACGAGTACCTCATCAGTGAGGGGAATTGCTCTCCTGAGACCAGTGCCCTGCTGCTGGAAAAAGGTGGGAGGAGCACCCTGTGCGCCCTACATCCCTCAGCCCCACACAGCTCTAGGGGACACTTCCTGATGGTCTCAATCAAGCTTAGACCTAGGGCAGATCTTGTTGGAATTGAGCTGCACTTTGCTCTGTGTATTTTCTGCTTCTGCCGCCTAGGGGGGCAGGGACTCCTTTCTCCATGGCTGGAGAACATCTCTGAGTGCATTCAGAGCAATTCCTCCCTCCTCCCTTCCCCCAGGCCCTGTTGCAAAATGTGACTTGTGATCTGGAACTGGTCTGCTGGTGGCTTGGGTGATGGGATCCTAGCTAGGATGTGAATACTATGGGGAATAGGAATAGGAAGAAGGAATGAAGCAGAATTCAGTGTGTGGTTCAGAAGCAGAGTGGGGGGAAGGGATCTAGGGATCTAGCAGATCACAGCATGAGTCAATAATGACACAATCTTCAGCCTACGTCTGGACTGATGTGCTGCTGTTAGAGGAGACAGCTGCTCTGTTCTTCGGCACAGTGGAGATCCCAGGTGGAATTGGTCTTTATCAAGAAAGATTCAGTGTGAAGCAGAGTTGGAGGCTGGGGAAACCACAGAAATGATAAGAGGGTTGAAAACAAGTCTGGTGCAGTAGGGACTTGTTGTGTCTGCCCAGGAGACAATAGGATAAGTCTGGTACTAAATATTGACAGGCTGTACAGTGGTAAACTGTCCTCTGAGGCCACCATGGGTAGGACAAGGAGTCCTGGGCTCTGTTTGTACAGAGAAACATTCATTGAGATGTTATGAGAGCGGTGCAGCCTCTGGACAGATTGTCCAACCTGCTAAAAGTCTTGGGGAGGAGTTTTTAGGCCCTGTCTGTGTAGTGAAAAAATTCAAGGGCGCTTGGGGCACCCTGCCCAACCCTTCTGTGCTGTTGCTGCCCCTACACTGTCTGGCAGGGCATGGCTGCTTTGCTGTGGTGACCATTTCTCAGTGATGACTCAAAGACCTCTGACTGACAGGAGAAACAGTCCTTCAGTGTGCATGGTACTAACTTTTCTCTTGTGTGATTTGCCCTCACTGTAGCAGACAGCCTCTTTTCACTCTGGCCTGAGTTTGGGTTGTGGTGTTGCACTGACCTTTGGGTTAATCCCTTTGTTTCAAAGGGATCCAGGCCCTGAAACAAGTGACCAAGAGATATGCCCGGAGACAGAACAAATGGGTCCGAAACCGCTTCCTGAAACGTAAGTCCTCTATACCTACCCTGCCTTGCCATCCTTGCTCTCACATCTCATCTCTCCTCGGCACATCCCCTGCTTCCAGCTCAGGAGAAGGAGCTTTGCTTTGGAGTAGCAGTGTTGGAGTGGATGCAAGTCTGGCCGAGGTCAGGTGATCCTGCCTGGATTCCTTCTGCTGCCCCAGGCTGCCCTGGCTCAGCAGGTGTCTGCTGCCAGCCTCTCGGAGCAACAGACACTCAGTGTCCCAATTCACCTACGAGGCTCTGCCCCAGTTCCTTCCCACACATTTGGGTTGTAGAGCAGCTGCTCGGCTCTCCTGACACAGCCCACCCAGCACTGTCCTTGTTTATCTTGCCCACAGCCTCACTGCCCTGACATTTAGTGAAGCAGCTCCTTGTCAATGCTCCTCCTGCACCCTGGGCTGTCTGTCAAGGGAAGATCTTGCCCTCCCAACAGAAGTACCTCCAGGATGGCTGATGCTTCTATGGAACAAAGCAAGCCATGGCTCAGCCCTGTGCTGGGCAGCAGTAGGGGACGATGGCCACAGTGTCCCTGCAGCCTGTCCCTCCAGTCGCTCCCAGGGGGCTTGAGGAGGGGGTGCCCAACACGACCCCTCTCCCCTTGCACTCACACAGGGCAGAAAGCCTAGTTGACAGCTGCCCTCCAGATTAGGAGCGGAAGCCCATTGGCTGCTCTCAGCCCAGTCCATGCTCACCACAGTGGCAGGGAGCCAGCAGGACTTCCCCGTCCCAGCCCCAGCCTTGGAGCAGGGCCAGCAGTGGCAGCTGGGAGCCGGGCACTTGTTGAAGGGTGCTTGGTAGGGGCAAAACAACAATAGAAAGAAATGCAGGGAGAAACTCGAATCAAAAGACGGGCTTTGAACGAAGTGCAAGAGTGTTCCTGGAGCCATGTGCTCAGTGACTGAGGCTCACCTTTCTGGTGGCAGGTGTCCTTCAGACCAGCCCTGTTGGGAGCTTGTTTGTGGTTATAGCAATAAAAACCAGCACCTGCTGGTGGCTGGCATGCGGCAGCCTTTGATGGCTTTGTCCGAGTGGGGCCGTGTGCCCTGTGTCTGCAGGCAGGTGAGCTGTGGCAGGGCAGTGACACTTCCTGAGGGAGTGGGTGCTCTCTTATGGCAGCTGGGCTGCAGTGAGTAGTGTTTGCTGTTACAATGGACTGTCAGTGTTCTTGGACTTCATAATGCTGTCCCAAAGGCAGACAATGAAAGTGCTTGCTTGAGGCCTTAGGTGTTCTTGCTGTTTGCTAAGGTTTCTACTTTTGGCTAGGAAAGGCTGGTGCCGTTTGCTTCTGGGTGCTGAGAGGCATCTAGATAGGAAAGAACAGATCCCCTGGTGACGGCACAGACCCATGGCTGCTAGGGTGCAGGGGGATCATGCTGGTGACCTTCCTTTCCTTGTCTCTGTAGGTCCTGGGCCCAACGTGCCCCCCGTGTATGGCTTGGAGGTGTCTGATCTCTTGCGGTGGGAGGAGGATGTGCTGAAGCCAGCTCTGGAGATTGTGGAGAGCTTCATCCAGGTACTGAGTGACGCAAGCCATGACTGAGAAGCCAACTTCTCAGCCATCTCCAGGCCTTGTAACATGATGCTTAGTCCCTCCCATGAGCAGGGCTGTCTGCATACATGTCCAGCCTTGAGCTTTCCTCACAATAGCAGAGGATTGTGGTCTAAGCTGAAAACATCTCCAGTTGCCCCGTACCCTCCTTGTCTGGCATGGTAAAACTGCAGCTTCTGCCCTGCTAACCTTAATGTCTACGTACAGCAAGTCCACATCCCAAACTCTACGATAGTGAATGCAGCCAAGCAGATTTTCACTGTAGAAAAAAGTTTGAGGCATTATTTAATCTACAGGGTCGTGAGCCCCCAGCAGAGCCTATGAGGATGGAGTATGATGTAAATGAGAACAAGCGGAGTCATCGGATGTGTGAGCTCTGCAACCGACTCATCATCGGGGACCGGGAGTGGGCAGGTAGGATCCAGCAAGGAGTGGGGATTGCACCTGGGAGGGGACACAACGAGCACAGTTACGTAGGGGGAAGGAGCGAGGCAGTTCTGTGGAGCAGAGCAGCTTTCTTGGCTGTCTCTGCTTGGCTGGATGACCCTTGGCACATGGTCTTGGGCTTTCTAAGGTTGTTTACAGCCCATGTATGAAAGCAGCCATTTGCAGGCCCAGAGGGGATGCAGGAGCCGTGCCACAGCAGCCATCTGCCAGGCTTCCCCCCCTTCCCCAGCAGCCAGTAAACACTGCTGCGCTCTGCTGTCACGCCAGGCGTGGGGATTGATATGCAGCATCAGACCTCAGAGCTGTCTGCCTTTAGTCAGGGCTCCAGTCCTTTGCTGCACTTCAGAATCTTTGTCAAAAAGCACAGAACAAATTTGTTTCTTCTAAAATTTTGCTGTGTAAAATGAAAGTTTCTTAATGTTTTTAATAGCTCAGTTTTGCTCCAACATCTCCTATTTGTCTGTTTGGGTTTTTTTTTTTTTTTTTAAAAGTGTTCCTAGCTGTAATAGAAAGGGATTTTATAAAAAAAAAAGCTTCAAAAGAGCTCAGCTGGATTAACTCAGTGAATTTATCTGTGCTGTGAGGCTCATGCTGAGAACCAGAAGCAAAAAGTAGTGAAGAAACTTAACTGCAGAAATGGAACTGGTAGGTCTCCATGTGTTGCCCGCATGCAGTATATGCAGACACAATGCAAAGATAAATTCCCACATCATCGGATATGAAAGAGTTGCTTATTCCTATCAAGCCAGGGAACTGCTGAAAGCAAAGATGGAAATTGGCTCGGGATAGGAAGCTCTTTGTGATGAGATGAGTTTGTAAGTGTAATTGTTACTTTAGTCAGTCTCAGCTTGGAGGTACTTTGAAAGAGCTGTTACTTCTCCAGAATGAGAGGACTCTGAAAGCTGTCAGGGTCTGGGCCATACAGGTCCAGCAAGTTTTGTGACTGAGTGGAAGCTCCTCAAGATCACAGAATCATGGAATATTTTGTGTTGGTAGGGACCTCAAAGGCCATCCAGTTCCAGGCCTTGCTGTGGGCAGAGACACCTCCCACAGGATCTGGTTGCTCCAAGCCCCGTCCTTGAACACCCCAGGGCTGAGGCAGCCATGACTTCTCTGGGCAGCCTGGGCCAGGGCCTTCCCACTCTCACAGCAAAACATTTCTGCCTAAGATCTCATCTCAATCTCACTTCTTTCAGCTTAAAACCTCTACACCTTGTGCTACTCTGATAGAGATCCCCCAGGCACTGCAGCTGCAGTGATGTGTCCTCTAAGGACGTCATCCCGAGCTCTGACAGATGATGACAATACCTTTCTCCACCATGACCAGCTGTTGTTCTCAGCACCCGGCTGAATTTGGCTCATATACCTAGATGGTGGGAGAAAAATGGTCCAAAGCCTGGGTGTTACTTGTAACTGCAAAATGTAAAAGCTGAAAGGGAAGTGAAAGCGGTAGTGGGAGCTGAGTTGATCTGCAGTGTGCTCTGTTTCCTTCAGTCAGGTTACAGATAAGTTGTGAGAGCCACTTCCCAGTACCCCGCTGGCTCTGGAAGATTTTTAGATATCATCCAATTTTATGATTTCTATGGACTTAAGAGAGCACAGCTCCCCAGACAGCAGCAGGAACCAGTGCTGCTTCTGGCCACTCTGTACTTTGGTGTTGCTTTTTGACAAATTGTAGGAGGTGAGGCTTTCTTTCAAGCTGAGGGTGACCCTGAAGCATTGTGATAAAGCAGCAGCTTTGCGTGTAATTTCATCCTTTGGCAGAAAAGGATTGCTGGAAAACACCCGAGGGCCTTGATTCAGTGAGCAGTTCCCTTGTTTAATTAAGGCCCTGCTTGAAAAGTTTGCTGCATTAATTGCTGCTCTGATCTCCTGGAAAGAGCAAAACCACCCTGCCAAGATGGTACATTGGTCTGGTTAGACAAAGCAGCTGCTGCTTAGATAATACTTCTGATACGTGAGGTTTTACTCTTCCTAACTATGTGTTTCCAAATCGAAATACAGCTCCTGCTGCCCCATTGTGTCAGTACAAGTTTGATCCCTGGGATTACGCCTCTGTTCCCATCCAGCTCCTGCTGAAGTGCTCTTGTAGCTGAGAGCCTTGCCCTGGAGTTATGCAAAAGCATAATTGTGCTCCAGGCTCCATCCCCATCCACGCTTGAGATGTACAGGATATCTCCAGTGCCACGGCGTGGCATCTAGGCTTACAAATGATCCTGGCAGTGTTCCATGAGGTGGCGAGTATTGCCCAACCTTGCCTGCATCCTGCAACGTGCTGCCTCTTGGGTAACACTTTCCTTTCTCCCGGCATTGTGTCTTGTTTGGGAGCAGACTTGCTGAGAGAGTTGAATCCTGACAATCTGGAGTCTTCTGTATATTCAGAGCTAGTTTTTTTCCCCTCCCAGTCCTTCCTGTATTCAGGAGAAGGCTTGGAAGGATTAACCCCCTCTTGGGCTCCGATAGTTTGGCCTGTAGGCATTGTGAGAAGTGTCCAGGGCACAGCTTGGGACTTCACTTTTCTGTGGGAATGGATTGTGTGGGAGGATGGGAAGGGAGGGTGTTCTGCACTGTGTGGGAAGGGGAGCATGTCGAGTGTTTCCTTCTCGAAGTTCCCCAGAGTTTAATGCTCTGCTTGCCTCTTCCTCCAGCTCACACGCGATCCAAGTCTCACCTGCACCATCTGAAGAAGAGAAGGAAGTTGGAGGCCGCCAGCCATGCTGCAGAGGCTGAAAGGGACAGTGGGGATGCAGGAAAGACCCTGGGAGAGGAGAGCAGCTTGCATTTGCTATAGGCCTGCATAGCATCTGAGGAAGGGGAGCAGTGACACTGCCACCTGCATGGCAAGGAAGCGATATAGTCCTGGGTGGCCTTGAGCTGAACAAGCAGAGTCATTTTTTTCGGGATGAGGCAGATGTGTCAGTGACAGCCGAAGGCCATTGGCTGCATCAGCTTCTCTTCATGTGGCCTCATGGCGTCATGTTCCCATGCTTCCCCAGCCCTGACTGGAAAGGGCTGGGCCCTGGGGCCAGGCTGCTGGGAGCATCCTCCCATGCCAAGCATTATTTCCTGCAAGAGACACAGCGTTAGCCTTGGAATGGTTGAGTGGATCCTGCTGGTGTGTGAACATATCGTTCTCAGAGACAGAAATACCCTGCACTCCTCCGGCTTGGCCAGGAGCACAGCTCCAGAGCCAAGGGAGCTCTTGCTGCCTTTATTGTAGAGAGGATATTTTTTTCTTTTATATGGAAATAAAGTTGTAGGACTATTGTGGGTTCCTCTCCCTGTTCACAAGTGCCATTTTCTTGCTCTCTGTTCCCATGTGGCCCAGGTTCCCTCTCTGGGCACAGAGGAGGACATCCAGGCCTAATTCCTTCTTCCAGTCACCTTTCCTGCAGCTCCTGCACTTCCTCCCTTAGCAAGTTTGCGGATGACACCAAGCTGGGTGGAAGTGTCGATCTGCTGGAGGGTCGGGAGGCTCTGCAAAGGGACCTGAACAGGCTGGACTGCTGGGCTGAGACCAACGGCAGGAGGTTTAACAAGGCCAAATGCCGGGTCCTGCACTTGGGGCACAACAACCCTAAGCAGAGGTACAAACTAGGAGAAGCCTGGCTGGAAAGCTGCCAGGAGGAGAAGGACCTGGGGGTGTTGGTTGACAACCGACTAAACATGAGCCAGCAGTGTGCCCAGGTGGCCAAAAATGCCAATGGCATCTTGGCTTGTATCAGGAACGGCGTGACCAGCAGGTCCAGGGAGATTCTTCTCCCCCTGTACTCAGCACTGGTGAGACCGCACCTCGAGTACTGTGTTCAGTTCTGGGCCCCTCACCACAAGAGGGATGTTGTGGCTCTGGAGCGAGTCCAGAGAAGAGCAACGAAGCTGGTGAATGGGCTGGAGAACAAATCTTATGAGGAGCGGCTGAGAGAGCTGGGGTTGTTTAGCCTGGAGAAGAGGAGGCTGAGGGGAGACCTTATTACTCTCTACAACTACCTGAAGGGAGGTTGTGGAGAGGAGGGAGCTGGCCTCTTCTCCCAAGTGACAGGGGACAGGACGAGAGGGAATGGCCTCAAGCTCCGCCAGGGGAGATTTAGGCTTGAGATTAGGAAAAAGTTCTTCATGGAGAGGGTGGTTAGGCATTGGAATGGTCTGCCAAGGGAGGTGGTTGAGTCGCCGTCCCTGGAGGTGTTTAAGGTTAGGGTGGATGAGGTGCTTAGGAGCAGGATTTAGGGATTGTTGGGAATGGTTGGACTCAACGATCCAGTGGGTCTCTTCCAACCTGGTTATTCTGTGATTCTGTGATTCCTGTGGGAGCTGAACAGATGTCAGCACAGTGCTGCAGGCCGATCCCTGTGCCTGTAGCAGGTGCAGGAGGAGCTGGCACCTGTTAAATAGGAACTTGGAAGTGATCTCATCCAGTTTGCAACAGATGAGTCTGTCCTAGTTAAAGCTGAATTCCCGGGGGTTTACACTTGTGGTTTGGCAGTGAGAACCAGCTCCATATTTGAATCCGAGCTGCTGAGCAGCAAATTCCTTGTGCCATGTCTGCAAGGCAGTTGGTCTCTGTGGCATCATTCCTGGAGGACGCGAGTCCTGTCTGTGCTACTGCACTTCCCAGTGTGCCGCTCAGGGTGAAACCGTGAGGGCCTTTTCCAGGGCATTTGGGATCCTGGCAAATGGAATCAAGACATTTCCTGCTGGGAGGGTTTTGGGGTGATAGAGCAGTTTTTTCCTTCAGCTGCCTTCGATGCACCATGTGGGAGGAGCCATCTCTCAGGGCTCAGCCTGCTGAGGGAGGGCAGCGCGGGCTCTGGAAGTGCCTGCTCTGGTGGAGATTAGGTTAAACCTCCACTTTGTGTTCCTCAGCATTGAATTATTCCTGTAATGCTTTGTGGAGTGGCTGCCTGATATGAGGTGACTTGGGAGCTCAGACTGAAGGGAGAATGAATGCAGAGAGGAGCTGGGAAGTTAGGTTGGGTTTTCTCTGCCAGCATTGGGTAGAGCTGGGCATCAGCTTTGAAATGCTGGGCACTGCGTTGGTGTTGCTGGGTCTGTCTGCAGTGCCAGTTGAACCTCTTTTGCAGCCCAGACCCGTTTGCCATCTGCGCTGACTGAAGCATATGTGGGTATGGGCTCAGCCTGGTGCTGGAGCACACGGCAAAGGCCCAGAGCTGTGTTCTTGTAGCCTGGATGGACAAGATGCTGATGTGCTGAGTGCAGTCTGCTGACAGACAGCATGGACATGTTGAGTCATCTCCCCAGGCCAGGCTGGGATCAACAGGCAGCCCTGTGAATGAGGGGTGAGATTATCTGCTCTGTCTCCTGAGCGCAGTCAGATGACTGCACCGTTAGAAATGGATTTAAGCTCCTTAATCGGTTTAATATGAACTTTGTTATCCCCACAGATAAATATGACTCTGCTCCCACCATAGTTGCTGGTCTGCCTGTCCTGTCCATGAGCCTGCTCCTAGCAGGATATTGGGAAGGGTCTCACCCTGCAAGCCTTGGTTTGGGGGTGGCAGGAAAACGGGGCTCTGGCATGTCTGCTTGTTCAAGCTGTGCCTGGACCAGGAAAGGAAGGTGGAAACATGCCCTGATCCTGTCAGCAGCACTAAGCAGGTGAGTTTTCTTGGAGAGATAAGGGCTGTTGATGAGGACACAGCTTTTGTTTAGGCAGCGCCAAGGCCAGCACCCCTGTGGTGATTTGGTCTCCAAGGAAGAAGCTGATGTCAGTTGTACTTCTGCTGTTTGAAGGACTTGAGGCAGGGATGGGGACTGAGCTCCTGGCAAAGGTCACACCGGTTTCTGGTGCCAGGACGTTGTTCTGCTTCTGCTGCTCTTGCTCTGGGCCCTGCCCACCTTTCCTAGTCTCCTGAAGGAAGGGACAAACAATGTGAAATCCCTTTCCAGTCTGCTGGGGGCTTGCTGAGAAAGTTGTTGTGGTCTCAAGTTTCAGGCTGCTGTCAGTGCTGAGAGGTTTCGGGATGGGAAATGGCACTTCACTCCATCTGTCCTCTGCTAATCCGCAGACAAACGCAGCTCTTCCATCTGTGCAGCTGGAGCCACCGAGCCCATCACACCAGCCACTTAATCTAAATGGCTTTGGCCAAAGATAAGGTCATTAATTACACTGGGATTAGAAAACAGTGCAGGCCTGGTGTGGCTTGGCTGGCCATCAATTAAAGCCCTCAACGCCCTGGCCTGGCCAAGCATTGAGGCTGGAGAGCTTGGGCTTGAAGAGACCTGTGCCCTCGCTGATGGGGCATCGTCCCTGTGGTGCTGCTGGTCCTTGGAGCAGTCCACTTGCCTGGACGCTCCCATCCCCAGACACTGACAGGACTGGGTGCCAGGTGGTGTTGGTGACACAGGACCCATGGGAGTGCAGGGGTCACAGCATCCAGTGCAGCCCAAAGCTTCGCTTCTGGCAGTGAGGGGCAGGTGGGCAGCATCCACCCATGTGCATTCCCATTGCCTCCAGCCTTCTGCAGCCCTTTCCATGGCACCACAGCAAGCTGGGCCCCCCTTCGCCATCTGTGCCAGCTCTTCCTGCGCAGGTGACAGCCGGGGTGAGCCCACAGCTGCAGCGAGAGCTTGGCCTCAGCTCCCAGCTCGCAAGGAAGAGGCAGCATGGGAGGAGATGTTATGGGCACTTGGGCTACAGCTCTGGGCCAGGAGCTGGCCAGCACTGGGCACCGTGGTGCAGCTGCCACGTCACCTGGTGACCAGCTGGTGTCTGTGCCTATGGGTTTAGAGGGTCCGGCTGTCCCTTAACTCCCGTGTGAGGTCGCAGGTGGTGACGCTGTCACAGCTCTTCCTGCCCCAGTTTCCACACTGGGAGGATGATGTAGCCCCAGTGCCTTGGATGGACTAGGGGAAGGTGACATCTGGGGACAGCGGCCACTTCAACACTGCAGCCAGTGAACAGAGCCCCATCCTGGCTTCTTCTTTGGTTTCCAGGTAGGATTATTGTGCTGTGGAGCACCAAGGAGATTTAATGAAGCCTTGGGTGATGGGCAGAGAGGAAGTGAGCCCTGAGGGTCTGCTTGAGATCAGCAGAGCTGACTGGCATTGCTGCCATTGCAAGGTTAGCAGGTGAAGATGGCTGATGGGGAAACTGAGGCACAGCTGGTGTATGGGTTGATCTGAGAGCTGCTGAGGCTGAGGGCAGGGCAGGGCGTTTCAAATCCTGTGGCCCACCCGGTGCTGTGGAGGCATTTTTGGGCATGCAGCGAGGAAGCTGTGTTGCAAGACCCTAAAAATAAAAGGAGCTGTTGGCTGCGGTTGTGCAACAATGTGAGTGTCGTGCGCTGCGCGGGAGTTTGGCAGCTTTGGCGGCAAAGCCCGAGCGTGCAGGGCTGGATCCTGGCACCGGGCCTGGGAAACGCTGGTATCCAAAGAGCTGGGGCTGCCAGGGCTGCCCCCTCTCTGTCCTCTCGTCGTGCAGCCCATGGGGCTGCCGTGGCTAGGGGTCCTGGTTGGTGCCCATGAGGCTTTGAGGACATGGGGGTGGGACGGTTTTCCCCTTGATGGCACCCTGAGCAATTCAGTGGGGGGTGCAGAGCGCTGGGGGCTGTGGGGACCCTGCCTGTTCCCCCACCCAGGACACCCCGGAGGCCCAGGTGGGGAAACTGAGGCAGGGGGTCGTTGCCAGTGGCGCAACCTGCCCGAGGGCTCTGGGCGCTGGTGTCCCCAGCAGCGAGGGGTGGCGGCTGCTGGCGGGACCCCCACCCTGGGGACTGGGACCCCCCGCTCTGGGTCCCCGCGGGGGCCGCGGCGCGGGGGTTGCGCTGTCGCGGTGTCACAGGGCCACCTGCCGGCAACCCCGGAGCAGCCTCCCAGTGCTCCCAGTCTGCAGCCCCGGTCCCCGAAGCGTCACCGAGGGGCTGAGGGAGGGGACCCCGGGGGCGGCGAGGATGGGAAGCAGCAGAGACAGCCCTGCTCGGCGCGAACAGGTTAAATGCCATTTTATTTCACATCCGCCCCCTCCAAAAAAAAAAAAAAAAAAAAAAAAAAAGAAATGTAGAAAAGAAGAGGTGATGGAGATTTACTTGCTCACAGTAAAAATCTACCAGGTGAGACTGAGCCGTTTCCACCAGTCAGTGCAGATCCGCAGGGATGGTTGTTCCTCCTCTGCAGTCGGATGCTCTGGACGAGGGTGACACCTGCCCCTTCGCCCCTTCCCAGGTCCCCATCGCGCATCCCTGTGTCCATCCTGCCTGGCCCCAGCACCCCAGCGCGGTGTCCCCACACCTCGTGCCCAGGCACTGGGTGCTGATTTTAGGGGTGAGGAAGAGGGGCAGGAGAGCCTAGGGGTGGCCTCGGGCCATTTGGATTTTTTTCATATTTCTGTGTATTTGTTGTTGTCCCGTTTCCCTCTGTACAAAATGAGCAGAATGGGCATGGGCGTAGGTGACATGGTGACGCTCACTGCAGCATGGCCCGGATCTGTTTGGACGTGGTGTCATCATTGAGGTGCCGAGTGGTGTACCTGGATGGAGAGAGGACGGTCACCTCATGGCGCCCCAACCTGCTCTGCCCCTGCCATCCCGCCACACTGCCAGAGGAAGCCTCACCGTGTCACCCAGGCCTCTGCTCACCTCAGAGCATTCAGGAGCCCCTCGGTGCTGGTTGAGGGTTGGTCTTTCAAGACTTTGATGCAGCCTTTCATCTGGTGGGGAGAGTGAGAGAGGCAGTGAGCAGCCACTGGGGGCTGCCCCCTTCCTCTCCATCCTCATCCTCACTGCTTGCGTCCCCTCTGGACCAGCTCAGACAGAGATGTGATCCCCCCAGACACTCCATGGCCACTCACATCGATCTTGGAGGACTTTGCGAAGGCCCCCACAGGGTGGACATGGTCGTAGAGGATAATGACGCCGACCATCACCCGCATGCAGAAGAGGAGGGTCTCAGTGTTGGTGAAGCGGCTCCGGTACTCCCTGCACCGGGAGAGGGGCTGGCTGAGCCCAATGAGTGGCACAGGGACTGAGATGTGCCCCCTCACCACACTGGCTACTCACGGGGTCTCCAGCATCACCCTGCAGACGCAGGCCATGGTGCTCAGGCAGTCAGTCGTGTCCTCGATGGGGAGGGTCTTGTTCTGAAACCCAACAGGCCCCAGCTGCCATTTCCCCTCCTGACACCCCCACAGTGCTGGGGCTGGCAGGGAACCCCGAGGGTTTTCTTGGCCTCCCTCACCTCCGAAACAAACTTAGTGGTGGCATTGCTGAGAGTTTTGAGCATGGGGGTGGCCTCAGCATAGAAGAGGGACATTCTGTTGGCCATCTCATTGTTCACCTCGCTCTCTGTGTCCAGCTGCGGGGGGATGACAGGGGCTGTTGGGGTGGCTTAACCCCCTGAACCATCCCCAGCCCTGTGACACCCCCGGGTGAGGCTGTCCTTGGGCAGGGCGGGGCGAGCACCATCCTCTCACCTGCAGGTTGTTAATGCGGTTCCGGCTGATGGTCCTTCTGTAGTAGCTGAAGTCATTCTGGATGGCGGGGTTGGTCATCTGCGGAGGGGAGAACGTATTGGGGGCAGGGTGGGGGCCTCACCCAGCTCCATGTTTGCATGGCCCCAGTGTGGGGTCCCCACAGCATTCCTAGCCCCATCCCACCCAGGGAGTCACGAGAGGTACCTTGAGCTCATCAAAGCTGAGGGTGAAATGGAGGATCTCGGCAAACTGCTTGGCCAGGGCTTGCTCCCGCTCGAGGTGCTGGGTTGGGGCATACGGGGGGCTAGTGAGGGCCTCCAGCAGACTCCGCAGGGCATTCTCTGTGGACAAAGCACTGCTGGTCTCCACTCTGCTCCCAGCACCCGTGCACCTCCCCTGCCTGCACTGGGGAAACTGAGGCAGCAGGACACCTGCAGCCAAGCGCATCCCATGGCCAGGGGCTCCCAGCCGCCCCACTCCTGCAGTTGGGGAGGGATGGGGGATGCAGTGAAGGGGGATGGAATCTTAGGGTGCTCACCCAGCCGCAGGGAGAACTCGTAGAAGCGCTTCAGCTTAGCGACGAGGGGGCAGACAGCGGTCCAGGCCCTTTCCTGCAGCTGCAGGTCCCCAGGGTTCTGGATGGCCTGCAGAGGGAGAGCACCAGCAGCTGCCCTGAGCCGTGGCGTGTGGGTGGGCAGCAGGTGCCAGGGCTGCACCCACCTCTCGGATCTCCTGCCCGGCACCCGTGTAGGACTGCAGCTCAGCCAGGACAGCCTGCGCCTCCTCCAGCACAGCGTTCACCTGGTTCCATACTGCCGTCTCGGCTTCTGTCGGCTGTGCATCTGCAGGGCAGCGCCCCGGGGAGAGAAACCCGGAGGGCTCTGAGTGGAGCCTCTGGCAGCGAGAGCCGGAGCAGGGGGTCAGCACCCCATCTTTCAGCTCTCCCACCAGCCCACAGCCCTTCCCAGCAGGTTTATCCCCCCAGTCTGTCTCCTTGCTGGAACTCGAGCCAAACTGTGGAGAGGTGGTAGGTGGGAGTGTGTCCTGGCTGTTCTGCGACCATGGTCCTGCTCATGGGGATCCCTGAGCAGCCCCCAGCCCCGGGCTGGCCCCAACAGGCTGCAAACTGCCCCAGGGAAGAGCTGCAGAGCGATAGTGGCCATGGATCTGCCCCAGCGGCCACAGCCCTCCCTCCCCTGGGAGAACCCCGGATGGCAAGGGTGGAGGGAGGACATCTGGGATGGGCGCAATGCGATGAGTGACGGGTATGAGAACTCAAGATGGTGTGGATGTGGAACTCAGGATAAGTATAGAACAAAAAGGAAAATAAAAATCCCATCTCACTTTCAAAGTCAAGGAAAAAATTAGGGCCTTGGTCAAGTTCGTTATAAGTCAACACTTTAAGAAGGTTCCCCATGTGAAACCTGCAAGAGAAGAAACAAGAGGAAAAAAGCATGATGGTGAGGTGGCACTTGGGGAAGAGGTGCTGGGCTGCGGGCAGCGGCTGGCGGCCTCTCCCCACTGCTCTGAGGGCTCGAGGTGCTCCCGGCCAGCAGCGATGACCTCGCGACCGCTCCCTGCGCTGGGCTGCAGCCTCTTCCCCCTGCGATGGTGATGAGCGCTGGTGGATGGGGTGATGGAGAGGAAGGAATGAAGGGAGCAGAGATCTGCCAGGCTCCAGCGAGGAAGGCGAAGTGGTGAGCAGGGCTACGGGTGTTCCCACCCCTAGTTGTGGAGCCAGCCTGGAACCAGAGGGTCCTGAGGAGCCCCCACTGCCCTGTCCCCGCTCTGGCGGCAGTGGAGGGAGCTGGGGGTGGGCGCTGCCTCCAATAGCCCCCGAGCCGAAGGTCCCTCGCGGTGGGAGCGGGATGGCTGCGTGACCTCAGCCCTGGCTATTTTGGGATGCGTGGGTGCTGGGAGGAGTGTGGCGAGCTGTGCATGGCCCCTCCTGTTGGGGCGAGCGGTTGCTGCTGCACTATTTTTACCCCTTTCACTCTTGCTCTGAGCTGCGCCCCAGGAGGAAGGGGGCCCACAGGGCTGTGCCAGGGCCGGCATCTTGACGTGGTGGCCACCATCTCCCATACACCTGTGTCCAGCCTGGGAGGTCCTCCTGTCCCAGTCAACCTAAGCCAGCTGGAAGCTGGGCAGGTCCCGCAGGCTGGACCATGGTCCCCAGCCCCAGCCCTTGGGTTCAGGCTGTGACTACTGCACCATCCCTCCTGGCATGGCAGGTGGCACCAATCTTTCCCTCCTCTTTCTCCGGCATCTCTGGCCTCCAGGCTGTCCCTGCTGTGTGGTGGCAGGGGATGTGCCACTTGGCCACCCAGTGTCTTCATCTCATGATAGCTGGCATGTGCCTTACATCTTCACAGGCCAGGTTCTGCTGCCAGGACGTATCCTGCCTCCCCATCACTTGGCCAAGAATGGTCCCCACACCTCCAGGGATGGGGCATCTCTCAGGGCGCCGCTCCCCTGCCCCATGCAGCCCTGCAGGGAGGCACAACCAGGCCTGCCCCAAGGCATCTGAGAACATAGGGTTGCTCAGGGACACTGTGCCTCATCACATCTTCCAGAGAGCAGCCGTGATAGTGGCCCTGGCCCCCTTCTCGCACCCGCCCTGCTCGCAGGACTTACTTTCAAAATCCAGGAAAAAATGAGGACAGTTTTCTAAATCTTTGCCCAATACCTTTATCAGGTTGCCCATGGCCAGCAGACCTGAGTGAGAGAAACAGAACAGAGTGGAACAGCACCGGTGCTGCTGGCTGCACACCCCGAGCCCCCCAAGCACCCACTGCTCCGGAACCTACCTGCACCCGTCCCATCTGGCTCTGTCCCACGGCCCCGCTGTCCCAGCCCATGCCCTCCTGGCTAAGCGTCACAGCATCCACAAAGCGCGGTGGCTCTGCCCGGCATGTCTGCCGCTGCTGTTTCCCGAGGTGGGGAGGGAAGTGGGATGCGGGTTTGAGAGTGTCACGTTTCCTGTGGGTGCCTTGGCCGTGCTGCCCCCCCGAGTTTCTCTGGTTCCCTCATGCCCCACATTTGACTAGGGGACCCCGAAGTCAGGCTGATTCCCCAGAGGAACAGGGCTGGGCCTCCCGGGGGCAGGGGAAGACCCCAGTTGGGATTTCTGCCCCACAGTCTGGGGGTCTGGCGCCCATGCCAGAGCATCCCATGCACCCAATGGCCACAGCCCTGGTCCTTACCTCAGTGCCCAGTGTGGCGATGGCTACGGCAGGAGCAGGGGCTGTGCCACCCGCCAGGATCACTTCATGGGCAGGCAGGGACCTGTGGGCAGGAGGGCAAGAGAGTCAGGGGGTTTCCAGCTCCCACCCTGGCTCACAACTCCACTTGCCACTTGCCAGCCTGCAACCTCATTTGCCTCAATTGCTTTGGGATTGCCAGCAGCTGGTGTCACCAGGAGCTCACCAGGCATCGCCTGAGGATCCCTTCCCTCTGCACCCCTCGGAGGACCTGCCAGCTTGGGGACAGCCTTGGGGCTGAGCCACCTTTCCTCATCCCTCCTTGGAGAGGCCAAGACCCCCAGGGATGGCTCTCCTGATGCTGCTGGTTGGGTTTGCTCATTTCTGTGCCTTGTGTGAATATCCCTTTATGCTGCTGCTGAGCTGCAATCTGAATCCCACAGAGGCCAGGGTGCTCCCCTTACTCTCCATGTTTCCTACAGGGATGTAGGGGGGTCAGGTGTGGCCCCACGGTGTCAGCAGGCTCTGGGAAGCAGCTGCAGGGTTCTGCAGGCTGTAATTAAGAGCTTGGGTTTCATTAACATGGCTGGGGAGGGGAGAGGGAGAACTGTAGGGGGTGGCAGTAGCAAAAAGGGATGGAGCTGTTGCTCCCCAGCCCAGCACACCCTGCTCAGCCCCAGTGCAGCCCCTCAGCACCAACAAGGATGGCTCTGCCTTCCTCCTCCTCCTGGTTCTGGTAAGCAGTGACTTTACACTAGGGCTCCACAGGGTGCACCAGCCCGATGCCAAAATGCAAGCTGCTTTTAGGGGGCTAAGATACCCAGATTGTACACCCACACCCCTGCCTCAGTTTCCCCAAGCGTGGTGGGTGCTCATACCCCACGGTGGGTCACAAAGGCAGCCAGGGCTGCCCCGGTGCAGTGGCCCTAGGGTCTGTCCTGCTGTGTGCTGGTGCGGATCGGAGGAGCTCTGGGCTCTGTGGGGTGGTGCTGGGGGGCCTGGGATGCCCTGGGCAGCTGGCAGGGTGGGAGCCTTGTACCTGCTCTGCTCAGGCATTTGCATACATGCAGTGCTTGGCAGGCAGGCGTCCTTGTACCCCAGCTGCCATTGTCCTTGAAGGTGGCTTGAGGCTGGGATTTATCACCACTGAACTCTGCTGGTGCTCTGGGAGGGGGCACAGATGGGTCCCTGGGGTGGGGATCCCCCTGCACGAGGTTTGAGGATGCGATTGCTGCAGCCCCCACCGGCCTGGAAGGGTGATTCTACCGGGGGCTCAGCCGCTGACTTGCACCATTTCGTTGCCTCTAGATGCTTACGCCCTGCAGTGGCCCTTGGCCTGAAAGCCACAGGATGTGTCCCCTCCCCGTGCAGCTCGCGGGGAGGGTGAGGGCCCCCCTCCAGCCACACCCCAGGTGGCCTCGCGTTTTATCCCTCCTTGTGTGGCCTCACTGTACCCCAGCCCTGCTCTGGTGCCCACTCCTGCAATGCTGTCTCTCCTCGCTGCATCTTGACCCAAAGGACCCTGCTGTGGGTATCACCTCATGGAGGCATCCCGGCCGATGGGGTAGAATCCTCTCCTGCTCCAGGCAGGGCCAAATCCTGCACCCTGGAGCATCACACCCCACTCAGCCCTCAGCGCTCAGGCTGGCCATGCTGAGGGGACCGCAGTGTCCCTGGCTCAGGCCATCGTGTGTCATCTGGGGATGCTTTGGGGCTGTGCCCCTTTGCTGCTGGTGCAGCATCGCTATGGGCACTGCAGCTGGTGCAGCACTGCACCCTCAGCAGGGGGCTGGTGCCCCTTCCCCTGGCTCAGCTCCACACCCCACGGACCCCTGCTTGCAGGGTGCCCGCTGGGTTCTAGGCCAGTGCCCACTGCTGCCGACAACCCTCCTGCCTCTGCCGCTCACCCATGACTGTACCAGCATCACCGCAGCCATTGCAGGGGTGGAAACACAGTGCCTGGAGGGTTTTTCATGGGGTCATCTTATCCCAGGAACCGGGGTGCCGGGGCCAAATTCTGCCCCAGGATGAGAGAGGGCACCACCCAGCTCTGCCCAGGGTGGGGTTGGGGCTTCCCGGGGCTGTCACCCCCACAGTTTGGGAACCTCCTTGGCTAGCGGGATGCATGATTTCCCCTGTGGAGCTGAGCCCGTCCGGTGGAGGGCTGGGGGCCTCCCTTCTTGCCGCAGCTGCGGGCAAGCAGCAGGATTTACCGCAGGGCTGGCGGGGGATGAAGCCGCAGCACCCAGCCGTGCACCCACACCCACCCAGGGCACAGCGGGCTGCGGCATCCTGGGGGGCTGCACCCCCCATCACCCCCAGCCCCAGGGGTGTCCTGCGAGCATTGGTCCACCTGGCTAGGGGTGCAAAGGGAAAGAGGGGCCCCTGCAAGGGGTTGCTCCCATTTTGGGTCCCTGAGGGTGACAGCATCTGCCAGAGCTAACCCCTCCCCCCATCTCTCAGGCCTGTGGCACCCCTGTCCTTGTTGCCCCAGCTCACCGTGGCAGTGGAGACCTCGAGGCGTTGGCAGGCGGTGGCCACTGCCCGTTGTTTGCGGATGCTGGATTGCAGGTATCGGGGAAGAAGATCCACCTTCTGTGCGTGCGAGAGCCTCCCTGCAGCTGCCAGTGCACCACAAAGACCACCATAGCCCCCCGGCCCCCCCCACGACACTGGTGATGGTGACGTCTCAAGTGTGAGGGAGATGGGGATGCTTAACCCCCTGCGTGCCGGCTGGCAGACCTTGTTGGCCTGCACAGGGAGGCTCTGGGTCCTCACTAGGGTGCTGTGCCCTGGTTTGGGGGGACACAGTGGCACTGAGTGGGGTGCCTGAGCCCCCCCGACAGAGCCAGCCCATCAGCCCAAGTTCCTGCTGCCCACTCTGAGCTAGGGAAGGGAAGCCCCCAATTTCCCTTTGCCCCTGTCCCAGCCCATGGCTGGCACTGCTTTCCCCAGCCCCTTCTCTGGGGAGAGGGACGGCCACTGTCTCCCCCAGTGCCACTGCAATGCAGCCAAGCCAGATGGGTCCCCTAGGAGCCCCATTTCAGCTGCGCAGCACCATCTGTCCCCTCTGGGCTGCCCCTGGGCCAGGTCCAGGAAGGGTTTGGGCAGCGTTTGCCAGGGCAGAGCAGCTCCCATGGCAGGGATGTGCTGACCGGGGAGGTGGGGAGCAGGTGAGGAACCCCAACATTTTAGTATTTCTGTTTTTTTACCCCACACCCCTTTTTCCAGCCCTGTGTTGAGCACCATGGCAGGGACATACAGAGGGACACCCAGAGCTGTGCTCACCCCAGGACCATCTTGCCCAGCAGAACCCAGAGATGCCCCAGGGACAAGGCGTGGCTGACAACAAGCAGCTCCTCGCTCCTTTCCAAGGGCATTTCTGCACAGCAAATCCTGTCACGGGTGCCTTCCCCGCAGCGGCGACCCTGCTCCCCAAGCCCCCAGCAGCCTGGAGGCTGTTGCGGCTGCAGCGGGGGCTGAGCTGCGGGACCCCCTCGGGCACAGCCCCGGGCTCTGCCGTGCGCCCCGCAGCCGCTGGGGGAAGCTGCAGCTCTGCACATCCAGCAGCAGCCCAGGACAAACAAGTTTTTAGGAACCAGCAGCTCTGCACTCGGGGCACCCCCTGGGGTATCTCCATCCCCAGAGTTTCCCTGTCACACCCTCAGCCTGGTGCCCCTCAACTATTCCAGCCTCCCCATGCCCCTTCAGCACCCCCTGTTCCATACACTGATTTCAGCCCTGGCAGCTGTGCTGCTCCAATTTAGCCCTCATTAATTTTTCAGTCCCCCTGTGCACCCGGAGAGCGGGCGGTTTGCTAATTGATGCCTTCTCTACTTAAATATATCAGCACCAGCAGCGCTTTGCCCAGTCGGCACGGGGGGCTCATCCCCTCACACTCTCAGAGAGGCTCATGGAGAGGCTTTGGGGCCATCAGGACTGTGTGCCCAGCGCCCATCGGAGGCTGCTGGTGTGACCCAAAAGCCACAGGGCTGAACCACCCCATCCTGGCTGGGGATCTGGCCAGTGGCACGGCACACGGATATCATGGACCAGCCCTGGCTGGCTGGAGACTTCATCTGGGCTTGGTGGCCACCAGCTACAGAAGGGTGGCTCAGGACAGCTAGGGTGGCAGTGGGATGGCCATGGGATGGCCAAGGTCGCTGGGAAGAGCCAGTGATCATCATGGAAATGCTGCGTCTGATTCTGGAGAGCAGAGCGGTTTTCTTGGCCCTTTCCCCTCTGCACTTCAGCTGCTTCTCTGAGGACACAGGTTAGCCCTCGTGTCCCCTCCCCGCAGGCAGCGTGGCCACGGCTGGCCCCTGCCAGCCCTGAAACACACCAAGGGAATGGGAATTCGGGGTGCTTTGGGATCAGCCACCACAAGGGACAGGAGCCAGAGAAGAGTGAGCAGGGCAGAGTGAGGAGGAAGAAGCAGCAGCAGAGTGAGGCAGGAGGGGCAGGGAGTGCAGGGGTGCTCTGCTCAGGACTGGGGTCCAGGCAGGTGACCCTTATCCCCCCTTGCATCCCGGTCTCAGCATCCCAGTGCCATTTCTCCCCAGCATCCCAGTCCCCCTGGTACCCAGCTGGGACCCCTCCCGGTGACTGGCAGCGCTCGAGCCAATGAGCGGGCGCTGCCGCGGGGAGGTTGGAGGGGGACCCGCGGCTACAAGAGCGGCGGGGACAGCACCGGCTGCTCCGCGACCCTCCGGCACCGGCGAGCCGCGACCTGAGCCGCAGGTAAGGCCGTGTGGCCTTGGGGACGGGGACCCGGAGCTGCACTGGGGGGCAGAGCATCCCCCGACCCGCTCCTAGGGGCTCGATCCGTCGCGGAGCTGCTGGAGGCGCCTTTCGGGGTTCCCGGGATGCAGCCCCGGGGCGGGGGGGGCACACCCGGAGCGACGCCCCTCTGTCCAGGGAGCGGCAGCCGGGGACCCTGCGGTGATGCTCCGGTTGAGTAGTTCGTGCCCAGCAGCTGTCCCTGCTGTCCCCTGTGCTGCATCCTGCTCAGGGCGGGGAACCTAGGGCTGTGCGGTAAAGGATGCTCCTCTGGAGTCCTGGTCTCTTTGGGGGCTTCGCTGGCAGGAGAAGGTGTGGTGCTTCTAGCAAAGGTCCTCGTTGCTGTTCCCTGATGGGAAAAGCTGCCCCTTTTCCAGGTGAGAGGCTGCACCTGCCTGCTGGCGCAGCTGTGGGAGAGGTGGGAGGGCACGAGCCTGGTACCTGGTGGGCACAGTCGGACTGCACTGCTGGGAGGGCTTGTGTAGCTCCACAACGGAGCTGGGGATTGCTCAGGAAGCCATCCCTGTGCTCCTTGGGCATCCGGACATTTCCTCAGCTCGGTCTGCTGAGAGTGGTGGGTTAAGCGCTGCCGTGGCAGACGGTGACAGATGCTGGTGGGATGATGGGGCAGGAAGCAGCCTGTGCCTGCGGGATCAGCTGGGAGTGGGGCTGGGAGAGAGCACACTCCACTGTGGAGAGAGGCTTGTGGCCATCCCGGGGTACCCTCATGTCCCCCAGGGCCCCACGGCCAGGAAATCACACGCTCAGAAGGGAGATGGTGCTTGGTCAGGCTCCATGTGAACTTCCACTCAACTTTCTCTGTAGAGAGAGAGCTCCAGGAGCTCTCAGCAAACCATCTGCTGTTCCGGCTGAGTGGTGCCGGCAGCCAAGGCTGCGTGGGAGTGGGCACAGTGTGTATCTGAGCAGCTCTGCATTCTGCCCACGCGGCTGCGGGCTTGCCAGCGCTCCAGTGCCCCATGCAGCCCCACGGCACAGGGGTGCCAGGCCATGGACCCCCTCCTCACCAAGGGCTGGTCAGGAGCAGCTCGGGCATCGCTGTGGCTGGCTGGGCACCGCACGTCAGGTGGTGCCACTGAGGTTTTCTACTGCTTTAATGGCAGACTAGTGTCACCTCTTTTGTCCCATCCTCACAGAGGGCAGCTGGACATCACAGCCTAGTAAAGGCCATGTGAGGGGAAGTTCTGGGTCTTCGGTTGCTTTTCAATTGTTTTTCTGCAGCGCTAAGGGAACCAGCCTAGGAGATGTGGGAATTGAAGACGATGCTGCTGGTTGCACTGGCTTGCTGCCCCAGGGCCAGCTCTTGCACATCTCCAGCAGTGCGAGCCACAGCTGAGCAGGGACACTGAGCCTGTCCCCAGGGCTACAGTCACTGTCCTGGCATTTGACAGTGCATGGACACCCACCAACCAGGTGGATCAGCTCTAGTGTGGGGAAGAGGTGTGTGGGGTCAGCCAGCTGCCAGGATGGAGCAGGGCCAGGGAGCACCAGCCCTCCCCATGCCCAGTGTGAAGGAGCCACGTGTCTTCCCTCCCAGGGGCAGCCATGGGCAAGCACAACAGTAAGCTGACCCCAGAGATGCTGGATGACTTGGTGAGGAGCACAGAGTTCAGCGAGCAGGAGCTGAAGCAGTGGTACAAGGGCTTCCTCAAAGACTGTCCCACTGGCATCCTCAACCTGGAAGAATTCCAGCAGCTCTACATCAAGGTGGGTTCTGGCTGGAGCACGAGTGCTTCTGGCGGGACTGGAGCACCCTGCTCCTGCTGGGGCAAGGCTGCCGTTTTGGGTGCATCCTCCACAACAAGCTCCTCCTCCCCACTTTGATCTCTTTTCTTTCCTTCCTGCAGTTCTTTCCCTATGGAGACGCCTCCAAGTTTGCCCAGCACGCTTTCCGTACCTTTGACAAGAATGGTGACGGGACCATTGACTTCAGGGAGTTCATCTGTGCCCTGTCTGTCACCTCCAGGGGCACCTTTGAGCAGAAACTCAACTGGGCCTTTGAGATGTATGACCTCGATGGGGATGGGAAGATTACACGCTTGGAGATGCTGGAGATCATTGAGGTATTGGTGCTTAAAATCAGTAGGAATAGCTTATTTTTTTTTCCAGGCTATTCACAGATATTGGGTCCCTTTTAGCACCAAAGAATGTGTTTTCTTCCTCAGAGCCTTGCCTGATGGGTCCTTGGTGTGTACCTGGTTGTAGCTATGCAGCAGCATGGTGCACGTGAGCAGCTGACTGGGTCCCAGCGAGCAGCACTCCTGCCCCCTGCCTTGTCCTGGGACATTTGCCCATCCAACATTCTCGCACTGGTACTTTGCTTTTCTTCTTGCTCCAGGCCATTTACAAGATGGTGGGGACTGTGATCATGATGAGGATGAACCAAGATGGGCTGACACCCCAACAGCGTGTTGACAAGATCTTCACAAAGATGGACAAGGACAAGGATGACCAGATCTCCCTGGAGGAGTTCAAGGAGGCAGCAAAGAGCGACCCCTCCATCGTCCTCCTCCTGCAGTGTGACATGCAGAAATAGAACCCTGGGGGTTGATCGCTGGACTGACTGCACCCAGCCTCTGCTCCCCATGAGGGTTTCCATCCCCATTTTCTACTGAGTCCCACTGTGCTCGCTTGGCCCCAGGTTCCATCATCCCTGCCACTCATCTCTGCTCCTGGCTGTGTCCTGGGCAGCCCATAGTCCATGGGCTGTAGCTCTCTCTCGATGGGCAGAGCCTGCTCTGGGTATTGTTGACTTGATGTTACCCCAAATCAACCCTCCCCCATCCTGGAGCTGGACTCCCTGCAGACAGCGATGAGTGTCCTGGCTCCCCAGGACCAACTGTTCCCATGTCCCTGTTTTCTCCCTGCTTTCCCCCACTGCTCCACCTGGCCCAGCTCCTGACCCTAACTGAAACCAGCGCTTTCTCCTTTCTGCTGATCCCCCCGGCTGCTTGTGATACCTCCAGGGAGGCTGAGAGTCCCAGGTCCTGGCCCCAGTCTCTCCTTCCGTGGCACAATTCCCTGTGAGGCTGCCCGGAGCAGCCAGGGCTGGCCCCAGGGTGCTGCACTCTCCTGAGAGCTCACTGCCTTGGCTGTCTCTGCTTGGCTTTAGCTTTTCTACCTCTGCTTTTGCTGCTGGGAACAGCCAGGGTTGGTCAGGGGACACCAGGAGAGAGGAATGTCCAAGGCCACTCTGGATGTGGCCAATGTCTGATCCCAGAAGCCACCCTCCACCCCATCATCTGTGTGAGCTGGCAGAGCAAGAGGGTGACTTCCACAACTGCCCCGGCAGAGTCTTGGATGCTTTGTGGAGTTTCTGGTCTTCATGGATATTGAAGTGATGCCTGGGATCCTGAATTGAAGGCAGGGGCTGCCTGACTATTCCATGGGCAGCCCTAGGGCATGGTTGGGAACGTGGGTTCCAAAGGCATATCCTGGTGCTGCTCCTGGTGTGTGATTACTGTAGGGACTGATGGGTCCTGGATTTGGGTTATGGAGAGGTGTGGATGAGTCCTGAACCTGCTGAGCTTCCTGGCAAGGCTCTGAGGCCACAAGAAACGTCTGCCTCCTTCCCCCCTCCATCCCAGCCTGCTGCCTCCATCCCTCCTGCCCCAGGACAGGAATATTGCCACAGATATATATTTAATCTGCATGTTGTGGTGTTGATGATTGTAATATTTGTTAAGAGATGGTGAAGTTGTTATCTATTTTTTTAATGGAAAAATAAACTGTCCCAATGTGTGGTGTTCCCCCTGAATGGTTTGTCTGGGGGCAGCTGGCTGCTGCAGCTGTGATGAGAGAGGACAACACTGCTCTCCTGAGCATCACTTATGGGTCTTATCTGAGCCTGTGACACTTGAAGAAATGGAGAAGCCCTTAGGGACTGCAGAGTGGGGCTCAGCCTTGGGAGCTTTGCAGGTGAGTGGAAGTGTAACCCTTCAACTGTGTAGGTAGCTTTGGGAAGGCAATGCTGCCTCATGGGGGTGGGTAGGACCAGACACTCCTGGTCTATGCTAGAAATGCATTTCATTTGTCAGCTTGGAGCTACAGCCTGGCTGTGTCTTTCATTTGGGGTTGGTATAGCCAGAGCTCCTGGTGGCTTCAGCTTGGGCCCCATCCCAGCACCGTCAGCACTTGGGATCTGCGATCTTTGCCTTCTCAACCTCCTCTTCTTCAGCCCCATCTTCCCCACAAGTTTTCCTCTGGCCTTTCTTCTCCACCAGCAGCCTGCAGAGACAGTGGCTGTTGCTAAGGAGCTCTCACCAAGTTCAAACACCTCTCTAATCAATTGGGCAGCGCTAGCTCCTGGCTGCGAGCCCAGCCTTGCGGTGCCACTCGCCCCATCCTGCCTGGCTCCAGCATGGGGGGTGCATGGCTCAGCCTCCCCCCTGCACAGCACCAGCATGTTGCCTGTCCTGCAGCAGCAAGAACCTAAGCACAGGGACGGGAGCGGGACAAAACCACGGTAGAGTGTGCGTATTTTAAAAGTGCAGCTGAGGGACAGCTCTGCTGCTGTGCCATAAGTCCTGGGGGGCAGGATCCTCCATCCCTTGGTCCTTCCTGGCTGCTGAGCTTTGGTCTTTGGGGTGCATTCCCCGCTCCCTGGGGGTCTCGGGCTGGGGGTCTGCTGGCCCTGGTGTAGTTGTCAGCCTCAGCTGAAATCCGGGCTCCACGTGCAACTCCAGGGCTGGATTCAATCCCAACAGCCCTCAGGGGAGAACATTTAGTGAAGAGCCTTGATTAATATCCATGCTTACATCGTTAGCTATCGCACAGCGCCATTTGCCCTGGCACAGAGCAGAGCATGAGCCTGTTGCCCCCTGCCCCGGGTGCTCCTGCCCCCCAAGCCCCTGTGGGGGCCCCCCTGTGCCCTTCCAGCCCCCCGGTCCCCATCCGCGGTCCCACCCTGAGCTTTGCGAGGGCGAGCAAACCCCGAGCATCCCTCGAAGCTTTCTGGCTAGGGGTGAGCCGGGGTCTCCCGCGGGTGACCCTCCTCCCGGTCCCCGTGCCGCCCACACCCCGGTCCCGGTGCCGAAGAGGTTAAACCGCGTCCCGGTGGGCTGACACCCCGGCGCGTCACGGATCCCGTATAAAGCGCCTCCGCCGCCCGGTAGCGGCTCCGGGAGCGCCCGGTGCCGCCGCCATGGAGCCGCCGGGCACCGCCGGGGCCCCGGGGCGGCCCTGGGACGAGGCCAAGGCTTTCTACGACAACCTCGCCCCCAAGAAGAAGCCCAAATCGGTGAGTCCAGGCTCCCCGTTTCCTTTGGGTGCCTCCCTCTGCGTGCCCCATCCCCTGCGGGTTCTCTGGGATCCTCCCGGGTACCGCATCCCCTCCGGGTCCCCCTGCGTCTCTCCTGAGAGCCTCATCTCCTCCGGGTTCTCCTGTGGACCCCTCTGGGTTTCTAGGGGTGCCCCATCTCCTCCAGGCATGCCGGGGCCCCCCTGAGTGTCTGGTCTTCCGCTGACCCCGTCTCCATGGAGCTCCCTGGGGAAGCCCCGGATCTCTCCAGGTGCCCCTTCTCCTCCGTGGCCCCTTCTCCTCCGTGGCATCCCTGGGTTGCCCTCGGTGCTCTCCATGTTCCCCCCTCTCTGTGTCCTGCAGGTTCCCGGGTGTTCCCGGTCCCCCCTGGGCTGAGGTGTCCTTGTGGAGCCGCTGGTTCCAGAGCCGGAGGCCCTGCCAGGGCAGCAGTGGGGCAGAAAGGGGGGCATCGCGAGGCCGGATCCTGCCCGGGGCAGCGGGGCATCACGAGGTGTCAGCACCCCCCAGGCTCGCCTGCTCCAAGAGATTAGAGGGGAAGCCTGTGTTATCTAACCAGAGCTGAGCATGCTGGGTTTGGACATGGGAGCGCCTGGCAGTGCTGCTGTGGCACCTGGGGGCTGGGGCTGCACCCCGGGCTGCAATGGCCTCGGACCCCTGCTTGGAGCCATCCTCGGGCTTGGGGTCCCCCGGAGCGTGGGGCTCTGGCAGAAGTGCTGCCCGCAGTGATGTCGGAGCCTAGTGACACCCGAGCCTTTCGCAGCGGAGCTCTGTGTGTGACCTCTTGGCGAGGGGAGACAGCAAAGCCCTAGCTCTGCAGACCCTCACTCGGAGCAGTGCCCCTGCTTTCCCTGCTGGGGACCCGGCTGCAGCCCTTGGTCCTGTACCTGCTGCTGCCTTTGTCCTGCCCAGAGCAGAGGGACAGCTTGGCTTGGTGATGGGATGCAGCCACTTGTCTCTTGTGCCATGCTTTCAGCCTCCTCCCGTTGTGAGTCCAGGCTCTTCCTCTTCCTCTCCTTTCCCTGTGCTGTACAGCTGGGGAAACTGAGGCACAGGGCAGTGATGTGGTTTGCTTGCACAGCAAACCCGTGGCAGAGCTGAGATCTCGGCTCTCAGGCCCTGAATGGGGCTGTGCTACCCACCCTTGTGGGGCTGAGGCCGATGCCCGTGTGCCCCTTTGCCGGGCAGGCTGGGGGCCCCACGCCTGTGGGGAGGCAGCTCAGCTGCCCTCGCACACCGCTGGCTGCCCTACCAGGCAGCTGTCGGGCCCCATGATGGATGGCTGCAGGGTGCTTTTCCACTTTATAAATAAGGTGTTTGGAAAACTCAAAAACATCTCAGCCGTTGCCCTGAACTTTAATCTGATCCCGAGCAGGGGGCTCGTGGCGGCCCAGGGCTCCCTTGTGCATGCGGGAAATGGTGTTTGCTGTCATCTGTGCCCTTGTGGGTGCTGGCTTTGTCCATCCTCTGCCAGCCTCAGCGGGTACTGGCGTGTGTGTAGGGCTGCTCCCGCTGGGGATGTGCTCTCAGAAGCAGGAGGCAAGGTAATTTCTGGGGGTTAACAGGATGGCCCCACAGCCCACAGGGCTCCCTGCTCTGCAGAGGTCTCTGCTTTTCCCTCGCCCCGGCTCCCACACTTGTTCCAGCCTTGCTCCTGCCAGCTGGGGAGGTCAGCGATAGCAATGAGACTTGTCCCTCTTCAGCAATGCGGAAAATTTTCCCCAGTCTCTCCAGTGATGCCGTGCTGGGTGGACAGGCTGGGTTGGTGGGAGCTGGCCTTCTGCTCGCTCCACTCCTCTGGGCAGCTTGCTCCTCCCCTGCACCCCTGGGGACCCGTCCAGCTCATCAGGGCACCTCATTTTTGCGGTGCTTTTGCTGAGGTAGTGGTTTGTGGAATCAAACTCAATAGGCAGCAGCAGGGACCATGCTTGACCCTGGAGCAAGTCCTTTCCTCCCTGCTTTGTGTCCAAATCTCACACCAAAATTCACCTCTGAGTTTTGAATTCATCCACAAGGAGTCAGTTTTCTGCAGCATCCAGGGAAGTGCCCAGAGCTGGCAGAGTTCCTCCAGGTGTTTAAGATCAAGGTGAGGGTCCAGCAGGTTCAGCCCAGGCAATGCATGAGAATCTGCTGTATCTGAGGGTGCAGAATGGGGTTCTCACTGTGGCTCCTGCATTGGAGCTGGTGTTGGGAGCCACTGTGGGCACCTGTGGTGTTCCTGGGTGGGAGGACACGGCCCTGCCGCACATCCCATGAGCGTGTGGGATTTCCAGATGTCTGCCTCTAATCCTTGGGGGGCTGCTTAGGGTTTATATCTGATTACAAGTGTGATTTAATGGCCTGCCAGCTGTTGGGTCTGCAGAGGAAAATGTGCCATTTCCAGTTGCTACTGCAATCCACTGTTACCCCAGTCTGGGGTGTTTGGGTCTGGGATGACTTTTGCCTTTCACAGAGCTGGAGCCTGCTGGAAAGGTCACTTATGCTTCTGTGATGGGGTTTGGACCTTGTGGACCACCTGGAGCTGTGCTAAGGGCTGGTGTTCCTCTTCAGAGCGGGGCTCAGCTGCCAGGATGTGTTCCTGTTCATTCCCCCTGCCTGGCTGAGTGTGGGGATGGACCCAGGGTTGGGATGGGACCTTCCCCCGTGCTGCCCTGCTTGCACTTCTGTTAAACACATCATTAATCTCTCACTTCGTGTTCAGGATGGGGCTGGATCTGACCTTCCTGTGGGAAGCAAGAGTTGGTCATAAAGAATACCTGGGCAGCAAATTCAGTTGGGTTCAGCTGAGCAGAGCCCCACAGCTGCTTCCTGGGGCTGTGTTGGATGATGAGCTTTAATTGACCTTGGCTGCTGCTCTGAGGGTAAAAAAGAATCAGTCAGTTCCCAAGCCCACTGGAGCAGGTATCATGCTGGGATGGGTGCTGTGCAGGCTCCACGACAGCTTATGGGACAGAATGTGTCCTAACAAGGGCTGCAAGTGGCACCCCTCCCATGCGTGCGCCTCCTATTAAAATTGAAGGGCGTTTTCCCCAAAAATGGTGGTGTTTCAAGGTAAAGTGGAGTTGGTTGGGTTGTTCACAGCCCTCTGGCAGAGGGTTTGAGGCACTGTGGGTTCCCATAGTGCTGTGACTTTTTAAAGCCTGTTTTTGATTGTAGTAATGATCATTGCAGTACCAGTGAGGATGGAGGAGCATCCAAATGACCTTGAGGACAGAGTGCTTCCAAGTGAAACCTCTGCTTCAAAGAAACGTTAAAACGTGGTGCTCTCCTTGCAGAGCAGCATTGCTTTATTTTTTAAATGTCAGCATTTCCCTGAGAATAGCAGGGCTGTTCCAGCCCAGCCGGAGCTGTGAGCTGTGTTAGCACCTGGGTGAGACTTGCCTGCAGAAGGAGCTCCAAAGGTGCAAATCTTCCTTGGCAGGAGCAGAATCCGGCAGGTCCCATTCCTGGAGACCAGGCTTCCTGCCCGCAGGCGGCTGGGGCTCCGGCAGCCCACGCTGGGGCAGGGTTAGGGCCCCAGGCTTACTGTTATTTTTATTGCTGTGTTTATTGCCTCTTAAATTAACCTCCTGGAGGCTAGAACCTTTAAGTGGCAGGGAAGAGACCTTGAGCAGCCTGTTGCCATCACGCAAGGTGGCTGTGCTGGTGCTGTGGGGAGGTGGAGATGCAGATTCCAGCCGGGCATCCAGCTACACTTGGCTTATGGCCCTGTGTGTGCATCTCACCTCGTGAACATGCCCCTGTGCTGTGCATGCTGCTGACCTAATTTCTCTGCTGGGATCCTCCTGCAGGGCTGGTGTGGAGGGTGCTCTGCCCTTTGGCCCATTGGGGACCAGGGGTGGGGAGCAAATCACCAGCAGCTCCCCCCAGCTCTCCTACAGGATCCAGCACTGCAGGAGCAGTGTGGAGCAGCAGGTTCCCTTGCTGGAGGCTAATGGCCGGATGTCCCAAGACCCTTAATAGTTATTAATATTTTCAGCTAATAAATGGCCCATGACACTGGAGTTATTAATTAATGAGTTGGAGTGTTGAGATATGGTCCATGACGAGTTAATAGCTAACACCCACCAGGTGGCTAAATGTAAGATGGGAACCTGGCTGTGGGTCACCTGTGGGAGAGATGCTGGTGTTCCTGATGGGTTTCTGCTTGGACCTGGGTGATCACGTGTGTCCTGGGAGTGGTTCACCTGCTTTCTCAAAAGAGCTTCTTCCAAACGGGGCCTTATTTCTATGCAAATGTGGTGGGAAGGGGATCTGATCGCCCACTGCTTGATCTGCTTGCTGGGGATTTTGGGTGCTGATGTGGCCTTGGAGAGGTGTCTGGGGCCAACTGTGCTGCAGGATTGGCCCAGGGTGTGATTTATGGGGGGTGTGGTGCTGGGAATGGCATGGGGTGCCAGTGACTCATTCCTGGGTGCGTCTTCATGCTGGGCAGGATCAGCAGGGCCAGGATGAGGGCAGAGCAAGCCCCAGGGCAGACCCAGCCCTGCAGGGGGTGGAGGTGCCCAGTGCGGATGGAGCACCTTGTCCTAGCCTGGCTGCTGTTCCTGTGAAGCTCAGCCTTAGACAGGGTGGGAGCTTGAACTTTGGAGCACCTGAGTGTGCAGAGCGGCTGGCAAGCAGCATTGCTGGAGGATTACTCACAGGGCTACATGAGGATCCTGGATATCACCGAGAAGCTGAGGGTGAGGTGTCTCTGAAGTGTTGACCACCTGGATTTCACAGGCTCTTTGCAGAGATGCATCCCAGGAGCATCCCTCATGTGAGCCCCCAGAACTTGTGCAGGCAGAGTCTGCAGGGGACAGGGCTGCCTGTGCCACTCTCCCTTGGGATCTGCAGTTCTGGGAGCAAGGATTTCTTGTTGGCCATCAGTAATGAATTTGCTTTCATGCTTGCAAGTGGGTGATGGGGATTAACGCTGTTGTGCTCTCAGAGGGGAGAGAGGACAGGTGGGAGTCAAGATTGGGTTGGCTTTCCCTCTTGCTGCCAAGTCCCACTAAAGGCTCCTTGTTGACTTCAGTGGGTTTTGGATGTAGCCCTTGAACATTAATAATAATGACTCATAAATCATTGCATGCACCACCTGCTTGTCGTGTTTCTGCCCACAATAACTATATCAAGTGTTTTTATGAGCTGAGCTGACATGGGTTGTTTGTCACATCTGGACAGTATGTGGGAGTGCAGATCTGGCCAAGCTGCAGCTTGTGGGTTTTCCTGGCTGTGGGGGGAAAGCCACGCAGATTCCTTCTGTGTGTGGTTGAGTGGCTTTCCTGGGGGAGTACATTGGGTCCAGATGGGTCCTGGGAGTCTCCTTGTAGTGGAAGGGCTTGGTTGTGGTGCAAGCAGCAGAAAAAAGTCATCAGGTATCCAAATACATGAGGATGCAGCATCAAAGCTTCATGCGTTGAAGCCCTGGAGGGTCAGGGCTGCAGATGCCCTGTTGGTGTGTCTGTCCTCCTGTTGTGTGGAAGGTTAGCAGACACCTCTCTGGGCAGCGGAGCTGGGTCCAGGGGCTGCCTCCCCATTTTACTCCTTTTCTGTACAGCCGAAGCCTGAAAACGCCATCACCATCGCGGTGTCATCGCGGGCACTTTTCCGCATGGAGGAGGAGCAGAAGATATACAACGAGCAGGGGGTGGAGGCCTATGTGAAATATCAACTGGACCATGAGAACGAGCCTTTCCTTCCAGGGGCTGCCTTCCCCTTTGTCAAAGTGAGTGTCTTTGCCACAGAAGCTGAATCGGCCCTGAGCGAAAAGCTTTGGGCTGAGCATGGTGCTATGGGGTGCTTGGGCAGGGAAGGGATGGGAAACGAGTCGTGTGGCAGGAGGGACGTGCACCAAGAAAAGAGACCTCCTGGTGAGGGATGAACTTCTTCCAGGATGGAGGAAACACTGAATTTTCCATATCGGCAACTGAGCCTAAGAAATCATCTCTTTGGATCATATTAGAAGTTTCCCTTTAGGGAGTTCTCATATCTCTTCTTTTTTTAGTTACAATTTATTTGGTCTTTTAAATTGGCTGAATTTAGCCTCGCTGTAGAACTGGCCAAGTTCTAATTTTGATGTCTGGTAATGAGACATTTCAAACTTTAAAACCATTGCCCAGTTCCACTGGGTTTAGTGCATTTTTGTGTGCTGGCCCTCCCTGCAGCGATCTCTTACCCGTTCCCAGTGACTAAACAAAGCTACTTGGTGGGAAGACTTGTTCCATTCCTGATTGCTTGAAAAGCACTTATCTGTGACTTTGAGCTATTTTTATTCTCATCTCGTAATGAAAAATTGAAACCTTTTGTGTTTGAAAACAGCAGAGTGGCTATGTGTTTTTTCCCCAAATCAATCTCTTTTCCCAGCTAAAGCTGCTTGCTGATGACAGCTTGGCTCAGGTTGGAGTGGGGGTCAGGCCAGATCCCTGGTTTTGGTGAACAGAAGTGTTTTTGCTCAGTGAGAACTGGGGAAGGGCCATGCCTGGGGCTCACTGACACCCACCTCCCCTTGCCCTGGGGTGCTGCAGGCACTGGAAGCAGTGAATGCGAAGCTACGTGAGCTCTATCCTGACAGCGAGGAGCTCTTTGACATCGTCCTCATGACCAACAACCATGCCCAGGTTGGAGTTCGCTTGATCAACAGCATCAACCACTATGGTAAGCTCAGAGCAAAGTGGTCCTTCACATGGGTGCTACCAGCTTTTGGGCAGGGCATTATTGCCTAGCAGCAAGATAAGGGGATGCTTTCTCCTGTCTCTTCCACCAAACCACCCACTGAACCTGCTTCTCCCAAATTCCATGAGCTTTGAGTGGAAGTTGGCTGGTGGTGAGGATGCTCTGGCTCTTGGCAGTGCTGTGTAACAGCAGTAACAAGACGAGCCCCCATCCTGGCAGCTCTTGGGAGGCTACGGGGGAGTCGTGTCAAGGCTTGTTTGGGAGGTGGCCACGCTCGCCCTGGTGTCCATCTGTCCCCAGATCTGTTCATCGAGAGGTTCTGCATGACAGGAGGGAACAGCCCCATCTGTTACCTCAAGGCCTATCACACCAACCTCTACCTCTCCTCTGATGCTGAGAAAGTGAGTGGGGCCATTGAAGAGGGTGAGTCTGGGGCCCAGCTTAGGGGGTCACTGTGGGGAGCTTGGAGCCCTCAGGGTTGGTGCCAGGACTAATAGCTCCAATGTCCCTGTGCCAGTGTGCAGCTAGAGTCTGCCTTGTCCCACATCCCATCCTTGATGCTCCAAAGAGTGTCTAGTTTCCACAGAAATAAAGCCTTCCTCGAGCTCCATGGCTCTTCCAAGGCAAAGGCACTATTTTTAGCTCTTAATTCTTGCATGCAAAGGGAGGTTTGTCATCTGGGGATTTGTTTTTGCTGGAAAAGGTTTTGGGGACAAACTGCAGGCACTACTGGGTGCATGTGTTACTTGTAGTGTTTGCTTCTATCCTATTGTGTTTTGTTCTGGTCCTCAACAGATGAGCCAAGAGGCCAGGTCTTTGGGTAACCGTCACCTCTTGCCTTGTGCTTTGTCTCCACAGGAATCGCTGCAGCCACCATCTTCAGCCCCAGCAAAGACCTGGAGGTGTCGGAGAACCAGCTGCGGGTGGCATTTGATGGTGATGCCGTGCTTTTTTCAGATGAGTCGGAGCAGATCGTGAAGGCTCATGGCTTGGACAAGTTCTTTGAGCATGAAAAGGCTCACGAAAACAAGCCTCTAGCACAGGTACTATTGGGCTGCACCCAGAAAAAAAGCCTCTGGGAGAGAGACAGCCTGTAGGGATGCTCTTACCTCTGAGAACAAGCCAGGGTTTGGTATGCAGAATGTGGAATGAGGTGGGTCAGCAGCCTGGTGCTGCTGGATTTGGCCCCTGAGATGGCTGCGGCTGGCTCCTTGCTGTCCTTCCTGGGGGTTTGCAGGAGGAAGGGGTGCACCAGCATGTCTGGCTCTGTGGGGACTGGGTGCCTGGAGGAAGGAGTAGCAAACAGATCTTGGGACTGATGGTTTCTTCTTGCATTGACAGGGACCCCTGAAGGGCTTCTTGGAGGCCTTGGGGAAGCTGCAGAAGAAGTTCTATTCAAAGGGGCTGAGGATGGAGTGTCCCATTCGCACCTACCTGGTCACTGCCAGGAGTGCGGCCAGCTCGGGGGCCCGGGCCCTAAAGACTCTGCGCAGCTGGGGACTGGAGACGGATGAGGCTTTGTTCCTGGCTGGGGCTCCCAAGGGGCCGCTGCTGAGGAAGATCCGTCCCCACATCTTCTTTGATGACCAGATGTTCCACGTGGAGGGAGCCAAGGAGATGGGTACCGTCGCTGCGCACGTCCCCTATGGTGTTGCCCAGAAGCCCAAGCGGCCGGCGCAGGAGAAGCAAACCCCGAACAGCAAGTAGCAGAGCTGGCTGGTCCCACGGCTCCCAGCGTGTGGCACAGACTCCACCGCATGCCCCACACTCTGACCTGGGTTGAGGTCTGCAAGGCAGAGCATGTTTGCCCTGGCGAGTACAAGGTTATTCCCTCTCGGGAGCACGGATGGAGGAGGGGGATGATGAGAGGCTTCCTTTCACCTCTGTATTCATTGCGATGTTGTGGTGTTGTCTCCGTTCCTTGTGAGGCCGGAGGCTCCCCTGCACCTGGCAGCTTCAGGAGCCTGTTTTCCAGTTCATCCATGCTCAGCATTTGCTTCGGGCAAAATCCCTTGAGGACGGATCTCAACTTCTGTGGGCTGTTCGTGCTAGGCAGGTTTAACCTATTGGTGTTTCTTTAGCACCTCAGGTAATTCCCAAAGCCTTTGATTTACAAAGCAAATGTTCAGGCTGAACTGTTGAACTGGAAAGTTGGGAGCACTCAAAACCCCTTCTTTCAGCTTTGAAACAGAACATTGTTCCTTTTAAGTAAAATTAAATCGTAACATTATTCCTTCACAGCCCCAGCCCCTGCTGCTCAACCAGAAAATCTTTCACATCTTTTTCCTTTCACCAAGCCTTTGTCGGCTGAAGAGCCTTCCTTCCATGCACTAAATTTTGGAAAAATAGAAACAAATGCTTATATCTGATAAATAGAAATAGAAACAAATGCTTATATCTGATAAATAGAAATCCTATCCCCTGCTTGAAGCTTTGGGCCAGTGCAGTGTTGGCCCAGGGTTTTAAGTTAGAGTTTCACAGTTGCGTGAGTTAGCACTTCAGTAGTCTCAGTGAGGTGTGCAAAGCTCAGCTCTGCATGATCCGGGTCCACAGACACATGCCTGGGGCTTGAATTAAGTTAAAAGCTGTCCCTAATATATTAGGGACATCATTTGAAGTCCATTTAGGTAAATCTGCAGAAAACTTCAGCCTAGGCAATTTAATTAAAGGATTCCCCTCCCTTCTCTCTAGACTGAGCCATGTGAGTTGATAATCTCTCTCTCTTCAGCTTCTTAAAACCTCTGGTGTTTCCTAAAATAGACACCTCTGCTAGTGATGCTGTGAGAGAGCCAAGTCCCTGGTTAAAAACCAGGAAGATAAATCAACTGGACAGCTGCTCTGACATTGATGTGACAATCACACCAGTGTTACTGCACAAAGCCCTGGCCCAAAGGATGATGCTGTTGGAGTGAAAATATAAAGATTACTTCTGTCTTGTGGGCTGTTTTTCCTTTCAGGCTGCACTCTGCACAGCTGGGCACAGAGGATGCCCGGTGCTGTCGGTTTTCTGCAAACACCAGCTTCACAGGCTGAAGTTTTCCCAGGTGTTTTCTGCCTCTGCCTTGACTTTACAGGGAGGTTTGAGGCCAGAGCTCAATTTATCGCTCTCTGACAGATGTATAAATAAGGTAGTGATGCCTTTGGTGGCAAAGGAGCCTGTTTTCTCATTGTGCTAAACACTGCTCTAGCAGTGAAAGGCAAATTGCACTTCTCCCACTGAGCCATTTCACCTTTGACAGAATGTTATTTGTCATGTCTGGGTGCTGAACACCTTGGAACGTTTGAAATCCAAACAAAACATCTTGAAAAAAATTAGTACCTCAGTAACATATCTATTAATATACAGGTTTATAAAAAGGTTATTTAATGTGAACCCCAGATTTTGGAATCTGAACTGCATCTCTGAGACCTTTTTGGCAGCTGTGAGGAAGATAAGAGCCTGACCTCCCAGTAAACATTTCCAAGGTGTTTCCTGAAGATCACAGGGTGGAAGCCCAGCCAAGCTCAACTTTCAGATGGGCTGCACCAGGGCCTCCTGGGAGGTGACGTTGCAAGGGGAATAGGGATGTAGGCAAGTCCTTGGGAACCCTGAGCCAGGGCAGGGTGCAGGGTGCAGGCACAGTGGCTGGGGATGGGTGCTCGCACCGGGTGCCATGGGGAATGTGCACCTTGGATGAGGGGGTGGCTGGGCTGGGCAGGAGGAGGTGTCCTGTGTGAAGCTGCTGTTAGCATCAGGGAGGTGATACATTGTGGTTTTGGAGACAGGTTCTGGGTCTTGGCAGCTTTCATTGCTGCCTTTCCAGGCCAGGAGTTGCACAGGGAGCTTGGTGAAAGCTGCAGGGAAGAGTGCAATGCAGGCAGGAGTTTTAGTGACTCTGCTTAGGATTCTGCTACTAAAGCAGCTTAGCGGCTCACTGAGAGACACAGGGCTTGGGAAAGAGGCCCCAGGTCTCCCTTTGCACCCTCCAAGTCCTTCCTGCACAGGGAGGATTTTCCCTTCCTGTGATGACTGCCCCATTTGCTTTTATCTCTGTGGCTTCTTACAGGTTTTTTCTCCTCCACTGCTACAGCTGGCAGATGTGGATTTGCTGCTTGTGTGCTTTCCTCGTGTGCCTGCCCGTGACATCCTCTGGGGCTGGGGAATGGTGTGGTCCCCAGGACCGGCTGGGCGCATCTCTTCTCCCAGTGAGCTGGTGTGATTGAGCCTCTTGTGCTGCGCTGTCTGGCAACTGGACTTTGCTGCTGTGTGTTGTTGCTGTGAGTTTCACTTCATTGTCCTCCAGCGGTTTTTCTTGTGAATGGACTGCCATGTTAATGAAATCCCTCTGCATGTTTTTCTGTAATAAACTATATTGGTCCCAGACCGGTGCTCTCTGCTGCTGTTCTCACGATGGGTACTTTGGCTCCCTGGTGCAGACAGCAGGAGGGTTAGGGGTCTCGGCTTGAGACCTTCCAGGTTTTCTGGTGAAGGAATAGGGGTGATGAGAAGAAAAAAGGGCCTTTTGAGGTTTAAGGGGATTCAGAAGGTGTAATTAAAACAGCTACCTGGGAACTAGAAACCTGTGGGAGAGGTGGGATTCTAGAGTTGAATGATACGCTGTGATGCAGCTACATTCTCTGCATTGTGAACAGGCTTTTATTGTAACCTGGGCTCATGATGAAGGCAATACTATTTGGCAGAAGACTTTTGTTGACTTGATCTTCTCCCAGGCAACAGGTGGGAGGCAGCAAAAGCTTTATAGAAGAGATTTATTGCTGCTGAAGTACCGGGTTTATCCAAATAGTGACACTGCAGTTCTAGTGTTGGCTCCTCCCTGCTAGTAAGGTTAACAGATGGGTTAAGGGGAAGCAACAAATTCTTCATCTGTCACCAAATATAGCTAAGGAATGTCCATAGGCCCCAGGGCCATCTCTGCTCCGGGTGTTCCTTTAAGAGATGGATGGGCCTTGGTACAGAGTGTTTTCACATGGCCTACGGGGGACGCCTATCGCAGGTCCCGCATGTTCTTCCCCTAGGTGCCTGGAGGAGCACTGAGGAGGCAGATGTTGCACTGGTGAAAGCCCAGGTGGGCCCACCCAGCCTTTAGAGGTCAGGATGTCCATTGCAAAGCCAAGAGCTGGCTCTGACGTTCATGCAAAGACTCCCCTAAGCCCCTGACTCGCTCTTGGGGGCCAGCGTTAGCTCTGCAGCCAAGGAGCCAGTGGGTCATGGAGAGACATGGGCAATGGGAGGTTTGCAGGGAGGAGAGGAGATGGTTTGTGCAGTTGGGTTTGTGATATCTTTATCGCTGGTTTGCTGCAAGACTGTGTTTTTGTTTCTGTTGCCTGTATTCTGAGCATTTTCTTTCATCAGGCATAGAAGGGCTTTGCAGTGTGTGTGATTTAAAGTAAAGGATATGGAGGAGGAGAAAGCAGAGGCAGAGCTGACAGGGAATTTTGCTGCCACTCAGCTATTGTCAATGCAGATGTTCATGAGGTAATCATGGACTTTGAAGAGCAAGAACGATTTTTCATGATGAACCCAGTGTTTAACTCCAAGATCTTGTGGGGCTTCTTGGTGAGGGTGTGATGCTCCTGCTGACCAGCTGCAGGGAGGGGAGGTCTGGCAATGTGGACTCTGCTCTCCTGGTCACATACAGATGGTAAGTGAGGACTCCTTCCTGCCTCAGTTTCCCCATCACCATAACAAAAATCAGATTGATCCAGAGGTAACATCAATCTGTTCCTTGCAGATGACAAGCATAAATCCAGGAGCACTCTTATGTAGAGTGAAGCCTCGTATCTCTTTGGTGATGCCTGCAGGGGCCATGCAAACACAGGGCTGTCCTGACAACTCCATGGTGTCGGCAGTGACAGGTCCAAGGCTGTGCTGGGGTGGACTCCACCTCATCCCTGCAGCGCGCATTTCATTTTACATCCCCTCTGGGCTGCAGAATCGGGGCAGGGGACCTGGTGACAGGTTGACAGAAACACCCAGAGTTGGAAGAATAGATAAAAGGACCTGGTGGTGAGAGAACAGGCAAAGGGCACTTGCTATCAGTACTAGTGGGGCTGTGCCAGGGTTTGGACAGCCTGCCCATCTTGTTCCTTCGACACCGCTATTTATAGCGGTGTTTGCTGATGCCTCTGTCACTGAAGCCTAAAATGGTTCCCCTACGTGCACCCAGGGCACTGGGCTCGGCCGTCCTGCGCTGGGGAGGCCACCAACGAAGCAGTGACTCAACGGAGCGTGTGTGAAGCTGCTCGTTGCCCCACTGACGGAGGAAGCCGGCATCTCCTTCTGCCAAGAGGCAGCTCTGTGCTGGGGCCAGCTCCTCGGAAGATGCACCAGACGGTTTCTGTTTAAGGCCTGGCCCCTCGCCAGAAAGAGTCAATGGGGTAAACAGACCCACCTTCCACACTGCTTCTTCCTTCCCCCAGAACTGGGGCTTGTCCCGCTCTGTCTGGGGGGCAGCAGTTTCCACAGCTTGATGCTGGTCCTTAAGGTATCTGTGGGGATCGCTCTGTGTGTTGCCTCGGCTGGTGGGAATGACTCTTTGGTTACTGGGCTGGAGCAAAATGCAAAGAGGGCAAAGATCTTGTAACTGCAGAACAAATACATCCCGTTCCTCTCCTGGAGGCTTGCCTTTAAAAAAACTGCTTCATTTTCCCAGTTCTTCTCAGGCCAGCGAGTGATGGAGGCAGACATCTCTCTGTCCTGGCATTTTCCCATTCTTGCAGTGCAAGCTTTGTTACCAGGGCTGCACTTCAAAGCTTTGTTGGCAGGGCTGTGCCGGGTAGGACTGTGCACATAATCCCATGGAGAAGACGGGTCCTCACAGCCCTGGGGCTGCAGATGCCAGAGAGTGATGGCCAGCCCTGTGCTGCTCTACGCTTTGCACAACTGGTGCCCAATTTTCTGACTGAGGAGACAACATGAGTGTTTGAAAAATATGTATAAATAATTCTCATAGATAGCATCAAGTGGTCCAGCAAGTGGGATGAGACAACTGCTTTTTTTCCCCTTAGGTCAAGCTCCACAGTTATTCCTTCTCTCTGTGGCAAAAAGGGGCTGCAGATTCTCTGAATTTTTAAGCTTTGCTCAGTGGGAGCTCTGAATTTTTAAGCTTTGCTCAGTGGGAGCTCACGCCCTGCTGGCTGGCAGTACTCGTGAGCAGCCCCACAGCTGGAACAGACTCGTGCTGCGTCTGTGTCCTTGTCACCACAGCTGTCAGCAGCAAGCAGTGGTTTCCTCCTCAAGATAAAGGAAATCCATTCCGGTCCGTGCAAGTTTGCTTCTACAGGCAGCAGTCAGTGCTGTCTGCCCTGAAAAAAGGGCTTGGAGTTGCAACAGCCAGACCACTGCCTTACAAAGTGATATCCAGGGGCAGCAAAGCCCCAAGCAAGGACCAGTGCTGCCTTTATCTGTGAAATTGTGTGAGCGGGGGGGATAAATGAACAAAAACTTGCTCTGATTTCCCGGTGTGGGAAACCTGGCTCTGCCAGCCCTGCGCAGTGCTACATCTGTTGGGAGTCTGTACATGGGTGGAAATTGTTGCGTGTGCTGGAAATTCACATCCATCCTGATGGGGATGTGTTTAGCTTGAGGAGTAGTGGGCTGGTTTCTGCTGCTGCAGCCGTGGGGAGAGGGACGGGAGCGGGCACCGTGGAAGGGTGTGAAGGGCTGTGTGGTGTGGCAGGAGGGTAGGACAGTGGCAGGTGTCCTTCATGGGCCAACATGCTCCAAGTGCATCACTGCCTCCCGTGGTGCCCCCATTGCTCCTTGCATCGTGTGGGCGCTTTGTCTGCTGTCCTGACCAGGCTGGGGGGCTGCAGGGACACCCCATGCAGTGTGGCTGGGGTGCGGGGACCCTCTCCTGCTGGCTACATAAACAGGCCCCGCTTCCTCGGCGGCCGGGCGGCCTCCTCCAGGTGCGGCTGGGAATCATTAGAAGCCCTCTGCACAGGGCTGAGTGTGGGAACTGGAAGAGAAAGCTGGAGAGAAGCCTTCTTTCATCTCCCCATTCCCTCCTCCCCCTGTGTCTGCCAAGCCTGGCTTCCTTTTGATTCCTTTAGCTTGTGCCAAGCCAGGGAGAAAGGGGGGGCTAAAGAGAAAAAGAAAAGGGAAAAAAAAAAAACAAACCCACAGGAATGTGTCCAGGGATCTGGCTTCATTCAGGCTGCCGAGCCCTGAATATCCCCATTCCTGCTCCAGGAGCTGGAGGGAGGGCGGGCATGGAGAAGGCAAATGGGGCTGTGCCATTTGTGGGTGGCTGTTGCCACAGGGACTGGCAGAGGGACGAGCGGAGGGGGCTTGGCTGCGTGCCCCATGGGGGCTGGCGACGCAGGAGCGCCGGGGTCAAGGCGTCCCAAGTCCCGCGGCAGGGGCGCGAGCTGCGTTTCACCCCATCGTGGGGACGTGGTGCCCAGACAGATGCCCGGGTGTCGGGTCTGTCTCTCGGCACAAAGGTGACAGGGCTGCTCGCGGGGAGGGCATGAGGGAGAGGGCAAGAGGCTGTTCTCCAGTGCCTCAGGAGGATGGTTTTTTTGACTCACTGCCGACTTTATTCCCAGCAAATTAATAATTTCCTCTCGCGGCAACAATGCTGGCTTGTTGTATGTGTGTGTGTGTGTCAGTGTCTCCTACTGTCCTCTCAACTGTGTTTCCCTCTCTTCCTGCCACGCACAGAGTGTCTCTCCCACTCCCACTGGAATTGCTTTGTCCTCATCCTCAGCTGGGTTTCTTCCAGCTATGTGTAACCATCAGTCTTGGCCCAGCTGTGACAGCCATCACCTTGGGAGCATCCTAATGGGAGTGCTGGGCCTGGCTGTGAACTGATGAGGTGAGTGCTGGAGGTGAAGGGAAAGCACGTTGGGTGGCAGGGAAGGAGCTCTTGGCTTTGCAGCCTGTCTGGCAGAGCACTTGGCAAAATGGGAAAGCAAGCAGGCAAGCAAGCACGTGGGGCAGCCACCAGTGCATGCTCACCTCCATGCCTGCCTACACAGGGTGCTGGGGATGCTGGGCAGCTGCAGGGAAAACCTAGCGTGCCAAATGGGAGCGCTGGTCATCCCAGCTGCTGCAAATCGCCTTGCACTTAATCTTGTGGTGGTATGTGTCACCCAAGAGTACTTGCATAGCTGTACGTGCTCACACAAGCCCATGCACGCGAGCTTGCTGCTCCTCATGGTGGCAACCCGCTCATGCGTGCACTGTGGCTTTGCTCTTGCTGCATGGCCCCTGTGTGTTCACTGCCCTCGCCCTGCTCCCCGCTCCCGCACCACCCACCTGTGTGGCTCCTGGATTCGAGCAGGGCTGCCTGCGTGCCTGCTGCAGCACAGATACCTCCCTTTCATGGGGGCACACAATGTAGCATCCAGTATCAGGAGATCTGGGAATGCAGTCCATTCCTCTGGCAGCATTGTGTTTTGTTCCTTATTTATATCCCTGGGGTGGTGCTACAGGTGGGCAATTGTTCCATCCGACTGCCTGAAAGGCAAAGAAACAAGATTTAACTTCCTGCTATTCAATTAGAGAAAGTGAGCATTCATCACCAGCTGCTGGCTGCTGGCAGGAGCAGCGCAACCCGCCACGGCAGGCGCAGGAAAAGCTCCTCGGCAGGGAAGCAGCGTGCTGCCGCGGGCACAGCCGGCTTCCCGCACAGCCCTGCTGCCAGGCTGCTCTGCACGGCCTCTAGGTAAGGCTGGGTGCTTCTCCTGTCCTGCACCGCAGTCGGTGTTCTCTTCTGCGTTTGGCTTCAGGAAGGAGATTGCCTGTCCAAAACAGCTTCATGGAAAGCACCTGCGTGGGTGGGAGAGGACTCTACTTGAGGAGAGCAGCCGGAAAAATGTGAGCTCTCAGTGCTGGAGCAGCAGTGCAGTGGCTTCCACCGGAGCCAGCCCAATTACTGCAGGTTCAGCCTCTGCCCTGAACTCTGCACAGTCCCTGACCCTGCAGCCTCTCTGGCTGCAGGCTGGCGGCTTTGGAAGCCCTTTGGACGTGCACGTCCCCTCCTCTGTGGTTGAAGCTTGTCTTGACAGAGCCAGCAGATGGTGGCTGGTGTATGGAGGGACAGGGGATGTCCCTATTGAACGAGGACTGAAGACTCTTTGTCCTTTTCCCCACACACGTGCAGTCTCTCATGATATTTTGTAGGCTGGTGAGGGAGGAGAGAGTGTGCACTCCAGTGAGCTCCATGTCTGGTAACAAGCCTGCCTCCATCTTCTCCTGTGCTGAGTCTGAGCCACCCTCGAGGCACCCGCTCACGGGGGCCTCATGGAAACCCCTGCAGTGCCCAGGCTGCAGCGAGGAGTCACAGAGCTTTGGTGGCTCCCTGGCAGCTCCATGTGCTGGGAGCCCAAGGCCATTCCCGCTCCATTTCCTTTCATCGCTCTTCCCCTCCGGAGGCTGATCCAATTGGAAAAGAATCTCCCGCTGCCTCCTCTCCCATCCCTTCTCGGTGCCATCTGTCCCCAGAACAGCGACAACTTCACAGCTCTGTGCTGGTGGCATTTTGCTAAAGGTCCTTTTGTGCACCTCTTAGCTGGCTTGCTATTTTTAATCCTCCTGTCTCCAGAGGGACTCAGGGTATCTTCCAACCTGGTTGTGATCATCAGGGGTACAGCTGGAATCTGTTTCGCATTGCTGCACCAAGCCACATGCACACGTACATGTTCACATGCCTACACGCACGCCGGCTGCTGTTCCAGACTTTGCAGCACTGTCACTCTCCCCTCTTGGAGGAGATGGGCGGGTAGGGCTGAGTCGAGCACATTGCACGAACATGGGTTATTACGCCAGACTAGGAAGGTAACACACAGCCAAGACAATCAACAGCAATTAGCCCTTTCGGGAACTCTGCTTGAAATGCTGCAGAGGCTTTGCTGTGCGTGACGATTGCTCTTCCTCCTGTCTTTTGGAAGTGATGGGGGTTGGACATGCCAAACCACTGGCCATGTCTGAGCAAAACTAGGTGCCTTCTGTCAGTTCCATGAGGCTGGGAGGGCTTGGGGGCGTCTGTGAATGTTAAAAGCACTTGTGTACTAGAGCAGTGAAGGCAGATGCTGTCATTACCTCTGCAATGCCATCTGGCTGGCAGCAATGCCGCTGGAACCAGGGCTGTGTGCAGAAGAACATTTTACAACAGAAAGCAATTAACTGAATAAAGCCCTTTTAAAAATCCCGTAATTAAAAACAGTCCCTCCCCCTTGTTTTCCTTTTAAGCTGAAAGTTGCTGTTTACTCATTTGCTTTACAAAGTGTGCCTTGTTGTGGCTTCAGAAGAAATGAAAGTTTGAAGTGGTTAGAGAAGAAAGGCTCCGGGGCTGGTGCGTTCCAGGCTGGGCGGAGGGGCAGGGGCTCTCCAGCCCGGCTTGTTTGTATTTGTTCTTGTCTACTCACAAGATCGCTAAACACACATTTCACAAGTGGTGAAACTGTCTACCAGCCCGGTCTCTCCCAAGGTTCATGAGAAGAGGGCTGGCACATTAGCATCGCTGGGGGAAGGGGAGGGGAGCAGCTCTTTTGAAGGGCTGGTGTTTTGGGGTTGGGTGAGGGAAGGGTTCCTGGTGGCCAAGTTGCAAACAAAGGCGTTGTGTTCCCCAAGCCCTGGGGACCGGCCTAGGGGAAGGCCAGGGCCTCTCTTCCCCAGCTCCTCTTGTTGCTTTAGCACGGGTGCAGCCTTAGAGCCATTGGTGTCTGTTTGGTCAGCTCAGCTGCCCCAGCAGCCAAGGAGCTCGGCACAGCACGGAGGGTTCATGCAGCCCATCCTGTACCGCAGCAGCTCACCTTGCCCGCATCCTCCTCTCCAGATGCCAAATGCGAGAGAGGAGCAGCCCTGTGTCCACCGACAGTGTCTCTGGTCCCTCTCTGTGCAGCCACAGGGGAGCTCTGACCTTGGTTCAGGCTCCTGGACGAGCCTGTAACCCCAGCTGGCAGCAGGGCTGGTGCAATATTAATTATCACCCACTGCCGCTTCCCTGTAAAGCGAGTGCCCAGCGCTTTAGCATCATTATGGGTGGGGAAGCTGAGGCATTTCAAGGGCAGTCGGAACTGAAACCCTGGCGTCTGATGCTGTCCTTCGGGATGCACTGCTGATTCCAGAGCAGGAAGGCGATCCCATCTCCTGGCTGTCCTCCAGCACCACTGACTTGGGGATGTGGTGACAGAGCCACCTTACGCCTGGCATCGGCAGTTGGACACAGGCTCGGTGCTGCAGCCTCATGGTGCCCCCACAGGGTGTTTGCAGTTGCCCAGGCCAAACCGCGTTCCTGGCTGCGGTGGCAGAGCCGGGTGCAGACGTGCCGTGGGGCAATAGGCGTGAGGACGCAGACGGCCGTGCCAGGGCGAGGGCAGCGCCGAGTTTCAGTCGGGCCCCAAGCAGATATAGGATCTGCCCCATCCCTGCCTGGAGCAGGGTGAGGCCATGGGTTTGTGGGAAAATGTTGTTCTTCCCTCCTCTGGACTCACCCTGGCAGTCGGCTGGGCCAGCTCTGAATTGCGTGGGCTGGGGAAGTTGGGGGTTTAAGGATTGTAGAGCCTCTGGCTTGGAGCAAAGCCATGGCAAACAATCCTCTCCTGGCAGCGCTCCAGATCTGACAAAACACAGAGGTGATATCGTATTCATACCTACACGCTTTCATCCCAAATCACCTCTTGAAAGCCGTGTGTGATTCTCCTGGCTGTGATGAATCTCTCTGCTTAGCCACAGAACAAGACAACCCATCCACAGCGCTGCAGCCAGGAATCCCATCCAGCATCCCTGCGAGGCCTCTGCTTTTGAAATTACAGCTGTGGATCTGGCAGCCAATGGTGGGACCTGAGGTTAGGAGGTGATGTTGACTGAAGACGTGTGGACAGGGCATTCCAGGCATGCACGGGGTTAAATCGGAGGTGTCAGTTCACGGGGAGGTAACCGATACGTCCTGCTCTCCAGAAGTTACCCTCCCTCCCACATTCCAGCTGCTGCAGCTTTTCACAGCTGGCTGCTCTCCGGGGACATTTCCCAGAGCTGAGACGGAGGGAGGGAGCGGCCGAGGTCCCAGCACAGGGCAGGGATTGATGGCTGGGCTGACCCTCACGCCCCCTGGATCACTGGGCTGGAGCCCTTCACCCCAGGAGGGGGCTGGCACTGGCAGACCCTGGCGAGCCCCGTCCCTGGCAGGGATCCACCCTCAGCCCTGACTGGGAGAGTTTTTCCTGCTGCAGGGAAGAGACATCAACCTTTGCAGCTCACTTACTCCTTGGCCTTCAAAGCAGGGTAGCCAATTAGTGCTGGGTGTGATGGATGGCTTAGCCTCATCCTCGTGACACCCGTCCTCTGGAGCCAGATCCCAGCACGCAGAGGTGGCAGAGGTGGCACAGATGGCTGCAGCAGGGCAGCTCGTAGAGTCACAGAAGGTCTCCCTGGAGTCCCAGGGACGGGGACAGGCACTGCAGCAATGCTTGCAGAGATCCTGGAGACCATGTGGGATGGGAAACAGCCCAGAACACTGGGCCAGGGTTGATAATTCAGGGCTTGGGAAGATTTCCTCTAATGATTCCCTGGCTTGGCTGTGGCAAAGCCCATAGCTCTCTGGGGAAGAGCAGATCCGCTCTGGGCAGAGGCTGGTCACCCGCTGGCTGTGGCTCTGCGCCTGGGGACAGGCTTTGCCACCGCGGGAAGCCGTGCCGTGGGAATAGCTTGCAGGGATGCTCGGTGGGAGACAAGCAGGCGGCAGACACCCCGTGTCTGCACTTAGACCCCATCACCCCTTCCCTGGCGTCACCTCTTGTCTGCAGCGGGGTAGGGCTGCCCACTCTCTCCTGTGAGACACAGGCGATGCTCACCAAAACCTGGCTTCCCTCACGCGCCACCAAGCTTGGTTAATCATTCCCTGTCATCTCCATCAAACTGAGCTGAGAGGGGGTTCCCAGCACAGCTGATCTGGGGTGGCTGGGATGGTCCTCGCAATTCCCCAGGGCTGACTGGGTGCGATTATAAATGACTCTCCAGGAGCACAGGCTGGAAAATGGATCCAATTACAGGAGAAGTGGGTTTCAGGGCCCCACTCTGTTCATAATGAAGTGTAATCCTAGAAAAACATGTTGCCAATTACACTTCAATTGAACCCAGATAATGACGCTTAGACAAGGCCCAGAAAAGACGGAGTCTGGACAGTAAATTCCTTTCTAATGGAGAAGAAAAGTGTTCCTCTGTGGCAAGTCTGGGCTCCGCTTGGTTCAGGCACATTGTGATATGAACAAGAGCCTGAAATAACCAATCTCTGGATCCCATTGAAATGGCTTTATCAGTGGAAAGGGTATTAATCTCTCAAAAACATACGTTTATGGGAAGTTTAGTTTGGAGATGTATGTATTTTTAATTGAATTCTCTGGAAAGGGAGGAGGAATGGGTCTCAATGGCTAAAATAACACATTCGTGATTCTTCTGGTTCAAAGTAACATTTCATTTTGAAAAGTAAGCTAATAACACTTCAGTTTCTTGACCAGTTTTTGTAGTGAAAATTGAAAACAAAACATGAAAATTATAGAAACAAAGGGCTATAACCTAGAGCAAATATTTTATTCTCTTCTTTTGGTGTTCACAAACTCTTCTGTGATGTCAGTTCTCCACTCCAGCGCAGGATGGCTGGTCAGGGTCTATGTTTCTTCAGTCTGGGAGGGAGGATGGTGTGAGTCAGCATCAAAAAACAGTTGGGGGGTGATGCCTTGCGCTGCCCCCATGTGCTGGGCTGGGGCTGGGCCAGGCAAAGGGCAAGCAGGCGTTGGCATTTGGCTTTTCCATGAGCTGCTTGTGAGGTGCTGGGGATGGCAGACGTCTCGGGGTTGGCAGGTGCAGTGCGGGTGAGCCGGCGGAGGTGGCTGAGGCAGATAGGGAGCACCCGGCTGAGCCACTGGGTGCTCCCTGGGTGCTCCTCGGCCTCTGTGCTTGGCAGGCGGGTGCCAGGCAGCCTTGGCTGCCTGAGCAGCAACAGGCGGTTATCGCCACCATGGTCTTTGCAAAAGGCTCTGGGAAGCCCACGTGTTGCCAGATCTCAGCGCTGATATTTTTTTTTTTTTTTAAATAAAAGGCATTATTTTTGCACTGAGAACCTCCGCTCCAGCTCTCTCCCTCCTCCCCTCTCTCTCCCCCACACGCACACGTTTTTGCTGCCTTGGGGGATTTGAGCAGTTCAGGGCTCTGAATAACAGACTCCTACCTCCTTCCCGCGAGCCCAGGGAGAGCGAGATGCTCTCACTGGGTGCTGGGCTGCAGATCAAAGTTTCCAGCATTATGGAATGAGACAAGAAAACACCCATTCATCCCACTGTCATAAACCTAAAGCTGGGCTTCGGTGGGTTTGTTTTGTGGGGTGTCTCTGAACCCCCCGGGGAGCGCCGTGAGCCGGTGCCGGGAGGTGCAATGAGGCTGCGGGAAGGGCCGGGGCTGAGGTCCCGGTGGGACCGCGGTGACACCCCCCCCGGCGCCCCCAGCGCGGAGCCAGCGCTGCCCTCCCGGCCCGGGGCCGAGGCCGCTGATTGATCCCAGGCGAGGGCCCTTCGAGCGGCGCCCTCAAACAGCACCACGCGTCGAATAAGCTGGTTTCCATCTGAATCATAAAAGTCTCCCCAAGCGGCCGCGCCGCGCGGAGCCGGGCAGGCATGTGTGTGCGTGTGGGGCTGGATGTTGATTTTTCCCTGAAACAACTCAGGGCTTTATCAGTCCCATCGCTTTCCCACGGTTTTCTGTTGCCAGTGAGGTCACCGGTCCCTTTAAAGCGGGGCCGGGGCCAGCGCGGGGGGGCGGGCAGGGGGGACACGGGCCGTTCACACAGACCGTGCCTTTTACAGGAAGGCTCGGGATCGCGACCAGGAGCGGGAGGGGGCGGAGGGAGGGAGGAGGGAGGAAGAGAGGGAGGGGGGCCTGGGAACCTGGGAGCGCCCCGTCCCTCCCGGAGGTGCCTCATTAACCCGGGAGGAGCCGGGGGCGACAGCAGCGCGGGACGCGGAGCCCGCCCGGTGCCTGCCCGGTGCCGCCGCCATGAAGCGACTGTGCGAGGAGAGCGGCTCCGACACCGAGTCCGACGGCACCATCGACGTGGGTCGGGAGGAGGAGTACAGGTGAGCGGGGACCGGGAGAGGGACCGGGAGAGCCCCGGGCTCGCCGGGAGCCGGGGCTCCTCGCTTAACCCCTTCGGGCCGGGCTGGGTCCCCCCGGTGTGGCCCCGAGCGGCAGCAGGAGGGTGGGAGCCGGGTCAGGAGCTGATCGCTCCCCGCAAAGCCCCCTCGGTTGCCCTCCCCTGCCCTGCCAGCTCGGACCCCGTCCGCGGGGCAGCGTCAGCTGTCCGAGGGCTCCCAGGAGCCGTGGAAGGAGGAGGCTTTGCGGGAAAAGCGCTTCTGTAACGCGGCAGCTGAGGTTTGATCTGCGCCGAGCCGGGAGCCCGCGGGCTCGGTCCCGCAGCTCGCAGGCTGCTCTCTGTCCCTGCCGAGCTGCGGTTTTGGGCTCCGGCTCTTTGCTGCGTGGTGAGACGGTGAGAACGGGGCCTCGGAGGGGTCTGTGCTTCTCTGGGCTGCGGCTCTGCTGGCAGCCCTGGTCCCAGGCTGTGTCGGTGCTCGCGGGCTCTGGGCGTGCAGGCGGCTCTGCGGATGAAGGAAGGGCTCTGTTATTTGTTCTCGTCCAAAAATCAGCTGCTTTTGAGCTCTTTTTCAGTAGCCAAGTGTCCCCCTCCCTCTGCAGCCAGCAGAGGCCCCAGATTAATTAATTGCCTTTTGCCACTTGGTATCGTGAGTGGAGAAGTCTCCCTGCCCAGTGCCAGCTCCGGTTCCCATGGGACTGAATTAATGAGTCTGCTCCTCGCTGGTCACAGCAGAGTCAGGCTTGTCCAACACGTAATGTCCTGCACAAATTCACTGACCCCTCACTTTCCAAGTACATCAATATCTAACCTACCTTCCTGCTGCACACGACATCCCACCTCTTTACATCTATGCAGCACATCGAGTCTGTGGTGCTTTGATGGATGAATTAGAGAGATGATCATAACACTTTATTTCAGTGAACAGTAATGAATATTTGATCTCTGGTGCTGCCAAGACGTTTGTCTTCTCACTCGGGCCACAGAACCGGGCAGCGCCGTGGTCCGATACTGTTTGTGCACATTGGGATGGCTCATGTCACGCAAAGGCACAGCCAAAATAGCTGTTCCTGCCCTGGCAAGTTCACACCCCAGGTAGCGTGGTCCTGCATGGGACACTGGTGGATTGGGCAAAGGGAAACTCTTCCAGGTGGGGAGTGAAGAGGAACAGGCAGAGGGAGGATGGTTCCCAGCCCAGTACCCATCAGTCACATGGTTTGGGCAAGAGCTGGGGTGAGTCACGCCGAGTGCGAGGTTTGGTTCAGTAGCAAGTTCAGACTCTGGGTCAGTGCTGAAGCATAAGATGCTGCGTGGTTTGATTGGGGTTTTTGCCTTTTGTTTTGAATAAACAGCCAAAGTTCTGCTGTAAATTATAAAGTCAAGTAAAGAGCAACACAAAACGTTCATAATCAGAGAATATAGTTATGGCATCTTTTAAGTGGTTCAAATGTGTTGAACATATTTTAAAAACATACTTTGCAGTGAGCTAGGTCTTTGTATCCCCATCTGGGGCCGCAGCTCACAAAGAGTGATGTGTTCAGACAGCTCTGCAAAGAGACTTTCAGAATTCAGTTATAGGCTCCTTGAGCGTGCACAGGGCATTCCCGCACTGCCAGGCAAAGTCAGCACCCCTCCAGCACATACAACACCCCAGCAGCCACGCAGAGCCCGTTTCACATCATACGTGTGGGTTGTATGTGCCTTCGTGTGTCCTGGCAACGTGTGTTGGTGTTTGTGAAGGCGACCAGCGCCTCTTCCCAGAGAAAGCCCCCCCAGCAGACATTCAAACAGGGCTCCTGTGTGGAGATGAGTGGAGCAGGCAGTCGAAGAATGTGTTATTTCGTCTGATTGTGCAAAACCACTTCTGAAAGCACCTCACTTGGGCTCAACAAAATGTATTTTTAATGGGCTGAGTTTGGAGTAGCTCTTGGCTTGCTGTGCAGACAGCACTGTCTCTGTAGAAACGTCTTTAATAGACTGCTATTAAAATGCCTTGTCTAACTGAAAAATATTTTGATTTGACGGGTTGAACCCAGATGCCCCTCTCCAGATTCGTATGTCTTCAGCAGTCCTCGAGTCCCTCTGGGGTGCTGTGTTGGCCGCCGTTGCAGACTGCTGTCTCGCCTGCGTGTTAACCTCCCTGCGCCGTTTAGTAAGGCGCAGAAACAGCCGCGAGCCAGTCCCTCTTTCTGGAGGGAGAAACCGTGCCTGGGAGAGGTGGCAGGTGGTCCAGCTGGCCTCCCCCGAGCAGAGGGGATTTGTTCCAAGGAGTTTCCCATGCCCAGTTATCCGTCTTTATGGAGTCTTCATCTCCATGGGGACCTGAGGATTGAACTGTGCCTCCCTGTGCCTGCCTAGCGCTGACCTTTGGTGCCTTCAGCCTCACCCATCCCCACCGGGCATCGGATGCTTTGGGGGCTTTTATTAGCCCGCCCCTTCGTGTCTCTCATTCCTTGAGCAGAGCTGGTCCCAGGGCTGTCAGCCAGCAGAAGGGTCCCTGCTTGGTCACCTCCTGCCTAGTGTTCCTCCTGCCCAGCTCCTGGCCCCACTCCATCTGGTTCAGGGTGTCCGTGCAGTCAGAATATCACAGCCCACCCCAGAATTCATGTTTTGCAAAGTGACTCTGCAGGAAGCCCTCAGAAACCACATCAACACTGCCATTAGCTTCACCCTGAGGAGCAACCAGCCCTTTGCTGCCGCCCTGGGTGGGAGCTCAGATCCACGCTCCCGTTATCACAGCTCCGAGATGCAAAGCTCTGCAGGCAGGGCAGGCTCAGACATGAGAGCTGGAGGGTTCACATGTGGAGGAAAGACAAGGCCATGGCTCCAGAGCTCAAATCACTGCTTTTCCAGCCTTGCGGAGATGCCAGCATGGGCTGAGATTGAAGGTGACACGTGCCTGGTAGTGGGTGGGCAGTTTGGTGCAGAAATCTGTTCCAGGCTGGTGGGAGACTCAGGGGGGAGAGAATGGGATTCACGTCTCGGCTTGGCTTCCCATCCTCAATTCCTGAGCTCTGTGTTGTGGGTAAAAATGAGATGGGAACCACAGAAGACATTATTTGGGGTGGGGAAGGGAACTGCAGATGGCAAACGTTTGTAAAGCATATGTGCAACAGAGGTTTCTTTCCAGCAAGCGCAAGAAATTATTCCCTCTTCTTCCTTTCCAGCCATGTTTCCAGGTCTGTGTCTCCTACTACGACATCTCAGATACAAGCCAGGAAGAAGCGGAGAGGGGTGAGTTGCTTTGCATTGGCCGGGTGGTTGCGCCCCCTCCCTGGGGGCCAGGCTGCTCCAGGGCTCTCTGATCCCCAGTGCAGCTGCACGTCCTTGCTGTGGGGACACGGTGCAAAATCCACTTTACATCATTCCCCACTCCATCTCCTGCAGAACTCGCCCCACAGCCAACTGGAGATTTTTGCAGAGGTTTGGCCTCAAATGTCGCAGAAAGGGGTGAGGACAAGGGCGAAGGAGAGCAACCTAATCTGGGCTTATCGCAGCAGACAGTTAATGTTTCTTTGCTCAGCTTTTGCACCCAGAACATTTACTTATGTGGCCCTGTTCAAGGCTCTTCCAGCCTGCTGTGGCTCTTAATGAGGGCTTTAAACCTGCAAGCTGTGGCCATAAATGACCGTGGTTTCTTCTCTCCACTTGGAAATCTCCCACAGATCATCGAGAAGCGGCGCCGTGACCGTATCAACAGCAGCCTCTCTGAACTGCGGCGCCTGGTGCCCACTGCCTTCGAGAAGCAGGTTTGTGAGCCCGTGATTCCACCATCCTCCCGTGCGGGCTGTGCTCCCGCAGCATAAGGGCAGAGCCCTCAGAATGAGCAAGGCTGGAGCATTGCTATGACTTTCTTATCATCACCTCTTCAGGGAGTAAGTAGATGGTGAAACTGGGTGGTAAAACAATATGAACAAACACTCAGGAGTGCTAGGGAGGATAAATTCAATCCAAAAGGTGTTTTGCGGATATAGAGATGCACAGAAATGTGAATTTCCAATTTGTATCAGTGGATCTTGGGAAGAAGCTCTATTTTCTACTCACTTGATGTAAAAAACCGAGCCAGTGCCCTGGATGGAAGCCCTGCTCCAATCTGAGCACTCCTGGGCTTCAGGAAGGTTAAGGCAGGGAGGTTGCTGGGAAAAATCCAGCTCCTGAGAGGCACAAAACCCTAGGCCATAAAATGATGAATTGCTCTTTCTCTCTGCTCCCAACGCACAGGGGTCTTCCAAGCTGGAGAAGGCAGAAATTCTACAAATGACAGTAGATCACTTAAAAATGCTTCATGCCACTGGGGGAACAGGTAAGAACTGCTCATATAAGCACACAGGTGAACGTGGAAGCCTGGAAGAATTACCCATCAGCCTCAGCAGCAAGTAATATCATGATCTGTTGTGCCGTGCTGGTCCAGCCAGTACCAAACAAACACTGTCCTGCCTGCTTCCCAAGGGAAATATTTTTAAAGGGATGGCAGATGGTCATTTCCTGCCCTGTTGTTTTTCTTCAGTCTAACGTACAGGCCAGCATCCCATGCATCCATGTGGGAGACTGGAGACCACTGCTGCTGTCACACACCCTGCTAAAAGCTGCCCAGCCAGAGATGCGCTCAGTCCTGCTCAGACATGGAGCCTGCATCCAGAAAAATAGCATTAAACTCTTTAACTCCTCCGAGGGATACGTTTCCTGCAGAGACTGAATTTTGCCTGGGAACTCTGCAGATAAACAAGGCTTTTTTCTCTTTCTGTTCTTTTTTTGTTGTTGTTTCTTGGTTGTTACAAGAAGAGAGAGGGAGCCCTGTGCAAAACTCAACAAAGGTCTTATTTGTGCTGAGCCCTCAGCACAGACCCTCTGTCCTGTTCCAGTTAACAGGATGGAGATCACAGCTCCAGTAAAGAAGCCTCTGGCTTGCTCAACACCCATTTTTGGCTTGCTGGGGACATTGCTGGCATCCAGGCTTTGGTTCAGAGCTGTAACTTGGTTTGGAACATTTGTCTAAATATTCAATTTGACTGCACTGCAACAAAGGGCTGCATTGTCACAAGAGACCCCATCGAGCAAAGTGGTCCAGTATTTCACCACACTCTGACATTCTCTGCTCTATTGCTTATCGTCTCATGAAGCTGCAAGTAGGGAGCAGAAGCCTAAAAATCAGCCATTGGTTGCTTTTTATCTGGTTGATTTTTGTGGCTTTGGGCTTTCTCGGCCCCGCAGTTCTGGTTCTGCTGCTGTCCTGTGTCCTTCAGCCAGACATCGCTTTAATTAAATTATTAAGGCTAGGAGCCAGGCAGAGAAAATGTGCTCAGCTGTGCATTGAGGCGACACAGTGTCTTCTGTTCCACAAGACCAGGGAGGGTTCATTTGCAAAGAGAGTCCAGTACCCACTGAGTCCAAAGCTGTGTCTCCATCAGGGATAACTGGTGGAGTCCAAGAGGAAAAACTTCTTCCTTCCTGAGCATGGTTAATGAAACCTCTTACTCAGCTTGCATACTAAAGTAAGAGACTTCATGACCCTGTCAGGTTTATCCCGATGAGATAACTGCAGATGCTATTCTCATGCACGCAAACGTCCAGTCCTGTTGGACACCCACTTGGCTGTCTGCTGCAGTGACATCTCACCGCAGCAAAGTGCCTCAAGTGAAATACACAGTGCAGTAGAGAGGGTAGTGAAGTCAAAGCACATTCCTGAGCTCTGCATGGACTTAGTATCACCCTTGTTCTTTCCCTACAGGCTTCTTAGATGCCCGAGCTCTGGCTGTGGATTATAGGAGTATCGGCTTCCGTGAATGTCTCACTGAAGTTGTCAGGTACCTGGGCATCCTCGAGGGCCAAAACACCGCTGACCCCATCCGGCTGCGACTCCTCTCCCACTTGAATAATTATGTGGCAGAAATGGAGCCTTCACCTGTGGCCGCTTCCCTCCTGCCCATCCAGACGTGGCCGTGGTCCTTCCTCCACAGTGCTGCTGGTCCCGTGCAAATCCCCAGGAGGGAGGCTGCTCCTGCTCCAGTTGTTTTGACTGCATCTTCCCTGGCGTACCCGAGCCCTGCTGTGAGGCCAGCCCCGCTCCGCCGTGTTCCCAGCGACATGCTGCCATCGCGACGAAGCTTCCTGGCCAGCAGGATGGCTGCTTCTAGCCGGAGGGCCCGAGGGGCAAGCTCGTCAGCAACCGCAGCAGCTGTGCCCAGGATGCCGTCGCCAGTGGGGGTGTTGAGAGAGGGCTCATCCAAGAGCAGCCAAATCGCAACGTTCCTCTTCTCACCAGCCTCTGCTGCCGTCCCCATTCCACCGGCTTACACAGCACCTCCCTCCTTGGGTACCGCTGTGCAGGGACCTGGGATCAGGGTTGGGACATCCAGGATCTGCCGCTCCTGGGCAACTGAAATCGGGGCTTTCTGACCCTCCCCTCTGCTTTGAAGACAGGAATCCTTCAGCACTCATTGCCCCCACAGGCGTAAGAGCAAACCCAGCTGAAAAGGCATCTCTCCTGCTCTGCAGAAGCCAAGGATCCATGAAGAAAATTCTCTTTACTCTTCCCTCCCTCCTCACACTGCCTTTCTTGCCTCACCATCACACGTTCTCTCCCTCGTGATGCCTGCAAACGTAAATCACATCTGATTCGATGCACTTGTCTGCGTGTGGCTGTACTCCAGACCCTTCTGGCCACAAGGGAGGGGGCACACGCAGATCCCAACCCTTTCCCTCCTCCTGCAAACCCCTCTGCAGAGCCCAGCATTGCTCTCCTTTGGAAAACGGCCAGCCTTAAATTACTGCCTTATTTCCTTGGGGACTCGGAGCTGCCAGACAGAGACTTCCTCACGCCGATTCCCTGCGATGTATCCCCTGGCTGCAGCACCTGATTTTGGTGTGGAGAGATGGACACTGCTCGTTTCCTCCCCAGTGCTGCTGCACCCTGCAAGGCAGGATAGAGCCCCTAGCAAACTGGCTGCCTGCTAATCCCAGTACTTTCCTCGCTGCATTACCAGCTTTTCCCACTTATGTGCCCTTAAGGTGGAGGGAGGCGACAGCTCAGCAGAGCTCGTTCCCACAGCCGAGCTGCAACCCTGCGGTGTCTGCAGGGCCTGTGTGGGTCCCTGCAGAGTTGGTGCAGGAGCAGCTGGCCAGAGGGAGGTTTGTGCAGCCTCTGCTCCTCACCGAGGTGTGAAGAGGCGAGACAGGCAAGACAGAGGACTTCAAAGAGACGTCTGTCACCGAGGGGAAAGCTCTGACAGCCAAAGTGAGAAGAAAAGACCTTTCCCTCTGCCAGTCTCCCCGCTGGAGCTGTCTCTCCTCCATCCCCTGCTGAACAGCCGTGACTGTAAAGGGGGGAACAGGTCAGACCAGACTGTGTTTGAAGTGCCTCCCTTGTTCTTTCTTAACCCTGCACCCCTTGCCTTCTCCTCCCACAGTGTCTGTTTTCATGTTTTGGCCTCACATTGCTCATCCCTCTCCCTCGCTGGGGACCAAAACCCATTGAGGTTTCACCGCAGACCTCGACAAGCTCTGAGTCCGCACTTGTCTTGATTCCTGAGAGCTTTGTCTGCCTTGTCCTGAGTGCCCCAGGATAACCAGTACGGCGATACGCCTCTGCTCCTCTGGCTGTCCTCCCCTCCTCTTTTCTCTGGGCAGAAAGGAACAGAAACCTGAAGCTCTCAAGCCACCCTGTTCTTGTGCCACATCCCTAACTCCTGTGGAGGCCAGGGCAGGGTCTCCCAGTGCTCCCCCCTCATCCGAACAGCCCCCACTCCCTGCATCTGTGCCTTGACTTGCTGGGATACACATGTAGAACAGCCTGACTCAGCTGTGTGCTCACTCCAAGGAGTCTTGCTCAGCTTTACAGTGCTGTGACACAAAACCAGAGACACAGTAAGGTCAGTGCAAAAGAAGGTGAAGAAGAAGGAGAAGGTCTCTCTTGAATGGTGGAGGCTCTCCCCATGCTTCCAGTCAAACGTGCAGCCAGTTAGACTGCACAGATGAGCTGGTGGCTGCGTTCCTGCTGACTGTATCTGCCACATGCATGTCGATCTACATATCTGCTGTTGTTTGGGAAGTGACTCCCTCCCAGTTGTTTTGATGAATATCATCACACTAAACACACAGAAATGCCTCTGCTCCTTCTCCTCACCCTTGTCGCAAAGTGCCAGAATCAGCCAGGAGCAATACGTTCCCTTATAATAAAGTCAGAGGAAGTCTTCACAGGCCCGGTTGTTCCTGTGGCTGGTCAGCACACTAGAGCTCACAGCAAGTAGCCCGGCCTCACTTCACACTGTGCAGAGCTGTTAGATTCACGAGCTGTGACATCCTGCGAAGGTGTCAAATAAAGTCTTTCAACCCCTGTCCTGGTAGTGAAACGTTGTGTTGATGTGAATCAGTTCTGCTACTCCAGCCTGCTTGGATGACAGCTGGTTTTGTCAGGTGAGATATCATTCCTGAAAAGCTTCAAAACAGGTAAGATGTGGCTTGTGAGATAATGTCCCTGCTGGTGGTTTCAGAGCTGCTCCTCTCTGATCCCATGACTTTCTGGTTTGCAAACCACTCTGTGAATCAAAATCAGCCAGAGAATCAGCAGTGCTTGCCCTCAGACTGGCAATAAACCGTGGCTTGAGAACAAATAATTTCATTTAGCCACCAGTGTCCACAAAAATGTCAGGGAACAAATGGGGTCCAGCAGAGCCTTGCAGCCAGACTCTGAGGGCTCGCCTTGGTCTCCTGACCCTTTGCAAGCAGGACCAGAATAACCCCTGCTGCTTCGTGCAGTCGGGAAATGCTGTGGACTGAACAAAGAGCCACAACTGAGAGCCTGCCTCTGGTCAGAGGAAAGGACCAGTAAATGATCCTGTTCGTGTAAGATGCGGGGAGAATTTTCCAGAGAACAGTGGGAATTCAACTTCCTTTCCCACAACTCCTTCTCACTCCAAAATGCCTTTCAAAACCACCCATAAATCCCTGCCTTAAGTGCTGTGGTGGGAATTGCTGGAAGGGAGCAACTGCAGCTGTGATAGAGCAATGCAGCATCCGTCTGGAAGTGGAGAGAAACTTCAAGAGCAATAACAGGGCTATAGATGATGAGTTGTCCCACTGGTGCCCCGGCTGCCCCGGCCCGGCTGGAGGCTGCGGTGGGAGCTCAGTGCTCTGGTGTGGCCTCCGAACCACATTCCCCACCGTGGGAGGCAGCCCTACAAACCATCCCTGCCGGCTACAGCGGTAAAACAAAACAGAGACAGTGAAAAACCCAGCTTCCAGATCTCTGCTGATCAAACAGGAGCTGGAGCGGGTGGGAGGGCATCGGTTCAGCCCCGTGGGGTTTTCTCGCAGCAACATGCTGATTAGAGCAGTAGCCGGGGACTGGAGCTTCATTTTTTTCCCAGGGTTTTCCTTAACCTAAAAGTCTGCTCTAACACATCCTGGTGACTTTTGATCTACCCTGTAGGGGAAATCCCCAAACTCTCCACACACTCTCTTCATCCTGATTCTTCAGGCAAGAAAAAAAACTGTAATGAAGAGGCCTGGGGGAATTCACGGGCTGCGTTTGGCGCAGTCCAGCTGGTGTTGTTTATGGGACACGGTGGTGTTAAAACACCCTGACCTGCTTTGACAGCGGGAGACGAGGCTTCGCCTGCTGCTGGGAGGAACGAGGCTCCTTCCAGGGTGCAGCAGCGGGTGCTCTAGAGCAAGCGAGCCCTGCTCTCCCGAATTCCCCTGCATGGACAACATCACAGACTTCAGCGGTGTGCAGCTTAGGGTGAAACCCTCTCCCTGCTGCGTCCCTGCGTTCTCCTTCTTGGAGTGCAATCCCTGCCTGCCCTCTGCTGGTAAAGTCCCGAGGCTATGGAGGAGAAATCCTAAACCAAGCTCAGCATTAAGGTTGAAAACTCGCCATCCGTGTTGAAAAACAGATGATGTTTCATGATGCCCACCAGCGACCCAGGTGCCACTCAGGCACACGACAGCAGAGCAGCTTGGGAAGCCTCCAGGGGATGGGTATTGTCCCAGCTGCAGCAATGGGGGTGGACTGGTCGGGATGAGGACATTAAAAGGTGTAACCTTTCTCCAGTCACTGCTGAAGGTCTTGAGATGGCAAACTGGGAGGATCTCGGCCACTCGAGGTCACCAGGGCCAGCGGCACTTGTGATTTGAGGGCAGTGACAGCAGCAGGGTCCCTGGGGCAGTTTGGGGCAGAGGGAATGAGGACACAGGACTATGGCTGTCAGTAGAGCATCCCCTGGGAAACGGGTGCGAGTGTCAATAAATGTGTTTCTAATACAAGCCATTTTCACAGTAGCCACAGAGGCTGCATGCAGCCAAAGGGCATCTTATGTGGAAACATTTTCAAGTTCTGCCGTGTTTTGACTTTAGCTGTCAGAGCGGCAACAACTCCAAGCTCCTTCCACAGCAAGACACCTGTCTCAGCCCATGGTTTCCCGGCTGAGGAGACATGGGGCTGCAGAGGACCAAGCCATGAAACAGGAGCAGGCGCTAGGCACAATCCCACCAGCGTGCACCAGTGCTGCCTCCCAGCACTGCCAGCTGTGGGAGGAAGATGATGAGCTCAGGAGGAGGATTTGTATCTTTAGAAAATAACCTGGACTGAAAACACTGCAAAATATTACAATTCACTTTGCTATTGTTATCTTTCATTCCGTTATTCTCGATTATTCCACTGTAATGAAGGGATATGTATCATATCCTATTTTTATGATACAATTATCTCACTTATAAAGCAAATTAAATGCAATGTAGAATCAAAAAGTCACAGCAGAGCAGTCTCTGTAGACTATCGTAGTCACCCTTAACAGGACATCCATGGTGCCTGAAGGTCACTGATGAATCACTGAATCTCATGCTGCTCTGTCCTCACGCTCTGCTGAAGACGCTGGGAACAGATAATTACGAGTCTCCCTGGAGCTGAATCTCATGAGCATGAAGCTGTGGGATGGCAGAGGGGGGTGAATCCCTCTCTTGTTCCAGCAGCTTTCTTCTGCATTCGGAGTTGTTCAACTGGGGGGCACTTGCTGGCCCCTGTTCAACTCTCACCCTGAGAAGAGGGACTGACAGCTTGCTTCAACAGGGAGATGTCAAGGACCCGTGGTCCCACTCCAGGGTGGCCTGTGATGTGCACTGGCGCAGCGCCGGGGTGCAGGAACCCGCACTCATGTGAGGAAAATTATGCTCTGGAGGGAGGAGGTGGATGGCTGTGAGAACAACTCCAGCTACAGCCGCTCCTTGTCTCCCTGCCTCCATGGCTTGGAGCAGCAAGAACTATCCCAAAGGAATCATTCGCCCTCCTGGCGTGTTCCTGTGCTCACCTTGTTCCTTGGCCCATTCCCAGCCCCATGTCCGCTCCCTCCAGCAGGGTCCCCCTGGCCCCTCATGTTTTACGGGGGGACTGAGGTCCCCAAGAGACATCCACATGAGGAGGGTGAGGTGGGGTGGGATGGGAAGGAGATGGGGATGGGATGGGATGCTGGACATGATGGGACACAATGAGGACGAGCATGAGGATGAGAATGGAAATAAGAAGGGGAAGGGATGGGATGGGAGCAGGATGGGATAGGGATTGAGATGAAGGTGGAGGTGAAGAAGATGGGGATGGGATGGAGGACAGGATAGGACACTATGCCAATGGGAATGGGAACAGGGAAGGGGTCAGGATGGGATAGGATGGGATAGGATGCGATGCAGTGGGTAACAGCCCCCAAGCCCTCTCCCAGGGCGTTGCTGTGGGCATCATTTTACCCTCGACCTTTCCAGCCATGACTGTGCTGGGGTGGCTCCTCATGGCTGTGGAACGTCGTGGTCCACACATGGCCAGGGCCATCGTGCTCGTGGCCGCTGGCTGGCTGGGCCCTCCCGAGCGGAGAGTGCCAGGGAAGCCTGGGGACACTAGGGCTCGCAAAGGGGCTGTGCTCCAGGGACACAGCTGCCTTTCGCGGGGGGAATAATGGTGCTGGAAGCGGTTTGAGAGGACACACACGCTCGGCTTGTCCTGAGGCAGGCGAGGAACTGGGAGCCAGGGTGATGCTGAGGGGCTGCTGTGTCTCACTGAGGCGCTGCCACGTGCTACTGAGCGCAGGCGACCCCAAAATGGCGGCGGCGTGCGCGCCCCATCCCGCTGAGGGCGCTGTGTCCTCCCCTCCGCCGGGGGCGCTGTGGGGCTGTGGGTGCGCTGTGTCCTCCCCTCCGCCGGGGGCGCTGTGGGGCTGTGGGTGCGCTGTGTCCTCCCCGCCGCCGGGGGCGCTGTGGGGCCCTGGGTGCGCTGTGTCCTCCCCGCCGCCGGGGGCGCTGTGGGGCCCTGGGTGCGCTGTGTCCTCCCCGCCGCCGGGGGCGCTGTGGGGCTCTGAGTGCGCTGTGTCCTCCCCGCCGCCGGGGGCGCTGTGGGGCGGGGGCGCGAGGCCGGGTCGCTCCCCGCGGCCTGGGCGCCTCGCGCGAGGCGCCGCTACCGCCACCGCCGTAAGTCGCCGCGCACTGCGACCACCGCCTCTCCACCCGCCGCCTGCGTCCCCGCCGGACCCAGCGCCGCCCCGGCCGGCACCGCGGGGCAGTGAGGGCGTGGGGACAGCTCCGCCCCGCCCCGCTGCCCCGGGCCGCCCGCCGGAGCCGCCGCGGGTTCCGGGGTGAAAACCCGGCGTGGAGCTGCTTGAAGAGACCGGTTCGTGTCGGGGTCCGTGGCGGGGAGGGTTGTTTTTCCTAGTTGCGTTGGGCTTTATCTCGGGAAATCAAGCGACTCGGGCAGCAGGGAGAGTTCTGCCCCGTTCCCGCCGCTGCCTGCCGCCTCCCGAGGGCTTTAATTAAAGTTCCGAGTTCCCCACCCCGGTTTAAGTTTTTACTAAACGCTTGACTTGAAGAAACCTCGAGAACAGCCCCCTCGGCTCCCGGGGAAGAAGATGAACGCGGCGGCCAGCAGCTACCCCATGGCATCTCTGTACGTGGGCGACCTGCACCCCGACGTTACCGAGGCCATGCTCTACGAGAAGTTCAGCCCCGCCGGGCCCGTCCTCTCCATCCGCGTCTGCAGGGACATGATCACCCGCCGGTCCCTCGGCTACGCCTACGTCAACTTCCAGCAGCCGGCAGACGGTAAGTGACACAAACCACTGCATCTGTGGCTTTTTTAGTCACTTTTATTCACTGCTTTCAGTGTGTGCTGCCATGTACAGAGAGTTGCAGGGTGAGTAATCACTGGGTAGCAATTGTGAAGCTGGAATGCTTTTTACAACTAGATAATACTCTGCAAATTCACATCTCTGTAGCACCTCTGATAGGCAGACCTGTCTCTCTCTTACTAGTGTTGAACTTTGGAGACTGTGGTTTGCTCTTCGCAGTAAGAGAATTATCTCCACTGCATTCTCCTTCATTCCTGTGTAGGTGTAGGCTGTTCATGTGGTCTTGCTGCAGTTGGTCCTGGCAGAAATAGTTCAGGGTTGTCAGCCCAGTCTGAGTGTTCAGTTTCCCTGGCTGCCTTCTCGCTCCAGTTTAATATTTGGGAATCTGGTGGGCTGTAGGTTGCTGTGTTTAAGCAAGCAGTTGGATGGGTTGTCTCAGGTGCAGAGGTCGTGTTGGTTTGCTCTTGCCAGACTCTTTTCTCATACTTTGGTTTGGCTCCTGCTCAAGCAGGGGTTCCAGAGTTGAACCAGCAGTAGTGTATGGAAGAAGGAACAGAAGAAGCTGCTTTGGAACGTGTTTTTTCTGGAAGAAAAATGGGTCAGTATTTTCTGCCCTCGTTTCCAGAGCCTCTGCTTGTCAACCTGTGCAAGTTTATTGCTCTCAGCCGTGGTTGAGAAGTATCTGTGTGTGACAGAGACATTCCAAGGATGGATGAGAATGAACTTTTCCCTGGAATTCAGAGTTGAATCACAAGATGGGGATTTTCAGCAGCAAGTAACCTTCCCTTTAGCCTGTGATAAATGTGTGGGAGGTAGGGTGCCAGACAACAAAGAGAAAGTTCTCCTAAAGCAGGTGCAGTTACCCTATTACAAGGGAAGAGGTGGACCCTCACATATTCTTTGCTTTAACATAAAGAAGTTCTGCTTCTCATGCGAGTAGAAAGACAGGTGGCATTCTAATGGATTTCAAGGTAATCTTTTATGGCAATGAAGAGGCGGGAATTTAAAAGGAGATTGCATCATACCAAACTTCTGGTGAGGCAGCAGACATTTTAGGAAGTCCCAGTGCTTCAGGGGATACTTTAACAGTGGGAGGTGTCTTGTTACGGGTAGGGCTGCAAAGGTCAAGTGGTTTAAACCTCATCACGGAGTTAACTTCAGGAAGGAGAAATGTTCAACCCCCTCCTGCCCGCATGAAGAGATCCCTTCTGAAATGTTCCTCTTTCTTCTGCCTGGCAAACTGCTGTGTGTGTTAGTTTGCATAACTGAAAAACAGCTGCTGGAGTAAATGTGAGGCACAGAGTGTAGATAATTTTGGAAAGGGGAACCCATTGTGGCATGTTGTGGTGTCTGTGAAAAAGACACCCAAATATGAAGAATACAATTCTTACTCTCAGATTCAGGAGTTAGGGTTTTGTTTTTCATGGTGTAACCTCTCCTTTTTTAAATCAGTGGTTACATTGGTGTTGTGCACTGTTTTGGGATCTGTTTAGCTTTATGCTGTAAATGAAAGTCTGCAGGTTTGCAGAGCAGCTGCTTTTGCAGAATAAAGCTCCTTGTGCAGAGTTTCTTGTGGGTGAATCCTGGTGTGATTGTTTCCCTATCTAGAAAGCTATGGCAGAGGAATCAAAAGGAAGCCTGAAAGAAGGGGTTGAGAATGCTTAATGCATTTGAGTTGCAATTGAGTCTTCTGGAAGGATGATAGGAACTGATGGGAGTAAGATAAAGGTACTGAAAGGGCTGAAGCTTTGTGGCTTAAATAGAAGAAAAGAAGGTGTTTGCTCAGATGAAATAAATTAGTCAGATCTGCTCAGTTCCAGTCACTTACACAACTCATGCTGATCCCTTAAAGGTTTTCTAAGGGATTGGGGTGTGTGATTGTATTTCCACTTGTAGGCATGGCAGACCTTCCTTGACCTGGGGAATCCATCTAGGACTTTCTCACACTGCGGCTCACAAGAAGTAGCTGAGTGAATTTTGAGCAGATTATAACAGAGTGAGATACCAATGAGCTATGGAAAGAGCAGTGCAGTAGCATCTGCTTCAGCATGTGTCTAGCAAACTTGGAAGAGAGTTTGACTGGTCTGTGCCTTGGTCATTGCTATAGAGTTGCACAGTCCCCTTGGGTGCATGCCACTGCTTCCTCTGCCTGGCACCTTTCAGCAGGAGCCCTGTTTCTGCTGCAGAAGGAACATGCACCCTGGAGTGTCCCTGCCAGCACATGCCTCTGGAGCACCTCTCCTGGCTATAAATAAACACTGCCAGATTTGACAAACTGGCCCAGGTCATCTGCTAGGAATGGGCCGCAAGAGCCTCTGCGTTGGTTCAGAGCAGCAGCTGAGGAGCCATTTCAGCACAGCAGTTAGTTGAATTTAGTACCTTCAACTAAACAGAGCCAGCAGAGTCCTAGCAACTATAACTTCCCTTGTTTTTTTTTTTTTTTTTTTATTGCAAGTCTGACTCCTTCAGGAGTGAAATCCATCAGAGCTGCTTTCCCAGCTGTGTGTGTGAAAGACTGGGGAAAATAGGAGAATTGTGAGGACATCACTGTAATTAAAAAAGCAGTGACAACAACAACAACAACAAAAAACATTTTAAAGCATTTAAACTTTTTAAGTACATGAAAAATCCACAGGAACTTCCCTGCAGTGGTACAGACAGGAGCAGGGAGTGCAGGGAGACTCCCATGGGCAGTGTCCCACTGGAGTCCTAGAGGAGTGCTGTGAAATGTGGAATAGTGACTCTGGCTGCACCAGCAGAGTCACCTGAAAGGAAGTGTTCAAATTGACATTTTCCTTGAATTTGCTGCTTCTGAAATCTGTTCAGCAAGTATTGCTGGGTGAAGGTTGCGTGGGAGAACTGAGTTGAACAAATGGTGAAAACCTGGCTTCTGCCCTGCTAATAATCTGTAATTTTAATGCATGTCTGTCCTTCTCTTTCCCTGCTTCATGCTGGGAATTAACAGTCTTCTCTGCTCACTACATGCTGGGAGTGTTTTCTGGCACAGAGGAGTCCCAGCCTCTCAGTTCTGTGACAGGATCCTGATGTGTGTGCGTAATGGTCCTTTTAATATCCTGGTAGGTAGCAGAAATAGAATTGTGGAGCAAGGTTTTAGTGTGGATTGCAATGATAGTGCTGGGGTTTTAGGGTTGAGATAAAACTTCCCTCTTAATTAGACTGCATGTATGGATTTTTTCCCAAGTTTTTCCACTCTTGCTGTCATCTTTAGATTGAGCAACTTGGGAATCATTTTTTGGCCCTGTAACTTAGATGCTGACTCATCTCTGCTCCACAGCCAGCCACGTGTCTGGACGCATTTTCCCTGACCTGGCAGGACGATGATCCTTTTCTCTTAATAGAAATGAGTACAGGTGGATGTGAGCTTCATGAAAAGCAAACAAATCAAGCAGTGGCTTTTGTTGCTTTCCTCTCCCTTCCCCCCACCCCACCCCGTTTCCTACATTTCCTTTCCTTCTTTGGGTGCAGCAATTCACCTTTAATAGATTATAACTAATAAACCACAGGCATTTTCACACACTGTAGTTCTTAAACTGTAGTTCTTAAAACATTGCTTTGGTGTCAATTTTAAATAGTCTGTTAAACCTATTGGATCTTACGCATGTCTGGTGACCATGCTGCAAAGACCTCCGTCAAAATGTTGGGTTAAAAAGCCATTGGAATTGACTGCCCATGATATTACTCCAGGTATCAGCATGAGCTTAGTAAAATTCGGATAAAACGATCGCCCATATAGTGGGAATCTTTGTTCTTCAACAAACTACCAAAATCTGTTCTTGATTTCTCTTGCAGCTGAGCGTGCGCTAGATACCATGAATTTTGATGTGATCAAAGGAAAACCCATTCGCATCATGTGGTCTCAGAGGGACCCCTCCCTGAGGAAGTCGGGGGTTGGGAATGTCTTCATTAAGAACCTGGACAAATCCATTGATAACAAGGCACTTTATGACACATTCTCAGCGTTCGGGAATATTTTGTCCTGCAAGGTGAGATGTGATTCTTTTGTCTGATTCTGTTCTAGCAGTGATGTGATCAGACAGGCCTGGCATAGGAAGCAGAAGGGACCCCAGTCACAGTCTCTAAAAGGCAGAGTTGGCGGAGAGGTCAGGAATTGATGAAGTTGTGTCAGATTTGGTGCTGAAGTGTGCAGGTTTGGAACATGGATAATGTCTTTCTAGTGCTGGCCCTTTTGTGTATGCATACTCGCCCTCAGTCTGAGCGTGACTGAGGAGACAACTTGTTCAGAGTGCTGACGGTTTGTTCTCCTCCATGTGTCCAGGTGGTGTGTGATGAGAATGGCTCTAAGGGCTACGCATTTGTGCACTTTGAGACCCAGGATGCTGCAGACAGAGCCATCGAGAAGATGAATGGCATGCTGCTCAACGACCGCAAAGTGTGAGTGTCACAGCCAGAAGCAGCAGCGATCGCATGAACCGGGATGCAGCTCGGTATTAACAGGGACACAAAGGCACTGGTTCACCTGCCCCAGTCTTGGCCTGCAGCCTCTCCACTACCAGGCTGGTGAGTTACCCGCCCCAGCCGTGGCCTCCTCCTGCTCCATCACAGGGCCACTGGGTGCCCCTGCCCCAGCTGTGGCCTCCTCCCGCTCTGTTGTAAGGCTGCTGGGTGTCCCTGCCCCAGCCATGGCCTGTTCCTGCTCTATCGCAGGACTGCTGGGTGTCCCTGCCCCAGCTGTGGCCTCCTCCTGCTGCGTTGCAGGGCTGCTGGGTGTCCCTGCCCCAGCCATGGCCTTCTCCCGCTCTGTCGCAGGGCTGTTGGGTTCATGGTCCTGGCTTTGGTTTGTCACCCTTGCTGGTGGGCAGGGGTGGATTCCTGTGGCCACTGCTCTCCTCAGCAGTGCCATGTGTGCATCCGTGTCTGACTTGTGCCACTGTAGGACAGGTGATTGTTCTGGTTGGTCTGAAGCTTGTTTGTCCTTCTCTTGTCATCCTTTCTTGTCCCCGTTCCCATCTCCTACTACACATTCATTTTTTGCCTCACTGCAAATTGCATGTAGTTTTTCTGCTCTGGGAAACAAGCTGCTTATTGGGATTTTCATTCTTTCTTACAGATTTGTAGGGAGATTCAAGTCTCGTAAAGAGCGGGAAGCAGAGCTGGGAGCCAAGGCAAAGGAGTTCACCAATGTGTATATTAAAAACTTCGGGGATGACATGGACGATGAAAGGCTAAAGGAGCTCTTCAGCAAATATGGTAAATGGAGAAACACTTTTAATGTCAATTTTGTGACCCATGGAGGTTTAAGTGCTGCTGCCTGGGTGTTATGGTTTAACCCGGCTGGCAGCCAAACACCACACAGCCCCACAGTGTGACAGAGGAGAGAATTGAGAGGACAATAAAGGAAGCAAAGGAAGAGAAAATAATGATGTTAAGAGTATACAAACCAAGTGGCACACAATGCGGTTGCTCAGCACCTGCTGGCTGACCGATGCCCAGCCCTTACCCAAGCGGCAATCCTGACTTGAGCATGGTGTCCTGTGTTCTGGAATATCCCTTTGGCCATTGTGGGTCTGCTGTCCTGCTTCCTGAGCACCTGCTTGCCAGTAGAGCATGGGAAGCTGAGAAGTCCTTGTGATAGCACGAGCGTTACTTAACAACAACTGAAAACATCAGTGTGTTATCAACGTTATTTTCATAGTAAACCCAAACCACAGCATTGTATCACCTACTGGGGAGAAAGTTGACTTTGTCCCAGCTAAAGCTGGGAATAGTTGAGGAGTGGGTAGCAGTTGTCAGATGTTGGTCAGCAGGCAGAGGCTGAGCAGCAGGTGAGAGCAAGAAGGCTGGGTGTATTACATGGGCTTTAACAGTCTTGGAACAGTTTTGTGGTGTTTTACTAACCCTGTCCCTTGATAACAGGTAAAACTCTGAGTGTTAAAGTGATGACAGACCCCACTGGAAAATCCAAAGGCTTTGGCTTTGTAAGCTTTGAAAAGCATGAAGATGCTAACAAGGTATGATCAATCTTTATGCTGGCTTGGTATCATCAGAGAAGAGAAACTTGTTTGGTTTATCTTAGGAGCCTATTACTGAAATGAGAGGAAGTTCTGCCTCAGGCATAACCTCTTCCGGATATGGGGACTTGGGAACCTTTTGCACCTTAGGAGCGTGACATTCAAGAGCAACTTGGTATTTCTCCAGACTCCACACATAACACGGTCCTATAATGAAGAACATTAGTAGCTGAAGAGATACTACAGTGCACGGCTTGAGGAGGAAGGCATCTAGAGTGAGAACTTGAGGTCTTCTCTAAGTAGTCCGCTTGTTAAAGTTTGGCCTTAATTGGAAGAAGGGGTGGAGATGAACTCCAAGTTGCTGTTAATCCAGCACTTACAGCAGTGGTGTCAGCATGGCCTCTCGTGATCACTGCAGCTGGTCTGTCATTTGCCTGTTGTTACAGTGCAAAGGTAATGCAGCAGCTTTGGTGTAATAGCTTGCAGGCAGGAGCACAGTGTGAGCTTTGGACAGTCCTTTTCCTAGCAGGATCAGGTGCTATCCTGTCCCAGCAGCTGACCCTTTCACCCTCTTTACAGGCAGTAGAAGAAATGAATGGAAAGGATATAAATGGTAAAATGGTATTTGTAGGCCGTGCACAGAAGAAGGTCGAGCGCCAGGCTGAGCTGAAACGGAAATTTGAACAGCTGAAACAAGAGCGACTCAGCCGGTACCAGGTGAACAGTCTGTTCCTTTGTTGAATCTAGGCACCATTTTCAGTCTGTTGGCAGACTTGAAGAGAATTGACAAAACAATCAGACATCAAACCACCATGAGGGATCCTAGGAGAGGAAAGGTAAAAGTGACTCTGGCATCTGGGGGTGACATGGGCATCAGTGCATAGTCCTGGTAGGTAAATGTTTAGGAGGACGTGAGATCAGCTATCCAGTCCCCTTTGTTTTTCAGTGGGGATACCTAGAAGGATGTAAAGAGACAGCATAACCCTCCCCTGTTGTATCTCCTTATGGCAACAGTGGTTCACGTCAGAGGCCGCATCCAAATCTTCCCTGCTCATTGCGATATAATGCTGAGCTGGGGACATGGGATGCAACAGGGAAGCAGAGGAAATCCAGATGAGCTCCATTTCTTCACAGAGGGACTTGTCTCTACACCTTTGCAACACTCATCGCCTTCAGCTTTGGGTGGGATTAAAGGAACCTTGTGCTAAATTAAGAGTTTTCAGACAAATTACAGGTCTGGCAGATGGCTGCTAGCAGTCAACATACTCAACGTTTTCTTTAATGTTATGAATGTCTTGTTCTCCCCTTTGTAGGGTGTTAACCTGTATATTAAAAACCTTGATGACACTATAGATGACGAAAAACTAAGGAAGGAGTTCTCACCGTTTGGGTCAATAACGAGTGCCAAGGTATGGTGGGGCTTGGGGGTATTTAGATTTTGAAAGCTTGAAGAAGGGACTGTTATTGACATGGGATTGAAGGGGGCAGGACTTGTCTCCTGGTCATTATGGTCCTGAAAACATCTGGACCTGTAACCACAGATTTCTTTGGGTCTCAGTGGGGTTTTACTGGAAACTTGCTTCATTCCTTCATTATAAAAGGAGGCAGGAAGTGACAAGCGTGTGTGTTTGAAGTGACTACCAGTAAGCATGAAATGGCATTTCCCTCTGTGTTCAGACGCTGCACCAGATCTTTCCCATTCCTTGCTGTGCAGTGTGGGCCTGGGGACGCATGGTGCTTACAGAAAAGCAGAGTGAATCCAGACAAGTGACTTCTCATTCCCTGAGTGCTTGTCTCTACGCCTCTGCAACATTTACACCCTACCTGCCTGAGAGGTGACAGTTAAAAATGGGGATTATCGTGCTATTCTTGTAATGGTGCTCCATGAGCAATTGATGTTTACTGCAGGTGATGCTGGAAGATGGACGGAGCAAAGGTTTTGGCTTTGTCTGCTTTTCCTCTCCAGAGGAAGCTACAAAAGCAGTGACAGAGATGAATGGGCGCATTGTGGGCTCTAAGCCATTGTATGTTGCACTTGCACAAAGGAAAGAGGAGCGAAAAGCCCATCTCACTAACCAGTACATGCAGCGCATTGCGGGGATGAGAGCTTTGCCTGCCAACACAATCATTAATCAGTTCCAGCCTGCTGCTGGTGGATATTTCATGCCTGCTGTGCCCCAGGTAAACTGAGCTTAGGTGTGGCTTTTTATTCTGTCCTAGAGCTTTGGCTCAGCTGTAATAATCTCTTTATAGGGCTTTCTTATGCCTATAACAAATAACTCCTAATGAGGAGTGAACTCCGGGGAGTTAATGTTGTGACTTCCCAGCTGTCTGTCTGTTCTGTTGGTGTGAATTGAATGAGTCCTGGCAACAACTGCCAAGATGTGTTGTAAACTGTTAGGTACTGGCATAGATGCTGCCTCTGAGCTTGTCCACTCTGTCTTCAGGCGCAGAGCAGACCTACTTACTATGCACCCAACCAAATGGCGCAGATGAGACCCAACCCACGCTGGCAGCAAGGTGGAAGACCTCAAAGTGAGTGTGTTAGGGACAGTGTTTTGCGTGTATAGACCTCTTGGCTGTATTTTTCCTACAAGAAACATGCATGCTTTCCTTTCTGTGCACAACCCCAGCTTGCTTCCTGTAGCTGACTGTCCTGGTTTGCCGGTTAGTTCTGTTTTGAGGATTTCCCCTCATTTCTTCCATTAGGCTTCCAGGGAATGCCCAGTGCCATGCGCCAGTCTGGACCACGGCCAGCACTGCGCCATCTGGCCCCTGCCGGCAATGCTCCAGCCGCTCGTGGTCTCCCTGCTGCTGCCCAGCGAGTTGGTAAGGTGTTTGCCTCCCAACTCTTCCCTTAGCTGAGAGGGAGGAGGGTGCTATTGAGACTTGGTTTTTGCTTCCAGAGATGGTTGTCAGATACGGATAACCAAAGGCCACCAGGAGCAAGGGGCACAGACAGAACCTGACTCTCCTGTTCCTTGCTGTTCAGTGCAGGTCCAAGGACAGTTGGTGCTGCAGCACAGCAGCGGAAATCCAAATGGGCTGTTTTCCCCTGATTTGGAACTTATTGCTACACTTCTGCAGCATTTCCACACAAGAAAGCAGCCTGCTGTGTAGATCATGGGTAGTTTTCCAAGGAGAACATCCAAATTAATGTTATTCCAGTGAAAAAACCAGAAAATATCTTAAATCTCAGGATGTGGAATGCATAGTTTAGTTCAAGGAGGATAGCTGCTTCCTGGAGTAGCCAGTTGCAGTCTGGGCGGCACCAGTTTCTGAAGAAGTGTTAGAGTGAATAATCTGAATTCAGCAGTTGGTATCAGAGGTCCCAGCTTGCTTGCACATTGCTACAGGTGTTTGTAATTCTGTTCTCTTGCAGGTGTTGGTACCACAGGGCAGAATTTAGCTCCTCGTCCGCCTGTAGCTGCTGCTGCTCCCAGAGCTGTTCCTCCTTACAAATACGCCTCCAGTGTGCGCAGCGCCCACCCTGCTGTGCCACCCTTGCAGGTAACACCGCACTCTGCACTGACCTCCCTGCAGCTCCACAGGTTTTATGGGCAGCTGAAGTGTTTTTACAGACACTTCAGACTGCTTCTGTAACCTAGGCAGATGTCATAACTTGGAATTTAAGTGGAAGTTGTACCTTTTGCCACTTGGGCAACCCAGTTGGTTTATGTGTCCTTGCAAGCCCTGTTTCACCCAGATTCACTGCAAGGATGGTTTGGTTTTGCAGCCATTTGTTCTCTCCTCTTTGCCACATCCTCATCAGATATCGCTAAAGGCACAGTTCGCTTTCCCACAAACCTCTGCGTTGTCAAAAGCAGGCATGGATGTTGCTCTTTCCCAGCTGTGATATTTGTCTTGCAATGTTTGATCCAGTTTTTGTCAGATGTTTGCAATATGTGTGTGTGACAATGGGGTGGGGGGTTGAGTTTGGGATGTGGAAGGGAGCATTTGAACCAGCAGCACCTTTTCTGAAAGTTGTCTGCTGTAGGCTGCTTCATAAGGAGGGAGTACCTTATCTGTAAGTGATGCCGTCAGCCTAGCCCCTGTATCAGAGCCCTCCTCCTGTCTGCCCTCCACAGGCCCCCCAGCCTGCAGTGCATGTGCAGGGCCAGGAGCCGCTGACCGCCTCCATGCTGGCTGCTGCCCCTCCCCAAGAGCAGAAACAGATGCTGGGTAAGGCAAATTCTGCTTCCTGCAGATTGCATGGTACTTGGGAAATGCCCTTGGGTTTCAGAGATCACGTTTTAATTGAAACTGGGCTTTCTGAACCCCTTTCTTCCCAGGGGAACGTTTGTTCCCACTGATTCAAGCTATGCACCCCAGCCTTGCGGGGAAGATAACAGGAATGCTGCTAGAGATTGACAACTCAGAGCTGCTGCACATGCTGGAGTCTCCGGAGTCACTCCGGTCGAAGGTGAGCCAGCCGGTTCATTTGGACAGGGGGACTGTGAGTCGCTTTGGTCTGGAGAGCAGCTCTCACTGGGTTCCTGCTCTCCCAAGGTGGAGGAGGCTGTTGCGGTGTTGCAGGCTCACCAGGCCAAGAAGGAAGCTGCCCAGAAAGTGGGCGTCGTTGCTGCTACCTCTTAAACCAGGAAGACTGGTGAGTGTCTCAGTCCTTGGTACCACTGAAAAGCTTCCAGAATTGGAGTAAGTAAAGCAAGATTGTTAGTGAACACAGCCAGTCTGTGAGCTTGTGTAGGTCTGGGTGCAGCACTTGTCTACTTTTAGTCCACTCCTTAAAAAAAAAGACAAAACAAAAAAGAAACCCTAATGCAGTTTTTCCTAATGGAATCCTTATTGTAGAAGCTTTAGAAATATTCTTAAAAATCTTATTTTAATTGAGCATCAGAAAGATGTTGCATAAATCCCTGCAGTTCCTAGCAGCTGACATGTTGAGGAAGGAATAGTGTATTGAGATGAGCGTAGTGAAACTGCTGATCTCGGTGGTAACACAAGGGACATAAGATGTTCTGGTGGCTCTGAGGCTGAGTAGGCTGTTAATGCCTGTGCCTTATCCTGACCCTCATCTGCCTGCAGGATCTGTTGAAGCACAGATGTCAGGAATGTCATTGCACTGCATGGATCTTTCCAAGCCTATGCTGTCTCCCATGTTTGGAACTGGCCCTTGTTTAGCCTCTAAATATGTTTGTTTGTGGAATGCCTCCTCTTGCTGTTGGTGATCTGTTTTCCTGTGGGTTGTCTGGAATAGATGCCCTCAGTCCTCTTTGTGAGGTGGCTGAGGTCGGCTGTCAGAACTCAAATTGGTGGCAGATGCTGAAGGGATCTCCTGGTTTCATCTGCATGTTCCTTAGTGGCTGCTCTGCTAAAGCACTGGAGTTTCTTTGCAGATGGTCAGAAGTGGGTGTTGTCCACAACTGCCAACAGCTTGAGAACTCACCACAGGCTACACACCTTACTCCAGGGTGGTAACTCCTCTCATTGTCTTTCCCTACAGGATGCAAAGAAGCCAAATAGCCCCATCGTAGATGCCTGCTCAAGCTGTGTGGAGATCCTTCGCTGCCCCGCGGATCTTGATCCCACGTCATATCATGTAGTTCTACTGCATTTTATAAACCGGTCTTTAAGACCTTATTTAAAAAGCCAACTCTGAAGCTCTAGGTTTCCAAACCCAGAATTGGGCTTGCAAGCTTTTCCTTTGTGGTCAGAATGGAGCTACCTTCTCTGTCTTCTGAGCAGGACACTGAGGGTTTTAGGTTGAGAGTATTTTGTGGTTTTGGTTTTAACTGAACAATCCAGTTTGGAAAGTCTGGAAAGCATTTATCAATAAAGAAATAAAAGCTTCTGCCTTGTTTGTAATTCAGTCTTTAGGAATTAACCTATTCCAATTAAGCTGGCAGGCAGCTGTTTTGACTGATAAATCAGTTTTGGTCTCAGTTACTCTGCTTGTTTGCTGTGCCCAATTGCAGCATCTTCACTGTTCTGGGGCAGCTGTGCTAAAATGATGCCCAGGAGTTTGGTTTGGGTCTGGAAGGGGGAAGAAGGCTGTCGCCAAGTGGTGACCCACCAGGGGCGGCTGTGAGGCGTCCAAGGGCAGCGTCCAGGGGTTTGGCGCCTCACCCTCTGCCTCAGGGCTGCGGGGCCCAGGCCGCGCCCCGAGACCGTGGCCATTGCAGGCCCCGCCCCTGCAGGCCCCGCCCCTTGAGCGCAATGGCGGGCGCGAAGCGGGTCCTGTACGTGGGTGAGCGCCGGGGACGGGGGCGGCGGGGCTGGGCCTGGCCGGGCTGGGCCTCACGCTATGCACTGCAGGCGGGCTGGCGGAGGAGGTGGACGAGAAGGTTCTGCACGCCGCCTTCATCCCCTTCGGCGACATCACCGACATCCAGATCCCGCTGGACTACGAGACGGGTGCGGGGGGGTTCCCGCCGGTCCCCGCTCCCTCCCCGTGTCCCAGCTCCTTCCCGGGTCTCCCTGCACGGTCTCCCCGCTTCCTCCTAGGGCTCCTCACTCCTTCCCGGGGCTCCCTGCTCCCACCCCGGGTGCTGCCTCCCTCCCCGCGGCGCATCCTGAGAGCAGGGTGGGCAGGCAGGCCTGGGCTCTCGCTGATCTCTTGATTCTCTTCTCCAGAGAAGCACCGGGGCTTCGCCTTCATCGAGTTTGAGCTGGCAGAGGTGAGGAGGAGGTACCGGCTTCCACTGGGATCTTGGTTTCCTCCCCGCACACTTTGGGATGGATCCCTGTCCCATTAGGGGCAGCAGAGCTGCTGTTCCTGGAAGTAGGCAGGGTTATCTGCTGCAGCCTGGGATTGTTCTCCAGCAGCCCTTCCCAAATTCCCACCTTTCCCATGTCTTTTGGGCTAAAGTACAGCTGCTGCTGTCTGGGGCTGCTCCCAGCCGTGCCCAGAGCTCAGCCGCAGCAGGAGGTTCCTTGGCTTCATGGGCAGCATGGACTGTGACATATTTGCCATCTTATAATCCTTCCTGGGCTTCAGACCTGAGATATTTTATGTAAGCAATTAAGTGTTGTTCTTTAAATGGGGTCCCTGGGCTGGTTGTGGGAAGGCAAACCCTAGGTACTGGTTTGGATACAGCTATTGCACAATCCATTGGATTTTACAGCCATGGGTCGATGAAGTTCAGGAGAAATGGTCCTTCAGCTTCTTTGCAGTAAAACGTGTGTGTATGCTCCTGGCATTTAGAGGTGGAGCGAGAAGAAGCTGTAATAATGTTTTTCTTTCTCTTTTTTTGGCAGGATGCGGCAGCAGCTATTGACAACATGGTATGGGGCCCCTTCCCTCTCTGCTGTGTTACAGAGTGAGGTGCTGTGTGACATGGGCCACGGAAAGAGATCAAGCTCTGTTCTCCGACCTCTGTGGGGCCACAGCAGGCACAGTGAGTTTTTACCTTTTGGTGGGCTCTGTTCTGTTTTTCTCTCTGCAGAATGAGTCTGAGCTCTTCGGCAGGACAATCCGTGTGAACTTGGCCAAACCGATGCGGATTAAAGAAGGATCATCTAGGCCTGGTGAGTTGGTGCCCAGGAGAGGAGAGTATCCCCAGGAATGTTCAGAGCTCAGCCTTTCTCTGCTTCCCCAGGCCCTGAGGCAGCAGCTTCCACTCTGCCTTCCATTCAGGATCCTGGGGATCTGAGCAGCATCCTAGTAACCAAGCAATGAAACATATCACCTAGTTCCTTGGATGGAAACCCTCTTGGCTCTACTTCCAGTTGCCTTCATGGCCTCTGATGGAGGGCAGAGCGCACACACACATATACCAGGCAGAATTACCCACACATCTGGTGACATCTGTAAAAGCAGATGGGGCCAAGGCCATCCCAAGCCATTGCTTTGCGTGGGTGTAGTTGCAGTGATCAAACCATGAGCTTGTCCTGCACACTAACATGTAGCACCTCTGGAAGGAAGAAGGGTGACTTAGTTCCTTATTCCCTGTGTCCTTTGGGGAGGGCTGCTGCCAGCTGAAGGACTCCCACGTCTTGGGTGCAATCCTGCTGGCAGTGCCGCACTGTGCCTGAACCCATGCGGCTGCCTGCGTGTAGCATTTTGGTTCAGTTCCCATGTTCTGACCCTTCCTTTGCCATTGCAGTCTGGTCAGATGATGATTGGCTGAAGAAGTTTTCAGGGAAGACTCTGGAGGAAAACACAGAAGAGGCAGGAGCAGAGGTCCCCAAAACAGAAGCACAAGAGGTAGGATAAACAACCAGAGCTGTCTCGAAGGCTCAGAGCGGGAGGCCAGCTGTCTCTGGAGGCAGAGCAGAGGAATGTCATCTCAACTTGATTTTCTCTTTTCCTGTCCAGGGTGAGCCTCCTGCCAAGAAATCTCGGGTCAACCCTCAGGTTTACATGGACATCAAGATTGGAAACAAACCTGCAGGGCGGCTGCAGATCCTCTTACGCTCTGACGTGGTGCCTATGACCGCAGGTGAGGAGAGGCTCAGCCTCCCTGGTGGGGTGGCTTCCAGCTGCAATGTGGCTCTCACCTTTCTCCCCTTTGTCCCAAATCAGAGAATTTCCGCTGCCTCTGCACCCATGAGAAAGGCTTTGGCTTCAAAGGGAGCAGCTTCCACCGCATCATCCCCCAGTTCATGTGCCAGGCCGGTGACTTCACCAACCATAATGGCACCGGAGGCAAATCCATCTACGGGAAGAAGTTTGATGATGAAAACTTCATTCTCAAGCACACGGGACCAGGTAGAGGCAACTCCCCAGCAAGGGCTGGAGTGCAAAAGGGCCCAACATCACCTAGGGTCCATGCTTGGTCTGTTTTGACCTTGACTGTGCTGAGAGTAGCAGCCCTGGATTATAATCAGTATTGGCAAAGTACTTCTGCCATGGTCAGGCTGTTGTGTATCACTGTCATTCAGCAAGCAGAAAAGCATCATTCTCTCTGCATCCGCGTGCTGTTATTTTCCAGTATTACGTAATGGAGAGAGCATTTCAAAACTGCTTTATGGTTTGATTTTGAAGGAGGAGGAAGTCACAGCATGACTGAAATGCAGCAGAAGGCAAGCAGGTTTATCTCCATGTAAACAGCTTTTCTGTTAGCACAAGTAAAAATAGATGAGCAACCTCCACCACTTTCCATCTTTCATGCTTACAAGTGCTTTTCTGTTCATGTAATTAGTTTCCACCAGTTTCTGTGGTGTTTAGTATTCAGAGGCTCTCCTAAAACCAGCAGCATTTCACAGAGCCTGGGAATGGATTTGGGCTGAAGGAGCAGCTTATGTACTAGAGTCCATTTCCCCCTCCCTGTAATGCACTTTTTGATCACAGGGCTGTTATCTATGGCAAACTCTGGCCCAAACACCAACGGCTCCCAGTTCTTCATCACTTGTGATAAAACGGACTGGCTGGACGGGAAGCACGTGGTGTTCGGTGAGGTGACGGAGGGCATGGACGTGGTGCGGGAGATCGAGGTAGGTGCTGGCAGTGGGACAGTCAAGGCAGAGCTCACCTCCTTCCTCCCCTCACATTTCGTGTTTCTAATCCTTGCTGTTCTTTTCTCAAAGGCTCAGGGCACCAAGGATGGGAAGCCGAAGCAGAAGGTGATTATCTCAGACTGCGGGGAATGCCTGTGAGCTTGGCTCTTGGAGAGGGCTGGCTTCGAAGGGCTGGAGTGGGACAACCTCATGACCCCCAGGAGATGCCCAGCTCCTGCGGCACTGTGGAATCCCCCAGCAAAGTGAACGTACCTGCAGACAGTGCTGCAGGGTCTGACCCTGCTGGGGATAAATCGTGTCTCAGCCTGCACTGGCTGTGCTGCCCTGAGTGGGGCTGAGCTGGTTCTGCTGCAGGATTCTGGAAAAAGTTTATTTTTACCAAATATAAAGTGTGGTTTTAAACATAGTGAGGCCCGACCCCTTGCTGTTGAATTCTCACCGTGTCAGGATGGTCTTTTCAGCAGAGGTGCTTTGTTTTGCATTTGCCTTCATCTTCTCAAATCCAGTGCCTAAATGGTGGCTCCAGGGGGAGCCCTGTGCCAGGGCAAGAACAACAGAGCTGGATCTCTGATGCAGCAGGGGCTCACGGAGGCGTTTTTAGCGATTCCCTGGCCATGCAGTGTCCTTTCCGATCAGCAGAGGGAGGCAGGTCCCTGCTGGGAAGCCAGTCCGGTCCATCTCCCTGCGAGAGGGAGGCCATTCACTGGGGTGTGTAAATGGAAGACCAAGGTCTGTACGAGAAGCCCCAGGAAAAGAAGCAGCCCTTCGGGAGATGGAGGAAATAAAAAGTGAAGCTGTAGGAAGGGGTTTAATTTCCAAACTCTGGTTCATGGTGTGGGAGAGCTGCCTACATTTATAGCTCCCAACAGTGGGTGGCGCTGACCATGCACCTTGAAGTTAACCACAGCACTGGAAAGGGATTGATTGGGGGTTTCCTATGGAATTCTGGCACTGGGTACTTGTGAGAAGGTGTATGTGGGGAGGAGGGATGGAGCTGCTGGGGTAGGGACCTGAGTCAGGAGTGCAGGGCTGGGGTTTAGGGGATGATCTTCAGAGCTTGTATCGCTGCAGCTTTGTGGTTTCACCAGCCCAGTTGCTCTCACCTCAGGGGTGTTTCTTTCCCATAATAAACACCGCGTAGCTTTTATTCACTTGCTGATTTTCCACGCTGTCTGGGGGCCGTGCATCACCCTGCAGCTGGGACCAGGCACAATACTGGCACTTGACTGTAATGCCTGACAAGCCAAACAAACCCAGCATTGCCCTTCCTTCTTCCCTTTTTTTTGGTATTTAAATCTCAATTCTTTGAAGGCAGACCTTGCAGAGATCTTGAGTGACACCTGAAGGAGAGAGGGATGCTGCTGGAGGGAGGTTATGGAAGCCCCGGGCTTGGTCTCTGCAGAGGGCACCATGTTGCACAGACCTGCTTGCATCCTGATCTGGAATTCATGTTGGCAGATTATATCTTTCTAAAGAGGCGAGACCTTTCCTTGGGAAGCCAGGCACTGGCAGGGAACGGATCTTTCTTACTGGGGTGGGTTTACAGGGAATTTTTTCGTTGTGTTTGGCTAGTCCCAGTTTGTTCTTTGGTGCTGCTGAGAAGCGCGACAGGGATGCCGCGCAGGGCCGGGGCTGGCGTTGCCGCAGACCCTGAAGAGCCTATGGGAAGCATCGACCCGTGAGTGCAGCTGCTCTCCTGGCCAGGGAGACACGGCCTGCCCTAAACCTCACCTCACAGCACTGTGGCCAGGCTCATTTTCAAGTAAATAGGTACAAATTTAGCTGATCCCGCATGCCGAACAGAGCGCTGCTGTGCTGTGACATTTATTAAAGAACAAACAGCAAGAGAAATTCCATGTTTACTCTCCAAACCAGGTGTTTATTTTATATCAGAGCCATAGCTCAATATGGATATTTCTTTTTTTTTTCCCAACTGGCTGAGTTTCATGAACTTTAAGTCAACAGGAGTGAGTTAGTCAACCATCGACTCAACTGGCCAATGGTGTTTATCATTAAGGCAATTAAAAGCACTGGTTAGAGGTGAGTGAGTTGCACGCACATGGTTGGAAACAGCTCAGTCCCAGAGCAACTTGGACACCAATTCCCTTGTCCTCACTACTTGTCAGCCCGAAGTGCTGCTGCAGACGCTGGAGGGGAAAACACGGACAAAACAGAGACATAACCAGCCACAGATCCTCTCTTTCCTACGTATATATATGTGTGGCTCATCAAGTGCAATAGGAGCACAGAAGGCTAAGATGATTGACATCCACTTCTAGGAAGGGTGGGAGGGTTTTATTTTTATTATTTATAACTATTAATGGCCTTTGCTGGGATGCAGCCCATGAAACTCCTTTTCCACACATGCAGAAGGAACCTAGTGTCACATTTCTCTGATGGAGACAAGATGGGGATGGGCCCCGGTCATCAGTGGCAGCCACACGATTTCACCACCATGTTGCGGTGCTTCTTGAGGATGACGTTGTTGTTGCTGTCGTAGTAGAGGACAGAGGTGGCACTGAGCTTTGTGGGAGCACAGCACGCCTTGGGCACAGCCTCAGGCTTCATCAGGTGGACCTGGAGGATAGACGGAGCCTCTGAGTGCTGGCAAATGTGGCTCCAGGCAGGAAGAAAAGCCATCAAGCCAGCTCTTCGCTGCAAAAACCGTGGGTGAATGGGGATATTATTTCCAGCCCTTTGCAAAAATATTTATTCCAAACTCTGGGCAGTCCCTGCTGCAGTTTATATTGGATCAGCACTCGTGGGCTAAGGAGTCCCTTCATTAATTTGGGATTTATGGACTTTTTTCTAACTATAAATAGGCAAAAGGCTAAAAAAACTCCTGAAAGGGCAGCATAGGGCTCACCCCAGCGTGGGCGGAGTGTGGGATGCTGCAAGAGATTCTCCTTTAGAGCTCAGCACCACCCTGACTTCAACAAATTGCACTCAAATCCTAGGTACACAACAGCCTCACGAACATAGCTCGCCTTTGGCTTGTTCAGCCCCAGCTTGGGACACACGTTAGCCCAGTAATTTGCCATACAGCGTAAGCTGGGAGGCTCCCCAGCAGCTGGATGCGTGCAGCCCTTGCTGACTCTATCCGACATGTGTGATTAATTTATTGCAGAGATGGCCGAGCTCTCCCAGTTCGGAAGTCCAGTGTTTTTGCTGTCAAACCCTGCTATTTGCAGCACTGGCCGGGGCTGGCACGGCTCCCAGGCTGCGTTTGCCCCAGTGCTTCCCAGAAGGGCTGGATCTGGGTGCCAGGTGATTCACATCCTGCCCAAACATCTCCGTTGCGGGAAAAGCGTCGGGTTTAGGGGTGATGGTTGGGTGTAGGGGGGAAAAGGAGCCCTCCCTGCTCCTCCCAGCCTCAGATGGGGCTGCTGGCAGCTTCTTTAGTGCAAAAATTAAACCCGCCAGGCGACACCTTCAAAGGCTGGGCTGAGGACTCGGTGCTCCCTGTAATTAACCGCAAACACCGGAGCCGGTGTGAGTCTGCCATTGGGAAATCAAACACTCACAGGGCAGGAAATTCCAGAAATTAAAGCACTGCTGGGATGAGAGGTGGGTTTGGGAAAAACGGGGCATTAAAGCCTTCCTGCTTGGAACATGCTGAGCCCAACACTTGGGTGCTGAGCTGCAGTGGTGCTTCATGGGGCTCGGGTGAAACCTTCACATGTGGCTGTGAGGAGGATGTGCTGGAGACACGATGCCCTTCCCCACTGACACTTCAGTGAGACCCAGGGCTAAACTGCACCCTCCAGCCTAAACACTCTGAAACCTAGGTGTGCCCAGCCCCGAACTCAGCTCTCCCTCCGGACCTGTGGGGCTCCAGCCACCCCCCAGTGCCCCCCAGGGCCCCGTCACTGGGTGCACAGACCAGGGACTGCAGGATGGCATGGTTGGTAGCATTCATGCAGGAGTCCAGGGGGAAGGCGCACTCCCCCTCGCAGTAGTAGGCTGAGTAACCTTGGGGTGCGATCACCCAATCCTGCAAACAAAAGGGATTTACACCAGTTATACCATGGCCTTCACCCTTTCTGTGCCCCTTTATCCAAGCCCTACCTGCAAAAACACCCCAGCGACTCTTCCCTGCGCAGCTGTGCCAGCAGCCAAGGTTTATTTTGATTTTTTGGCCTGAGCCATGAGTCATTTGGGTCACCATTGGGGTTTGGGGTTGTGGCAGGTCATGCCTGCCCTCCCGGGATGGGGCTGTGCAGCTCCCGGCCGCCTCGCACCGCTCACATGGGGAGAGCCCGGGACCCCACAGGGACAATGATGGATTTTTGCATTCCCTTTTCCCAGTAGATAAATACCAGCCAACCGAGGTCCTGAAAGCTGACGTAGAGCTCGTGGCGCCGGCAGACCTGCCGCCCGTCTGCAGCGTGGACGTCGTCTGCAGGAGGGACACAGGCAGCGTCACACCCGCTCCCACCTGCTGCAGCCACCCCTGCTAGAGCCTGAGACCCCAGAGCCCCTGCGACCAGGGTTAGTTCACAAGTGTGAAAGAAGAGGAGCCACTGCTGTGACACAAAGGGAAAAGAAGCTTCAAGCTGGCCTGACATGTATTGCTCCTACACTGGGGCTCCCAAGGGCAGTGATGCAAAAAGTCCAATATTCAGGTACCCTGAAAACCTGACTAAACACCTAAACACCATCACCTGGAGGGCACCACCCACTGGAACCCAGAGCGCCCTGCTCTGCCTCCCCAGGGATGCATCTCCGGGCCAAGCTGGGGATCCTTGCGAGATGAGGTACAAGCAGAAGGTCCCTGGACCACGGCAGCCGCTTCTCACCCAATGGCCTCTTACCAAAAATTCCCGGCAGTTTGTTTGGATGCGGGAGGTCATTGTTCTTCTTGGGCTGCCGCCTCCTCGGGGGCTTGGCCGCCCGCGAAACACGCAGGGGCCCGGGGCTCGCTCGGAAGAACGTCACCATGAAGGGCTGCTTGGAACGGGGCCCCCGCAGCCCCAGCAGCCCCGCCAGGCCCGGGTCGACACTGAGCCCTGCAGGGATCGCACCACGCGCCGGTTGGCTCTCAGTATGAACACATTTGGTTAAAGCAAGAACAAAACACAGAAGGAAATTTGCAGTGGAGAGCTGCAGGTTTGGAATCCCAAGCAGCTGGACCCCGCTCTGCTGCTGCCTGCACAGGCGACCATGGATGCCCAAGACCACATGATGGGCATGTGGAGCGGTTAAAGGAGAAAAATCATGTGAGGCCTAAGCAACTGATTTTCCCCTTTGCCACTTGGTGTGCTGGGAGTGAAGGGGATGGAGGGGGCATGGATGGCCGCGATTTCTCCCTACAACAGAGCAGAGATGCTCTTTGTGTGCCTCTGCGCTGCAAAAGGCACCTTTGGAGCAGATGTGATCCCATGATGAGAAGAGGGTTAATCCTGCAAACAAGAACAAGGATCCCTCCAGGTAAGGAGTTCATTAAGTGCTAATGAGGTTATTATAGCCCACACCAGGAACCCCATTAGCGTTAATGCCTTTGGGAGGCTTCATCGTCAGGGCTCACCCTCAGACCTCACACTGCCGACTTCTGGCGCCCGTGGTTCTCCATCACAGATGGAAATCTAAACTTGCAGCAAGGTAACCCCCTCCGCCACCCACCATGCCTCCAAGATGGGATAAGAGAACTGCACATCCAGGGGATTTGGCCTCAGATACTGCAGGTAGGCTGGGCAGGCTCACCATCATCCGTCTCCACGTACAGTCGCAGCCCCAAATTGTATTTCCGATCCACTAACCAGTGGCTGCTGGCAGCTGTGACGTCGAACACCAGCCAGCCCTCCGTCCCGGCACGCAGGTCCTGGACATCCAGCAGGAACAGGTCAGACTCCCTGTGGAAATGGGGAACAAAACTGAGCAGGTGAGTAATAGCACCCGAAGGGCACCAGCACCAGTGGTAATTTGCAGAAATGACTTCTTGGTGGCCGTGTCTGTACAGGTCTCAGCACAGCAGGGTTAGGACAGCAGCTCCCAGTGCCTGCGGCTGCACTGGACATGATGGTGGCACCCTGGCAGCTGCCCTGGGAAAGCATTCTCCCAGCCCCGGCCGAAAAGCTGGGGTGTGGCACTGCCCGGTGGGAAAGCGTGGGAACAGTTGGCTGCAGCGGCGCCGCTTCCCTCGGTGTTTGCATGATGGGAAGGGAAAACACCAGGATTGGTGCTCACCAGGGGTCTAATCTCCATCTTCATCCCCATCTCTGTCTCCGTCTCCATAGTCATTATCTTAATTTCCATCCTCATCCTAATCCATATCCCCTTCCTCATCCCTATATCCATCCCCAACCTCATCTCTTTGTCTCCATCCCAATCTCCATTCTCATCCAAATCCACGTCTCCATCCTCAGCCCCACCCCTATCTTCATCCCCATCCCCATCACCTGTTGGCGCGCTCGGCGGCGACCTCGTAGATGCTGACGTGCAGGGTGATGTTGGCGTAGCGGGGGACGCCCTGCGCCTTGTAGATGCGGAACTCGGCGGCCGTCACCACCTCGCCCATGGGCGCCTGCGCCAGGTCGAACCTGAACTCCTTCCAGTACGGCTTCGGGGAGAAGATGTCCCGGTCCCGCTCGACTGCGGAGCAGAGGGGTCAGGGGGGGATGTGCCAGCCCCTCCCTTGCTCCCGCGAGGATGATCTGAGCCTGCTCCCCACTGACCCAATTGGCCCACAATGTGGGGACAATGAACCCCACCAGCCCCACGTTTTTTACCAAAACCCCCCGCTTTCTGCAGAAATCTCTGCACATTGGGAAAGGAAAAATCTGGAGACTTTGTTAAATCCATACAGAAAAAAACACTGTCCTGCTGTACGACAATGCAGCCTCACACAGCTTCTCTAATATGTAATTATTTTCTTCAAATTGGCCTTTAAAAATATTCCAGGCTGCCATGACTGAATGTAATTAAAGTGATTAAAGCTCCCCCTGCTTCAGGCACAAAAGCAAAGAAATTAATCCGACCTGGCGCTTGCTTTTCAAAATAAAACAACTAATTAAATAAATAAAAAAGCAAGCTTTAAATGCAATTTTTAACCAATTCCAAGGGGGAAAAAAACCCAAAACCCAAACCTTCCAAATTTAAACACCATGAAGTTGCCATCCGTGTTCACACAGGGGAGCAGTGTGAAGCATCCCTGCAGGCCGGACACAGAGATTTTAATTGCGCAGCCATGGATTGGGATTTTTCCTCCTTCTTCTTTTTTTTTTTTTTTTTTTTTTTAACTCTTTCCTTTTCAAACTCCACATTCCCTCCGGCCACTGTGCTCACCACAAGTCATGGTATAAAAAAAGCCCAGGGCCGGCAGGCAGGGGCGGATGCGGAAAAGGCTCCTTGCAGCCGGTGCCCAGCCGGAGGGTGCTGTGCGAGCAGGATCGGGACTGCGACCCCAGCCCTGCGGCAGCCCCATGGGTTTAGTGCTCCCGGGCTGTTACAGGCACTGTCAATGCCTCACAGCTCTGGGAAAACCATCAAGTCACTCCAAAACACAGTGAGACGTCGCCTCCTTTTTCCTTGCTGTGTGTTTTTTGTGTCCCCGTGCTCCCTGGCATCAGACAAGACCCAATCGGATTAAACACCGGCTCAAACACCAGCACGACCTCCAAGGGTATTTGGCAGAGCGATGCTGTGAGCAGCGATGCCGGTCACCTGGGGGGATCTCGGTTCGGGGAATGGCAAGGGGGTTTGTGGCAGAGCCAGGGAGGGGACCCAGCAGCACAGACCAAACCCTCAGGGTGATTCTTCAGCCCCGGAGAAGGGGGAAAACCTTCACTAACAAAGCAGTTTGTTATGAGACCTTCACATCCACCTGCTATGGAGGTGATGAAGATCAAGGCCAAAGGCAGAAGGGACTGCGCTGGCCAGGAGGGATGCACGGGGTTGCCCTGGCCAGGAAGGAGCAATGCTAAAGGAGACCTCAATTAGCTGTGCAGCTTGATGAGCCAAATGAGCTGCACTCCATAGCAAGCTGCCTAGCATTCGGGATGAGAAACTAGGGAAACTAGGAGCGCCTCCCTAGGAGGAAACCCTAGTTTCTCATCCAGAATGCTAGGCAGCTTGCTATGGAGTCCAGCTCATTTGGCTGAGGAATCCCTAGTTTCTCCTCTGTTTTGTGGAACAGAAAAGGGAATTTCCCTTGGAAGGGCAGGACCAAAGGCAAAGCATCCTCTCCTGTACCAGCGTGAGGTTAGCATGGCAGAGGAGGGCGATGGGGCCGGCTGCATGGCACTCAGAAAACAGCAATCCAGGCTGATCCTCGGCAGGTTGGAGGAGTTTTACTATTGCCTAGTTTTCTGGCAAAATTATAAATAGGTGCAAAACAAGGACCCTGCGGCGAGGAGCGCCTGCTGCCCCAATGCCTGGCAGAGGGGTGGGTGCTGGCAGCGTGCGGGCAAGGGGCCCTCCCCACTGCGCCTGGGAACTGCGATTGATTCGAGGCGGGTTGACTCAGCCGCACCACCAACCCTCAATTAAATGTGGGTGGATTATCCGGATTGCGGATGAGACACACTAAAAAAACCCAGCCCAAGCGCTTTGCTCTCCTTGCCCCCTCCTTTGGCATTTACTGTCTCACCCCCTACGAGCTGCTGCATCTTTCTCCAAAGCCAAATGCCATGATGTGGTGCCGTGTGCCCCAATCTCCCCCAAAATGACTAACGAATATCGTATCCATACAGGAATGGCTGTGGGGCCGTGCAGCCCCTGCAGGGGTCCCAGCCCCAGTGCTCTCCCCATCCCTTCCCAGGCCGGTGCTGGACGGGGTGATGTGTCCTGCTTCCCAGGTCATTTTTAGCTGCACTTTTTCATTGTAAACTTTTTCTGTTTCTATAAACTGCGCATCAGTCATAATTACGGGTCCTGGCTGCTCCCAATGGTCCCCGTGATCGTTTCAGACACTAAATTAAAAGGAAATGCCAGGATATTCAACCACATCAAGTGCTCTGAATCCCAAAATAGGTTTAAAGGAGATGCAAGGAAGATGCCATCCTTCACTCGCAAGCAGGAAAAAAACACACTCTGGAGGTTTTCTGCAGCAGAGAGAGATTTCAGTGCTGCAAAATGCAGCCAGGCCTCTGCCAGGCTCACACCTTATCTCACAAGCGCTTCCCTCATCCCACAAAGAACATCAGGGGTCACAGGGTGAGGAGTTTGGCCCCTGGCACCCCCAGCCCAGCTGTGCTGCACTCCCGGCCCCTGCACGTGTCCCCCTGCTCTCCCAGCCCCACAAACAGCTGGTGCCACGGGGTGATCCCAAGGATTTAATTTGCAAAGCTTTTCCCAGTTAAAACGCGTGCAGCGGGCACTGACACCTCCGCATGGGCTCACGCTGAGCATCCCTCGGCAGCTCCGGGCTTTCTGGAGGAGCCACCGTGGATGCACAGAGGAGGCACAAATGGCTGTGGAATGAAGTCCGCAGTGGGAAAGTCCTGACAGCAGCTGGATTTTGGAGGTAGTTGTGTGGGGGCAAAGGCACAGCCGTAGGGTGCTCGAGGTGCTGCACCCTGTGTGCCTTCTGCGCGCCTTCCCGTTACAAAGCTCTGCTCCGCGATTACACCCTGCGCACGCCCGCGACTCACGGCTGGCGGCTCAGCCCTGGCCAAGGAGGAATCGCAAAGCCCATCCTTACCCCAGGCTCAAAAATAAAGGCCGCCTGACTCAGTCCGCTCACAGAAATAGCGCGGGTCAGGCTCATAGGAAATGTTTTATCTTCACACTGAGCAGCAGCAAGAAGGATGGGTGGATGCGTCACCACCAAACCCAACTGGAGGAGCTGGTGGCCACCGGTTGCCCAGAGGACCCGGCCACCTGCTCCAACCAGGACGTGTTTGTGCTCTGGGGAGGCTTCTCTTTTCCCCTTCCCAGGAGAAGGCGAGCTGCCGGGAGCCGAGCCGCGGCCCAAGTGCCCAGTGGAGCCCCAACCTTCCCCATTTGCATGGCCCGTCAGGCTAATTGTGCAGCAAATGATGCACGCAAATGAGCGCTCGCTTTCTCCCACAAAACTTCATTTAATTAAGGCGAAGGGGCTGACGAAGCCGCAGAAATCAAAGCCATTCAAATGGAAGGCTGGAGCTGTGTTCCCCACCTCTCCCAGGCGCTGCAGGATCTCCAGGAAGGGGAGCGGCACCAGCACCCCTGGGCCAGCGCCTCCCGGGCGGCTCCCAGACCTCCCACCCCGCCTGCCACCCGCCCTGGACGGAATAAACCTCTTTTCAGTTGCCTTGGGTTCTGAAGGGAGCTTGGATTTGGTGCCCCAGCATCTGCCTCCCTCGGTCTCCGCGGCCCCGGTGGAGCTGGGAGCTGGACCGGAGCGGCGGGGACGGTCCCGGGGCTCCCGGCCCCTTCGCATCCCCTGTGGGGCGAGGGCTGCGCTGCCTGGAGCCGCTCTGCTCCCTCGCACCTGCCCCTGGACGGGACTCCAGCAGCAAATAGCAATAACTAGAGATAACTCCAGCGATAACTAGCTCCCCGCGGACCTCTGGCTCCCCCCGCCCCGAGGATGCTCGGAGCCGCCGCTGCCCCGGTCCTGCCCCTGCGCCCCGTTCCTCCCGCGGGCTCCGCATCCCGGCGCCTCCCGGTGCCCCCGGTCCCTCCGGTCCCGCCCTCATCTCCCCAAAAGCTCCGGTCCCTCCGCTGCCTCCCGTTGGCTCGGCTCCCCCCGGTACCTGTCGGTCTGCTTAGATCTCTCCGGTCCTGCCCGAACCCCTCTCCCGGTGTCCCCTCTCCCTCTGTCCCCTCTCCCCGCGCTGTCCCCTCTCCTCCCGCTGTCCCCTCTCCCCCGGTGTCCCCTGTCCCCGCTCACCGAGGTTAACCAGGCTGACCACGGTGTCGGCGCTGCTGGCGGCGGTGCCGGTCGGGGTTCCCCTCGTTCCGAGCCCGCTCAGCACCGGCCGCGCCCCCCATCGCTCCTCGCCCTCCACCTCCTGCTCCTCCTCGGCGGCCGCTCGGTACAGGTCGAGCATGAAGAGCGGGGCGGCGGCGCGGGGGGCGGTGGCGCGGGGGGCGGCGCGGGGCCGGGGGCGGCCGGGCAGCCCCAGCACCGCCAGCACCTCCCGCTGCGCGTCCCGCCGCTCGCCGGGGCTCAGCCGCCGGCCCTGCGCCAGCACCGCCGCGCACAGCAGCGCCAGGGCCGCCCCGCGCCCCGCGCCCATCGCGCCCCGCACCGGCACCGGCACCGGCACCGCGGGGCGGAGGCACCGGCCGCCCCGCCCCCCGCCCCGCCCCGCCCCGCGGGGGCTCGTCCTCGGGGGCGCTCGAACCCTGGGGATGCTCGTCCTCCTGGGGACCCAAAACCCTAGGGATGCTCGTCCTGGGGGCACCTAAACCCCTAGGGATGCTCGTCCAGGGGGGCACCTAAACCCGTTCGTGTCTATCCCTAGGGATGCTCGCCCTGGGTACCGAACCCGGGGGCGCCCAGCGCAAGGGATGCTCGTCCTCCCGGGTACCAGAACCCATGAGAACCCACCCCTAGGGATGCTCGCCCTGGGGGCACCCAAATCCGGGGGCATCCAGCCCGCGGGCAAACCACCCCTAGGGATGCTCGTCCTCATGGGCACCCAAATCCATGGGCATCCCAATCCATGAGAGCTCATCCCTAGGGACGCTTACCCTGGGAGCACCCAAACCCATGAGCGCCCAAATCTATGGACACCCACTCCTAGCAATGCTCACATTTGTGGGCACCTAGAGCCACGAACACCCAACCAAACCCATGGTCACTCACCCCTACAGATGCTCCCCCCGTGTGCACATGAGCCCCCATCCCTATGGCCACTCAAACCCATGAGCATCCAATTCCACGGCCACTCACCCTCTCCACGCACCCTCCCCTAAGCAGCACCCACCCCCCGGCCCCTCCGCAGCGGGTGCTCCCCCTGTGCTTCAAACCCCACCGCGTGCCCTACCAGATGCTCCAACCAGCACCTCGCCGGTGGGCACTCGCCTCACCAGCGCTCACCGAGCCCCTTCACCAGCACCACTCGCCCACCTGGGACATTTAATCTTGGGGCTGGGGGTTCCCTGCTCCGACCTGCAAGGAACCCCACGCGCAGACGCCCCGCGCCGGACAAACAGCTCCGGCTCTCACACTGAAAACGCTAACACTGCAGAATAAAGTAGGAGGCAAGACTGTTTATTACCGCAAGCAATTTTAATACAAAAATGTGTCTGGTTTTTAAACAATTCATTGGTAGAGCTTCAGTTTTGCCTCAATTTAAACCAATTGAGAGAATCACACAGCAACGCGGTCTGAGCCGGCACAGAACCACTCTGGAATAACGACCGGGGCTCCCGGGGGCCCTCTCTGCCCGCTGCCTCCTGGTCACTTGGTCAGATGGGTTTATTACAAAGAAAAAGTAGCGTACAAAAGCGAGACAGGACTTGCAGCGAGTGTGCTGGTGAGACTCGTTCCAAGGACAATCAACTGTGCGTGTAAGCCCAGATTTCTTCTAGGAGCAGAGGTCACATCAATTTCAGCCTGGCTGGAAGTGGAATGACCAGTGAAATAATAAATAGGAAAAGGAGATGCAGATAAATAGCGACTGTCAGGAACATCTTGGGTCAGTCTCTTAGACCGCCAATCCAGAAGAATCCTCTAATCTGCAGGACCCACCACCGCTACGGGACGTGTCCGAGTGCTCCAGACCTGCAATCCTCTGGCCAGTGTGAACGCCTCCCCAAACCCCCTCCCACCCCCCGTGTTTGTTCTCTAAAAACGACGTTGTCGGGACAGTATTTTCAAGACAGCAATGGGTGCGACCTTTGCTGCGCTGTGTGCAAATTTTATTAAGTCAAACTCCGCTTTCTTCAGGTAAAACCACATCACTTTAAAAAAATGGAAACGTCAGCCCCAGCCCCCTCACCTCACGGTTCTCTGTTGAGGTATCTGTGATTTACAAAAGAGTTCCTTGAACACTGCAGGATTCAGGTTTTTACTTTTAAATATAATTTACCTTGCTGAGACAGCAAGTTAAGTTTATAAAGATGCATTTAGGAAACAATCCTAAAAGATAAAGCAGGTTCGCACCCTGCACCGCGCAGAAATCCTATTTATAGTTGAGTTTTTCTTTACACTTTCACATCTTGACCTTTTTTTTTTTTCTTCCTTTTTTTTTTCTTTTTTCTTTTTCTTTTTTTTTTTTTTCCTTTCTCCCAACATTTCAGTTTTCCAGGCCCCTCTGGAACAAGGCTCGCCGAGAGGCAATTTTTATCTAAATAAATATTCACATGAAAATAGTAACTTACAAAAAAGGAAAAAAAAAACCAAATAAGGCAGCTTCATAACACAACTTTCTTTTACACTTTTAACAATATAGTTTCTCCCATTTAGAATAAATATACATCCAATGTACGGAGCAGGGCTAAAAACTGGACACAGGTTGGGTTTGCTTTCTCTCGGGAGGGTGTGGGTACAGTATTATCTCTTAGGGCCTGGAGTTTTCGGGGTGGCAGTGGTTGTTTTCTTAGACATGGTTGGGATTTTGGAGGGCTTGGCCATGCCCCGGCGCGAGCCGCCCTGCCCACCGGCCACACTGCTCTCCGAAGTGTCCGAGCAAGCCGACTGTGTTTCCAGCAGGTCAAAATCAGAGGCGTCGCTGCCCCGTCGGCTGCTGGCCCGGCTCCCCGTGCGGCTCCCGGCGCGGCTGGTGGGACGGCTGGCTGCTTTTTTAGGATCTGCAAGGGGAGCCAAGAGCACGGTGAGCAGGAGGAGGAGGAGGATTCCTTCCCACCCCTGGACCGACCAGCACCCAAATCCTGCGCTCTGCTGCAGCTGCTTTCAACTGCCCACCCAGCACCCTTGGAACAGGGAGGCCAGCGTCAGGGACGATTAATTCCCGAGCTTTTAACGAAGCAGCAGCAAACCTTCGCCTCGTGAATCCCCTGCAGCATCCCCTCTCCCAGGCAAGGACGCAGCCGTGGGCATCAGCCTCCTGACTCCCAGTGGGCTTCCAAAGTAGTAAATATTTTCTCTGCCGATTTAAGCAATCAAACAGGAGTTTTTCAGTCTTTGCACTTAACTCACCTGCTCGACTGGTTTTGGCACCTGTGGAGACTGGTGAGGAGCTGTTACTGGTGTCCCCAGCCAGGGAGGTCCGGCTGGAGTGGAAGGTGGGTCGTTTCAGCTTGCTGCCCGCGGAGGGGGTCACCTTGGGAGAGAGCACACGCACATCCTTTAGGCGTCACCGGGCCATAACGGGCTGAGATCGCATCAGAGATCAGCACCTCAGCAAGAGGACTTTGACATTTAAGGAACATCCATCTTAATGGTCAAGGAGAGCACAAGCTGTCGTTTCAGCAGCGGTTCAGAAAAAAGAAAAAAGCCTGGGTCCTGAAAATTTGGAAGGCAATGGTGTTTGTGGGGGTAAAAATAAAAGCAAAGCTGCTTCCCTCCAGAGAACAGTGTCACCTAGGCTCAGGAGCCCAAATTGTGGGTGAAATCTTGCAAATATAGATGTTTTAGCATCGAACCATTCTGGAAGGTCAAATACAATGCAGAGTTGAGAAGCAAGCTCATCACCAGGAGGCATCAGTGCGATGCGATGCTGTGAGCGGGGCGGGGTGGAATGTTGTCCCAGTGCTGGTGTCCCAGGGGCGTCCGTGCACCCAGCACCCCAGGGCAGAATGGATTTGAGGCACCAGCAACAAAAAGGGGGATGAAACACAGCAAATCAGCTTCGGTAGCCTCCTGAAACGGTGCCTTCCCTGACCTTTAAGATGTTGCAAACGCAGACGGGTTGTGGAAAAGCAGCACAGAAGGCAGCTGCGTTCCCATCGCTGTGGAAGAAAGTGAAGGGGGGAAGGGGAAGGTGCTGGGCAGGGTGAGGGCACCTGGACCCAGGTGGAAAGGGCAGCTCCAGTTTCCATGCACCGATCACAGCTCTGGGTTTGGGGCGGCACGGCAGGGAAGCGACTGCGAGTGGTGTCCCCCGGCCCTCGGGGCAGTATCGGGGCAGGGACAGCTCCAGCCCCGCTGTATCGCCCCGGAGAGCATTTCCCAAGGAGCCTTTAGGCCACAGCTGGAGAGGCTCCTCTTGACCCCTTGCAATTTTGTGGGAGTTTTGGAAATCTTGAACTGTCATGAAACTGAAGCTGCAGCAGGGAGAGGGGCAGCTGGGCAGGGGCCTCCCCCTTGGGCACCGGGGAATTAAAATCCACAAACATGTGATTGCAAAGGGACCATCGTCATCACTGGAGATTGAGATTCTTGTCCTTGATCCTATTTTACAAACAAGTTAAACAGCAGCAAGCAGGCGAATTAGGGCGAGTGGGGAAGTGCTCCTGATTTAAAATAATTTACAGCAATTTCTTTTCCGTGGGAAAGCAGCACCGAGCAGATGCGGTTGTCTTGCCAGCGCACACAGCGCTCAGGGAATCACCAGGATCTACCAGGGCTCTCTCCTCACCGATTTACAGGGTCAGGAAAGCCTGTGAGGAGGCTGAAACTTTACAGAGATCAAAGTGTCAGCCTGAACTCACCCTCCTGGGAGCATTAACGCGGTGGCAGCACCGGACACACCATGCGTGCTTCAACACGGTGAGAAATACAAGCGCTTCATGAAAATGAAGGTGATCTGGTTACTGTGCATGCGCTGTAGCTGGTTTTCAGGTCTCAACTCGGCTGCTGGATTTTGATTTTTGAAAGCTTAGGCAGCTGCTTTCCAATGCTGAAAAGCTATTAGAATTTGGAAAATCTCTTTTTTTCTTAAAGCACAAGAGGACAAACGCCACTCTTGTGCTTTGCAGGCAAGTAAATGTGAATCGCAAGCTGCTGTGCTTCACTCTGAAGTGGACGTTTTATTTATCCGAGTTAGAGACCCGTGAAAGTTGTTAAGAGTTGGAGCGTTAGCGGTGCTAACAAGTGCTGCTCTACCACAGAGGAAGCATTAAACAGGCAGGGGCACAGGAGTTCTCGGTGCCTGCGGCACTCCGGCTGGTCAGCAGGTCCTGGGGCTGCAGCCCATACTCTACCTCAGCGCTTGAGAGCTGGAAGTCGGAATAATCGAATCCCCTCAGGGGGGTGCCCGCTTTACTGTTTATCAACCAGGGTTTGTCATAACATCGAGAGAAGTGATGAGGAGTCTGTGAAATGGAAAATCCAAGGAGGGGTAGAGGTGGAAGTGAGTAAAAAAAAAAAAAAACCTAAAGAAATGGAAAAGTATCTGGAATAGGGGAAATGGCACCAAAATGAAATGAGAACCAAACAGGAAACATATAAGTTAAAATAAAGGGGAAACCCCCAAACAGATGATGAAATAAAACATGCATGGGTGAATGATGTGGTAGCAAAGGAGAGACGATGGGCGACAGCTTCTTCCTGCATGTCTGCTGGACACCGGGGCTGCGGTACAGCCCTGTCTAGGGGACGGAGCCTTCAGCTGCACAGCGAGTGCTGGGACCCTCCTGCAGAGCCACGAGCGCCCAGTCTGGGCTGAAAACCTGTCCTGCACCATTCCACCCCACCCATCTGAGCCGACAGCAGGGTCCTTCCTGCAGGCACCACGAACATCATCCAGAGACCACAGTAACCACCAAGCCCTCATGCCCCAACCTTCCTCCTCCTCCATCCACCTCCTGCAGCTCCTCATTGCACCAGGGTGGGTTTGGAGGCCGCTGGTTTCTAAAGGGGAGGAAAGAGGAAAGGCTTCAGTCGCAAAACCCACCTTGGCTCCGCTGGCTGGAGTCGCAGGAGAAGAGGGCATGGAAGCACAGCTGTGGTTGCTCTGGCTGGCACTGGAACTGGATCGTGTTGGGGATGCTGCCCGGGAGGATGGCTTTGATCTTCGGCCTCGGGATCGGAATGGTGTCATTCCCTGGGAGGCCCCCTCCGGCAAGATGAATTTCTCCCGGAGTTCCAGGTTGGTCCGTCCCCGTGCTGGAAAGGGGACAAAGGAGAGGAGACCTGAAGTTTGCATGGAGCCAACATCAATACTGGGGCTTGGGATGCCCTGGGGGCTGGAGCACATGCCCTTGTGATGCCTCCCAAAGCCCATTCCCAAGGGTGGGCAGATGGCAATGAGACCACCCCTACTCCCTTGCTGTCCCAGCCATGTCCTGCCAGAGATCAGCTCTTTGAGAAACTGGTTGATCAAAAACCACCCGAGGCCCATGACCTCATCCTACGATTCTCTGCTATCTTAGGGAAAGCAGCCCTGGCAGCCTAGAAGCACAGTGTTACAACAGCAGCTGGGGTGGTCTTTAATGTGGCTTAAAAACAGTAAAAGCAGCTCCCAAGAGCTGTGGTTCTGTGCTTTCACACCTCTTCAACAATTCTGGGGAAGAAGCAGAACAGAAGTGATCGCTGCCCAGTGAAAGGCAACTTAACAACGTTCATTCAAGTGCCCCAAGGAGTGGGAGGGCACAGTTCTGGGGACTTCGGCTCCCCAGCCAGTGGACAGGCACCAGCATGTTCCATACTGACAGTGTCAAACAGAGAGCAAGGGCACACACCAAGAATTGCACAAAGGCACTCTGAGGGCTGACCATTGCTTTGGATCCATTTTCTCCAGCTCCTGCCTCATATTTGGATAACTCAGACAAGCTCTGGTACCATCTGGTCATTCACAGCCAGAGCAAACATGTTCTCACACTGCTTTCCTAGGTGAGAAGACACCAACTGGATGAAACCCAGGAATCTCTGTACCTCTGCAAGGGTCATTCTTCACTAAGAATTCATCCAGGGCCATCCAACCTCCACCAACGCGAACCATGACCGTGCTCCGCAGGATACGGACCAGCCGCAGCTGCTGGGAATCGCCGAACTGCGGAGACAAGGAACAGTTCAGACAAGGGGGACACAACCAGGACACTTCGCTCCTTCCCGTAACAGGCTGCACCAGGAAAAAGCTTATGGAAGGGCTTTGTGAGGTCTCATATGGTTTTATTGGTCTATTGAATACTTTTGAGGTTTCTCCAGATGGATTCTTCAGGGATAAGTTTTTTTTCTGCTGTGTAGTTTTAAGATGATGAAACTCTCCAAATCCTTTAGTTTTAAAGCTTGAAGGAGAGTATTTTTTAGAGCAGCAAATGAGATCTTAGAATTTGGTCTTTGGAAGGGTTTTCTCAGCCAGAACTGTAGTTTTTCCTTTCATTATGAAGGAAGTAGAGGCCGGCAATGCAGAGACCCTCCTGGTGCAGCCCATGGGAACGGAGCCGGCTGCTGCACGTTGCTGTGTGCCGGTGAACCAGCAAAGCAAGCAGTGCTGCGCCACTGCTGAGCGAGAAACCTCTCAGCATCAAGTCTGAAGTCCCGGGATTCCACCGAACCTCAGACTTGCCCCCACCAGCCAGAAAGCCCCCACTGCCGAGATCACCCAGCGAGGATGTGTCGGTGAGCGCAGAGTGATGGAAACCCAGGCAGGAATCCCGCAGCAATGTTGATTAGTGATTGCAGTGTTCATTAGTGATTTTAAACACCTGCAGTTCCCAACAAGTGCACCCTGAATCAGAAGCATGTGTCTTTTTTCCAAAGCTCCCTCAGTCTCCTGACAACCAAGCCCAAGTTCCTGGTTGCCCCCAGCACTAGGCAGGTGGCAGAGCCAGGACATCGGGAGCAGCGCTGCAGCCAGGTCTACAGAGCACCTGCATGATGAGGAGAGAGGGGAATCAGCCTTTGAAAGCAAGGCCACCTCTGGAATGAGGCAAAAAGGGGAAAAAAAGCAGCGGCACTTTCCCTAGGTGGGCAAGAAAGGAAAGCCCAAGAAATTAAATAGAAACAGAGAGTGCAAAGCCACATGGCAATGGGGCACAGCAGGCAGAGGGGCAGGAGGTAACAGCATCTCCAACCCTCCTTCCCACAGGGACATGGGTCTCCCTGCTTGGGGGTCCTGCCCAGGCGTGCCTGCCCGGTATTGCGGTGACAGAGCCGCAGCCACGCTCAGCACGGGGCAGTGCCCGTGGGCAGGGAGGGAGCAGGGCAGGGGAGCTGCCTTCCCCCTTTCTGGGCTCTGTGCAAGCTGTCCTGCAGGATCTGCACTAGGAAAAGCAAGGACACATTAATTCTCATTTCCACTGCCACATATGCATGAGTTTTCAGTTGGCATTGAAAATGTTTCTATAATCATTGCCTAAATTAAAGCCAGAGCTCTCCTGGATCTACCCACCTTAGACAACCAAGTTTGTTTCTTTTTGGGTGAGTTTTTGGTAGGGCACCATCATCTTGCATTAAAAAAGGTGCTTTTCTGTTTGTGCAGGGGCAGCGGGTGCGTTGTAACCACACGGGAGACTCCAGTCCCATTAAAAACAGAGCTCTGGCCCTGAACCAGCCGCACTCGTGCACGCTGCACCGCTTGTCTCGAGTCTCGGCAGTAACAGGGACACATGTGGGTCCAGGAGCTCTGCTCCGATTAGGGGTTATGCAGTGGGTGCAATGGGATGAGGGTTTAGTTCTCGCTACCTATGGGATTAAGGGGGTGGATGCAGCATTTCCATTCCACAGTGACTGCAAGCCAGATCCGCCAGAGCCTGGTACAGCCCTCCTGCAGTCTCTATATCCCCTGATTCCATCCGGGCTGGCTTCCACCCATCCTTGAGGGAAGGCAGCCCTGGGCACAAACCCCTCTGTGCCTCGGGGCTCTCCACCACAGGCTGCCGTGGTTTGCCACTGGTTACCACCAGCATCCCCAGCATATCTGAGAAAGGAGCCATGGAGAGAGAAATGTCTCTATTTTTGTCCAATCCTGCTTTTCCCATTGAATTTTCCCCTTCTTCTTGCCCAACGCAGCCTTTTTTCCAGGTGCCCCCCAGTTCAGGTGCCCCCCTATACCAGGCTCTGCGAAGCAGTGCTCATGGATCACATCCTCCCACAGCCAAGGACAGAGCAGCAGCACCACAGACACATAAAGCTACAGTCGTTAAAAATTAACAAACAAAAGAAATGAGAGGCAGCATCGCAAGGCAAACTGTACCTGATTGCCGAGGAAGAACTACGGAGGGAGAGGAGTTGTGGAGGGAGAGGGGAGGGACGGAAAGGCGAGAGGAAGAGGAGGGGAAAGAAAAACAAGAAAAATATTTATGGGATTAACAGTGCAATAATCATGACAACTGTTAACTGCAGGGAGGTAGAGATCTGGGGATTATGCTGTCTGGGTGGAGGTAGAAGCTCGGGAGCCTGGGGCCGGTGCAGCCAGAGGGGTGAGCGCTGCGGCTCGGCTCCTCCCAGCCAGAGCATCGGCTCCAAACAGAGTGGGCAGGAAAACGAGGAGCTCGCCTGCCAGCTCCTTCAGCAGCTCACCTCAGTGACCCGTCTGGAACATAAACACCCGCCCCGGTACAAAGAGATTCTGTACGGAAATTATTCTCCCTTCTTCGGGAGCGAGCTAAGAAAAACACAGGCGTAAGGTACACTCATCCACGAGGAGAACTTCAAGGGTGGCTGCCAGCGGAGTGAATGCCGTGTTTCACAGGGCCAGTGGGCTGGCTGCCTCAGAACAGGGACACTTTTATGCTCTCCCGATTTGGGGAACGCCCTGGGGCCATGGATGGTGCTGGGCAAACACAGACCAGCCACCTCTGCTGGGAGCCAGAGGACAACGTCTCCATCTCGCCCTGGGTAGTCAACACCCCATCAATGACCCCCACCTCTGGCCTGGGTGGGAACAGGGAGCAGAGCTTGTGCTGCCAGGGCAGCGTTTGGCTCCTCTGCCGCCTTACCCGGTATTTGTTCTCGCCGATCTGCTCCACTTGAAACCTCTTGGCACACTTGCACTGGGCCACTTGCCTGGTGACCTGCAGACAAGAGAGGAAAGAGACCAGGATTTGGTGAGTCTCCCCCAAACAAGCCACTGCTTGAGTAACACACACTCCTAAGCAGCCTTTGCTTCAAAAACATGGTAGGTGCTGTTGGTACCAGCCAATTCATTTAGCTCAGCATCATCTTAATCCCTTTTCTTCCTGCCTTCTGTCCTCCCCACTGCCCTCCCACACCCGTGCACCCATCTCTTCTGGTGCTTTACCTCATCTTCAATCTTGTCAGCATCAGTGGTGGGGCGGTAGGCGTCCTTGTTGGGATGGAGAGCAGCCACAAACTCGTAGTAATCAATGTAGCCATCGCCGTCACGATCAAAGATGTCTGCCACTGCCGTCATCTCCAGCTTTGTGGTAGGGAATTCTGGAAGGAGAGAGAAATGAGCTGCTGATGCAGGGAACTCGCTGATCAGAGCTGGAGCTGTTGGAGCATAGTCTGCATCTCAGTCCTTCAACCTCTCATCACACCAAGGTGGCTGTTTATGTTTTGCGCAGGCAGGAACTTACTAGAGGCCAGGATGCCATCGATGAACTCTTGCCGGGTGATCTTCCCATCTTGGTCTTTGTCGATGCGCCGGAAGAAGTCCATGACACGGGATTTCTTGTGGTTCATCCAGCGCATATACTTCTTTCGCCAGACATCAAAGTCAAAGTTCGCAAACTCCTTCAACTGGAAGGAAAACCATAACAGTCAGTTGGGGAAATCTCTGAAGGAGCCGCACCCCAAACCACCAGCCTTCGAGTGAAACACTCACCACCCACCCTCCCCGGAAAGTTCATCTGGGTTTATCCAGACACCCTCCGTTAATGAGGGGGCCGCTCAGATCAACTTTCCAGAACAGAAGGACACACAGCGTAGCCGACAGCCACCACGTGGACTGCACGTCATGGACCCATCGACATGGGACGCAGTGTCCCCCCATGATTGCACATGTATGCACACGCAGAAATACCAGCTACTGGCACACAGACACACACACCCCGGGTTTCACCTAACTATGCACCAGGCTCTGCCTGGGAGGAACACCCATTGCTGCCATCATCTGGGCACGCGTCCTCCCTCTCAGAAGGGATTTCTGGCTCATCATGCAGGTAAGAGAGCAGCTGGGGCACAGCTCAGCTCTGCTAACCCTGGCACCGCAGCTCTGCCACCAGTCCCTAACTAACGTTAAACTAAGGTGCATTTAATCCCCTCCAAGACCCTCACCACCCCACCAGTTACAGCAGCTCACAGCAAGCTAACACAACAATTCTTAGTGCTTTTTTCAGTCTTTTTCCTCTAAACATTCTTGGAGTTAAAGGCAACAAAGAGAAAACATTAATACGAATAAACTGAACTGACCTACAGCAAAAGCAACAAAAAACAAAAACACTCACTTCTGGGCATAGCTGCTTTGTTACGCATAAATAAAAACAAAAATTACATTAGATGCTTAGAAATTATAGAGACAGTAATTGTTAAACTAATTACTAGGAGTAAAGCAGGCCTGGCTGTCATCACCTCTGCAGATACCGACTGCAGAGGCACAGAGATGTTCATTAACGTGCAGTTAATTACAGAGGTAGTTTTCAATCTCAATACTTTAGAAGTTATTCTCCTTTTCTTTTGGCCTTTCCAGAAGGCAGCAGGAACTGCCTGCATGAGCCGGGCAATTCAAGAGGCAGCACTGATTTAAGATACTTCCTGCACCTCTTGCTTGCTCAGCACCACTCCCCCACCCCTGCCCAGGGCCTTGGTGGCCGTTACCTCCTCCAGTCGGTCCAGGGCATCGTTCAGCTTCCGCTGACGCTCCAGCGCCAGCAGCCAGACCTGCTGCCAGCGGGCCGAGAGCTGGTTTATTCGGGGGTTCTTTGTTTCCGACTGGGAGATGATGGGCATGCTGGGTGGAGCTGCCTGACTCAAGGATTTTCCTGGAGAAAGGAAGAAAATTAATTGTTCGAGGTGGTGCTGACAGGTTCAGCAAGTCCAGGTGGTCCAGTAGGAGCAGCAAAGAAATACATTTGATTCGTCAAACAGAAAATCTCCCGCAGCCTTGCTAGCTGCTTCCCACAGGGATGTGACATCCCCAGGGAAGGGGACAGGGTGATGGACGGCTCTACACCCACCCGGCCAGCGCTCTCTTTGCACTTAGGGATTCACATTGGACCTCGACTTTAAGGAACAACATAAACAAGTCCCCAAAGCCTCATCCCAAAGCAAGTGCAGGGAGCAATAAAAGAGCAGTGACAGCATGAGCTTCCCCAGCGCGGGCATTTGGGCAAACGCCACCTGCATTTTCCTCTCCTGACAAGTTTCAACCGCCTTCCTGGTGGCTGTCAATGCAGGATGCCTTGTTAATTGATAATCAAAGTTAATTAGTTTCCTATGCATTTCATTTCCTCCCATCGTAGCATGTTTCACGGACTGCTGCCTATCAAGCGCAGACGTACTGTTGCTGCGAGACTTCTCAATGAAAGCCCCGTGGGGCGGCTCAGTTGCTTTCCTCTTGTATGTCTTTGTGACTCGGTCCACGTCGGGCTGTTTCCGTGTCATCTCCTCCATAAAGGACTGTCAAAATACAAAAGGGACAAGAAAACCTTTGCAGTTTTGAGATGTTTTTGGTCTCCTGTTGCTCCTTTCCAGGACACACCAAGCCCACAGAGATCTGAGCATTAAGCACTGGTGATGGGGGCTTGTGCTCAGGCCACTGCACAGAGCTGGCTTGGATCTGCAGGTGCTGGAGCTCAGCCCTGGGGCTGGCTTTGCTCCCAGATGACAGCTCTGGTTGGGTCACATCCTGTTTTAATAGGGACTTCCAAGAGAAGTCCAGACCTCCTCCACGGAGAGGCAGGAAAAAAACCTCCCTGCCCCTCTCCCAAGTGCCTGCCTGTGTTCGGCACTATGCTTACCTGGTGTTCAGAGATGAGGCCTTTGACCTGATCGATGTTTTGTGGCATAGACTCCTGGTCCCGCTGGATCAGGGTTGTCTCGGCCCATTGGATCCAAGCCAGCAGCTCTTCCAGAAGTTCTGCATTTGCCACCAGCTCAGAAAGCGCAGATTCCAGTCTCTGCTGGTGCTGCTTTGCCCACGTGAGAACCTGTGGGAACCGCAGAGATCATCATTAGCCCAGGGCGGGAAACCAGGGCAGGAACCAACACCCCATGGCCACTCCTGCTGGCGGCATCCACCACCGCCTCTCTCCACCAGCCCAGAACAAACCCAAGTGGACTCACCTCCTCGAACCTGGCTCGGATGATGGTGATCCAGTGTTTGATTGTGGTGATGCAGTCGGGATGGCAGGCAGCCAGGATGACCTCCCCCATGCCCACCGCTGCGTTCACATCCACTCTCTTCTCTTCCACTTTCTTCATGAACTCCTGAAAGGCCCAAATGAATCACTTTGCATTGTTCTCCCCTGTAAATTTAGCTCAAGTTATGTTTCAGAAGTCCTCATTACCTTGTGTGCGTCAATGAGGGACTGCAATGCCTCAGCGTCATCGGGAAGTGCTCCCCGAAAGCGCAGGGACTGCTCTGCCTCCGACAGCCACTCCAGCAGCATGTGCACAGCCGCCCGGAACTCTTCTGCCTGCGGTGACAAAACCAGAGGCATCAGCCAGAAACCAGCAGCTCTGTGCACTTCTGGGAGCTGGAGAGATGAAGGGCCGGAAGGGACTTCAAAAACAAACTACAAAAGGGAAAAAAGCCCCATCTGTTGGTCTGGGTTTGGGCAGCAGCCGGGCCTGTTGGGGCTGGGCACCTCCCTTCCCTCAGCATCGGCTGAGCTGAAGAGTTAAATGTTTGGAAAAGCAGCACAGCGCCCTGCGCTCTGAGCAATTTGGCTCCAGGGCAGTTTATTCTGTAAATTGCCTCCTTGACATAAAAACTGCATAAGTGCCTTTGACCTTTTGGTTTTCAGCCTCAATCCAGAGCTCTCTCCTGCACTGGCCATTAGCAGACACCAGCCTGGGCCGTCCCTGATCACTGCAGTATTCCTGCTGTGCACATCAGTGAGATCTTCTCTTCCTCCCTTTTCAAATCAGCCTTTATCAGCCCTTCTTTGGGGGAAAGAATAAGGAAATAACTGGCACGAACCCACTGCTCTGCAGCTCTCACCAGTGACTGCTGCAGAGCTGGGCTGTCCTGCTTGGGCAGGAGATCAGCCATGGGCAAAACCTCCTCTGAGGTTTGTGTTGATCCCCTGGCAGAAACCTGGAGCCCAGCAAAGCTCTCCAGGATTGTTTCCACCTGTAGCCTTCTGCTCACCTGCTTTAAGGCCTGTTCCAGACGGGTTTGTTTGGACACAGACAGCTTGCACACTGTGTCCCACCGGTTGCTCAGCTCCTGCAGTTGCACCTTCACCCAGGTTGTGTCATCCCGGCTGTTCTCGATAAGCTCCCGGCCAGAGCGCTTGAGCACCTGGACCGTCCCCGTGCGCTTCCCCAGCTCCTTCTGGAAGACCTGGATGGAGAAAGGGCAGAAGCTGAGCTCAGTCAGTCCCAGCAGGTTGTCTTCCCGTGGGGAACAAAACAGAGCAGTTTGGAACCTGGGTTTTGCCCCCACGTCAGGGATCCACCAGAACCCAGTGTGACGGGAGGGCAGGCAGGCACGGAGCTCAACAGTGGAGGCAGCTCCAGAGTGTGGGTTGGGGTAAGCACGGGGGCAGAAGCCCTGACTTCCCACCCTGCAGAAGCCGTTGTGACCTGGAGGAGGCAAGCTCTACCCCATGAACTCTGGCTGCAGCGGAACGGCTGCCTTGATTGGAAGCCCAAGCCCTGTCTGGGGATTTCAGCGTATGACCTACTCCAAACCCAGGAGTGCCAGTCTCCAAGGCACGGGAGAGAACTGCCAAGAGCTAAGTTTATAGATGACTATAAATTCAGCTGCCTTTTCAAAACTAAACCCTCAACAGATTTGACAGCAGCTTGGAAGAATAGAGCTCCAGTTTGTAACCTTCCCAGGAGCATAAAAGCTTCTTCCCACTTGTTTGCTTGGTTTTGCTCCCCTCGTCCACCACAGAAACACAATGCAGTGAGACACAAAGCTCTGCAGCAAGGCACCAGCACTGGCTCCCCTGTCCCTTGGCTCTCAGGAAGACAAGTCCAACTCATATCCCAGAGAAGAGCTGGAAAACGTGTTCTCACCTTGTGGGCATCCATTAGATTCATGACCAGGTCCAGGTCACCGTGAACTGGCTGGTCTTCAGCCAGCTGGGGCTCCACCTTGTAGAGCCAGTCCACCAGGGCCTGCAGCGCATCCATGAACTGGCCAGAGAACAAGAGGGCTTCTTCCAGCTTGTGTTGCCTAAAAAACAAATATTCCTGTGAACTTCCATAAATAAACTCAGCTCCTTTGTCACAGCCCAGTGACATCCTCCAACCACGCCACAGAATCACCCTCCTCCTCTGCTCTTCCCTTTATTAAGTCCCCAGCAAGTGAGTGCTGCTGGTGCAGTACTGGGGCTGGACTCACCTTTCCACCGATTTCCCACACACTGTGTCCCACTTATCCCGGACTTCTCCCAGTAAATTGTCCAGCTTTTGAGTGTCATCTGGAAGCAAGGCTTTTTCTTTGAGGGCTCTGCCTGTCCTGATGGTGGTGTCATAGACAGGCTGCTTCCCCCCCAGCGTCTTCTGGAACTCCTGAGAACCAGAGAGGAAACAAAACTGTTTCAGAAAGCCTGGCCTAGGTGTTCTTAAGAGACATGGCACTTGGGAACAGCCCCAGGTGAGCATCCTCCATGGCAGTGGTGAGCGTGGATGTGCCTTCCCCCTGATCTGACAGCAGAGGAGATGCTGCCCCACTCCCCATCCCAACACAGCACCCTTCCACCCAGTGTCCAGTGCCACTCCCTCTTTGATGAAACTACCTTGTGTTTGGAGAGCTGGAGTTTGATTTTGTCAGGATCATTGGAAATCTCCAGCTCTGAGTCCAGGTGATTCTCTGCATCCTCCAGCCAATCAATCAATTTCTTCCAAGCTTCGTGGAACTGCAAACCAACAGAAGCAAGTCTGAAACTTGACACTGGTGGTGTCCCCACTCCCTTTCTGGTTACAGGACCTCCTGTTCCCCAAGGCTGGTCACACCTTGGGGTCTGTTCCACCCTTCCCATGTTTCTCACCTGCTTGGCTCGCTTCCTGGCATCATCAAGAGCCCGGCCTCGCTCCACAGAGCGCTGGACAACCTTCTCCCAGCGGGACTGGACGCTCACCAGCAGGTTCTTGATCAAGACCACATCCTGCTTTTGACTGAGAAACTTCAGCTGGTTCCCAGTTTGATCCAGCTCAATGATCCGATCCCGATGAGCATTCACCTCGTTGGCAAACACCTGTGAACAGCAAAGATGTTCTCCTGTCTGTAAGGGGAGTTGGATGGGCCTGCGAGCAGCCCGGGGGTGTAGAAGGGATGAGGTATGACCCTCGCTCCCTCCACCCAAGGTGCCGTTGGGTGTTCACGGTGCTGGTACCTTGTGCTCGTCAATCTGGGCCAGCACAGCATTGAGGATGAGGCTGGCTGGGGGTGCGATGTTCAGGCTCTGCTCAGCCAGCGTGAGCCAGTTGATGAAGTCCTGCAGGGAGTTCTGGAAGTCTGTGGCCAGGGCCAGCGCCTCCTCCAGCTTTGCCTACCGTGGCGGGAAAGGAGAAAGGGAGGGGGAAAAACTCAAGTCGGAGAGTGAGAGCTCCCGATCCACGGTTTCATAGACAGAGGCAGCCTTTGTGTCCCTGCCGAAATGTCCCTCTAACACGAATCTCATCACCTTGGCCTGGGAACGCGACTTGTTTACCAAGGGGAGGAGGTTTCAGTGAAAGCCACCGCTTTCTTTCAAAGCAAGAATGGCTCCTGAAAGGGGAGCCCTTCATCGGCACACGAGCAGCTGCGTCACCCCCAGCCTCCTGAGAAAGGCGCTGCCACAGGGACAGTGACTCGGTGTATGGGGTGGAGGATATTGCAATAGGAACAGCTGCAGCACCGCAAATTTATTCTGGGCTGAGGCCATTGCGTTTTTGAGGCCTTGTTTTATCTCATCCCCAGCCAAAAGCCTACGATGGAGTCAGCTTGGAGGAGGATTTGGCCTGCTGTCTTGCAGAGGACCAACAAAGCCTGCCTTTCAGAGCTGCGGGAGGTTTTTCCCACCTCTCCTCTAAATTAACTCAAAATGCAATTTTGCTCTCATTTTCTGTGAGATTTAACCAACTCTGATGACTATCTAGAAAAAAAAATAGCAGCTTGATGCTCAGACAGCGACATCTGAAAGACAAACTCAACCTGTACAACCAAGGGAGAAGCTGAAAAACCCCATCCCCGATTTCCATCTCCATTTCCATCCAGAAAAGCAGAGCAGCAAAGCAGGGAGCAACCAGCTCCCAGGGCAAGGGCCGGCACCTCCTCTCTGCCAACCCTACCTTTCTCTCCTCCATCTTGGTGCTGACCAGGCACCATTTCTGCTCCAGCAGCGCCACGCTCTGCTCTGTTTTGGAGCCAGAGCCGGAGTCATCACGGTTCAGCAGCATCAGTCGCCCCTTGGCCAGCAGCTGGCTGTAGACATCCTCCTTGGCTTTGAGCTGGCCGTACAGCTCCTGCAAGGGAGGCACCACCAACACATTAGGCAAAGAAGGGCATGGAGAGGGGCTGGGGTTTGCTGCAGCTCAGGGTGACAAGAAAACGAAGTTCAGGGCAGGCAACAAAGTGACAGCAGTGTGTGACTGAGCAGAGAAAGGCACCTAAAGCATTGTGATGCTTGTCCCAGGCATCAAGTATAAAATCATCTGCAAGAAGACACCTGAGAAGTGCTCTTCTTCCCATCAGATTGAGAAGGGAGAAGTTGATGCTGATATTTGACAGATAGGAGCTTGCTGAATTAAAAGCATTAAAAATCTCTCCCCAAAATTACCATGTGGGCATTGAGCTGTTCCCGGGCAGTTTCTGGCAGACCTCCTGTGGGTTTCGATGCGGACAATTGGCTCTCCATCCTCGTTAGCCACAGGAGGAAGTCTTCAATCTCACCATGGAAACCCTGGGCCTGTGGGGGACATATAATCGGCCACAGATCAGATGACATCAGCCACCATTGATCATGCGCCAGCATTAATGCTGTGTTTGCTTCAGAACTAGATAAAGAGGCAGAGCTGGATGCACCAGGAGGGTTTACACAGTACCTCCTTAACTGTGCGGATGTGCCTGGTCTGTGACTGCTTGTGGGCAGGCACCCAACCACTCCAGGACTAAGAGTTTTGTGAGAAACTTGCATAAACCCTCCCAGTGTCTTTGTAACTCCTTTCCCCTTCATTCCCCCCAAGGCAAAGAAGGATGCAGGCTCTCAGCTGCAATCTGCAGCAGAGCAGGTACCCCTGACGTGTCTCCCCAACCTGCTGGAGCGTGGACTGCAGCTGCTGCTCCCTCTCTTCAGTCTTCTGCAGCACCGACTCCCAGCACGAGTTCAGCTTCTCCAGACGATTTCGCAGGCTGCTGGCATCGTCCCCTGCACTCGACTCCAGGAGCTCGTTGCCCGCTTTATTCACTGTCTCCACGGTTGCTTGGTGGGCCAGGACATCGTTCTTCAGCACCTATATGAGATGTGTTGTCAAATGCTGGACACCTCTCTAATTAACACCCTGTTAATTCCTGCATGCTCTCATGGATTCAAAACGACTCAAATCCTTCATGAGATGGAAAATCCTGCAAGGGGCACAGACTAAAACCAGACATGGAGCGGGAGTACTCACATGGTGCTTTGCGAGTTCAACCTCGATGACTTTGGGGTCTCCGTTGATGGGTTTCTGCGCATCAAGCAGCTCCTCGGTGTGGGTCAGCCAGGCCATCAGCTCCGCCAACGCATGCTGGAACTGGCCAAGCGCCAGCAGAGCGGCCTCTAACTTATGCTGGGTAGGGACAGGGATGGAGAGGGAAAGTTTAAGTTGTGAAGGAGGGGGAGCAGCCCAGCAAGTTTCAACCCCGCTTTTGTGAGAGCCCAGATCTTCTCTCTACCTGTCTGTGAGCAATCTTCTCCCCCAAATTCTCCCAGAGATGTTTGAGCTCTGTCAGTGGTTCCTTTATGATGTCTCTGTCTGTCTCATCCGTAGCTTTTTTTAGCATCAGTTCACCTTGGTGATTAAGCTTTTCCATCTCAATCTGCTGCTGGTAAACCTCCATTTTAAACTCCTGCCAAAACAAGCAGGACAAAAACCAGAACAGAATGAATCACTGGATTTTTGTGATGCAAAGGGAGCACTGGAGGACCAGGCCCTCACTGCCCACGTACCTTCATCTCGTTCATTTGCTCCTTCACTGTGCTGAGGTCAGTGCCAACAGGAGACAGGTTGCAGAGTTTGATGACGGCGTTGTCCAGCCAGTCAAACATGGCCTGAAATGGGTGCAGACACTGTTAGCAAAGGGAACACCGAGCAGCGTTCTCCCAGCGGCCAGCTAGGTGTCTCCATCACCCTGTAAACATGAAACTTGTCTTTTGGGGCAGAGATGCCTGCTCAGCCAGCTCTCACTTTTGCAAGCTCTTGCCTTCCCTCTCTCGCTTCCAACATAAGGATCTGCCAGCAGCCATGTTCATCCTGCTGCTTCACGCAGAAAGGAAGACAGAGTTGGAAAGATAAACGCGATCAAATATCTGCTCCGCCTTGGAGCTGGTTGTTGAGCTCAGGCTCTTTCAGAGGCTGCGAATGTTCGCCCAGGAGATGTTTTCTGCTTTGCATGAGTGCAAATCCCAGTACAACCCCAGGGAGAGGATATGCAGTGGTGTTCCCAACATCTACGCACTTCACACAAACAGCCCTGTCTCTTACTTGAAGCGTATCTTGGTATTGCACAGCCGACTGCATGGCTTCTTCAAGCTTTTCAAGTCTCTCCTTCCATGTTTTGTTTAGATTTTCCCACGCGTTGTTCATCTGCGGAACACAAGATTGCCCCCAGAATTTGTTAGGCTCTCCTGCCACAGCTCCCACTTGCTGCTATCAGGTTTTAGCTGGAGGAGAGACTGCACGTTGTCCTACCTCATCAATGCTCTTTTTCACTTCTGGTTTCTCGGTTTCACCACAGGCAAAAATTAAATCAGTTCCAAGGAGCCGGATGAACTCCAGCTCTTCATGCAACCCATCTGTCTCCTCTTTAATCGTCTGCATGTAACACAATGACAACAAAAATATGTTTATTATTATATGCACTTCCAAAACTGCCCCATGAACAGGCGGGCTAAAGCCCTACAGCCACGCCTGGCAACGCTCATCTCCAGGTCTGCCCAGACAGAGGCACAGTCCTGTGGTTCTCACCTCTGCCGCTTCCACCTGCTGCTTGATGATGGAGGGATCGATCCCTGGGCTCTCCAGGTCATGCACGATGTCCTGCGTGTCTTTGATGGTAGTCAGGAGGGCTGCCATGTCATACCAGAACTTCTCTGCAAGCTCCAGGACATCGAGGAACTTCATTTCTCGTTCCTCTGCTCGAGCTTTGATGTCTTCCCAGAAGAAGACCATCTGATCCAACTTATCCTGGATTACTGAGGAAGGGAATGAAAACATTCAGTGAAGAAGGAAAGTTTTGTTCAAGTCAAAAGCATCCTGTGAACATTTTCCACATAGAAATAGGCAAGAGAATATTCAAATGGGAATTATGGATGAGCTGGACTATTGGAGCATTAACTCTGGCAGATACCAATGGACATGAGAAACTCCAGCTTGCAGAAATAAAGCCTTTATGTATGCGCAGGCAAGCTCAGGGCAAATTTGCCCACACTCTCCTCTAACAAACCTCTGTTCTGGCCACCTCTAGCGTGAAGTCTATGCTCCCTCAGCCCATGAGCTGGCAGTTGAGCTGCCAAGAAAGGTGCCAATTAGTGCCAGTCGTGTTGACAGGTCTTTTTGTACTGCGGATGTTCCTTCCTTCCATTAGATGCTGAATCAACACCAACAAATAATTTCACAGGGGCCACCAATGGTTGCCACAAGAGACCAGCTCTGGGTGAGGGCTCAGCTTGGCTGAAACCTCTCCCTAAGCAGCCTCAAACACTTCTTTCTCCTCTGGTTGATACCACCCTGCCTGCTCCAGAGGAAAGCAGGCACAAGCCCTCTCCACATAGTGGACTCATCCTTCCTCCCAAGGGCATGAGGCCCTCTGGAATGCACCCTGGGGTCATCAAAGCTTCCTGAGCAGTAATGGGGCCACGGTTTGGGTAGGAGAAAGTGGGCAGTGCTGCCAGCCCAGCCAACACCTCTTGTTAAATCCACTTGGAGATACCTTTTGCTGCCAGGTCCTTGTCTGCTCCCTGCGATCGGCCGATCAGTTCTTCCCCGCGGCGTTTCAGAGCCTCGAAGGAGGGCTGCAGCTTCTCCAGCTCCATGGTGGCATTCTTGTTCTCGCTGATGCACTCCCGGATCTTATCAACCTCGGCAGGGATGAGAGGTGGCATGCGCAGGCGGGAGGAGAGGCTCTCCAGTGTCTCCAGCATGGGCTCGATCTTATCGTGGAACTAGAGGAGAGCAGACGCACCAGGGCAGGTGAGAAGAGATCCAGCAATGCTGCACTGCTCCCTGCGTGTGCAACAGCACCCAGCAGCCTCTCGGAGAGGACAAACACCTGCACCAGCAACTACACCTGCAGCCTCCTCGCCTTCCCCTGCTTTCCTCTGTGCCCACAGCCCTGCGCTGCACCACCTTGAACCACGTGGCAGCCGTGCAAATGCACAGAGCTGGCACCGCTGACTGAACCAAACACGGCAGCCGTCTGTCATTGGATTCAGCTCTACAAAATCCACAGTTTTGACTGCTGCCCCACTTCTTATGGACAGGCGGCGTGGCAAGAAAACCCAATCCTGATTGTTTGAGCATCCACGCAAAGACGCTGCTGGAAAAGTGCCTGTGTTTGGTGCTGATGGAGATCTCTGCCTGGTGCCACACCAGGATGAGAAGCACCCCGGCAGAGGCAGCGGGAGACGGCAGGAGGCTGCATGCGCACGGGGAGGAGCGAGCTGCCACGGAGCTGGGGCTTCAACAAAAGCAGAATCAGAAAGCCGAGAGAGGGAGGGGGTCTGTATCAGGGTTTACTATTGACTTTTTTTAAAGAAAAGTCAATTTTGACCTTCAAGATCCCAACTCATCTCTGCCAGCAAGAAAGATGGCTCTGTGCCTTGACTGCCGGCTCCAGTCCCTCTCAGCAGGGCCCCAGTGCGGGCGTTCGCCAGGTCCCAGCTCTCACAGCAGAGAGGAGCTGGGCTCACAGGGCAAAGTTGATCCAGGCATGCTGGCTCAGCCATAAGCAGGAGCAAACTGGCAAGTCCAGCCAGAGCAGAAAGCTTCACGCATCAGCGTAAACTGCTCTGGAAGCAAAACCCCTGCTTTGCAGGAAGCATCCCCAGCAGAAGGCAGCCACGGCTGAGACCGGGCAGCAGCGCAACAAAAGCCGTCTCAGAAACATGATGTCAGGCCCTCACAAGTTAATTTTTAAGCATGTTCTGCTGAGCTGTGCATGGACCAGAAATAAAAGTCTGAGTGTAAAGTAGAACCAGGCCAAAGAAAGAGTGTAAATGACCATCGGTGGTGGGGCTTACCTCTGTAATCTGCAATGGTGGGGCGCAGTCAACACAAGAATGAAATGAGACCATGTGGGGAGGACGGGCACAGGCAGCAACACACACAGATAACACATTCCACAATGGGAGTGAGAGATGAGACGGGAGGGGATGTGGGGGGAAAAACTCGGAGTTAATACAAGTGCAAACCAAGAGAAGTGACTACACAATACAGGAATAAAAAAGTAAACACCCAGACATGACAAAAACCAACTGCACTATGGTAACATGGGGGAAACGGAACATAACCCGGGATCCGAAACCCTCAGTGGCAGAAATTCTTCATCCCTTTCTGGACTTACAGCACCTACAGTCTCTGCTTTTCCTTTCCTGTCTCTGCTCCTGCAGCCACTGGCCTCCTCTGGAGAAGCCCAGACACTGGGTACAACCATCAGCTCTCCCATACAAAGGATCCCATGGCCGTTCACTGCACCCACAGCTTATCTGAAATGAAACTTATCTCTCCAAGCTCTTCCAAGAGGCTCCCGGGGGGGGGGTCCTTTCAACCCTGAGTGGATGCCAACACAACCCCTTTGAATGAGCATCATTATTGAGGTTGTAAAAATTTATTACCCTATTTACTCTGTCAAGATTCAATCGCCCTCACCCCTCCTTCCGCAGCCAGCGCTGAGCAGCAGGAAACTCCCCTGGGGGGGTCTGACCACACTGAGCCTCATAAGGGGTTTTACAATTGTACCTCTCAGAATAAAACCACACCTCAGAACAGGGTACTGTGATAAACAGGACTGGGCTTCTTTACGCCCCAGCGTACCTGAGTGGACTGTGAGACAGCTTCGTCAAGCGCCAGAGCCCGCTGGCACACCTCCTCCTTGATTTTGGCGTACATAGCCTCAGCCGTTGTGTATTTTTTCTGCACCATCTCTCCCTCTTCAGGGTTGAGGTCCTTGAGCTGTGGCCCGATTTTCAGCAGCTTGTCAATATGAGGCTTATGCTCAGCGATGGATTCTCTCAGTTGCTAGGGAATGGGGGGAAAAAACAGGTATTTGTTTAGAAATCTATTGAAAACCACTGCCTCTTTATTTCATGCAACACTCCAAGTGCAGTGATCGTATCTGGTTGTGAATTTGCATTGTGGATTTCTTGACCCAGCATCTGCCAAGCACATGGCACTCGGCTCTTCCTAACAAGGCCAAGGCTCTGCCCGCGCCAGCACCTCGCCTGGCACCAGTCCTTCCCCGGCACAGCCAGCTCCTGACCCTCCCCACAGCCCAACCGAGAAAATTCACTTTGCAGCTCTACCCTAAAAGCACAAAGCAGTTTTCCCTGTCACGATCAGGTGGGAGATCGAAGGCAGACAGGCTCCTTCAGATGCAATCCATGTTTTAGTAAGAAATGCTCCAGTGTAACTGTTGGTTTACACATCATACATATCATACACTCCCGGTACACAAGCAGGATCCCCAAAATGAAGAGAAGGTGGGGAGAAAAATTGAGAAAAAGGCGTTCTTGACCCTGCAAGCACTGCATCCTCTTACCCTCATGTCTTCCTGCTGCTGCTTGAGCTGCTCATGATCAATGGCTGGAGGGGGCAGCTGGGAGATGAGCGCTTGCGTCTCCTCGATCCAGGGGTTCAGCTCCTCGTAGGTCTCCCAGAACTGGTTGACCAGGACCTGGGCACGCTCCAAGCGAGTGTAGCGCTCCGAGTTGAGCTGGCTGACAGCTTCGTATTGCTGCACTAGGGACTCGGTCTTCTCCTGAAAAAAAGAGGGAGGGGAGGTACAGTGAGAGAGGCACAAGGGCCCAGGAAAAGTGCCAGCTGCATGCTGCGAGCTGGAAGAGCAGGAGGTGCCTTTGGTGGCTTTCCACGTGTGCAAGCTGTAATTCCAATTAAAGCAGCCTCAGAAACCCCCACTACCCTCCCCATCCCCAAACGTTGCAGTAAAAATATGCAATAAAGAAGAGTAATAAACATAAAGAGATTTCTGCAAACACTGGTGGGAATTGCTAAAGATGGAGTAATTTTAAACTACTTCAGCCTGTGCGAGAGCTGAGCATTCGCCTCGCCCCTCTCCATCTCTCCGGCTGCAGTAAATAGCAGAAGGAGGCTCACCTGGAGAACAGCTTTTTGTTCCTCCCCACATGTCCCAAAGATCTCATTGCACTGGCTGAACAGTTCATCCATGGAGTCTTTGTGCCGAATAATGTCGATGGAAAAAGCCTGCAGAAAGAAAATGTCCGAAGAAAGAAATCAGAGCCGAGCCCGCCCTCTCCCCCAGCCCATTCCGGACCCTCTGCCTGCGCCAGCACGAGCAGCAGAGCTCAGCGCAGCAGAGACCATGCGTAACTCAGCACAGGCGTCCCGTGGCACACTGAAAATCTGGCTGAAAATGCAGATTACTGCAAGTTTTTCTCCAGACTCATCTATATCAAACTCTAAGTTTCAAAGGCCTGAAACCAGCTCTTGACATTGAGTATTGGCCACCTCCAGCTCCAGCTCCAGCGTCCATTCGTTACCTCCCCGCAGACAAGTTAACTCCCCACAAACGATGCTCTCCAGAAAAGGGACTTTGAGATTCCCAAGGTCTACACAAGTAACAAACTGCATGAGCAGCGGGAAGCCAAGACGAGCTCAATTTAATTTAATGCTTAACATTTCAGTCCCCCTACCCTATAACAATGTCTCATTTTCCTTTTTTTTTTTTTTTAAAATAAATCCAATAAGCCTGTGTGCTGCGCTGATTGCTGAGTGTGGGGAGGGAGCAAAAGGGCCATTTATTTAAAGTGCACGTTCTTTCAGGCATGAGCTCATCTCAAAGATATAAAAAACCCCCAGCGCCTCTTTGTTCCACGTCTGGCTGCCGGGAGGGAAGTGAGGAGTCCCCCACTGCAAGGAACAATGACCCAAAGCCCCCACATCAATCAGCAGATCCGTTTCACCAAGCCCTTCCCCACTGCCAGCACTGCATCCCCAGGCAGAGCGTGCACTGGTGGCCCCAGGGAAAACCTCCAGCAGGAGCGGCTCTCTCAGGGCAGCCAGGCAGGAGCCCCCATCCCGCCCTGAACAGCTGTGCACAGGTTTCAGCTCCTGCAAATGGACAGGAGACTTTTTCCTTTATAATCCCAATGCTTAATTTCTCTTAAATCCTCTTTCTCCCCTGTTTTTCCCTTCCCAAGGACACACTGCATCCCTGCCAGCACTCTGGGCTCAGCAACACAAACCCCAGAAGGCTCTCCAGGGCAGAGCTGCCCCAGAGCCCAGCCAAATTCCCCCCCCCGACCACATCTCTGCTCGCCGTCCACCCCATCCCCCTGGCAGTGAGCACGCACGAACCTTCTGCACCTGCAGCTGTGCCGTCGTCTGGTCTTGCTCCAGGCGGATGGGACCGAGAGCCATCAGCTTCCTCCTGGTCTCGGCCACCCAGGCCAGCTCCACATCGGCCGCCTGCTCATACTGGCACGGAGAGAGGGCAGGCACGGCAGGTTAGCTCCGGGCAGCAGGGATGGAGCACACCAAAAACCAGGGGATGGGAGAGAAGCAGCAGGACAAACACCTCGCCCAGGTGTGCAGAGAGGAGAAGGGGACATTGGGGTGGACACAAGCTTCTGACTCTGCGCTCTCCTCCAAGAGGAGTGGCAGGCACCATCCCCTTGGCCCACGGCTCCTGCCGCTGGTTTTGGGCACAGAGCATCACTGCCCCGCCGGTGCGGCCGGGCACAGCAAAGCAGCCACCTGCACCCTCCCCTGGCCACAGGGAAAGAGACACCTCTGTCTCACACCATCATTTTGCTCGCATGCTCAGCATCGTGGAGCCAGCACTCAAAGCCATTGAGGGCAGTTACTCATAGCACTCCACAACCTCTAGTCTGTGCGGAACAAGTCTTTTTTGGGAGGACCATTCATCTGGAACAAATCCCTGTGCTGCCACAGCAGGGATGACACTTATCCAGGCTTGAAAGTCACCTGCATCAGTTTTACACACCAAAGGCATCATCCACGCAGGCAAAAGCCCACAGGCAGGGTGATGTGGCGCTGCCCTGGAGTTATCTCATCCAAACCACACGCAACTGGATGTGTCACAAATTGGCCCTGCCATGGTGGGTCCCCTCATTTTCTGGCATTCCTGATGGGATTTGGCCCTCCTGTCAGGACACACTTGCTATCCCACTCATTGCTATTGCGCTCTGAGCTGGAATGGTGCCGAGCTGCTGCTCTGCCGAGAAAACACATCAGCCACCGTTGGGCTTAGTAAATTACCTGTTGAGACCTCTGAATAGCAGCATCAATTTCTTCCACCCTCTGCTTGATGGTGTCGCTGACCAGCTTGTAGCGCTCGTTGGTGTCCGACACGAGTTTATCCAGCCCTTCACGGGCTCGCCAGGGAACCAGCTCCAAGAGTGCTCTGCTCACCTCATTCACTGTGTCCAGGATGAGCCTGTGCTCCATCACCTCCTTCTTCAGCTCCTGCGGAAGAAACCCATGAATGTGTTCTGCTCAGTGCTCCAACCACCCTCCCATCTCCTCCCCAGCCCTTCAAAACAGTGAGCAAAGCCCCACCAGCTCCCCCACCCTTGCAGCCCCGTCCCGTGGATGCTGCTGTGCCAGTCCCCACCTTTTGCCTCTGCTGGAACTGGGGTATCTGCTCGCCAGCGGGGGACTGTCCCCCGCTGGAAGCCAGCTCATCCTCCACTTTGCTCATCCAGTTGGTGAGCTCCTCGTGTGTGGACTGGAATTTGGTAGCGAGCTGCCGAGCCTGCTCTACCGTGCGCAGAGCCTTGGAGCTGATGGCGGTGATGTCCGAATAACGGGTCTTAATTCCGTCCAGCTTCTCCTGGATCAGTAACACCTCCTCCCCTGCGAGAAAGCAGCAAGAGGCAAATGAAGCTGGGCTGGGGGGCTGCAAGAAGCTTTGAGAAGCCCTGTTCTTGCCCTGTTCCACCCATTTTAAAGATCTAATTTCAGTTTCACTTTTCTTTATGTCAGTGCAACTCAACAGCCCATTCTTTCACCCAGGAAGCTACTGTCAGAGCTGAAATTTTCCACTAGCCAGTGCAACGTCCACCTCCCTGGAACAGGATGCAAGTGTGCTGTGAAATCTGGCTTTGCCACAAGCCCCAGAACCATCACAGCTTAGTCCTTAACTAACGTGTCACAGCTCTGAGAGCAAAGCTCCAGTTCACTCCTGACTGCTACTCCCTAGAGGACAAGAAACTGCAAGCCAAATTCTTTGTAATCACTCTTCCTGCTACTCAGCTCCCACCAGGACAGAGCTCTGTACATCTGCTCTGAGCAGACCACATCTGAAGGAAATGCCTCGCCTCAACCTTTCTTCCCACTCGTAAACACAAACTCACACCCACGTGGCAACAGCAACAACTGCTCGGTATGGGAAAGCAATATTAGGAAAGGGCTGGGTGTATTTTTAACCTCTTTCCATGTGATTTTGCAGCTGGATGCAATGAGAAAACCCTCCCTCGCATTGCAGGGCTGCTCGGCACAGAGCACCACCACCCCGGCGCTGGGAATCACCCGCTCACAGAGTTGCGAGGCTGGGACTTAGGATCTACTGAAATGGAGTGCTTGTGGCTCAGCATCCAGATCTGGATGCTCAAGAGCTACTTCAGGGGCATCCGAAGGAAATCAGGCCTGAGGAAGAACAGCTTCCCTTGAACAACACATCACTGCAGAGCACAGACTTCCCAGGAAGCCCAGGTGGAGGACAGGGGGCTTCCAAGACCCTGGCACCGGCCAGCGCACCCCCAGACCGTTGTGTTACCTGTGGTTTGCTTCAGAAGAGCCTGCCCATTTCTAATGGCTTGGTCCACGTTCTTCTTCCTGTTCACAATTTCCTCATTCAATGCCTGGAGAGAAAGGACGAGCAGGGTTACCCCTCTGTGGGCCAGGCCCATGTCCAGCCAGCCAGGGATGCTACAGAGAACGTGAACCGCTACTGCCACGCACGGGAAGGGCGGACAACTGATCTGATACTTGTCCAGTCACCTTTTTCCTGCTACAGGAATCACTAGGACTTCTGGGACCCAGAGGCTCAAATCTTAGAGCAAACCCATCCCAACCCATCAGATACGGGTTACCAGAGAAGCCGCCCGTGTATTAGACATAACCTCACTCTTGAACAGAGCCTGCATGGGCCCCCGGGAGCGGAAGCAGACGGCTTCCTTGGTGGCCAGCCTGGCTGGAAAACCCACCATGCTTTTCAAGCTCTTGTTCTTGGAAGCAGCTTCCAGCTTTCTAAAGGCACAGGGTGGCCGAGCTTGCTCAGACATTGTTCACAAAGCAAATTAATCATCTGAAGCTTCCTCCTTGAGAAACCCATCTCTGGGGCCACAATTATTGTTTTTAACGCATCAAGTCTCTTTACACTTCTCCAAGCCTCGAAGAGAACCAGCAGTAGAACAAGCTTTGCAAAATTAAAGTCAGACCAGAAACAAAAATAAAGCCAGATAAATGCAACAAAATAAACAACATAAACATGGAAGAAAACGGAAAATACCAGCTGGTCAGCATGCTGCTTCTGCAGGACGTCCTGTTTGTAATCCTTTACAGATACCGAGCCGAGCTTGTCCTCAACCTCAGCCAGCCAGTTGAGCACTTCCACCTCCTCCTCCCCAAAGAGCCTGGCGTTAGACAGCGCCTGATCCAGCAGCGCTGCCTTCCGGCAGCACCGGTCGTGGACCTCACTGTAGCGGCTCTGCAGAGAGTCGAGCTTCTCTGCCAGCAGCCGCTGCTCAGCGGCACAGCTCAAGGAGGAGAGGGACTGCCCGACACCGACCGCCTGAGATACGTCGGCTGCATGGCTTTCTATCTCTTCCTCTAGAGCCTGAATGCCGGGAGGATAAAATGGACAACAGAAAGGAAAGTGAGTGAAATAATGGATTAAAATAAAACCAAAACATAACAAGGGAATAACCGAAACAATGAATGCAACTGAAGGAATGAAAGAGATGCAAACCCCAGCACTGAATGGGCAAGCTGCATCCAAATAAAAAAAAAATTAAAAGAAACACAAGAACAGGAATGGTTTCCCTATCCAGAGCTCGATAAGTCATTGCGAAGTGTGAGGACATCAGTTCAATCTTTACCACATTGGTGCATGAGGGACTGCATCCTTCTCTGGACACATAACAGCCTGGATAACTCCTCCAACACTTGTTTGTGCCAAAACCCCCTCACCATGGCAGGAACATCCACCGATACCAACCACCTCCACCAGCAGCTCCTGCTCACGCACGGGTCCTACCTTGTGCCGACTGATCTGCTGCTGGATCTTGGCAGTCTGGGTGCCGATGGGCTCGGAGTTGGCCAGCTTCTTCTCCGTCACCGACAGCCAGTCTGACACAGGCTCCGTGGTTTCATGGAACTGCTTTGCCAGGACGAGGATGTCCTCCAGCTGCTTCTGCCTATAATAAGGACATAACAAACCACTAAGGAGCGAGGCATAGGAAGCAGCTCCAAGCGATGGGAAGAGGGAACCAAAGCAGCCCTGTTTGGTGCAAGGGTAATTGGAAAAGAAACTTTTTCCTGCAGATTTGGCTTTAGGGCCCAGTTTATCACCCTGGAAAGCAGGAGACAGGCTCCCCTGATGTGCTGCATCTCTTCCATTCCTATCGCTATCGCTGAGATCCTCCGACCTGCTCAGCTTGTGGGCAGGCTCTCGGTGTTTCAGAGCTGCTAAGCTTTTGGCCCAAAGGCTGCCCGTCACCAGTATGAGCCCTAGACAGTCAGCCCATCTAGTTAGCAGTGATTTAAAACACTGGTATGATCAAATCTGGCCTCAGAAGTGACTTTATAACCTCAAATATTGGCTTATGGAGCAACAAGCGACTCATAAATGAGGCTCAGGCAGCAGAGAGGTGTCAACAGGATGTTGCTGCTAATGCTGAATGTTAACACTTAAAGGAATAAAAATAACATCCATTCCCTGCAGGGAATTTATTTAATCTGAGCTCTGCCCTGCCATTGTAAACCACCGCTATCAACTCCAGCTCCCAAACAGCTTTGATTTCTCATGTTTTCCAGCTGTTTCCAGGATGTATCTGCACAGACATCGCCGCCAGCTTCCTGCTTGTTGAGATCCCTGGCTCTGGGGCACCGTGGACAGCAGGACAAAGCTTCTCACCTGCCGGCTGCCCTGCCCAGCAGCCCTGCCCAGCGGCGCTCCAGGCTCTCCAGCTGCCCAACGATCTTCTCCCGATCCGCAGGCTCGGCCGACTGCGCAATCCTCCCTCCCTCTGCTTGAATCATCTCGACGGTGGCTTTGCGATCATCCAGGAGTCGCTGGAGCAGCTTTAGTAGCAACGGCGAAACAAAGGAGGATAAAAGTCACCAGACTGGATCAGCAGAACCTCTTCCAGCCCTCAGAGACAGCAAATCTCTAACTGTGGCTGAAAACCACCCTAAGTACAGGCTGAGGCCAGAGCCAACCCAGCAGGACAGCCCCGGACATCAAACTCAGTGCAAAAATAATAATAATGATACAATAACACACTTTAACTTTTGGTCAGTCCTGAAGTGGTCAGGCAGTTGGGCCAGATGGTGTTCCAGGCCCCTTCCAACTGAAACATTCTATTCTCTTCTAAAAGAGATTCAAAGCACTTCTGTGCCAGAGGAGTTTTCAGCGCCTGCCCCATCACCCTCCGGACTTATCAGATCAAGGTTTTAACTTCTGCTTTAAATAGATCTTCTCTTCACAGTGAAATCACTGGACCAAGCCAGGGTAAGAATTCATTTCTAAAAAGTTTTACCACAACTACACTGCTCACAGGGGACAGCGCCGGCCTGGGCTGTTATCTCTGCAAACAGCACACGCCTCAGGTCGGTTCCTACCGTTCGTACTTTCATTGTGCCCGAACACCCAAAGCGGTACCCAGAACGCTGGCTCGCTCCTGACGCAGCAAGATTACCAGCACAAACAAAACTTGGGGCTGGAAAAACACGGCCAACAAGCAAAACCAGCAGCAAACTTCAAGAGGCAGTGGGACAATTAAGTAGTGCTGGTGATTCAGATGATGGAGATAGCGAGTGCGGGCAAACAAACTGCCTGTTTACTATGTTAGGATGTGGGGAACCAGAAGATCCACCCCGAAAGAAGGAGCCTCGTGGACAGCCCAGTGATGCCTTACCTGTTCCAGCTGGGCCCCCAGAGTATTACCTGGCTGTCTGGAGCTCCCCTCCCATCAAGTCAAGTATTACCTTGTGCTTGCTCACCTTCTGCTCCTGGATCTGGGCTTTCACCACCTTGTACTCTGCAGACGGAGGTTTCTGGTTGGAGATGAGCTCCTCGGTGTCTGCCAGCCAGCTCAGCAATGGCTCCAGGGCATCTTGGAACTTCCCACAGTGCAGCAGGGCCTCCTGCAGCTGAGCAACTCTTTGGGCCACCTGCACCCCAAACACAACCCCACAGCGTGGTCAGGCTGGTGATGCCTCAATGCCAGAGCCTCAGCTCTCTGCGGATGAACCCCTTCCTCTACCAGACCCCAACGGCACCAAGAGAAAACAATTACAGCCCCTCCTCGCACTCTGACCTTCTTGTTGAGGGTGTTCCAGCGAGTGTTGATTTCTTCCATATCATGCTCCAGCCCTTGGACATCACAGTTTTTCCCGGCGCTTTGGATGAGTCCTTGACCAACTCCATTGACCTGCTGCAGTTTTAGCTGGAGAGGATCCACTTGCTCCTTCTGGAACAGCTGGGGATGGGAAGGGTGCGAGAGAAAAGTTATTTATAACCCATACACTACTCTTTCAGTCCCTCCATCATTCAGTGACCACGACAAGCTCTCTAGAGCTGGAGTTACTGCCTGTACAGGGTGAATTTGCCTCAGTGCCTCCCTGACCCTGACCAGGTAACTCGAGTATTGTGGGTATTTGCTGGTGTGGAGCACAGCTCAGGACCTCGGCAGAGGAAGGACATGGAGCTGCTGGAGTGAGTCTGAAGGAGGCCACAGAGAGGGCTGGAGAACCTCCTGTATGAGGACAGGTTGAGAGAGTTGGGGTTGTTCAGCCTGGAGAAGAGAAGGCTGTGGGGAGACCTTAGAGCAGCTTCCAGGACTGAAAGGGAATCCAGGAAAGCTGGGGAGAGGCTCTGGATCAGGGAAGGCAGAGATAGGACAAAGGGAACATTTTTCAGCTGAAAGACGGGAGATTGAAATGAGATCTTAGGGGAAAATGTTTTGCTGTGAGGGTGGGGAGGCCCTGGCCCTGGATGCCCAGAGCAGGGGTGGCTGCCCCATCCCTGGAGGGGTTCAAGGCCAGGCTGGATGGGGCTTGGAGCCCCTGATCCAGTGGGAGGTGTCCCTGCCCATGGCTGGGGTGGGACTGGATGGGCTGTGGGGTCCTTTCCAACCCAAACCACTCCATGATTCAGTGATCTACGCAGATTGTCCTCTGCTTCTAAATGGGTAAATCCCCTTCTCCAAGCACTGGGGTGAGGTGAAAACCGGGGAAGAAATGAGAGCATCGGCCCTGGCCAGCCATTAGATTGGGAAATAATGCTCCCGGGGAAAAACCCAAAGCAATTCTCACAGTGATGCCACTGAGAAGGCCAAGCTGACATCACAGCAGTTTTGTTAACCACGGAATTGCAGCACTGAGAAGCGAGCTGTATTTCGAAAGACAAAGGCAATAGGCAATTAATGTGCTGGTCCTTCACTGCACGGCGTGTTTGGCACCGTCCTGCCTGGGAATCCTGCAGGGAAAAGCTTTTTAAACCAAAAAAGATTTGATAGGGAAGGGGGAGGAGAGCAAATGAAGCTCCCTATTATAGAGAGAGGCAGCAGGGAAAATCCTGTTCCCGTGAAGGAGATAAGTGCTCTTTATCAGAGCTGTGGATCTGCTGTGAGCACCCGCTGGCGCAGCCGCGCGTGCACGGCCCCTCTCCGGCGGCCGCACAGCCTGGTCCCGAGGGACGAGCCTGCCGCTTGCACAGCGAACAGCACAAGCCCCAGTTCTTCATCGCTCATTCTGGCCCCTTGGAGCGCAGCTCCATGCAGAGCACAGGTCACCCCGCACCCAGCACCAGGCAGGATCAGCCCTCAGCTCTCTTAGGGAGGCAGTGGGGAGTGCAGCCAGTTGCCTGCTCCCTCAAACGTGCCTCCTCCTCACGTGCTCGACAATATATGGACATTGGCGGCATCCAAAAATTCCCACTTGGATGCAAGACCTCTCCCAACGGAGTGGCAGTTTGTGGACGGCACAGCTCTCCAGACCTGGGAATCGCTTTGTGCCCAAGGGAATACAGGGCAGGCAAAGAATCCCAAAACCAAAAAATCCCCTAACATGACAAAACCCACCCAAACACATGCACACACATTTCCCTGCCTGAGCAGGAGGCGCTGCCCTGACCTCCTCTGCCCCATTTTCAAAGGAAAAGCTCTCTCCTCTGTTGGAGCTCAGCTGCTGTGGGGCAGGGAGGCATCACCGCGGGGCAGAAGAGGAGGGTGTGCTGGCAGACACTGTCCAGGGCTGTTTGCTCAGGGAGAATCTTGTCATGGTTATAGGAAATCAATGGGGAATGGAACCAGAGTCACCAGCTGCTTCTCCCATTCCTGTTTATACACGGGGCCGCTGTTGGAGCAGCCGAGCACTCGCACGGGCCAGGCTGATAAGTCTGGCACGCGGGGCTGGGTCTGAGCTCTCCATGTGCTGCAGGAACAAATGCCAGGGCTTCAAACGCCAGGGCTTCGAAGCAGGGAGGGAGCCCTACAGAAAGCCCGGCCGCCAGACCAGGAGACCTGCAACGCCTGAACTGGCACAGCCCAAGTGTGCGACCTGCACAGGGATCGTTGCAAAGATCATTACACCAAAGGCCCGAGGAGCAAGCACGTCCAACACCCTTGTTTTTCTTTGCTCATGAATGATTTCAGCGATTTAGTTCATTAACCTCGCTGTGACTCAGCTCTGAAGCAAATATTTAACGTACACCCTTTGCTGGGCAGGAGCGGGTGCAGAGCAAGGTGAGCAGGCGTCTCGGGGAGCAGGGGGACATCTACTCCAGCACACCTCCTCGCTCCCAGAAACGCTTCCCAGAGCATCTCACACTTGATTTCTGTTTCCCTCATCTCCTGGGGAACACAGGAGATGAGGGAAACCCCATCACTGCCGAACACAGAGCCCAGCTGGGGGTGGGAAGAACCAGGAGTGCCCGGGCATCGCCCCATGCAGACTGGGAGCTGCCAACAACACAGAGCCAGGGCAACATTTCTGGGGTTAACAGACACCACATAGGAAACACTGGTCCCGCCAACAAGGACACTAGAGGAGAGTTTCAGAGAATGGAAAGGAACTCAACAGCTCTTTCTCCTTGCTCAGGTCCCCACTGGTGCCGCAGCCCCGGCTCACGGACTCCTGTGCATCTCTTCGAGCCCCCCGTGTGTGTTCCATCACTGGGCAGCACAGCCTAGAGCACGAGTAATCACTAACGAATCTCGGTGTTTGGTTCTGACTAATTTCTGATGTCTCCTCTGTGATATTTTGGCTGATCCAGATGGTCGTAAATCAGCGCTCCGCTGTGGGAACTCCACCACCGAGGTCTCTCCAGGCAAAAGCCATGAGCACAGCAGAGTAAAACAAATCCCCAGACACTGGAGGGAATGCGAGCCCCTTCCTGCCCACGTTCAGAGCTCAGCACCTTACTGCTCACTTAAAAAGCTGTGGAAAGCCATGACTGCACAAGACAGGAATTATTTGCACTTAATTTGTTTTACAGAACTCTCTCCTGATATATTTTCTGCTTCCAAGACGGGAACCACCCCCCCCGGATCCGTCGAGAAGGCTTTTCTGAAGCCCGGGACTTAGATCTGAGTGACCTTAAGAGACTTCAACAAGCTAAGACAGTTTAAGACAATAGTTTAGAGGATCAGTTCTAGCCTTTGCCTCCGCTACTTATAAAAACACACAATTCCACCCAAAACTGCCAAATTCAAACTGGCTCTGGGAGGAAGAAGGCCGTTTCTGCTGAACCCTGTAGATCGTGGCTGTGAGTTACTGCGCACGGTCCCACCTCCCACCCACCCCGAGTGCAAAATAAAGTGATTTCTGTGCCTGAAACCCCATCTGCAGCGCCCGAGCCACAAATACCTCATTATCTGGAACGAATCCATCTGGGAGAGCAGGAGGCCCTTCTGCGGCGAGAGTGGTGGCAGAGGGTCCCTGGGTGCCCATGGGCACCTCTCCCTCACCAGGGGTCAGGGAAGGGCCCTCCCCAGAGCTGGGAGGATGGAGAGTGCCCCCCGGCATGGCCCACGGGTGGGATGGGGCAGTGGGCACTGCAGTGGAGGGCGCGTCCGGCAGCGCGTGCCGCTCCGGGGCAGTGGGTCCCACCAGGGAGGGGAGGAAGGTGCAGGGGGGACCCTCTGTGCCTGGCAGCTTGGAGGCATCGTCCCAAGCTGTCACCACCGCCACAGGCACTCTCGCAATGGGCTCATCCTCCAAAGCCAACGCTTCAGGGGATAGGTGCTCCCACACGGGCAGCATAACCGTGTCAGCAAAGTCATTTGTATCCTCCAAGGCCACTGTTGGTCCCCCCACTGCCAGCAGAGTGGGGTCACCACTGAGATCCCCGACATCAGAGACGAGGAGGTCGGCTGCTTCTAGCGGCACAGACGCAACAGGCACATCAGCGAACGGTGGAGGCGCATCCAGAAGCTCTTCCACCATTAAGGGCACAGCAGCAGTGGTGGCGTCTGGAGGCGGGTGCTCCACACACAGCTCCTCAGCATCCTCGGTAGGATCCCTGGTGGCCGGCGGCATCTCCTGAGCCTGGGGCTCTGGGACAGCCACATCCCCTGGTGCTGATGGGTCAGCTGGAGCAGAAAGCCCCTCGGTATCCCATGGGATGACATCGGGGGCAAGCAATGTGTTGGGAAGCTCTTCTGGGGTGGCCAGGCTGGCAGCACGAGGGCCCCCCTTGCTCAGCACCATGGAACGGCAGCGTGCTGCCGGCTGCTCCTCCTGGATGCAGCCAAACAGCAAGTCCAGGTCTCCCGGCTGCAGGACGGCTGCCAGGGCCTCCCTGTGCGCGACAGCCACCTCTGCAGGGGACCCCTCGGCACGGGCAGCCCCTTCCAGAGCCAGACCATGGCCAGGGGAAACCATCTCCCATGGGGAGTCCTCGGCAGGCACCAGGGATGTCGCTGGAACCTCAGAACCTGGCTCTGATGCAGAGCCAGCAAGGAAAGGTGGCAAAGAACCATGACAAACATCTCCACTTTCTGCTGTGTGAGTCTGGCCCTCAGCTCCATAGCTCTCTGATCCCAAATCTGCAGCTTCATCCTTGGAAACAAATGTCCTTCCAGGCAGAAGGTGATGGGTCCCAGATGGATCTGTTCCCTCGACACTGTCCTCATTGTGCAGTGGGGGGAACTGTGGCTCCTCTGCCACCGTGTCAGGAGCTGGGGGCTGGCAGGGGGACACTCGTCTGGGACAGGTCTCCTCAGGGAGCCGCGATACGTCACTGTCAGAGACCAGCAAGTCATGCTTATCTTCATCCCACCCCACTGGAGCACCAAGGTAACCAGTTCCCTCCAAGCCAGAAGCTGGATGTGTGCCTGTTTCAGGACATAGCACCCCACCAGCCACCAGCACGGCCACCGCGCAACCACCCACCAGCTCCAGGCGCCCCAGCGGCTCAGGCATGTCCTCCTCTGCCGGTGCCGGCGAGCCCTGCCGGAGGGAGCCTGGCCCTGCCATGGCCACGGGGCTGGGAGAGGCCCCACCATCCGAGTCTGTCGGGGTGACAGCCGAAGTGTCCCTTTCTGAGAAGGGTTCCAGCATGCTCAGCACCTGCGAGCTGCAGGTGACGTCAAAGTCCTCCAGATCCGACACGACGGCAGAGTCTGACGCGCTGACATCCAGGGGGGCCGTACGATGACGCGTTTCAACCACCGCCCCGGCCAGTTTGGCTGAATCTGGGTCCAGCCCCTCCGAGTCCATTGGGGAGACCTGAACCTCCAGGCACCCAGGCACGGTGCCATCGTCCTCGTTCAGGCACTGCTCCTCCAGCTCCAGGAACATCTGCACCGAGTCTGTGTCAGACAACTCGGGGACCACGGGGCTGGCTGAGCGCTCCGAACCTGGAGCAAAGTCCTCGGCCTTACACTGCACCGGTATGTCCTCAGTGCAGCATGCACTGCCAGCACCGCCCAGGGATGCGCAGGACTGGGAGGTCCCTGGGCTGGGGGCAGCGCTGTCCCCCAGAGCAGGGAATTGTTCCTTTTCTTCAGAAATATCTGCCAAGCAACAGCTCTTCTCCTCTGCCACCAGAACAGCCTTTCCTCTCTCTGACAGCGTCGCCTCCTCCCACTCCTCCATCATCACCCAGCGCTCATCCTCCTCAAATCGCAGCTCAGACTCTGTTTTCTCCCTGAGATTGGAGGTGATGAGAATATCCAGTCCTGCATCCAGCAGCTCTTCGCTAAGGCACGGGGACAGGTTGACGTTCTCCACTGTACAGTCAGACTCGGAGGCCTCCAGGGTCTCCTGGTGCCCATCGCTGAAGCTGCCCTTGATGAAATTCTTCCTGGCTCGTGGCCAGGTGGCACTGGGCAGCCGGCGAGCCCTGGCCAGGTCCCCAGTGCGACCACAGCCACCGGCGTTCAGCAGGGGCTGGTGCTCATCCTGGGGACCAATATAACCATCCATGCTGAACTGCTTGGCCGTCAGAGCCTCTGCCGTGCCGGATGACTTGGAGACGTGCTCCAAGGTGAGGGACTCCGACATGGGCTCATTGAGGTCGGGCTGGCCTGGGCGCTCGGCAAGCATGGCGCTCGACTCCCGCTTATCCCGCAGGGAAGGGTTGGAGGCACCCGCTTCTGAAACCTCGCTCAGTGAAGCTCCCATCCTCTCTGCAAATTCGGTGAAGTTTGGTGGCATGAAGGATTTCCAGGACCGGCGGTTGACGTTCTCCTTCCTCTCGGGGTTTGGCCGCCTCCTCGGTGGGGCCGGTGCTGGTTTGGAGACGTCGCTGCTGAGCTTCAACGCGTCGAAGATGACTCGTTCATCCAACTTCTTCGTTTCCGGCGCTCTGGACTCGAAGACGTTGGCAGCTCCCAGTGTCCCATTGCTGGATATGGTGCTGCCATCCCCCTTGCCAAGGGTGCTTTTGGAAAGCTGGTTGAGCTTCGATCCTTGATCGATTTGCTCGTTAATTCTCATTGTGTCGTATATCGATCTCTGAGGCACGTAGCAATCCTCTATATAACCATCCTCCTCCTCGCCCTTCCCCAGGCAAGTGCGGTTCTGCCGTAGACAGTCTGGCCGGCTCAGTGGTTTGCCCATGCTCCCGTCCTTACGGGCGACGGCAGCGCCCTCGCAACCCTTCGCCCGCCACCGCGGGGAACATCACAGGCCAGCGGGTCCCACAGGGGCCGTGGCGGAGCCTGATCCCAAAGGGGCGACGCTACGGGGACGGGAGGGCTCGGCGGCAGCACCGCGGCGGCTCAGCAGCCCAATCGACGGCCCCGAGTGGGGAAACGACCCATCTCAGCCCCCCCCGTTCCCCGCAAAACCCTCATCCAGTGGGTTGGATAAGATATTCCCAATCGCCGGTCGCGACAGAAACTGCAGCGGAGTTTGAAACCCTGAACCTCCCGGTCCGAGCGCTCCCAACAAAGGCTCCGGTGCCGGATCCGCGTTCCCCCGCGCCTCCCGTGCTTTCGCTGGACGGGGCAGCCGGCGGACGCTCGCAGCCGTTCGCACAAGTTCAAACGCAGGAAGTTTCTTCATTCGGGGCGAGCTGGGAGGTTTCCTGCCCCAGGGCCGCGACGGCAGCGCCGCTGCCGGACCCGCCGAACCCCCGAGCCGCGCGGGGGGAGCTGCCGCCGCCGAGGTTTCTCTTTTCCCTCTTTCTTCCCAAGATAAAAAACCCCAAACGAATCGGCTGCGAAACCGCCTCCAAAAATGGCAACGGGACGATGCGCCGGGCGGCTGCGGGGCCGCTCCCCCCGCTCCTCGCTCTAACTCCGCGGGCCGGGCCGGGCCGGCGGGGCCATGGCGGGGCCGGCGGGACACGCGGACTCCGAGCCGCCCGCCGCTCGGGCCCTTTGTGCGGCTCAGCGGCCGGGCCGGGGGCGGGGGGCGGCGCGGGGCCCCCGCGGGTAGCCCCCGGCCGGCGCGGCGGGGCGCATGGCGGGGCCGCCGCCTCCTCCTCCTCCTCGTCCGCGTCCTCCTCCTCCTGCAGCCGCCGCCGCTCCGCTCCCGCCGGCGGAACAAAGGGCCGCGCCGCGCCGGCCGCCGCTGCCGGCCCCGCCGCTCGCCGCCCGCGCCGGGCTCGGCGGAGCCGCGGGGCGGGGCCGGAGCCGACACGCCCCCTACAGGCCACGCCCCCGAGAGGCCCGAGCCGCCGAGAGGGGCGGAGCCAGCGATAGACACGCCCCATCTGGACCACGCCCACGAACCCCTGCGTTATATCTATATGGGCGGAGCCTCATAGGACCACGCCCCCACCGCCCAGACGAGGGGCGGGGCTATAGATGACCACGCCCCCCGCCCTCCGCCCGGGGCAACCGGCTACCGGCCCGCGAGCGGGTCCCGGCAGCCCCGGGTGTCCCCGTCCCCGCCCCGCCGGGCCCTCCCCGGAGGCGGTGGCAGCGCCCGACAAAGAGCAGTGACGCCCCGGCTCGGCGGCGGCTCCGGGTCTCGGTTCCCCTCGGTCCTTTGTCCGCCCCCCGCCCCGGTCCCCTCGGTTCCTCCCGAGCCGGGCTCCCCCCCGCCCCCAGCACAAAGAGCCCCGTTATCTAATCGCACCCCCATACCGGTGCCATTTCTGCCTCCCCCGGAGCCGCCTCACTCTGCCGGAGCTGCCAGAACCCACCTGCGGGCTCCTGGCCCCCAAAACTCGGTATCACAGCCCTCGCAGCGCCACGTTCTCACCCACCGCCCCCTCCCCACCCCCGACCCCGGGTCTGGGAGCCGGGAGCCTTTAGGACTCCTGACTCCCCGGGTCTGGGAGCCGGGAGCCTTTAGGACTCCTGACTCCCCGGGTTTGGGAGCCGGGAGAAGGACGTTGTGCGTGAATCATGGCTGCGTAGCGATGCTGAGCGAAGGCCCCGGAGAAGAAGAGGAAACAGGAGGGTGCGAAGCATCCTCCACACATCTCCAGGCAACAACCACCCTGCCAGCCCGGCAAGGGATTACGGCATCGAGATAAAAATACGAGGGCCCAGGCGGGTGCTCAGCACGTAATGTGTGCACGGTGCGGGATGGGAACTCGGGCTGTGGCCGCCACGCTCAGCAACACCCAACGCCTCCCATCCCACTGCAAAGCAAACTCTTAGCTTTGGGATACGCGGCAGGTGCCGTGTGTCTCCAGAAACATCCAGGCTTGGCCAAGGTCGCAGCACGGCTGCGCTGGGAACCCAGCTTTGCCCTCAGCAAGCCCTTGGATCCTCCATCCCCGAGCATCCCAGCACCAACCGCATGAGCCGCAGCTCCAGCACCGTCGTCCCCAGGGAGTTTTTGCCTTTGGAGAAACAGGAACAGGCATTTCGTGGAAAGGGAGGATTCAGGGCTACGGAGAACACTCACTACATGGCATAAAGCTCCCGTGGGGCTTGTTGTGCACCAGGAAACCTTTGGAAACCCATTTTCTTGTTTCCATGATTAAATATGGCCAAGGAAAAGAGCAGGAGGCAGGCAGGGAGCGGGAACCTGGTCAGGGGGACCTGCAGCCCCACCCTGCAGCCCCTTTGCCCATCCCTGTCCCCTCAGGCCCTCATGGATGGACAGACAGACAGATGGATGGCCAGGGCTGCCCCTGCAGCAACTCCAGCTCTGCAGGAGCGTCCCCAAGCCCAGGGGTTTGTACTTGGCGGGGACACACCAGCTCTTGGTCTGCGTTGTTAATCCAGCGCAGCTGAAACAACAAGAGGACGGCTGCGTCGTGCCAGCGCTCCGGCAGAGCCGCCTCGGCTCTCCCGCTGCCACCTTGGCGGGAGCGGGACCGTTACGGGGCCCCTCCGCGAGGAATCCCAGGCATCCGGGCTGGGGCGCGGAGGCTTTTTGTTCCACTGCGAAGAAGGAACGATCTCGATGTGGAGCTGCCGTTTCACAGCCAGAAATTCTTTTCCCATTTCCTCACCAAGTCACGTGCCAGGCGCAAACCAAGTCTCCCTTCCACACATCCCCCTGTGTCTAAAACCATTAGGGAAATACTCAGACGGTGCTAAAGCCAATTAAAAACCTGCTGTGCCGGGTCCAAAGAGCGGAGCCGGAGCTCTGGTGGGTTCCCCAAGTCATGGTTCCACTTGGCTTTCAGCCACCAACTGGGTGGCACTCGGTGGCCAGTGGTTTGGGGTGGCCACTGCTGGGGACAGAAGCTGAAAGGCACTAGGATTGAAGCTCCAGGTCTTTGCTCAAGCTTTGCATCTGTGTGAGGGAAGGACAGGGCAGGAGGTGCTGTGCTGTCTGGATTTTGTCCTTTTGGGTGTCTGAGAGCGGCCCCGGCACACGAAGCCCTGACAGCAGCAAGCGCCAGGACTGAAAGCGCTGCAGACCTGCACCCCGAGCTCAGGAGAGCGCGGCTGCTCCCCTTACAGCTGCCTGGGCCTGGAGCGCGGTGCTGTCGGGCAGAACCGACCGCCAGGACCCCTCATTTGGCTTTTGTGCAGTCACCAAATCTCCTCTTGCCTGCCCAGTTAGCAGCACGGTTTGGCCAAACTGGAGCTGGGATTCACGGCTCTGGGTGATGCTCGGATGCAGCCACCTCACCGTGGAGAGAGAACTAAGAGGCTCTGCTGAGGGCTGTCACCCAGCCCTGCCCCTGCCCCAGAGCCACCCTAGGCCACCAAACAGCCACGTCCCAGGATAAAGACTCAGCTAAAACCCACTCAGAGGTTTTCCCAGGCATGGTCCAACTAGGAGCATCCTCGTTTGCCTTCTGGACCCACAGGTTTCAAGGTTTCCTCATGAGGCCACTAGCCCCGGTGTGCGGGGACACACACCCTCCTCGTCACGGGCTGATGTCACCCTGTTTACGCCTGCATTACATCCTGCCCGCCGCTGCTGCCACTGTTTACATGGGAAACCAGGATCTGGAAACCAATTTATTTTTAGCTTTCTTTTAATGCATCTCAGCAGCTGGAAACGAGGGACCTGTGTTACGTGAAGAGCAAAGAGCCCAGAGACAGCTCAAGATCTCTGACGGACACAACGCTAACGAGCCACAGGCACAACCAAGGGCCTTCGTCATCCTCAAAGTTCCTTTCGTGTTCCCCTGGGTGCCCTCTACCCCTGGGCAGCACTTGCCCAGCCCGGCTGAGCCTCACCAGGCACAAGGGGTGGATGCAGGAGCGCTCCTGGCCTGGCAGCAGGAGCTTTGTCCCTGCGGGTCTCGCTGAGCTGTCCTCATGGCTGCCACCACGAGGGTCACCAGGGCAGCTATGGCAGGAGGGGCCGCGGGGCTGGGACATGGTGCCAGGTCTGAGCAAAGCAGAGGGGATGAACCCCGAGCGCTCCCAGCCTGATAGAGGGACCCGCAGTGGGTGTCAGCCTCTCCCAAAGGCCACAATGACAGCACAGAGCCAAATCACACCCCCCCAGCATCTGCCTTAGAAACCGCTTGTGAGGCTTCATTGGGATTTTTACTGGAGGGTTCACGTTTTTGAAAGCCTGTGCTGCGTCTGAGAGATTTCTTCGTCTCCCTTTCAGTGCTGTTGCTCTCCTAAGCTCACTCCTTTTGCCAAATCCCTGTGATTGCCACTCGGGCGCTGCGTGGGCAAGCTCTGAGCTCCCAGCCCGAGCCAGGCAGCAGCACTGGGCTAATCCCATCCCACCATGCTGGGCTGGGTGCCCCCTCAGACCCTGTCTCACAGCTGACTTCAAACTCGTTTCATGTCAGGCCTCTGCCACCCACGACCCCTCTCCTTGGAGGCTGCAGTTCAGAGGCAGGGAACGAGCCATTTGCAGCCTGGAGCCCCCTTGCAGGGCTGGGGAGGAACCCTCAGCTGGCACCTCCATGGGAGAAAGTTCAGAAACAGGTTAAAAACTGAATCAACAGGGAAGCATTCTGCAGAGTGCTGCAAGTTTAATTTGTTTTATGTTTCCAGGGGTGCAGGAGCTGCTTCCCCTGCACAGCCCCTAATATAGATGTTGGTATAAATAATTCTCCAAAGGAAGCCTGGAGCCCACGTGTTCCCAGCGCTCAGGCACAGCCCCGCACAGCGGCATCTGGTGCCCGATGGCTGTGGAGCCTGGGGCTCCCCTGGGGACCCCATCCATGCACACGGAGGACCCCAAAACAGCCTGGGAACAACCCCGGGGACTGCGAGGGAGGAGCAGAGCCATAGGCTGGGGTGGTGGGTCCTTGCGGCTGGGATGTGCAGACCATGAAATGTCCATTCCTGTCCTCAGCTGCCCCGTTTTCCCACAGATTCTCCTCCACACGTGCCAGGCTTTGCTTTGGTGCGGCCAGCCAGGTGCTGCCACCCCATTATCCGCCCGGGGAGATGAAAACCTGAGGAGCTTCTCCTTGCCTGATGCCAGAGCAACGGGGGACAGCAGGGAGAGCGAGGGATGGCGTGATTAATAAACAGCTCTGGAGGCTCTTTAGGAAGTGAGGTAAGTGTGTTATCATCCAGAGAATCCTCTGGATAGGAGATGTTTTAAACCACTCCTTCGGCAGAAGAACTGGCAATTGTTCTCCAGTGCTGGGTGACTAATCCCAGCCTGAGCCCTTCCCCAGAGAAGCCTCTGGCTGCTCCAGACCCAGTGGCCGCAGTCACTCCCTGCCCTGGCCGTGAACAGCCTTGGATGCTGCAGGTGATGGGAAAGCCCTGTGGCAGCTCCACACGTGTGCTTCCCTAGGACTACCCCCTCCATGGCCATATCTTTCCAGGCCTGGGCTCCTCTCCCTCCTCTGCTCAGCCCTTGCAGACACAAAGCTTCCCATCTCCTCCTCCCTCACATCCTCAGCTCTCCTGCTCTTATGCAAAGCCAGTATTTTTAGTCTCTCCTGGAAACACTACAGCGTGTCACTGCCACCAGCTAACAAGTGCTCCTGCGAGAGGACATTCCTGCGGCTGCCTCCCTCGCTGAGACCTGGCAGGATCATCGAAGCATCTGTAAGTGGGTGGCTCCAGAGCAGTGACCCACGCCAGCTCCTGAAAGGGACCATTTGGTCACAGCTGAATTGTTTTATGGTCAAGAAAAGGAAGAATAAAAGCCTCGCTAGGATTTAGTCTCAGCAGCTCTTGCTTTAATATGCTCTTGCTCCCAGCTTTCCCGGGATCAGGAGAGCGCCTATGTCTGTCCGACAAGTCAAGGTCAAAGCCCACCGGCGACACGCTGACGAACGAGGCACCAGCAGAGCTGCCGTCGAGGAGACTAAGCGCCAGGGCTGCGTTTGCTCTTCCCTTCCTTGTGATAAAATTGATTTCCACTTGAGCTCAAGTGCCTCTCGTGCAAACATGTTTATTCACAGCACCTCCAGCTGCCCAGGGTAGAACCACAGCAACCCCATGGTGGCTCTGCCACTCTGCTTAGCCGCTTGCCCCCACTGGGCTCGGAAACGGCCCCAGCACCCAGCACTGCTCACATTTACCCTCCCCTTGATCATCCTCTGGCGAGGGGAGAGGTGCCTTTAAGGCAGCTCAACAGCTGTCAGAGAGGAGGCATTTTTGTGAGTGGTGCTGATGCTCAAAATACAAGCCAGAGATACTTTAAGTAGGTCTGGACAGCACTCAATGAGAAGATACCATGGAGCAGCCTGTCCCAGCTCCCAGCCCAGTCCCACCCAGCTGCTCCCAACCGGACGACTGTCGGGAGCCGCACACATTCCTCCAGGGGCACAGAGGGGTTAAAAATACCCTTGGCGAGGCTGGGGCACAGCAAGTGGCAGTGTCCCCTCCCTGCCCAGCCCAGAACCCACCTCCCCTCTCCCTACACCTCTGAGACCCTCGGCGATGCTCCCCAGCCATGGGGCCGTTGGCTCTCTGATTGGGGGTGGAGGCACCAAAAAGCCTCCCCGGAGGCCCGGGATGGGTGCTCAGGCATCTCCCGCGAGCACGTGTGCTGGCTTTTGACAGCCAATGTGCTGTCTTGGGAAATTCAGGCTTTGTGTAGATGCTTTGGTGTAAGAACCTCATCTCCTCAACACATAGATTCCGCCCCGCACCCTGGTTCAGCCCCGCAATCCCAAGATGGGATCCCACTTTTCCACTACACATCTTCCAGAGTGGCTCTGCAGCAGCAGGAGCAGAGCTGCCACTCCCAGAGGGGATCGCAGAACCATTTAGATCAGAAAAGACCTTTAAGATCCCCACACACGTGCCCTGCAAAGGAAGATCATAAAAGGTCACTTGCGCGCTGACCGTCCCCAGCCTGCCAAGGGGTGCACTCTGCAAATACAAACTGCTGGGAAGAACCCACCCATCTCACTCCTCCTGCAAATCACCACGGCGGATCGGAGCAGCACTCGGCAGCCACATCCCCATCCCACGGCCTCCCCAGCACCGGTGCCCCCTGCAACGACAACAGCTCATGCCGTGAGATGTGATGCCCGTGAGCTTCTGTGCATCCCAAAGGCCATGTGCCACCGGCAGTCACCTCTCCAGGGACATCGGGCACGAGGCAACAGTGGCGCTTCTGACAGCACTGTGGAGTCAGCTCCCATCTGAAGGGTAGGGAGAATTAAGAAGGTCACAAATACAAGCCGATGTTCTCCTGCTGAGAAGGGGCAGTGGCAGAGAGCATGTGGGAGCGTGTGTTGAGCGCCAGCTAATTGCTGCTTTTACTGAGGGTGAAGCAGAGAGGACCCGGCGCAGGGTTAGACTGAGCGACATCTGAACAGCAGGATGAGTAATGCTGCTCAGGGCTTTACTCACTGCCTGCACTGTCCTCCTGGGATTCCTTTCCTGATTTTTTTTATTGAAGCAGACAAAGAGGTGCTGGAGGCACAAGGGCTCTGCCAGCCCCAGATGACCTGACCTGCTCTAAAATTAAACAGGAGTACAGCTTCAGTTATTGCTGTCCAGGGATTCTCCCTCCCTGTCTCCTTCGTCCAGCATAAAACCTCTATCAGCATGAAGGAACAGGACCTGAGTTCACTGCGTTGAGCAACTCCAGATCCCAATAACCTTCCTAGAAATCCAGTGAGAGAGGCAGGAGCCTGGAACCCCCTCTCTCCTCTCCATTCCCCATGACCTCCCCTGGCAATGGCATCGCCCGCGAGGGTCGGGCACAGCGGAATCGCCCCCCTCGGCACAACCTTCCTGCTGCTGCCTCGGCTCCAGCTGGGGCAAGGGTGGGGTTTGGTGAATTCTTGGAGGCGAGATGCTGGTGGAGCAGGTGCCAGCTGCAGCAGGCCCCGGCTCGCCGGCATTCCTGCGCCGTGCCCCAGACGCAGGGCGAAGCGCAGCTGCGGGACGGCGATGCAGAGCAGGAGGGGCCGGCAGGCAGAGGGGGCTCAGCCACACACAGAGGTGGCACCATGTGCCCTCCCCTTTGGTTTCCCCATCTGCACCAGCTCAAACACCACAGTGACCATCCAGTTATGTCACATTTGATGCTTTTCCTTGGGTTTCATTTTGAGTCAAGCTCTCCAGACTCTTGCAGAAACATCTCTGCTCATCAAGCGCTGTGCACAAGGACAGCTGGATGCCCCGTTCCTAGGCTCGGCTTTGGCACGGGGAGGAAAGTGTCCCCAGAAAACCAGAGCCATCCTGGCACAATACGAGTGAGGAGGCAGCAGCGTCCTTCCACTCCTGAGCATTGCTTTGTATGGCAGCAAGCCCCAAAAACCTCTGCTGGTGCCTCTGACCCTGGGCTGAGCATCACTTTCTGCTCTGTAGGTGAAATGGGGCAATGTTCAAGTTTGTCCAAGACCAACATGGCAAATCAAAGACTCCTGGCGCAGATCTGCCGATGAGTACCAGCCAGGCTTTAAACCCCAAGTTCAAAATCCACTGCATGAAAGAAAGTAAATAAACTCAGGCTAGAGCTCACTCATGGGTGCCCCCAGCACAGATGTCTACCCAAAAATCACCACAGGGTTTGATTCCATCAGCCCTCCCCAGCCCAGGCTGATGGACGGATGCTCTTTGGCCAAACAGGACCAGCCTATGCCTGGGGCTTCCTGGCAGCATCGCTCCAAACCAGGAAACCTCACATATGCTTCTAGATTCACACCCTACACCCAAGAACACATGCATTATCCCAAGTACTGCCTCAGTTTCCCAGCCTTCGGGAGGAAGGGCTGTAACTCCGGGTCTTCCAGCTCAGGTGCTGCTGATGCCAGGGAGCATGTGATGCTGCAAACCCCTGCAACCCTGCATGACCCTTCATCTTGCCTGCACCTGGGGGAGCGCTTCCCTGAGGAATTCTGCCGTTTGCTAAGCTGAATCACTATTGCAGTTATGTTTAGTAACAGTTCAACTGTTGCTCATTTGATTCCAGTCATTAAAATTTAATATTTTTGAAAGCTTTGAGAAACCTGAGCTGACAGAAACGATAGCGGAGGGGGAGAAATGCCCAGCCTGAAAGCTACGGCGAGGAGCTCTCACTGGTGGCTGCCGCTCATCCCTTGTGTGACGCTCACAGAGATGCAGCACTGACAGATTCATCCAGCTTTTTGTACCCTTTTATACAAGCCAGGGGCTCAGAGAAGCAGCAATGGGAGGATGATCAGTTGAGTTAAACTCGTGCTGAGGACCAGGAGTTAACAACGAAGTTCCTCTGTGCTGACAGTTTAACATGAGCTGAACCCATGCTGTTCCTTCGCAGCGCAGCTGTATCTGAAGTGATCCATTGCGATGGCCATATAAGACCAGGCTCCAAACCACAGAAATGCCTTTCAGCTGCACTTGATCTCACCATGAAGCTGGGGGATAGACTAGAGGATCCTTTAACAATGTGGTGCTCGGAACCAGACCCTACCTGGTCTGTCCAACCTGCGAGGGCCGGACCCACCGCTCCGTGCTGTCCTGGCTTCTGATGGACTCGGGAGCCAGCGTGGGCTCAGCCATCGCCACCATCGCACCCGCTTGCTGAACTGAAACACCTCCTGCAAACAAAGCTTCCCCCAGGCAGGATCTGACAGCTGCTTCCTAGCCTCCTGCCTCCGAGGAACCTGGCCAAGGGCTCCTCCCTCCTGCAGCAGGATCAGTCCCTCTGCGACCTGGGAAAGGGGTGTGGGGGAGAGGAAACGCACGTGAGGCAGCTCACCAAGAGTTATGGGTTTGTTGGAGGTCATGGCCTTTTGGGGTGAGTTTGAGGGGTGTTTGCAGGCAGGAAAAGAAAAATATATGGGAGGCTTCCAAGTATATGCTGCTTCAAACATCATCTGTTTCTGGCCTCCATCAGAGCCTCCAATGCATCTTTATTAAAATCCGGACACAATGAGCCCAGAAGTGCCCACCTTTGTCAGGCCCTGCACTGGCGATGCGCCTAGAGCCCTGGGGCTGTGCCTAATTTGCATCTCATTTACACAGATGTTCATTAAAATTAATGCCTTAAGACATAGTATCTGCGCGCATTTGAGCCTTCTGGACAGACAGACCGACCGTGACTGTTCCTGGAGAGCCCCAGCCACCCCACCTCCTCCATGCTCAGCTGCATCATCCCCACGCCGCCCCGGGAGCTGCCTCCGCTCCCCCAAACACGCTGCGCATGCATCCTGCCTGCAATCCAAGAAGGAAGACAGTTAGGATATTGTCTCAGGAGCTGAGAAATAAAAGCCTAGTGCAATCCAAAAAAAAAACTCCTGTGCTCCCAGCTTCCCCCAGCGCCCAAGCCGGGCTGCTCCACTGCTCTCACTCCTGCGTGCATGGAGCATGGACGGTGCCTGCCCGGGTGCCGCGATGCCCTGCTGTGTACGGGCTGCGTTTCCCCTTAGAGAGAACTGCAACACGAGGCTTTGCAAAGATCTGCTCCGCAACATTTTGTATTCATGCAAAAATGCCGGCTCCCTGCATAAATCAAGCACAGGAGGAATGCTGCTGCCTAACCACGATCGTTCCATCCACCCTTCTTCCTTCTCCCCCATTCTATCCTCCGCTATCGCACATGAAATCCTGCCAGCGCTGCTGCAGCTTCTTTTTCCCACTAAGCTTTCCATGAGCCAAGACCCCAGATGCTCCGTGTGGCCTCGGTGGCCACAGAACGGCTCCTGTAAGGACACGTTGCCCCATGAAGCGCGGTGGCTCTGTAGCCCAGGCCGTCGTTGCCTTAAAGGCGCATCCTCAACGTCACTGAGATCCAGACCGTGTCAAGTGCTCCGATGGGTTCAGCTGCGTCTCACACACTAGCCCGGCCGACTGAGTGCCCGCACCGATGCTGCGTTCCACCACTGTTTCTATCGAGAGCTGCTCAGCTGGGAATGAATCCCTTGTTCCGCAAGAAAGTTTCACTGGCTTTAAGGACTAGACATTCAGTTTTGGTTACGTTTGTTCCAAGCGACTGTGTGGTATTTAATGATGAAGTTAAGCCTCTCTTGTCCATAAAAGGGGCCTGGCACAGGAGTCAACAGCAACACAGTCAGGGGAGTTTGACTTCACCCTTAATGCTTCCAAGCTCTTTTTCTGGACAGGCAACCCCCAAACACCTCATCCTGATGATGGTTTCGCAGAGCTATTAAGTGGTGGAACGGGATCAATTAGCCATGAGATGAAGAGTAAATGGCTGTAAAACCACATCCCCCTCCCAGCCCCCATTAACAACAGGAAATAAGCAGCCAGATGTAAATCACCTCAATCAGCAGTGACCAGGAGAGAACTTTTAGAGCAAGAGAATTTCCAAGCAGTCTTCATGTAATTAATGCAGTGTAACAGCACCACAATTCTGTATGAAAAACTATCAAACACTCCACCTCTTCCCTCTCTCAGCGTTTCATGCAAGCCTTGATGGGCTCTCGCAGCTCCTCACTGGAATGATGAACAGCCCATGGCAAAACTTTGCCTTGGTTTTATTCCCTGTGTGTCCCTCATTCTACATTTTATCTGTGACTTGACTTGTATCCAAGGTCCCCAAAGTGGACTTTTATACATCTCCAATGCAGGGAGAACAACAAGCAGGAACAAGAGACTGGGTAGAAAGGCCTACAGGATGATCTGATCTGGACTAGGCTCTCAGATGAAGTCAACTTACAGTTCAGATAGACTCTAAAATCATCCTTCCTTCCCCAGCTCCTAAATGACAGCCACCCTTCCAAGGCCACAAGATGCTGGCATGCCAACATTATCCAGCACAAAGACGACAGGGAAAAGTTTCTTCCTCCCAATCACAACATCTTTCTGCATCTTATTGCCACAGACCATCGAGTCCAACAGCTGATCTTAGGTTCTCAAGCAAGGATATTTTACTACACCAAAAATACTGACATCATAGGAACAAACAACAAAGCTGGGATAGCCTGAAGAGCAGAAGCCCTACACAAAAGATGACAACACTGGACAGACCTTCAAACATCAAAACCAGTTAAGAAACATGACAGCATGAAGACTTACCTTGAAGTCTGCCAACTGCTGGCTGATGGTCTCCACCTCTGTTCCCACCACCCACTGCAATGCCTCGTGCTCCTCTGCTGTGGTTGTCATGTGGGTCAGCTCCTTCAGCCTGCTGTAAAAGTACTCGACACGAGACAGTGTCATCTCTACCTGCTCCTGACGGTTCTTGCCTCTCTCTGTCAGTTTGCTGCACTGTTTATTCAATGTCTCCAATTCACGTTTCAGTCCTAATAAATCAGGGCTTCCTTCATCCTCCAGCATCTTCTTACACTCACTTTCAGAAGCCTCAATGTCAGACTTGAGCTGGTGGAGTTTGCCCAGGAAGGTGCGAACGTCCTCTGCTTGGGACCGGAGGCTGTCAGCATCTCTCCCGATGGGGCCCATGCTGTCTAGCTCATCATCAAGATCTGCCAGTTGAGAGAACATCTCCCTGACCTGATTACTGAACTGGCCGATCCCTTCAAGCTTGTTCTCCATCAGCGTGCAGCAGTCATTTACTTTCTGCTTCACAGCCTTGAAGTCCTGCTGAGCCACTTCAGCTTGGCTTAAGAGCTGGGAACAGTCGGACCCATCTGGGGCATCTTCTACCAGTCCCTGAGTGAAGTTTTTCAGATAATCCACTTGTGGCTCCAGGGCCTGCAGCACCTCCTGCTGTGCCCTGAGCTTCTCCAAGTTCTTGTTACTGCAGGCTTGCGGCCCTAGTGCATCATAGATTTCCAGCTGGTGCTTCGCCCCTTCCAGCTTCTTCTCAATGTTCTTGTAACTCTCTTGAAACTCCTTGAGCCTCTGTGACATTTCTTCAATGGAACCTGTCTTGGCTTGCAGCTCTTCTGTGACGGCATCCATCTTCTGATTGATCCCAGCCTTCTCATCCCGGATGTCATCCTCATCGGCTTGAGAAGCATCGATCAGGATGTCGGCAGCACTGTTCAGCATCTCCAGCAAGGAGCGGCGCTTCTCCACGTCACTCAGCATAGCCTTTGATCTCAGAAGAGTCGCCTCCAGCTGCACCGGATCCAGAGTTACTTCCAGCTCTGACATCTTTGCCTTGCAGTCCTCCACCCAAGGCAGGAGGTCCTCCGTGTGCCGCTGGTACTTCTGAGCTTTCTGCAAACAGTCCTTGAGCTTAGAGTGTCTGTCAGCAGCCTGTTTACTGAGCTCTTCCCAATGTGTTTTGAGGCTGACCAACTGGTTTTGCAGACTGGTCTTCTCCTCCCCAGGCTGGACAGAAAGCAGCAAAGATTCTCCCTCAGCTACAATCATCTCATAGGAGCCACTGTGCTGGTTAAGGCTCTTCTGGAACTCTTCTTGTTCCTGAATTTGGCTCTGCAACCTCTCCAGTCTAGCAGAAATTGGTTGGCTCTGAGCTTGCTGGCAGAGTTTGTCATCCAGCCAGGTCCTGAGTTCATCAAACATATGCTGGAACTGCTGGGAACTCGCAAGTGCAGTCTGAAGTCGGTTCATCCGGTCGGCTGGAATGGAAACAAGATTAGAACGCAACAATTAAGCTGAAATCAAATAAGCTAAGTGCAATTATTTAGAATCATCTCAAGACGCACCAATTGTTTTTTGATGAACAGGAAGGCGTTTTGCATTGCATCACTGGCCTTTTTGCTCATTAATTCAGAAATTTCTCAAGTAGCAATAGGTAACGATAAGGCAACCGTCTCAGCTCTCCTGACTGGTCTTCTAATCATGACCTTTTGAAGTCAGAAGAGGCACCCCAAGTTGAGAGGGTGGCTACTGGCTCTTCTCCATGGCCCATTCTGAATTTTGAGACCATTTTTTTTCCCAAACGCAGTGCAGGGCATGCTGCAGCGAGCCAGCCAGGCTCATTGAAAAGCCACATGAGCAGGACAAAACATCTCTGCTCGCTCTCCAGGCTTAGGTCTGTCTGGAGCGTGAACCCTCCTGGCCTACTGCCACACGAAACACTCATGAAGGACCCTAAAAAACGATAAACGGTGCTTCTCCCTCATTCCTAGAAACCCAGTCACAGGGGTGCCCTTTGGCAAAAAGCAAGGGTGGAGTTCAACACCCCAACATCTTTTAAGCAACCTCTCCATACTGTCTCACCTGCCAGGTCTTCCAGTCCTTTGAGAGGCAGCGCCACTGTCTCCAGGCGTTTCCGTAACTCATCTTTGAGATACTGCTCCCCGATCAGGACAGAGAGGTCATCACAGAGCGTCTGAGCCTCTGCGATCTCCTCCTCCAGCTGCTCCAGGTCCGAGCGGATCTCACTGGTTTCTTCCAGCTGCTGTTTCACAGCATCTGGCTGTGCGCTGACGGCAGACTGGCTGCTCAGGCGCTGCCCAATCGCCTTCACCTTCTCAGAGAGGGCCTGGAGGAGCTCCTGGTATTGGGTGCTCTTCACTATGGCTTGGTCAATTTGGCTGGAGCGGGAATTGAGGCGTTCTGTCAGCTCGCTCCATCTCTGATTAACCCCTTGGAGCTCTTCCTGCACCTGGTTAGTGGATGGAGAAACATCTCCGGGGCCAGTCAGAATGCTCTGAGCCGTGCGGTTGAGCTGCTCATGCTGTTGTCTTCGAGCTTCAAATTCCTTCAACATAAACTGAAACAGAAATAACATAAAAATGTTTGCATAAAACTGACAGCTCTGAGTACACACAGTCAAAACAAACCAGACCTCCAGGGGCTTCATCCAGCCCACGGAACGGGGAGAACAAGCCCTGGGATAGGATGGCAGTTGGGTGATTTACAATGACCTCGCAACTGAAAAAGCTGGGAGGGCATGGGACACCAATACTTTGGTCTCTCTTGTTCATCCTCCTGCCATGTAAGGTGACACAAACCAGTTAGAGAAGAGGGAAACGTAACTGTGTTAACTGGGCAGTTGATTTGATGATGTGGTCGGTCACAGACACATCAGGATTTGGAAGCAGGAGGTACAGAAAAGGCAGGCGAAGGGGCAGCAGGAGCAAGTCCTGCAGAGCATCAGCACAGGTCTTGTTTAAAGCAATTTCACTCTCCAAGAAGGGCCAAGTGATTCACTGCTGAGTCAGCCCAGCGCAGGGATAGGGGCTTGAGCACTGCACCCGTTTCAAGTTATTCGCAGCAGTCTGCACTCGGTGGCGTTTGGAGGACTAACTGATACTGCAATCTTCCATCTCATGTACTGGATGCGATCCCCTCCCTCCTTGTTCTGTTCCCACTGTGGGGATGGGAACACAGTTCCCAGCTCACCTGGACCTGCTGCTTCTGTGCGTTCAGCATGTTGGGGTCGATGGAGAGGGGTCCCAGCACGCTCATCATCAGCTCCTTCTCCAGGAGCCATGGGCGCAGCTGGGCTTCGGCAGCCTGGAAGCTGGCCAGCTGGTTCGCCGACTCCTCCAGCTTCTGCTGCCGCGCGGCCGTGGCCTGGCTGGCTCTTTCCCACCTGCAATCTGAAGTACCAGCCGTGTTGGCAGTGGCTGCCCTTCCCAACCAGTCCACCCCTCCATTGAGAAGGTTTTTCACCCTCCCTATGGTTTCCTTGACGGAAAAACTCCTCAGCTTTCCAATAAAGCTAGAGGGGCTCTATCTGCTCTCCAGCTAAGAAGCTGTTGCCAGTTCTAATGGCTACGTGGTCTGGAAGCTCAGAGGAAAGCCCTTGCAAGCAGGATTTCTGTGCTCTAGCCACTACTGCCAGGAGCTGGGCTGACCTGGGGGAGCCATCTCACATCCCTGGCTCCATAAATGAGGATACTCTCATGTGTACCAGTCCTCACACGGCACACTTGAATCTCCTGGATGGAGAACTCTGTAAACATGTTCCTGCTATTTCAAAGAAAAGATTTTCTGGGCTTCTGTTTAAACAGAGGATCTTGTTTAGTCAACATTTCATTACCTATGACACTCTTACTAAGGACTAGAATTTTATATCAAGCAGTGAACCTTTTAATCAAAATAATCAACCCGTGTTGCTAAGGGTTTTCTTTTCCTTTCTTTTTTCTTTTTGCTTTTAAGACGTAATGTAAGGCGGCAAGATTTAAATTTGCATCTATCACAGAGATTTCATTAATGATGACAGCACTTGTCTCAGGAACACCTTGTGCACCAGACAATATAGAGACAACTTTGCTATTTACTGAATTTTAATTAGAAGTGACTCCACTCTGCGGTGACTTTGGAATCATCCTGTGATCCTGAACTGCTTCTAACATGATGTTTCAAGACAGAAGCCTCACTGAGTGCTTCAGGCACTTACTCAGGTCTTCCTGCATCTTCTTCCAGTTCGCTGCTTCTGGAGAATCTGGATATTTCTCCAACAAGCCAGAAAGTTCTTCCTTCACCTTCTGGATCTTCCCTGCATTTTGTTCCAACTCAGCCAGAAATGCCTGGAAAAGAACCATGTGAACTTCTTCAGACAGAGGGCAAAGAATGAAATCACCGAGCAGGAACGAAGCAGCAGCCACAAGCTGGAGTTGGACAATCTCTGTTCTTTGCTCTTTAATGAAATCACTTCATTTTATTGGCAATACCATGACATAACTTGGCTCCAAGACCAGGGAAAGGCTGGGAGCTGCTTTCCAGGAGAAGCTGGAGTGACTGAGCACCAAGGGCTGTAGATAAGCTCCTTTCCCCTGAGCCAAGAATGCCTGAAAGCAACAGGTCTAAAAGTGAAGAGGTCAAGGACAGCACGTGGGCTCCTGCTCTGTGGACCTGGCTGTGCTCCCTGCTGGGGAAAGCCCTTCTGTAACTCCTCGCTGCTAATCCCAGCCCTGCTGCAGTAAAGTGTATCTCCTTTGGGAGGAGACACTCAGAGCCCGAGTGTTTGCTCGGGAGAAGTTACCTTGTTGTGCTCAGCCTGGGCTCTCATTGTCTCTGTCCTGGTGGGTGAGCAGGAGGTGTCCAGCTCCAACAGTGTTCGCTCCTTCGACTCCAGCCACTTCAGCATCGCGCTTGCCTCCTCCTGCACTTCCTGCATCTTCTCCAGCATCGCTGAGAGCTGCTGCTGGCGCTCCTGCAGCGCCGCGCCGAGGCCCTGGTACTGCTGGGTCACGTCCGACACATCGCACTGGATCTCGGTCAGATCTGTTTCCAAAAAGCAGCCAGAGATGAGCATCGCTGCCCACATTGCCCACCACAGCCTGGGCTATCAGGTACTGATCCAGCCCCGGGCAGCCCCAGCCAGCCAAGTGTGAGGAGTACGAGGCCACGCTGCCATCCGTCTGTCTGCAGAGTCAGGTTATCCTCACCGCTCACGCCAAGGGGCTCTTCCACTTGCACCATGTATGCGTGTTGACAGTTTGCAAACAAAGCAAATGCCATCATGTTTGTGAGACTGATGTGAACTGAGCCTCCTTCTGCAATGTCACTGCTCGAACAGCATTAAATAATCTGACACCAAAACACAAAGCCATTTTTATGCACCTATTATCTCACTGAACCAGTGAACTAACAGCAGATAATGGGCAGTAATTAAAATTGCTCTTCAAACTGAAGGGTTGGATGGCGTTATAATCCCTCAGAACCAATAAATTTAATTGCAGGCCTTAAAATGTTCTCCCATTCATCAGCTTTTAACATCACCTGATGGGATGTGAGGTACCGTCACTCCCCAAAGCTGCCCCTCTCTGTCCTTCAGCCTGACCTACACCCTCCCTCACTGCCTGTCCCACGGCTCCGGCTCCACGCAGCACGGCTGAGCCCATTTGCAGGATCATTTCACTTGAGCCGGGATGCTGACGGGGCCACATTGTGGGTTACATTCTCACAGATGGAAATGCACAGACAAAAACAGACAGGGAGGTGATGAGGCAGCCTGGGTGCGTGACAGCGCAGCGGTGCCAGTGAGCTCACCTTTGCACGTGTGGAATCCATTGACGCTGCCTGCGGACCCTCCCAGCGTGGGCAGCACAGCACCTGAGCAGAGGGGACGGGACAGACAGAAGGACAAGACAGACGCGTTAGGAATGCAGACAGCAAGCGATGAACGGCCCTCCATGACACAGACCACACCAGCCACCAAGCACAGACACGGCGTCTCCACGGGCCCCAGTGCTGGTGAACCCCCAGCCCAGCACCAAGCGATCAGCATTGGTTTGACCTGGAGACTATTTCTTTCTCCTCTGGCCAACACACCTGCACACCTCGCTCTCCTGGAGTTGCTCCTGCCTCGCTGGACCAGAAGCAGAAGAGAAGAAGCTGCCCACAGCTGGGCATATCTCCCAGCACTGTCCAAAGACTGGGGTGGATGTAGCTCCTGTGTGGACCATAACACCAGGGACCACTGGCCAGCTCTCTCCACCCTGGAAAGCTGCCCCCCAAGCATGTTTTTGTGAATTATAACACCAAGTGATACTGCTGAATGTCTTCTCTGAAGAGATTAACTCCCCCACCTCCTCCTTTTCCTACGGGATGAAGCTATCTATACCTGCCTCAGTGCATTCTCTCTTTGCCAAGAAGCTCCACACAGCACATGTCAGCTCTCCTTGGACACCAGCTATTTCAGCTACGTTCACAACCAAAGAGGGACTCATCACAAACATTATTTGGTACATCCTGCTCTTTCTAACCAGGCATTTTAAGGCTTTCATGGGTGTAAGGAGCTGCAGCTTCAGTCACCCCACATGTGGCTCACCCACCACGAGCTTCTCCTCACTTCTCATGGAGGTTTCCCACTCAACAGCTCATCAAGCTGACCTTAATGAATACATATGGATTGTGAATTCCCATAAATGCCCATCAACGATGGGAGTCCAGGGACTTGTTCTCATGAGCTGGAAGACATCTTTTAGCTGGGTTCCAAACAAATCAGACATAATCTCATTGCTTTACAGACTCGTAGCCAAAAAGGAGACAAGCAAATCACGTCTGAATACTGCAGTCTTAAACTTCATCCAGCCATGAAACCCAAATGCTGAAGTTTGATCGAAACACTCCAGCCCTTAGGAGGCACCTCCAGTACCTCCATGAAGCAGAAGCTGCCTCCATGAGCTCCCTGTGGGACCGAGAGCCTGGACCCCCATCTGCAGCAGCTAGGAGCTCCCATGTTCCTTCTGAGCAGTGGTACTTGTCCCACACTGGTTTCAGAGCAAACACTGGGTAATTTAGTGCTCATCATACTACAACAAATTAAGCCAAATTGGTGCACTTAAAGCACTTGGCTGAAGCATTAATGCAACGTGCAGCAGCAGCTCAACCATGGGGCTGATCCCCATGATACTCAGACTACTCTAGACCATCAGAATTTTGTTAAAAAGGCTCAGAGAAGATGTAAAGAGAGTCAACAGAGTTCTGAGGAAGGAGGAATTCTCAGAATGGTAGGGCTGCGACTCACCTGCCTTGGATGGGGTGTCGGGGCCCGTGATCTCCACAATTAGGTTCTCCAGGAGGGTTCCTCTGCGGCCGATCTCCTCCACCTGAGCCCCTTTCCCCTTCCACTCCTCCAGGAGATCCTGGTCAAAGCAAAGGCTGGGATCGGAGGCTGCACTTGCCCCACTGCAGCCCCCACTTCCTCGCCTGTTAGCGCTGAGGTGACTGGTGGCACTGGCACAGCACCAGGGAACCGGCACCACTCACACCCGCACGGCACTGGACCGTGCTGGGGAAGTGGGGGTCTGTATGTTTCTTTTTGTTGGGAGAAATCAAAGAGTGAAAAGCTCTTCCCTAACTCGTGGGTCTGTCAAAGGAAAACTTATTTGCCCTCCTGCTGTTATGGGGACCTCCCTCCTGCTCTAGACATGGCCCATCCTCATGCACGTCCCATCCCTGCAGCTTTGGTTGGTGCCCAGCACCGTGCCAGAGCCCAGCAGTGGGTCACGGGTTTGAGGGCCGTGGGTGACTCAGCAGACGCTGCTGTGCCTTTGAGTCAAACCCTTGATTAAAGGATTATGGTGCAGGAGAGGAGTGGGGGCTTGGATGAGGGGAGGCCACCTTCATGACCAGCAAGAGAAAGGACTCAGCAAAAACAACTGTGCTTGGGTCTCCCACTCCCAAATCCCACCCAGAGCAGGCGAGGGAAGGGAAACCAGGCAGTGCCCAAGAGGATCTTCACGTTGCTCCTCTCTCCACAAGGCTGGGATCACTGGATGCATGCACACCAGGTGCTGCAGCCCAACAGCAAGTACAGGGGAGCCCAGGGGTCCAGAGACCATAAAACACCTCCCAGGACCCTGCTTCCTGGATTTATTCCACCTTCCAGTGTTTTCACAAGAGCTGCCTAGTTTCCCAGTCTGGTTCTGGCTTCTTGTGCCCACCTGAATCTGCTGCCTGCGCTGCAGCAGCTCCTGGGTGCCCAGTGAGGTCTCGGCAGGTGGCATTTTGGCTTCGCTGTCCTTCAGCCACTTCCTCACGGCCCCGACCAGCTTCCGAAACTCATCCAGTTGCTCCTGGCAGGACGACGCATCCTTTTCTCTGAGTATGAAAAGGTTTCAGAGAGTCAGAGCTCGTGCTTTGCCTTGCAATTACCCTGCCTGAATGTCGCACAGTTGTGTCTCCAGGAGCCCTTCTTTTATTATTATTCTTGGATGTTGCTTAGGAACAGCCACATAGTGCCAGGCAAAGCGGGGAGCACGTGCAGCCCACCATTTGCTGCTGCCAGGCCCCCCACGCTGTGGCCGGTGGCACTTTCAGGGCTGCTCTGGCATCACCACAGTAGCCGACACCACGGGAACACCAGCCCGACCTGAGCCAGCTCAGCACTGGGCTCTTTGTCCTGGGGGAGCAAAGCTTTCGGGAAGAGAGGGCCCCATTCATGGCATCCCACCCTGCCAGCTGCACTGGGGCAGGCCGGGCTCGGCCACCCCTCCTCCCTGGGCCAGCTCTCCTCATCCCACAGCGCAGGGCAGCCCCTCACGGGGAGCCACAGGCTGCCCCAGCTCTCCCTTGGGGCAGCCTGCACGGGGACAGCTGGAGGCAGCGACCTGCGCAGCAATGAATGACTGGGGACTGTTACGATATTCATCCATTTTTCCTCATCACCTCCCCTGGATTCAGCAGGGAGTTTGGGGACACAGCCTGGGTGCTGGGACCCTCCCAGGAGCTGTCGTTCCATCCCTGCTCACGCTGCCATGGCCGGTTCGGGCTCAGGCTGCTGCTGAAAATTCCCGTTTCTCCCCACTGCAAGGGGACCCTGGGGACAGGCTGCTCTGCTGTGTCACCTCACGATCCCCCACGAGCACCCTGCTCCCCTCTGGCAAGATGCTTTGGGATGGAGCTGTGGCAGCCCACGCCAGGAAACGCACGAACGTCGGCTCCTGCAGCACCAGGAATTTTTCACAACGCCCCCAGCCAAGGCTTTTTTTAATGCGTCAGCTGGAGCAAGCTGCATACGTCTCCCAGTGTGGAGGAGGGAGGCAGGAAGAGTTTGCTCTTGCCCCTCCATGGAAAGGAGATCTCTGCTGGGTCTTGCTCCGAATGTGATGCCACTCCCAAACTCACCTCCTTGTGGGGTGGCTAGGACTCACCTCTCTTTTGCCACCTTCTGCAGCTTCAAGAAATCTGTCTTCAGGCTCTGCAGCTTCTCCTGCAGCTGGGAGGCACCAGGGGCGAAGCCGCAGGAGCCCAGCTCTGCAGCCAGGTGCTCCAGGGCGGCCAGGTCCTCCTGGTGCTGCCTCATCTCCAAATTCAGTTCCTGTCAAGAGGAAAGGGAGATGCTGACCGTGCCCCTTCCAGCAGACCCAGGGATGAACTGCAGAGCCCTGCATCCTGGCAAGCAGGGAGACCCTCTGTGGGCAGCGTCACGAACTGCACCAGCACCGCGCGGGCAGGCACGGCTCAGTCCCACCGGCTCCTCCGGCTCAGCAGCCACGGGGCCGAGTTGCACCTTCCCAGTGCTGCTGTCGGGCCACACAGCAAACAGAACAGGGGGTCCCACACCAGGCCAAATCAGGCCCCCCAGCACAAGTGTCTCGTTTTATGCCAACTTAGTGCCTTCTTGATGCTATGGTCAAACCATGCCCCATGGCAGAGCTCTCTAGGGAGCCAGAGGGAGGAATTCCATGCAGCCAAGCCTGGCCACCACGACCCACCCACGGCATCTCCGAGAGCTGCGTCACATCCTGCTCTGTGCTCACTGTCAGCACTTGGGCGCTCTGCTCTGTCAATGCTGGGGAGCCTTTAATTGGTAAAACCTTGCTATATTTGGACTGGCTCCTAGCAGCCTGGCTGTAGATCCCTTCCAAAAACCAGTCTGGCTCCAGAGAAAACAACCTGGGGCTGTTTGCTGGGAAGAAATCACTGCAAAGCGGCGCTGCCCCACAAACCTAGCACAAGTGGAGTCTTCTGCCCCTGCATCTCACCTGGATGTGCTGGGAAAAGTGAGTGATGTCCCGGTCCGGCTGGTTGCCAGATGCCAACATCCGCGCTCTGCTCTCCGTGAACTGCTGCAGCTTTTCTGAGAGCTGCTCATACTGCTCGACCCTTGGGAGGAGCCCCTTCAGCACCTCCTCCCTCTCCTGCTGCTGCCGGCACAGCGTGCTGAAACGCTCTGTCACCTCTGCCAGCTTGCCCTGCAGGGCCGAGGCCGTGGGGCTATCTGCTGCCTCCATGAACCGCGTCACCATCTCGCGAGTGGCATCCAGGCAGCTCCTCTGCCTGGCGATGTCCTGGTTCAGCTTCTGCACACACAGAAAGGATGCCGTGTTAGGAGGGCTCTTGAGCAAAACTGAACAGTCGTGAAGAGGCCAGGCAGCTCTTGGGACAGAACAGCTGGGCAAGAATAATTTCTACCCTGGTTTTCCTTTCTGATCTCCCCAGCCTGCTCTGCCTCTTCCCAGAGCCCGATATCTAAGCCCTGGCTGAGAGATTTCAACAGGTCTATCCCCTGGCTTAAAGAAATTAAGTACAGGTTCTGCTCACATCCCTTTTCAGGTTGTTTTCTTTTTTTTGTGCAGAACACGACAGCCAACCCCCAGCAAGAGCCCACGCGGCACAGGCCCCACAGCCCGGGAGTTGAGGCAGGGAGCTCGGGGACCGGCCTTACCGCGCTTGTGGCAAGCAACTCCTGGATGGAGGTGGAGGACAAGGCAGACAGCTGCTCTCCCTCCAGGTTCTTCTCGATCTCAGCCACCGACTGGAGGAGGCTCTCCAGGCTCTCCTGGACGCTCTGGGACTGGGCGATGGATTTCTGCAGCAGGTCTGAGCGCTCGGCCATCTGCTGGGAGAGGCTCTGGAAGCGGCTCACGATGGCATCTGCAGAGTTCAGCGCAAAGAAGAATCAGCGGCCAAAAGCTTCTCGCTTGGTGCCCAGAGAGCAGCAAGGACCACGCATGGCTCCTGTTAAACTCTTCCTGATGATAAATTCCCATCCCCACACTCAGCAGAGAGACAGGGAACCCAAGACGAAGAGCTAATCTGGATCCCAGCCCTCTCCAGGTGCAAACACTAGCCCTGAAGACACATTGTTGTGTGCCTTTGCCTCTTCTTCCTCCAAAGATGGGAGATTTCACCTTTCCTCCCTCCCTCATTGGTTTTCTCCCCACAACTATCCCTGCTAACATGGGTGGCTGCTTTGCTTGGTACCTGTTGTTTCCTGGATGTGCCTGTGGTCCAGAGTTGGCTCCCCTTGGATCTCCAGCAGGGACCGAGTTGCTTTCTGGAGCTTCTCCACCGGCACATGATGCTCAGCAAGGTCTCCCTGCAGCTGCTGCTTCGACATGAGAGAGGACAAAGTCACTAGTGGGTCACTCACAACAGACCTGTGCTGTGAGGAGCTCAGTGCTCCCTGTAAGCCCTGCAGAAGGGTCCTTTTCTCTTAATCACAAAACCATTAAGCAAAACAACCAATTGGGTTGGCTGGTGCAGCACCACGCTGCCAGCAGGGCTGACTCCAGTGCTGGATCAGAGGGGCTGGGCTCCCCTCCATGGGACTGCAGCCTCATGTCCTTGCTCAGAGCGCCGCTCAGAAGAGTTTAGCTCCATCTGCTCTGCGGCACAGGGACCTCCTGAGTCTCCATGTGCATCTTTGCACTCTGCCAGCAAGAACAAGTGACCAGGACAAATGTTCTTTCTGCTGCTGACTGCTCAGTGCAGCATCCGAATCCTCACACGGGCTCCAACGCCCCGCAAGGAGATGCCCCAGGGACCCAGTACCTTGGTACTGGCAAGCTGTGTTTGCAGAATGGCTGGATCTGAAGAAACAGTCTCTGAGAGCAGTTTGTCAACGGCAGCTTCGCTCTCCTGCAGCCACGTCCTGAGAGACTCGGCCACCTCCTGGAAATGCTGGTAGTGGTCCAGCAAGGTGCTCAGGTGGGAGCCCAGCTTGGTGCACTGCAAAGGAGCAACAAGACATAACAGGGGATGCACACAAGCACAGAGCAACCGGGCACTGATGGGTACACACAGAAACCATCGGGAAAGAAAAAACGATTGAAAACCCAATCTAGCCGTATGTGTAAAAGAAATTACAGGAGGAAAAGCACAGACCAGCACCAACACAGGGGTGCTGCTCCTGCCCAGGACCTCAAGAAGATAGTCCTTGACCTGGAATCTACGTGTGTACTCCGAGTCCAGTCAGACACTCTCCAGTGAAACAACACTGCCACCCTGCCCCCACAGGAGGAAAACAGCCGCCAGGGTTCAGCTCCAGTGCTGCAAAGCCCTTCCCTTACCTTGGAGTGCAGCGTGGTGTATCGCCGCGTTGCATCCTCCAGCTTGCTCTTGACCACACTCCTTGACCCTGCGTCCCCAGTGGCTCCCTCAGCATCCAGCACCTTCTGCCCCGACATGGTAACAAAGCGCAGGTCGCCTTTGTGGGAGATCACGTCTTCTGAGAAGCTCCCTTGCCGCAGGAGCAGCTGTCGGAGGGCCGCGGGGTCCCTGTCCCCCTTGTACATCCCCTCTAGATCCTGCTCCGCTTGCTTCAGCCACGTCTCAAACTCCCCATGATCCCTCAAGAACTTCTGCAGCTCGTCCCGCAGGACCTGCACTTGCTTCAGCCGCATCTCTGACTGCGAGAGGGAGGCTGTGTACTGGTCCTTCAGCTCTGCCAGCCGGCCCTGCAGCCGGGCCCGCTCCTCCCCGGGCAGGCCAGGGCCGCGCTTGTCCAGGAAAGCCTGTGCCGACTGCGTGGCCAGGATGACATCCTGCTGCTGGGACAGCAGCTCCTGGTGCTGGGCCTGAAAGATAACAAGGAGCAAAGGTGACACAGGTGACCGAGCACCCATCAGCACTCAGTGGGGTGCAGCGAAGCCACGCACAGGACTGAGCCTCTGCACCCTTCCCACAGCTCCAGTGAGGCAGAACAACCCAGGGCTGGGACACTGGCAGGTGCTCTGCCTGCAAGGGAATAACCCCCTCTGACCACGATGGACACCTTCTCTTGTTATCCTGACTACACCGTGCTGTGGCAACCACCTCCCAAGGCACAGGCTGGGGCTTGGCAGGGTCTTCCCGAGAGATCTTCAGTCTCCCAGATGGAAAATCACCCTGAACATGTGTTTTGGAGGCCAAATCCATCTAAAACCCCATTCCACTCCCAGCTGCATCAGCAGCCAAAGTCAGGGTCAATGTGGTGGGTGGAAAGCTTTGAGAGGGATGAGGTTCCTGACCTTCAGCCTCTCGTACTGCTCATCCAGGCTCTCGGCAGCACTGTCTGCTCCCACGATGTGGCTGTCAGGGACATCCTGAGTATCCGTCCCTGCTTGTGCCCCCGGTGCTTGCTCGATGGGGTGTGGTCTGTACTCCAGGAGCCCTCCTTTCTGCTCCAGCGATGCCACCCAGTTCAAGAGAGAATCGATCTTGTTGCTGTTCTCCTCCAGCTCTTTGGCAGCTTTCACCTGAAAGCACAAAGGCTCCAGATCAGAACGACCCGCTCTCTGCATGCTCAGCAAATGGATGCACAGAGCAGGGAGACAGGAATCAACAGAAGGAAAACCCCCAGAATGGTTTCCAGCTGCAGCAAACACCTGAGACAGTCACAGACCTCCAGAATACTTTGTGGCTCTCCAACAGGGAGGAAGGTGTAAAGAAGTTGTGACTAAACTCAGCCTCTCTGTATCTCTCACCCTGATACAAGCCAGGGTCCCCACCCCAAAGGGCTGCAGCCAGGAGCATCGCTCTCACCCCCAGTGCATGGAGGTGCCTGATGCTCAGACTCCCACCACAAATCAGCTCAAAGGCACAGCGAGGTGTCTTTTACACCCTCATTTCCTCCACAACCACCCATGCCTGCAGCTCGCAAGGCACTTCACAAGGGGGCACAGCATCAGTGCCCCATCTGGCCCAGAGAAGAACAGTAAATTTCTTTACACCACATTACCCATATGGATACCAGGACCTTGAATGAATCCAACTGCATCAACTAGACCTCACTGACCACCTCAAGCAAGCCCTGGGAGCTACAGCTCTTTGCACTTCTTGCTCTACCTTTTCTGTCTCCTGTTGCACTGCAGCAGTTACAGCGCAATCCAGCTCCTTCTGGGCCACCTCCATCCTCTCCTGCAGGGACCGGTACTGCTCCTTAGCACACTGGAGCTTCTCTTGCAGTGCTGCCAGCTCCCCTGGCTCCATCTTTGCCTTGTTCTCTTCCAAAAACTCCTCTGTGTTTTTCAGGACACTGGCAAAGGAGGCGGCTCGAGTGTGCATGCTCCTCTGCAGCTCCTAGGCAGACAACGCCGTGAGGCTCCGCGCGATCCCAAGGCAGCATCAAGCCTTCCCGCCTGCTGAGCCCCATTTTTAAAGTACTGACCTTAACATCATTTTGCCTCTGCTGGAGGGCAGAGAGGTCCCCTTCACTGGCTGCTCTCTGCTGCTTTGCCAGCGTGTCCTCTGCCTGGCACAGCCAGTGGCTCAGCTCAGCCAGGCTCTGCGCCCGGGCTGCCTGCTGCTCCTGCAGCGTCTGTGGGCAGAGGGAAGGGAGAGGAGACAGTTAGTGCCGGCATTGTGCCTCTGTCACGCAGAGCTGAAAGGCAAGGCAAGAGGTTACAGCTGAGGCATCTCCTGAAGATGAGGATGCAGCACAGAAAACAGCTTTTGCAGCTCTGCAAGTGCTCCCTCTCGCCCTCAAGGCTTGTGTGCTGCAGGAATGGGGCTGAGGTGCTGAGTCCCTGCTGAGCAGGAGCCACTCGCTGCACGTTTGCCACCATTCGAGTGGGTTTCTCTCAATCTGCTCCTTGAGAAGCTCCATAAGCTCCAGCGAGGAGTTGCGCTTCAGGTCGCACACTCCCTTCCTGAGGCTCAACCTGAAGTTTCTGCGCGTTTTCCATTTAATCTTAAACATCAAGAATGCAGCAGAAACTCATTGAGCAACAGGTAACAGTGACCTGAGGCCAGGCAGCACCGCCCTGGAGCCCTAAACAACCCAAGCAGGCTGGTTTTATGACCCTAGGACTGGAGAGGGAGCCCAGGAGAGAGAAAACATTTCTGTAGCTGATCCAGCTCCTCCGTTTTGCTGCCAGAGCACAACACAGAAGCGCCTGTTTGAGCAATTGAGCATGATGTGACCTGAGAGTTCCCTGTTCCCCTTCACAGGGGAGGTAAAGTTTTTTGAGTTTCACTGGGCATTTCAGCAAGGTGATGTACAAACTTGTGCAAAACACTGTGCTCGTTTCTCCCAGTCATAAGATAAAACAACAGAAGCGAATTGAAAGAGCCTTCCTAAGAGCTCTTCAGCTGCAAAGCGAGTTCTTCCGGGGTTAGGATGGGCGCACACTCAATCTGAAAAAGCAAAGCAAACCGGTTAATATACACACACACTCCAGAGAGGACAGGCAAGAGTTACAGAGAGCAACTGTTAATAAAAAACACATTAATCCTGTCTTGGGTAAGAGAAACTATGCAGTGCCGAGTGCTGCAGGGATGCAGCAGGGACCTGAGGATTGCTTTGGCAGCTGCCTGGGTACCCATCAGCTATGGCTCTGGGGCAGCAACACCCGACTGGGGCCGTGGAAACAAGATGTGAAAACCGCCAGGTGCCTGTGGTGGCCCCTCTGCACAGCGATTTTCTAGTGGGGTCACAGAGACCAGGGTTTGTTCCACCCAGCCCAAAGCAACTCCCTGTCTGGCCAAGGACTGTTGGGCTGTGCTACACAGACCTCGGCAGGGCTCCTTCTGGGAGGAAAGCACCTCTGTGCCTGGGAGTTACATGGTGGGAAGAAGAAAGACTTTAGAGGAAGCTCATGATGTGCAGGGAGAAGTCATAAACTGTGAGAGGCATGCACATGAAATCCCAGATATGAAGTGTCTCAGCGCACGTCTTGTGGCCGGGAAGTGCTTCAGCAAGCAAATTGCAGCCAGGAAGCAGATGTCTCACAACCTTCACCTGATCCGTCTGCTCCACTTGCTGGAGACAGACCTGCAGGACCTCCACCCGCGCCGTTACGCGCTCCGACAGGTCCCGAAAAGCCTTCTGCAGCTCATTGAGCAGCCGCAGGAGCTGCCGGCTCTGCTGAGGAGTCAAGTCCTGGGCATGCTCCGAGATAAGGAACTGGATGTCGAAGGCAGTATTGTCGAGCTGAGACTTGGTGTTAGCGAGGGGCTCTTTCAGCTCCTGAACAGGACAGAAAACAGCTGTCAGGCAAAATGACTCCACAGCCACCGCTACCCTGCACTGCTGGCTACAGGAGGGAAAGCAGGATTAAAAGCTTCTCCTCCGTACAGTGGGCAGCAACTTCATCAGCCAGAAGGATTAGGGGCATTGCCATGGTTACCTTATAGTGCTGGAGGCAGCAAGTCAAGCTGTCCGCATCGGGCGCCTGGTGGTGATCGCTGGTGTCTAGCGCCTCCATGGTGCCCGAGACCCAGCTCAGCAGCTCCTGGAGTTTGCCCTCAAGAGTCTCATGATGGGCCAGGATTTCAGCCTTAAACCAGAAATGCACCATTTAAAGCAGGAACAGAGTGCTCCGGGGAAGGACTGTTGGGATGCCTGGGGGGCGGCAGGCAGGGGTATGGTTTCCAGCTCTACCTTTTTGGTTTCTGCCGCCCTGCGAAGGTTTTGCAGCCGGGACTCCAGGATATCGCTTGCAGAGCTCAGAGACTTGTGGAGGTTTTTGGCATCCTTCTCCAAAGCCTTCAGTAATTGCTCAGGAACTTCTTCAGGGGGGTTGGCCACAATCCACTTCACAGCGTCCAACTCCTGATTCACAGGGAAGCTCAGCTCCTGCAGCTCAGCACCCAGGGCCTGAGGCAAGACAGCAGCGTTATGTCTGAGATACAGTGACTTCATCTTCCCGCTGCCAAAACTGAGGAGGTTTTGCAGTCCCAGCTCCCAACACTGCATCTGTCTCCTCAGAAGAGTCATCACCACTCTCCAGCCCCGCTCAGCTGCCGGCACTCGCCTCTCTGTCTCTCCAGGCTGTAAATCCATTTCAGCCAGGCTCAGGTTATTGTCTAAGCAGGGAGGAGAGGGTGAGCCTGAGGCTGGGAGGGACAGGGGTCACGTGTAAATTCCTGTTAAACTTAAGACAAACCTCCCTGTCAGGGAAGGAGTGCCAGGGCTGTGCGTGAAGCTGGGGAGGGCAGGTACAAGTTCTGCCCTGCCCAGTGCTGGACCGGCCTCGCTCACCTCCGCCTGCTGCAGCCGCTCACGCAGAGCTGCCAAATCCTGCTCTGCTGGCTGCACCCGTTTGATTCTCATCTCAATATCTCGAAGCATGGAGAGATATGATATCAGCTTCTCATCGTGCTCTAGACACATCTTCTTGCTGAACATAATCTACAGAATCAAACAGTAAAACAAACCCTCAGATTCAAATGGAAAAGAAGTCAAAGGATGAGATATTATTTTTCAGGGAAGAAATATGCTTGTAACGTTCCATTTCAGGGACTTTCCACTTGTAAGCTTATCTACAAGATTTACTACAGGAAAAACAAAAGACTCGGCTCTTTTTCCAACATAAGCATATAAATGGCAAGAGAGCCCTGGTGCTGCAGCAAAAGCACCAAAAAAGTCATACATATTAGTCATTTATCAGTAATACTCGAGCGAAAAGCAGTCACAGCTCAGCCCTGAGTGTTTGCAGTCCCACGTCACCAGGGCCGCTGCCAAATCCCCCGCAGCTGATGCCACAGCAGCAAAATCAAACGCCCACTCCCCATGTCCTGGCCTGGACCTCGGGGCAGATTTAACACCAAACATACACAAACAGCTAGTTAAAAAAGTGCTGAAGATCAAAAAGCATCGCTTTACCTGGGCTGGTCTCGTGGACTCCCTCGAGGTCTCCAGCAGCTCCCCCTCCATTATCACGGGTAAGAGCGAGCTCCGATCGCTGGGCGCCGGCTGCCGGGCTCTCTCCTGGGGTGCTTCTCCTTGGCATTTGGGGGGAACAGGGGCACCTCCCTGAACTGTGCCAATCTCCACTGTTCGCTCCTGCTGGGTCTCTTCTCCAAGCTCAAGGACCACAGAGGTTTCCTGCACTTCTCTGGGTTCCTCTCGGATAATTAATCCATTGGGCAGTTCTCCGGCTCTGGGGGCTGTGCTGGACAAGTCCCTTGTGGTTTCCACCTTGGTGTTTCCTTGGGTCGTCCTCTCCTCCAGGCTCAATGCCAAGGAATCGTGACCATTTCTGCTCCCACCCTCCATCTCCACCTGAGCTCCCACCCGTTCCAGGGCCACAGGGAACACCTGAGCCCCAGCCACATTCTCTTTATCTTTCTCAGAAATGGTTTGCTTGCCTTTTCCAGCCCGGCTGCCCCCCACATTCCTTGCTGTGTCTCCTGCCAGTCCAGTAGTCACCTCAGAGGTGGTTCTATGGCTTGGTTCTGGTGCACTTGAGACAAAGCTCTCCTTCTTCTCCTTCTTCCCGGGAATTTCTTTGGAAATCAGAAGAGGAACGGACTGCTTTTCCACAGAATATTTCTCTGGCTGAGTGCTGTCTCCAGAGATGCCAGTCTGCTTTGCTTTCTTTTTCTTGCTCTTCTGTTTTTGGGTAGGTTTTACCTCAGTTTCACTTATTTTTTCTTGATCATCTGGACCTTCTGCACCCAATCTTGGGGTTTTTCCTTCAATGTGACTCACAGCTTTTTCACCTGCAAGCTTGTCCCCTGCAGGTTTCATAGTGACGCCAATCTCAAGGGGTTCTCCAGCCTCTGTAGGACCCACCTCTCCCTTCCCTTGATCCACAGTACCAGATTCTCTCAGGTCTGCACGTGTTCCCTCATCTTGGCTGCCTGCTTGCTCTGCTTGCTCAGAAGCCACCACTGCACCTTCTTCACCTGCCGCAGCTCCCTCTGCACTTACACACCTCCTCCTCCTCCTCTCCTTGCTGTCCTCCACACTGTGAAGCACCTCCATGTCCAAGAACAACTGCTCTTCCTGTGGTCCCAATCCTTCCACTTTCCCTGTCCCTTCATCTACTTCTCTCCTCAATTCCTTCCCCTGCGCTGCTCTCACCTGGGAGCTGCTTTTTGCAATCCCTTTTTCCACAGCCCTTATTGCCACCATCTCTTTGGAGAGAGACGCTCTACTCGACACTGAAGGGTATCCTGGTGCCAGTCCAGCTTCCTCCTGGGGAGGATGCGTCACACCATCCTCTGGAGTTAGAGGTATTGACTTCCCCTCTGGAATTTGAGGTATTGATTTCCCTTCTGTCAGCATGACTGGAGACCTCTTGGAGACAGCAGCTCCAGCCACATCACAGCTCATGGCTTCAGACCTGGCTTCATGCTCAGCACCATCAGGCTCCTTGGTAGTGCTGGCAGAGACAATGACATCTTCCTCTTTTGGAGCTATTTTTCCCATTTCTCCCTGGAAAAGGCAGGGCTTACCTCCTCTGCAGACCTCAGAAATGTATTTGCCTTCAGATATTTGTTCCTCCTGAAGACTGGCAGCTAATTTTTGGCTAAGCAGTTCTTTTTCAACAGCTTCCTTTAAAGCCAATCTTTTCCCACTGCTGGCATCAACAATTCCCCCAGTCCTCATCTGGTTGGTGGCGATGAGTTTGGCCATTCCCTCGTCCAGCAGCCCTTGCTCTACCGCAGCCCTCAGGGAGAGCCTCTTGCTGACGCTGCCCTCCACGATGCCCCCACTGTCCGCCTGAGCCTGCAGCAACCGCAGGGTGGGCAGCGGGTCCACCTTCCCCCGCCTCACCGCCTCGGTGCACGTCAGCTTGCTCCCCGTCACCTCATCCTTGATGGCTCTGAAGGGATGGACCTCCAGGTACCTCTGGCCAGACTCAATATCGATTTTGCATTTCTTTATGAACTCTGAGTAAGGGATGATCATGCAGGTCTCAGGATCCACAATTCCTTCTCTCATTTCTGAAGACGACAGGGCTTTCTCCATAACCTGCTCAGGCAGCAAACCCTCCCTCACCGCCTGACAGAGTGTCAGCCTCTGGCCAGAAGCAGGATCGAAAATGCTTCCACTCCCAGCCTGGATTTCTTGCACTTCCCTCTGGAATTCTGGACTAACAAGCCCCAGTGACACTGCCTGTGGTGGGGACAGTTTCTCCTTTGTAACTGGATGGACGTAGTCCTGCAGGCACACACTTTCAGCTTTCTTGAGTTCGTTATATAAGTCTTGATCAATCAAACCACGTTTCATAGCATTGTTTACTGAGAGCCTCATTCCAGACACATGATGGATGATTCCTCCACCAGCAATCTGCTTGGTCAAGAGCTGAACAGCTTTCTCCTTTTTCAGGAGCCCTTTTTCAACCGACTGAGCAACAGTCAAAGGCTGCTTGGTTTTAGGATCCACAATTCCTCCGGTCTCAGCCTGTAAGCTGATGAGCTTCTGCCTCGTTGCCTCACTCGTGCTTTTCCCTTTGGAAGCCTTCTCCAGCTTGACCAGCTCTTTCTGACTTGTTGGCTCTATGAGGCCCAGGTTTGAAGCCAAAGTGACCGATACTTTTTTGCCACGTTTCAAGTCAACGATCCCTCCAGTAATCACTTGCCCTTCCAAGATCCTCATTGCTGTTTCCTTGTCCAGGAGGCCAACGGCAGCAGCATCCTTGACAGAGTAGACAAAGTTATTGCCTGGGTCAAGAACGCCACTTATCGCTTTGTCAGATACCAATACCTTCTGGAGAAGCTTCTCATCCATCAGACCTTCTTCAATGACATCCTCAGTGGTTAATGACTCGCATATATGAGAGTCGAAGAAGCCACTGAACATCTTCATCTTCTCCATCAGTTTCACAGCTGTGTGGCTGGGCACCACTCCACATGCTACCGCCTCATTCAGAAGAAGAGTCTTCCCTGTCTGCTCATGGGTTATGCCACCACTCTGGAGCTGCATTAAGAGCATTTCCAAAGTGTCCTCTGCATCCAGCTGGGCAGGGACTGGCAGGAAGGTTTCATCAATACTCTCATCGCCAAATACTTCTTCCCTCTCTCCTTCCTCCACTTCCAATACACTTTCCATGTTTTCACTCCACCTCTCTGCTTTTTCTGCCTTTCCGGTTTTATGGAGCAGGATCTCCTCTTCTCCCAGTGTGCCATTCTCAACTGTCTCCTCATTTAGCAAATAAATCTCTCTAACATCTCCTGCCACTCGTTCAGGTTCCTCCATGCCCTGAGACCTCTCTGCCATGGTCTCCAGTCTCTCTCTACTTTCTGAAACATCCAGTGAAACACAAATCTCACTTTTCACAACAAGCGCCTCACGTTCAAATGCCCTCTTCTGACTTTCAATAGGATCCACGCCATCCACTGTAGCAGGCTTGGACTCTTCCTCTGCCTCAGCCATCATTTCCTCTGTTTCTGTGAATCCACTGCCAAGGTCACTGGGATGTCCTGGCATGGATAATTCCACCTGGTGTTTGTCCTTGCTTGAAGAAGTTGCTTGTTGTCTTCCAAATTCTGCAGCAGCCTTGCTCTTGATGGTAGCCTGCTTGGTACAAATCTGCTCTTGCTCATCCTCAAGCAGGATATCTTCTGCCTCCTCCAATGGGATGCTCTCAGGTCCCATCACCACCTCCCCATTCTCCAAAGCAGTTCTGGGTGGCAAGGTTTTTTCACTTTCTTCTTTTAAAGGAGCAAACTGAAACTCAAGCTGCTGCAGAGCCAAACCATTGCAAGTCTCACTGTCAGGGGCTGCATTTGCCTTTGTCTCCTCAAAGCCTTCCTGTGCACAGGATCCATTTTCTTGTGTTTGGATAAGGGCCTTAGTGAGATTGTTCAGCTCTCCATCCACCAAGAGCAGTTTCTGGCCATCATGGATGTTGATGTAGCTGTGCGTCATCAAGTGGAACATCAGTCTTTCATCATCACTCCTTAGCAGAGGGTCTCTTTGCTCTTTGTGAACTGTGGGACTTCTTCCAGAAGAGCCATGGCCATGCCTGCTCCCACTCGGACAGCCAGCAAGCTGCACACTGGCCATGACATCAGGTAGGACCATTGATTTCAGCTTCTTCGCCACGTCTCTCTCCAAGATGCCATGTTCAACTGCTTTCTTCCAGGACAACACCTCAGTGGTTTCTGGTATGAACACAGCCTTAATGAGCTGCCTCTTGCTGAGAATCTTGTAAACCAGCTCTGTAGACAGGATTCCTTGCTCTAAAGCATCTGCAACTGGGACAATCTCCCCCGTCTCTGGCCACAGAAGCCCCATGAAGGACCAGAGGGATTCCAGGACCACCAGTGCAATCCTCGGTGCTATCAATTCTTTCCTTACAGCTTCATCAATTGTCAGTCTCTCTCCCGTGATGGTATCGATGATGCCACCTGTCTGAAGCTGACGGATAAGAAGTGTGCATGCCAAATCCTGGTCAATTAAATTGTGTCTCACAGCCTCGTCCACCGTCAGCCTGTGCCCTGTCCTGGGGTCAACAATGCCGCCAGCAAAGAGATGGGCTTCCAGCAGCCTGACCGTTACCTGCCTGTCTATCAGCCCTTCCTGGACTGCGCGGAAGATGCTGACCTTTCTGCCCGATTTCAAGCTCATCACCCCCCCCACCAGCTGTGTCACCGGGAGCAGCCGCAGCCCTGTCTCGTGGTGGATGATGCAGCGCTGCATGAGCTCAGCCAGACTGATCTTCTCAGCCGTGTTGGGGTCAATCAAATCCTTGCCACCCTCCAGGTGAGACAGGAGTCTGGAATAAAGCTGAGGGGTGAGAAGCCTTTCCTGCACTGCTGTCTCCATGCTGATTCTGCCCTGATGGACTTTGAAACCCCCAGTGACAAGCTCAGCTTCAAGGATCTTCAGCCCAATGCTCTCACTGATCCTCCCCTCTTCTATTGCAGCAACAACAGGTAGGAGCTGCCTCCCTTCTCGTCTGATTTCTTCCACCCGGCGGAGAGCATCCTTCAGTTCTTGCAGCACCTGGAACGTCCTGAGATCGATGATGTTTCTTGCCAGACCTTCTTCCAAGGAGAGTTTCTCACTGGTCTCTGGAACAACTAAGCCAGATGTGATAACCTGGGCCTCCAGGAGGACGAGGCCAGTGTCCTGATCTACAAGACCTCTCTGCATGGCACCAAAGACAGGGAATATTTCTACTGTGCCAAGATCGATCACTCCTGCCACTGCTTCGCTGTCCTAGAACAGAAAGAGAAGGAAAAGAATTAAATCAAAATCGAGTGTTTCCAGCCTTCAGGATTGTAGGAGGTCCAGGGAGGTCCCACTTTCCAAAAAAAAAAAAAAAAATTAGGAAACCCTCAACAGGCCAGAAAGGAGTCCCAGGGTGTCTGAAATGCAACTCCAAGGGCATCACAGCCCACAGAGTGGTGCATTTTCTAGCTTGCACGTTGCCAGCAAGTTTAATGCTCATCTGGTCCATCACCCAGGGCAGCACTGAGAGCTTCCACCATCCGCCAACAAGCAACACAGCAAAGCGGCAAGCAGCAAAACCCAGGAGTGATCCTAACACTCCATGGAGAAACAGGAGGAAGGATAACCAGCACACCAAAGCCATTGAACAACTCCACATAAATCCCCCTGTGTACTCAGAGGAGAAGAACCCCCCAGAATGTCCCCTCGTGGGCACCTCAGAACCTCTCCCAGTACAGTTTCCACCCTGACTCCTGCCATGCTTAAATCCTGCACCTCCCAGGCAGATGTCCAGTGCCAGGACAGCTGAGGGACAGACACCGCAGACGCCCGTGCCATGGAGCAGCCTCCCCGCCGCGCAGACCGGCCATGCGCTAGGGCAGGAGCTCTGCATGCGGGGCAGCTCCCCAGGCATGAGCACCAGTGCCCGCTCTGCCTCCTCCAGGGCCTCGAAGGAGCCGCGCTCTGCTGACAGGGCAAGGGGAGCAACGTAAGGAGCTGGAGGTCCCACCATGGACACAGTGCCAGACTGGGAACAGACGATCTATGCTGGTCTTTAGGGGGTCGGGGAGGTGTCTCTTCTTGCTGGTATCCCCAAAGGGAGGGCAATAATTAAGACGATGAATTGCTGTGGCTCTTTGGGCATTTGGGCTTCTCCCAGTCCCACAGATTAGGTATGAGGTTGGCCCAAGTACTGAAAGGTTTATGTGGGGATAGGGAAGACGGAATCTGGATTGTGGAATGATTCCTTTTGCCTCCCCAAGAGCCCTAGGATTTTCTTTGTTAGTACGTCCTCCAGCACCGGCGCTGGGGGAAGTTGTGCTGGTGGCTCAGCTCGGTTGCAGCACAGCAGAGGACACGGCCTCCACCAGCCTGCTTCACACTCCCTGCTGCCCAAGTGGGGGCAACCTGCTGGAAAAGCCTAAGCTCTCCACCACCATCGCCAGGCTCAGGCATGCACGTTGGGAGATGAACAAGCCATGGAAGGACAGAGAAGAGGAAGGGGGAAAGAGAAAGGTGAAAAAGGAGATGGGAGGGAAGTGGGGTAAAAGGCTTTTACTTACCCGAGTCGCAGGGTGTGCCTTGAGCAGTTAAAGACAGAGCCTTATGGAGCAGTTCAGCCGTATCACACACAGTGTAAAGCTTGGTGTTAGCATCCAGCATGCGACTGGTTTGTTTGCAAAAAGAACCCCCCACACGGGTCGTCCTCTGTCACTTTGCGTGTTTGGGTTGTTTAAATCCCGGAGGGTTAGTTAAACTTGTAAGCAAGGATGTCAGTTAATCTTAAAAACAGTTGACATGAAACACAAACTGTACAGGGACACATCATGCTCAATTTAGCGCGTTCTGCTCTGCATTTTTGTCTTTTGTAACTTCTCTCTGAAAGTCGGATCTTTCCAGCAAGCAAATGTTAAGAGTTCCTCATGCTCCCTCTACAGTGAAGCAACCACACCGCACAAGTGCCGCAGGGACCATCTCGGGGCAGGGAAAGGCAAGGACCCGCTGCCATCTCTCATTTGGTTTCCTGGGCTTTGTCGAGAGCGTGAGTGAAAACTGTTCCAGCCTGAGCCCCGCAGCGAGTTCACGCTGTATGAAGACAGCCTGGCAAGCCTTGGAGAAGGCTTTTGCTCTCAAGTCATTTTCCTGCTCTGGAGGGAGGGAAAGGGAAAGGAAAAAGCCTCCTTTCTGTGGGCCAGCTGCTCACAGGGGCTCTCCTGGCAGCAGCGGGAGCAGCAGCAAAGCTGAGATGGTTCAGCAGCAGCCAAAGGGCAGTTTGCTCACTGTGAGTTTTCTGCTGCTGGCACAAGGGCTAAAAGGCCTTGGGACAGAGAGCACTGACTGCATAGACACATCTAAAACGTGCCAGAAAGTCCAATTTGGAGATAAATGCTCTATGTTTAGGTGAAAGCTGGGCAGGCAGATTTCAAACAAGCAGCCCTGCCGCCCTCTCCCCGTGAGCAGCTGGAACAGGGCTTCACTCACGGACTCAGCAGCCAAACCCTGCGGCACACATCCAGGTTGGAGCAGGTCATTGCTTCAGAGTACAGGGAGCCAGCAAGCAAACACACAAATATATCCATCGACACATGTATATACACTGATAGAACACGTACACGGGTGTCTCTGGGTCACTGCAGACAGCTCACACCAGGAACAGGCAATAAGGATGCACTTTCAGCCCTCCCTGCCCAGTGAAACAAGGGTGGAGACTGGTGGGAGCGCTGGTGGATGCAGACAGGGAATGGGTTCATCTGTGGGCCCGGGAAGGTCTCCCAGGCCAGCTGAGGGCCCGGACGGAACTGTTGCCTTCCACTGGCGACAGCATCTTCATCCAGGCACAGCCGAGACAAACCTCCAACAGCCCCAGAGATAAGGAGACCATGGGGCAAACGCGCCTCTGCAGAAACCCACCTTCTCATGTCATCTGCGTGCAAGCGCCAGTCAGGGGACACAGACAGGCCAAGGGGACCACTTCCAGGACAGAGGCCCATCTGGGTCCTTGCCTGCCCTCTGAACAAGCCGATCCTTGTGCACAGGGCAGAGCTCTGATTAAAACCATTGCAAAGGACAAGTCTCCCATTGACCAGGAGGCTTCTGCTTGGCCTTCAGACACCACCCCTGCTTGAATGCTTTGGGTGACACATGGATAGAAGAGAAGGGAAGGCGACCACGTGCAAGTAAGAAAGTCAATGGGCTATGAGTGGCTAGTGGCCACAAGCTAAAGCTTTTTGACACCTCGAAGAGCGCCCTGTGTCTGTGCAGCCACAGGACTAAGCAAAGACCAGTACCTTGTGCTCTGTCTCCTGAGCCAGCTGGCTCTGGAGCTGCTGGAGCTGCTCCGTGGAGTCACTGCAAAGCGCCTGGTAGGTCTCCTTCAAAGCACCAATCTGAGCAGAAATCTGCTCTTTCTCTGGATGGGAAAGCCTGCAAGAGGAAGAGAAAATCTCTCAGAGAAACTGTGTGAAACAGCTCACAGCTCTGCAGAATGAACACATTCTTCTGGCGAAGGAAAAGAGAAAACCCACCTTGAGTCCCTTTTCCCACTGCCCTTCTCCATGCTCAGCCCAGCTAAAAACAGCAAGGGCAAAGGTGCTCCTCAAAGCACTGTAACAACCACATCCCCACATATAAGGGGCTGGATTGCTACTGAAGGGAATCGGTATTGCCCCAACAGGAGAAACGGGTTGCATATTTCATAGCTCTTGTTGCAGATGAGAAAAGAGACAACTTTCACATGCAGCTCACCACTATTTTCAAGGGGAGTGGGGTGCTGGACCCCAGGGATGCCAGCCCACCAGCCCTGGCTCTCGGGTGACTTGTCTCCCCCCGCTGGTCCCCTGCCTGTCCCCTCCTGGGGCCACACTCACTTGTGGCTGTGCTTTGCCAGAAAGATCTGTGAAGTTTTGATGGCCTCGGAGACCTGCTCCTTCTTCGCAGCCAGCTCCTCATTCAGGGCCTGTGGAAAGAAAAAGGAAAAAACAAGTTAAATTTAGCCGTGGAAAAAGAGCAGAAGCCAAACAGACTGCCCAATGGCTGCCCCTGCTTTACCTGCTGCTCTGAGATGGATTTCTCGATGTCACCCAGCTCTCTGCTCCCGGCAGAAGCCACTCTGCCTTGCACACTCTGCTTCAAGCCCATTGCCCAGCCCAGGAGCTCCTTCACCTTGTCAACGTGCTCCTGCTTCTCCTCCTCCACTACTTTCTGCAAACAGAGGAGGAAGACAATCATGGCAAAGGGGTCTCTGATTCCTAACGGTGGAAAGGCCTGAGACATAACCTGAACACAAGCCTTGGGGGCATCAGGAAATGAATGTAACTCAGTTCTGTACAACCCTTACCTCCTCCTCCTCCAGCCGCCGGAGAGCGTCGCTGATGTACTTCACGTGTTGCGTTGTTAACGTTACCAGAGCCGTATAGCGAGTTCGCAAATCCATGAACTATGAAGGGAGAGAGGGAGAAATGGGGTGCATCGGTCAGGAGCAGTGGATTTGGAGTGATGTACTCTACACTACATGACATGGATGCATCATCTCTTGCTCGGGACCTTGCAGACCCGGTACAGCATCAATGAAAGGCAGCAAGTCTGTCAGGGAGGGTTTGGCCACACACGGCATGCTGCACAACACTGGAGCGCAGGGGGGACTCCGATCACGGACACTGGGGTGGGTGCTCAACTCTTACAAAGAGAGCTCCTGGGATCTTTAATATCCACAAGGAGCAGACAGGACCTCAGGTCCCTAAAGGTCTCATACCAAAGACCCACACACAGTGATGCTGCGTGGCACTCCGGTTATTTACCTCACAAGGCTGAAGGGCTGAGCCGACCCCGCTGGATTTGACCCAGGGGTTCCCAGGATTTCATACCTGGTGCCTAGGGCATTAAGCCATCCTCTCTGGCTATTGGAAAAAACAGTGAGGGTGGAGACTTTACGCATACAAGAGAGTTCAGCAGAAAGGAGCTCATTCAGAGAGGTTGCTCGGCAGTTTGCTCAGTGTCAAAGAACCCCCCGCACAATCTCTCCCTTGCGAGGGCAGGCGGGCAGCTGCGATCCTACCTCCTGTGTGATGGCATCTGAGGAGGAGAGCATGCGCCGGCGTTTCATGGGAGACTTCTGCTGTGACTCGACGAACGCCCTGTACGTCATGAGCTGCAGCTCATAGTCCTGCGAACGCGACCACAGGTGGAGAGATATGGAGCATGAGAGATGCAGGCTGTGCTGGGGCCACATCTGCCCCGCCAGCCTTACCCGGGAGCGGGAGGGGACCCTGTACCTTGACAGCAGCCGAGTATTGCTGGGAGAATTTCTGACACTGGTCCAGCTTGGCTTGATTCTTCTCAATTTCTGCAGCCAAAGCCTTCAACAAAATTCAAAGCAAAAATGGTTGTCAGAATGGCTGTGCAGGTGAAGCACGCTGAATTTCAGTCATCATCTCTTGCTTTTTGGGTAAAGTCTTTATACTCTTCAATTCTTTATGCAAGGCCTCATCTCCAGCTCATGCCATGCAGACTTTCTCCACTTCCCAGACAATCAGCTCAGGCCTGCAGCCTCTCCCCTCACCGTGTTTTGTATTTTCAAGCCCACAGGTGAAAATATTTTAGTCGAAGACAAGAAAAGACATGGTCACTGCAGCGACCACACTATCAGGACATCAGAAGGTCCCATCATACCGTTTGCTGGCTCAGCTGCTCTGACAGCAGCCGACTGTCCTCCACCTGCCCAGGCTTCATCAGCTCCTGCTGGACCGTGATCTCCTCGATCCACTGGATCAGGGCACTGTGGCACTGCCGGTAATCACTCAGCACCTCCTGGATGCTCTCCAGCTCTGTGTGGCTGAAAGAAGCAGCAGGATACATCAGGAGGGTGTAATGCCACCAAAGGCTATAGGGATATCCCAGACACCATTGGGAATCCTGTCTGGAATAATATTGCCTCTAACGCGCCTGATCCAAGCTCTCAGCTGAAGCATGAAAGTAAACCTGTGAAAGGAGGCAGGAGGTTTCTCACCGGGTCTCAATCTGGGCGCAGACACGCTGCCAGCGGTCCCACAGCTGGCTTCCCTTCTCCTGGTAGCGCTCGAGGTCGATGCTGCGCTCCTGCCTCAGCTGGAACAGCTGCTCCCCCACTGCCTTTGCCTTTGCCATCTCCTCCTCCAGTGTGGAGAAGATAGAGCTCTTGTCCTTCACTTCTCCAAGCCACTGCTGTAAAACCGGCAAGAGACAGCATGGGTTCAACATCACAGAAAGCAAAAGGCATGTTAAGTCACAGATGCCCTCCTGCCTGGAGCTGACAGGCCTGAGAAGGGGTTTGTCCCCACTTTCTCCTTAACCTGTGAAGAACTAGCTGATTACAAGAGGTGCAAAATGGAGGGGATCACATTCCCAGCTTGGAGCAAGTCAGATTGGCTCAGCCTCTGTCCTACAGCACCAGGACACGCAGCTGCTAAGATGCTCATATCAGCATGTGCTCAACAGATAGCAGAAGACACAGCAGCTCCTTTCCAAAGCAATAAAGGATCACATCATCAGCACAAAATCCTCCCAGCAGCTACATTGAGGTGAGAAAAATGTCATACAGTGCAAATTCAGCACAAAAAGCAAAGGACCTTGCTTGACCAACACCAAAGCGCTGCCCACCTTGGAAAGCAAATGGCACCAACCTGTAAAACGGCTCTGTGGGACTGGATAGCTGCCAGGTCAGAGGGCACTGCCTCCTCTTGGCTCAGCTTCACCTCAAAGCCTTTCACCAGGGACTCCGCTCCTTGGGTGTTACGGATAATAATATCAACCGTCTTCAACCTGCCAAATTGAACAGAGGCAGCACAATGACATCCAAAACTGGGGCATCCAAAACTCTTTCGATTGCAAGGCTATTTGCACCATGTGCTGCAGAGGGACAGAGCTCAGTTAGGGTCCAGTGCAAGGCGTGTCAGAGGGCCGGGAGGATGGTCGTTAGCAGAGTTGGGCAAGTACAAAAATGTATTTGGGAAGAGAGGCACATCCCAACTCACTTGTCCAGGTAGATGGAAGACAGCCCATACATCTGGTCCATCTTGTTTACCACCAAGTCCAGCTCAGAACGCAGGTGGGGCGTGCTGGAGCCCGCAGGCGCCTTCTCAAGGAAGCTGTAGCATCTCTCGGAAATGAACCGCAAGTCTGACTGCAGCCGCTGCAGGTCCTCCTGCATGCGCTGTGGGAGGAAGGGAAAGAAATTAAAGAAGAGCCCAAGTAGATGGAGAAAAAGCAGGACTGCTCTTGGTAAAGGGGATGGGTAAGAAATGAAGCAGGGAGCCCACCTGGAGAGGTCTCCTGCTACCTACTGTGCAGCAAGATCCCCTCAAACCCCACACAGTCACACACCCACCACCCACACATTCTCTTTGGAGAAGTTAAAAGCTACTTTCAGCACATGCTTAAAGCCAGCAGCCCCCACTTCACTTCCCTCCACACCTCACAGCAGCAGGACTGACCTCCTGCTCCGCAATGCGTAGGGTGTTTTCCTGGATAGTGTCACCATCTGTGCGGGTGCTGCTTGGGGACTGAATTCGGCTCACCAGCCTCTGCTCACAATCCTCCAGGCGCAGACGGATATTCTTCAGCTCGGAGAGATATGTCCTGGCAGTGGTCTCATCCTTGTCTTCTGCGAGTCACAGAAAAAACAAATCAGCAGCTCAAATAACCCTGGCCATTGTCTGTCCGCAGTGGGACCTGCCAGGAGCCCCAGAGCCGAGCGCAGCATCGGGTTGACATGGAGGCACCAGGGCCTCTGCTCAGACCAAAAATGAGTTAATCAAATAATCTCATCCCAGTGCAGCTGAGAGCAAGCTCAGCCACAGGGCATCTTGCATGATGAAACTGGAGTCTCCAGTCTTAGTGGGACTTGGTCCTGCTGTGTCATGCCAGGAGCACCTGCTGCTCTGCGTAGTGGCACGGTGACTGCCACATCTATTTTCTTTATGTTTAAATGCAGGAAGAATTCTTTGCTCAGAATGCATCCCTACGACTGAAGCCATCTCCAACCACTTGGGGGACAGAGGACCCAATTTATAAGCTGACACTGAAAAGCCAAGCCCTCTCTGCAGAATCACCATGGGACAAAGGACAAACACTCAAATGGATGGAGAAGTGAGAGCAGCTGTTCCCACCATCAACGAGTGAGCTCAGAAAAAAAAGAAAGTGAAGCCATCCCATAAATCCTTTGTTTATGAGTCCCAACAGCTCCTGGTTAATCCATCAGCCCTTTGAAGCTCACCGTTCTCCATGGATTCCAGCAGCTGCCGGATGTGTTCCTTGGAAGACTCCACTTCCTCCTCCAGGCGCAGCCGGTCAGACACGGAGAAGAGCTCCGAGTCGCGGCTGTCCTGCAGGAAGTCCTCATAGTGCGCCTGGAGGCTCTTCACGGCTTGCTGGCACTCCCCTTGTGCCAAGGATCTGAGCTGCAAGGGGAAAAGCAACACGTCCAGATGTCACCGGGAACAACTTCCTAACATCACCTAAAGACACGCTTCCCAGCCTAATCACCTCCACGTGCCATGGAAGCGTTATCTCTTTAAAGAGACAAGCTCCTCTGTCTCAGCCTCCTGTCTCCCTCCAGCCATGCTCATTCCCTAACAGAACACCAAGTCCACAATCTTCTGTGCTCTGCTGATGGTCTTTTTATTGGAAAAACCCGCAACCATTCTGCACAGAACTCCCAAGCTCAGGTTTTCCCACTGTTCCAGGTGCACAGACCCTTGACTTCCCCAACCTTGCAGTCTCTGGTCTTCCCATTAACACCTCCCTTCCTCCTCAGCCACAGGAAGAGGCCTGGACAGTGAGCGACGCAGCCCTGGAGCCAGGCAGGGAAGTGCCTCCTGTACCTTTTCCATGCTGAAGCTCTGTACCAGGGCTATGTCCTTCCGCAGGTAGTTCCAGGAGATGAGGCTTTTGGTGTTCATGTGGAGCTGGTGCCAGAGTGTCATCACTTTCTGGTACAACTGTTCCACCCTGCAATGGAAGGAGCAGAGCCATCAGCACTGACCCTGTTGCTCCACCAGCCAACCTCCCACTGAGCCAGCAAACCCAGCCTGGCAGCCTGTGGCAAGTGGTGCTGCTGCTGTTCAGAGCCAGAGGTCCCTGGGGGATCTTTTGGAAGCTGCTATAGCAGTACAACCAGAGGAATTCCTTCCCTTGACCCAGAACAGCTCTGACACCCACTTCTGCTCCTCCACCCAAGCTCCTCTCCCATTCCTACCCCAGATCTGCCCCATCCCATGGCACCAGCCCCCTCACAGTCTCCATGTCATTGCACCTCTGGGACTCCCCAGAGCAGAGACCACCAAGTTACCTGTTGGCCATCTCGATGGCCTCTTTGTTGGGCGGGGGGATCAGGAAGCAGACCGAGGGCACCATGGCCTCGTTCCCCGTGGGGCTGATCACCTTCCACTTGGTCCTCTGGGAGTTGTCCTCCAGCACGCACTCATCGTTCCTGCAGATGGTGATCTGCAGCGGCACCAACAGCACCATCAGAACCCTGCGGCAGGGCTGTGCACACCTGCCCCTGCTGCCAGCTCCCCTCCCAGGGGAAGGCCAGCTCCCACAGATATTGATCTACATGTATTTTAATCAAGAAAAAGCCTGGAACAGTGCCAAGCAGTGCAGCACGCTCATGTCTGGAGAGAAAGAGACAGGGAAGCCAGATGGAGCTGGCTACCACCTATGTGCTCGTTTGAGTGAGGTGGATGAAGCTCATCCTTCTTCAGGAAAAGAACTACAGCTCCTGCTCAGAATAAACCTGGAAAGCTGCTGCAGGAAAAACACTCAGGCTATTTCCCTCCTCCTGTCCTCCCTTTCCATTCCTCCTTTTCATTGAGAGACATCAAGCAGCTGACTCTAAACCATCATGAGTGCTGCTATCCTGCCTCATCCCCACCTTCCCCTTCCAAGCGACACTGTTCCAGCCCTCACCTCAATCTGCCGATAGTCACATACAGCCTTGATGGGGATTGTACTCTTCACAAGGTGCTCCGGGTTCCGGGGCCGGAGCTGAACAATGGTTTTGGATCGTCCCACTAGGCTGGCGACAGAGCTCTTGGACTGAATGAGCTGCTCCTTCTCATCCTGGCAGAAAGAAGAATGCAGGATGGTTTGCTCAAAACAGGGCAGAGGAGATCTCTCCCAGGCATCTCAGCACCCCCACCCCAACGCTGGCCTGAGACAGCTACGCTGGGATCTCAAGGGCTGAACAAACACATCAGGAGGATCCTGCTGCCCTAATGGGATGGGAAGAAGGGTGAGGAGATGGGATGGAAGGGAGAACAGACTTCAAGTTGGGCTGGGACCCCTCCAGTGCTACTCGCGTTGCCCTGCAAAGCCACATGCACAACTCTGGCTCCTCTGCTGCTCAGACCAGAAAGCATTGTCTTTCAAAAGGGAAAAACAAGAACACAGAACACACCAAAATTAACATCTCAGGAGGAGTAAGGGGCCAAGAGCAGGACAAGCTCCAGCCCAAAGCTGGGGACATTTGGCTGTCTGGAGAGACCACAGAAGCATGCTGCCTTTTCTAAAACTACAGATGAAAGCGTGGTTAAACCAATGGCTGGAATGGGGATAGGATGAATTACGCGGATAAAACATCTTAGGAGAAGGGGGGGCGGTGCTGTGATTGCACAGATCTCCGTGTTTGGGTCAGAATTTGCTGGCTGGAGGAAGATGCTGCTTATCTGATTCCCACCCGCCCCTGCTGGGTTTGGTGATGCGACAGCCTGGGGAATTGGTGGGAAAGCTGCCCCCAAACAGCCTCCAGCACCGATGGAGACGTGTGCAGATCACAACACCATCAGCTTGTGTGGTTGGTGGCAGCTCAGCCCCTTATGGCTGCATGAATTTAAAAACGATCCCAGAAAACTGTTCTCCCTCATGCTTGGCTCTCTTGGGGTCAGTCAGTGCGCTAACAACAGTGGAGATCATTGAATGGCAAAGAAAAGAAAAGAAGAAATGATTAAATAAACTACCTGTGCCTGTCCCAGGGAGCATGATTGGAAGAAATACAACTTTAACTTATTAGGCACGAAAGAGGAATATAGCTGAGCTGAGGACAGCTGCCCCGGTCCTGAGATGGTGGCCGCTTTCTGGCTGCCCGGACGAGCCTCTCCCACCCCGGATGGCATCTGCCCGTCTTCTGCTGTAATGGCGCTCAAAAATACAGGCCCCAGCAGCCAGCGAGTTGCTCTGCATCGTGGTGGCACTGGAGGATGGACCAGGACAACCCCAAGACCATGACAGAAAGGATGAGACCACCCAGGCCTCCAGGAGAGAGGATGGCGAGCCCTAGCCCAGCTGATGCACCCATCACAAACCCCAGTACCAGTACCCCAGTTTCACTGGGAACACGCTGGAGAGCACTGGTGTGCACTAAGAGTAAAGCCGAAGCTCCACACACTCAAACGTCACCTCCTGGCGCTTCCACAGCCATTAACCCACAGTCCAGACCCTCCTCTGGCCCTGGTTTCCCACCACCCAGCACTTTGCTCATTGGTGTTTGCTTTTAGGTTGTTTTTTTTCAGGCCAACTCGGATGAGATCACTGCAAGGTTGCCCATCAGTTGCTCTCTGCTGTGCCACAGTCAAACCAGGCCATGTGTCTGGAGATCAGCACTGCCGAGCCCTTGAGCCCCCATCCCCGCACCCGCCTAGGCTGCTCTGGCTCTCCCCCCACCGGCACAGTGTGATGGATTAACGGCGGATTTGGTCTGGATAAAGAGCACGTGGTTCTCTGCATCCCACCGCGCTCCTAGTGAGCACCAGCTCAAAAGCAGAAAGAGGAGCAACCTCCAGGCTCTGCACAACATCAGCAGAACACGACCAGCTCCAGGCAGACCAGGATGGCACGATGGGCACCGACGGGGAATAACCAGCTCACCTGTTTCACCTTTCCATATCTCAAGCTATAGACTTGCACAGGCAGCACAGGCTGCCTGCTCCTCATGCCAAGGGCAAAGAAAGATGCCGGCCAATGCCTCTAAATAAGAGCAGCCCCATCGGCAGTGTTACAGCCTACGCCCCGTGCAGCAGCACCAACAAAAAGCACAGCATTGACCAAGATGGGGAAACAAACCACACACACAAAACTGCATTGCTGCTGGAATAAAACGAGCCCCGTTTTCTTTGAGAAGCAAGAGGTGCCCCAAGCAACGCTGCTGGATCACAGCAAGGCCACTCATTCTCGCCCAGGGTGGCCGGGACATCGGAGAACCCACCATGGAGTCCTGGAGCAGGTCCTCCAGCCACGTCAGGCTCGTGTTATGGTCGCAGGAATACTTCCTTTTGATGGAGTCCTGCAGGTTGCGCAGGTACGTTTCTGACTCCCGGGCATCGCTGAAGAACTGCAAAGGCACAGACGGTCAGGGAAACCTGCACAGCACCACCGAGTCGGCAGCAGCGCCACAAGCACCCACCCCAGCACCGCAGCCCCAGCCCCCAGCACTATTTGGGCCATAGGGCTGCGAGAGCAGGGAGCATCCCACGGGAGTTGATCCCTTTTGCCTTAGCGAGACATCCTGAGAGCAGTTAAGGAGAAAGAGAAGATTCAGGAGAAAGAGATGATTCAGGAGAAAGAGATGATTCAGGAGAAAGCAGCCCCCATGAGCACCACAAATCCCCCCATTGCTGACCCCTGAAGGGCGCAGCGGGACGCAGTGGTTGGAGAGCAGGGGAATTGGAGCCACCCCTTCCACGTACCTGGAAATAGGCAGCGTTTTCCTTCACGTGCTGTTCCACACACAGGCAGAGCTGCTTAATCCACTGCCACTGAGTCTGCACAGCAGCACTGTAGGCCTGAAACACACGCACCGAACGGCGATGAGCAACGAGCATTCACCAGCCAGCAGGGTCAGGGGAAGGTCACAGCCACAGCCCGCGGGATGCACAGACACGGGCAAGATCTAGCTGCAGCCAGGAGCACTTGGACACAGGCAGGAAGAGCAGGAGAGAGCAGACCCTGGACTGGTCATGCCAAGGGCTCCAGCAGGCACTGGTTTCCTTTCTCCCACCCCAGAAAGAAACCCCAGGGAGAAACACGTCCCCGCAGCCCTTCCTTCACCACCATGGTTTTTCTGGAAGCCAGGACAACTCCAGGAGAGCCAAGGTCATTCCCTGCATCACCTCGCTGCCGCAAAGGTTCATGCTCTGTACAAGTGTACCTCTGCCTCGACTGAAGGGGAGGATTGTCGGGATCAGCTTCGAGCTTCCCCCTGCACTTCTCAGCTGCTCTATTCCTGCATGGATGTTCTGCCACCCTGGTCAGCTCTGCCTGCCCATAAGGGCACCGTGGGCTGGGACAGACAGTTCCCCAATGCCAGGCAAGAAGATTTGCTGCCAGCCAATTCTCGGGCTCCTCTGGCTCCTCCACATGCTCACTCACCTCTACGGTTTGCTTGGCCGGGTGGTTCTCCAGGGATAGCAGCTCAGCTGTGTCTTGGAGGGAGCAGAAGATCTCCTGCTTCTCCTCCAGCTCTGCCGTCAGCTCCTGCATGAAGTCCACAAGCAAAGTCCAGATCTCATGCTACTCATAGAGCACAGAAGCACTGCAGCAAGTACTGGCGGGTCCCAGGGAACCCAGCACAGCTCACGGGAGCATCAGAGACACCTCTCACCAGGCTGCCCCACACACGGGGCAGAGGGAAGAGATACTGGGAAGCTGCACGTGGATCCCTTCAGTTCCAGACTGTGATTGCAGAAAGACATCCATTTATTTACACTGGGTTTTTTTTACATGTTTTTCTCTTCAGCTCAGATATTTTTTTTCCCCCTGCTAGTTAAAGGTACCTTTAGTTCCAAATAGTGCTAAAAAGCCATCGTTTGACTCCTTTTTGATTGAAACTCAATTGAAGAAACACTTTTCTGCATTTTCCACTCCAGTAAGAGCCCTTTCATCGGCTGTAGCCATGAGCTACAAGCTCAGAGACTTGGGAAGGAGCATCCAGCCCCTGGTGACCTCAGGTCTGTTGGCAGCTGAGGGTCCCACAGTGGACAGGCAGCTGCAGCGCAACCAAGGGACCACCCATCCCACCACCCTGCCCTGAGTCACTCACCAAGAAATAGTTTCTCTTGGCTGCAATGTTGGGGTTGTTGTCGCTCCAGTCGTAGGCCAGCTCCTCCTCCTCCTTCTCATTCAGCCAGATCAGCTCTGCCGTGGCCCGAGACACAAACCCGTGTAGGCTCTGGAGGTGCCTCAGCCGGAAGCTCGACGTTTCCTAAACACAACAAAGTGTGATTCCTCTCACCTGCTCTCAAGGCAATGGGCTTCCTGCCCTCTCCGCAGCCTCAGAGCAGAGATGCTCAGGAGTGGGGATGGACGCTGTGCTCCCCATGCTGCGCTCTAAGCCCACTCACCATCAGCTTGCAGTACTGTGTCTCCAGCTTGCCAAGCGTCTCCGTGTAGCTAGCGCGGAAATTCTGAGACATTTTACCCTAAGGGATGAAACATGTTCCTGTTACCAACACAGGATGGCATCACTTGAACCTCCACCTCCAAATCTTTCTCCCCGACTCCATGTGAGCAAGAGGAGGTGGAGAGACAGCTCAGGGCAGCAGCCTCTTGCGCCAGCCCAGCATCAATTCTGAGGTTCCATCCTCAAAAAATACTTCTGCCTCCCGTACCCACAAGAGCCCATCCCAATGCCCTCACCTTCCCGTAGACGTTGTGCCATGCACTGTGTCACCGTACCTCGTACATCCTGGCCTCCTTTACGCTGGAGCCCAGATCCTCCACACCGGTGTGGATGTGCCGCTGGGTCTCCAGCTGGGTTTCCACGCTCGGCAGGTCAGTCCCCCACTCTGCCCGCTCCAGCTTCATCTGAAACAGGCCAAGAGGCCCAAGTCAGCTCTCTCCATCTGCAGAACTGTATCTCAAAAGGACACGAAGGCAAGGAAACCTCCTAGGTCACTCAAGAGGGAATGAGCACCACGCCAGTCCTGGTAGCAGGTCCTAAGCCAGTGCTCCAACACGGAATGATTTCTGGGACAGCCTACAAGAGCTTAGCACCCATCTAAGACCACAGGATTGATGGCATTGGTACGGATTTCCTTCCAGCTTTGAAAGGCTCTCCCAACACCCGTGATCAGCAGGAGCACACAAGAGAAAACCCAGCTGAAGACATAAGTGTCAGTGCTCTCCAGACACTATGAGCCATCAGAGCAATCATTCATGGATAAAGGCAGGAAAAAGCTGAGAGCAGCTTCCCACCTTCCCACATCGGTGGGAGCAGAGGCAGGCAGCTTGGCCCAGTCTGGGGAGGCAGGGAGTCACCACTCACCTGCATTTCCTCCACCCATGCCAGCAGCTCATACACGAACCGGAGGTTGCCCTCATCTTCAGAAGAGGAGATGGCCACCAGCTCTGTCCTGGTCATGGGCTTCCGGAACCAGGAGGCAGAAGAGGTGTGCAGCCCTTTCGTCAGGGACTCGCCCTTCAAGTGTGTTGTGCTCAGTGTGGAAGTGGGCATCAGCTCCAGGGTAGAGAAGTGGCCTTTCCTGTACAGGTTAGTGCATTCCAGTCTCAGCGTCACCAGCTCGTCTTGCAGCCGCATGATCCTAGAGGATTAAGCAAGGACATAGGTAAGAAGCTGCACACATTCTATCTTATCCCACAGCAAGCAGAGGGGCCTTGGCATCAGCCCTGACCATGCTTCTCCATCCATCTCAGACACAGCCCCTCTCACCTGAATGCCAGCTCCTCCAGCTGGTAGTAATTCTCATCCCGCAGGATCTGCACATCCACCTGTAGCTGGCGGATGAGCCCCTCGCACTCCTGCAGGTACACGACCACATCGGACTCATACTGCACCGGCTGGCCTGACTCCAGGTGAGCAGCATCCTGCACCAAAAGAGAAGCATGAGGACGGGTACCCTTGGCCCAGGCACATGGGCAGAGAGAACGGTATGGCAGCCCCCACTGACTTTCAGAACAAAAAAGACCTTCTAATCCTCAAGCCTGACCTGCCTGAAGGAACATCAGCTCATCCCTCACACCCTGTCCAGGATGACCCCTTTGAAAAAGCTCCTGAAGATGAACTGAAAGCTTCTACTGAGAGAACAGCTCCTGTGGTTAGTGATGGTCACTTAGACGTGCATCTCATGTCTGGCTTGGATTTAATCTATTTTCCAACCCTTATACCTCTGTCTAAAGAGGGGTGTTTTGTTCTGGAAAAATGCACTCCTTGCCCAGGCAGCTCTAGTCTGCAGCTGAGTCTTTCCTGCCAGTCTTTTAGATAAACAAAATATGTTGTTGGGGTTTGTAAGCCTCACTACATGACAAGCATTCCCAGAGATGCAGTTCTCCTCCAAGACAGCACCTCTGCGGGTGCCCAGTGTCCCCTGAGGCAGCCAGCTGCACGGCAAGACTGTTCCCTTGTCTCCAGGGTCCTCATGCCACAGACCCCAGGGATCCATCACCACTCCTTAACAAAGAAGAGACAGGAAAGCTGTCTGAGAGAGCCCCCTGACCACAGAGATGAGAGGCAGAGCTGGGTGTAAAAGAAGAGGCAGGAGAATAAAACTGTAAAAAATTAGGAGAAGGAAGAATGCCCGGTGCACTCACAGCCTGCAGCGTGTTCTTGGCGAGGGTGAGCTTCTCCTCACAGTTTAGAGCACCATTCTGGATTTTGTTAGCGATTTGTAGCAGCAATTCCAGCCTGCGAGGACAGAGAGGAAGAGAATGTGAGAGGGGCTTGGGGTCAGCCCTCTGGCCAGGGGAGCAGGGGCCATCCCCGCGGGCAGAGCTCCCACCTCTCCACTGCCGGCCGCAGGAGCTTCTCACGCTCCAGCATCTCTATGATGAGCTTGCCCCACTCCTCCTCCACATCGTTAGGGTGATACCCCTGGGGCAACTTGATGCGTCCAAATTCAATCCATACCTGGGGAAAACATCAGCAGAATGGCATTTCCCACCTCCCTCTCCAGCTGGCTAGAGAGAAACTATAGTAAGCAATGTGGGGCTGTAAGGCAACAACTCTGCCTCCGCACCCGCAGCGCGCTGCCGGCTGCTTCATTTACCCTGAGGGTTATTTCCACTTTACCATTCCAAAATAAACCTGAACCGAGCACACTTTAGTCTTGCTAAGAGCACAGTACTCCCACCTACAAGCCTCCAGGTAGCCACAATGACACTTACCTCTAACAGTTTGTAGAGCTCCTCTATCCTTCCTTTTTCCTGCTCCTTTGCTGGGATTTCAGTTTCTTTGAAGTGTATGTACTGGTTATAAAGTGCCTGGGGTGAGAAAAACTCATGAAAAACTCCACTGGGGAATGCCACCACCCAGCCCTTGGCATCGGGCACACGGGACACTGCGGATGGACCTTCTCCAGAACCTACCTTTAGCTCTACAGGGTTCTGGGGGAAGGATTTATCTGACATGAGTATCGTGTGCTGCTTGATCCACGAGATGAGGGACTCTACACGGCTCTGGTACTCCAGCCACCTTGAATCCACCTCCTGTGGAGCAAGAGCACCCTTGCAGAGCACTGCTGGGGGGCAGGTCTCTGTGGGGGAGAGGCAGAGCCCAGCCCCGCCAAGCAGAGCATGGAGGGAACCGAGGTGCCACAATCACAATTATGGGGTGGATCATCCGCTTGTGCCTCCCTGCTGTGGTGCCACCCCAGATACAGCAAGGAGAAGAATCCTTCTTTTTGCAAGCTACCCCCTGGAAGTGAGCTCAGCTTTCCTAAGAGCTCAAAACCCATGACAGAACCTGCAGAGCCTGAAGGATGCCACAGTCCTATAGGCGCACGTGCTAAAGGGGAAGCTCCTTCCTCCCCCTGAGCCTCTTCCACCCATTGGCCATCAGGTACGGCAGGTAGGGAATCTCCAAGCCCTCCCTGTAACACCTAGCTGTCTCTCAAATTGCCATCCCAGCCTCTAGACCCATAGCAATGCTTACGATAGCGCTGATCCCTTCTCCTCCCTCGGGGACTTTGGGAAAGGCATCGTAGATTGAAGACACGTAAGTTATCACAGATTTCTCATCCGGAGAGGGGACATCCACGTCTGACAAGGGGGAAGTAGAAAGTGAGAGATGAGAATGGGCAGAGAGGTCGGCATCTCCCCGCACCAGCTGCTTCTCCTGGTCACCCACCTTCAGCATCCAGCAACCGCGTGACTCCCAGCCGCTCAGCGATCTCAAAGGCCTGCTCCAGGTTCTCCCGGTTACTCTGAATCTGCACCCTCTCCATGTCCACCAGATCCGGCCTGCAAGACACAAACCAGAGTCACAACAGTGGCAACAGCCCAAGGTGCCAGAGCAGAACTTCCCAGCCTGGCACCACTGCAGCTCCCCAGTCCCCTGTCCCAGGCTGGGGGCTCTCCAAGGGAACCTGGGCTACAGCACCTCCCCAGCTCATTCCCTTTGGGAAAGGAATGTTCAGGCTGTAAAGAAAAGCCTCTTGTGCTCCTCTGGGACCTACCCTCTCTGGCACCCGTTCTGCACCTGGTGTGCCTGGCTGGGACTGCCTGGCCTGCCTGGAAGGAGAAGCACAAAGCAGCCCCAAAGCGGGGTGGTGGCAGCTCTCCAAAGGTGCAGGCAGAGCCCATTGCCCACAGCAGAGGGGAGTGGGGGCAGCAGGAGCAGTGCTGCCAGCCCTGTTCAGGGAACAGAACATCAGCAATCCACAGCCCAGGCAAACTAGAAATGAGCACAGCAGAGCTGGGAAAACCCTCGCTGCACCAGGAGCCTGCTGCCCAGCACGCACTCCATCTCCTGCCTGCAGGAACCTTGCGTGTCCTTCCCTGCACGCTCCTCCCAGCCACGAGCTGGCACAGAGCAGTGCAGGAAGGCAGCGCTATTTCCAGCTACCAGGAGGTGCTTTCTCATGGGGTCTTGGCTGGTTTCCTTTAGGTTCTCAGAGCTGTACTGTGCTCTTTTGCCTCTCCTAGCCTCACTCAAGTTGCTTTTGCTTGCAATCTGATGGATTTGTTGCTCTTTCCAAGCATCCATCCCCAGCTACCTGGCAGAGCAGTGATTCCCAGGTAGAAGAGACATTGCTCCCTGCACGCCTCACTCACATCTGCAAGGACTTCAGACCATCCCCAACTGCAGCAGGGAGCCCTGGCCTTTTCTCCCTCTCAGAAATGCTGCTCCTTCCTGCCTACCTGTATCTGTGGATGAGTGCGTTGAACATCTTCCCATCGCTCCAACATGATGAGAAGTTGGTGCACTTCACGCCAATGTAACCCGCCGTCACCTTCTGTGTCCACAGCAGAAGCTTCTCCTTGGCTGACATATCCCCCGACTCCCCGCTGATATAGATGTCAGAGATCTGAAAGGAAGCGGCATAACCATGGGGTGATGCGGGAGCGAAAAAGGCTCCACCGGACTCATCCAGTTTTTGTGAACTGTCCTGAGACCCAGAAGTGACCAGAAAGGGCAGGAGGAAACTTCTGGTCACCCTGGGGAAAAGCGGATCCCACAGCCACCAGAGACTGGGGAAGGGGCCTCCGGACCTGCTGGAGAGCAGCAGGGGCCGAGGTGTGGTTTGGTTTGGGCAGAGGAGATCAGGGCAGGCGAGGGGGGCACAGCTGCTTGTGATCCCATGTCACAGAGCCTCACCATGCAGCCCCGGTGGCACAGGAGCCACCGTTGCCAGACCTTGCTTCCCACCAGCACCAGCACCAGCTTCCAGAGCCGATCCTCCACCCTGGCTCTGCTCTCAGCATCGGCTGCGCCCCACGTGCTCTGAGTGTGTGGAGAGCAGTGCTGGGCAGCTGGCAGCCTGCGGCACATCCCACCGTCCTCCTAGCCGGGGTTTGGGGTGCACCTCCCCAGGAACACAATGCCTGGTGAAACGTGGGCCCAGCAGGTCCATTCTCCCCTTCTCAGCCCCAAACACGCTGTGCCCAGAACAATGTCTGCAACACCCTCCTGTGCAAACCCGCTCGTGCCGAGCACCTCCACGAGGAGCCTCAGCACCCTCAGACACCCAGGACTCACAGAGGATCAGATCCATCCAGCAACACCCTCAGCTGGATGGCGAGGGAGCACCCAGGAGGATCCCATCACTGGGATGCTGGCATGGCAGGGGATGCTCCACACAGACCATCAAGTTGTTGTAACAAATACCAGCTGCAGAAGTGGGAAACAGTGGTCAGAGGTGCTGCTTGAGAGGATGCACAGGGCAGAGCTGACCACCAGCCAGCAGAGCTGCTTGAAGCGGGGCCCGCTGGCTCCATGCTGGGGGCAAGGGAAGCATGGGAAGAAGGCTGTAGCCAGGCGAGGCGGGTGCAGGGGATGCTGGCAGAGGTGCCTGACCCAATTCCCCAACAAAAGAGACTGGCAGGCACAGACCCCTCAGACAGACGTGGGGATGCTGCGAATCCCAGACTCACACGTGACAGAACACGCGTGTCTCTGCATGCCAGCACATTTCTGATTGGCACGGCTTCCTCCTCACTCACCCCACCCAGCTCCCCAGTTAGTACAGTCACCTCCCCTTAATTAAGGGGCAGACAAAGGGGAGGGTGCTAGCCGCTGATATTTTCCGGGGTGCCTGTGGACAGGCAGTGCAGGCTCTTTGCTCGCTGGATTCCTCCTTGCAGTGCTGCAGGGAGAGGTGCACCAGGACCCAGCCCTACCCACAGCTCCGAGAACAGCCGGTGGCTTTATTCCCCGCAGAATACACCGTCTGGGTGCTGGCATCACCTCGGTCCCAGCTGCCAGAGCCCCCTTTGCAGGCAGAGGCACGGACCTGCAGCGAGAGCCGGCGATGCTGCGTGTGATTGGTATGCTGCAGCTCACCTCCCTCGCCCAGCCCAATATGCTCATCACACACAAAACTGCTCTTTGTCAGCCACTGCCACACCACCGCTGCCTTTAACTCCTCCAGCCCCAGCACGCGGTTCCCTATGGGATGCTGGGACCCGGCACCCAGCAGCAGAGTCAGGATGGACAGGATGAAGTGCTGGGCAAGCAGAATGGGACCCTCCAAGCCTGCAGGGAGCAGGGAGTGACCAACAAATCTCTGCTGGCCCAGCACCCCTCGCTGATTACACAGCAGTTCTTAATTAAAAGCAGAATGAAACCTCGTGCAAAACTACCCCTGGGCTGTGCTGCACCTGGCAACTGCAGTGCCACTGCCCATCGGGGAGCTCCTCACCGCACCCAGCTCAGACAAATCTCTTATTTTCAATCATGTACAGAGGACCCGAGCTCTCCAGCCACTGGGTCCTTCCCCAAGGGCACCCATGCAGGAGACCCTCCTAGAGATGCTCTTAGGAGGTGCAGGATGCGGCACCAGCTCCACCCTCCTTTCTTCACATGCCTGTGTCAGGACAAAGATTTAGGGAGGCACCATCAAGAAGAGAGCGCAGAAACTCACGAGACTTGGACTCGGCCCCTTCCAAACCCTTCTAATATCAGCCTTGAGCATCAAGCAACCAGTGGCAGGAGGCCAGAGGGTGGCTGTGACACCAACCTGGTAAAGGCACCAGGGGCCACAGCCCTGTTCCAGCCCCTCTGACCACCCACTTGTCCTGGGTCTTGCAGAGCTCACCAAACCCAAGGACACCTTCTGCCCACCCTGTCACCCCAAAAAATGACCTCCAAACAGCAATAACAGGCTCCAAAACACAGCATCATCCCTTCTTCTTCCTCTCGGATACCCCTTGGAGCAGGCAGAGCTCCAATGCCTCCATGCTCACCCGCTGCTGCCCACCAGGTTGCTGAGTGGCAGGAAGGGGACACCCCAAACTCACACCTGACCCGGCAGCCCTGCTACCACTGCCAACAGAAAATACAACAACACCAAGGGCCCATGTGAGCGCTGGGCACACCCACCGGCTCCAGCAATACCCGCTGCCCACACCAGGAGCAGAAGATGGGATGGTTAGTCCCCAGGGGATTCTTTCCTAACAGAGATGCTCGCAGGGGAAAAGGCTCTGGGAGCTTCCTCTCTCACAGTCCTCCCACCCACGCTCAGCACAAGGTTGCACCTCACCGAGATGACCATCCTCAGGGGATACCAGGAGCTGGGATCCACTGACCAGGTCCCCACCCCACTCCAGAAAGGGGGCAAGGGCACACACAGACACTGACCATTCCTCTGGCTCTCCCTGAGCTCCCCCTCCAAGCCTGGCCCTCCGCCGTGAGCCTGCCACCACCTTCAGAGGGAGATGCTGTGGTCCCACCAACTCCAGCACCCTTGGCCGGCCGGTGTGCCGGGTCGCTGCCGTACCCTGAGGAGCTCTGGGCTGCGCTGCCACTGCGCCCGCTGAAGGAGGATGGGCTGCGGGAGGCTGGCAGTCCATGGCCATCTCCTTCCCCAGCCCTAAACGATGGCAACCCCGACGTTCTCCTCACACTGGGATTTTCTAGCTGATCCACCATGGGGGATGGTGTAGACAGCTCCGAAACAGTGCCGGGCTCTACTGTGGAGGAACAGGTCCATGCAGTGCTGGAGCTGGGATCATTACCGCCTGCTTTCCCCCAGGCATCCAGGGTGCTGCTGGCCCCCAGCTCCCAGTTCTTCACTGGCTCCTTGCCGGACACAGTGCTGGCTGGGGACAGGGGTCCCTCCGTCCGGCCATCGGTGCCCCCGCGCAGGGGCAGCAGCACAGCCCGGTGGCTGCCTGCTCCGCTCCTCTGCAGCTCGACCAGCTGGCTCACCGCCTTCTCACAGTCCTTCTCGGCCGGGTTGTCCAGCAAGCGGGCGATGACGGTCATGCCCTCCTCTGGGGCAGCCCCTGTCGCAGCCAGCTGCCGCGGCTCCAGAACCAGCCGAGCCCTCTGCACCTCCCCCTGAAACCGCTCCTTCACCTGCACGATGAGCCCGGGCTGCAGGGACACCGCGTTGGAGTCCCCCGTGCGATGCTGGCTCCCAGAGGGCTCCTCTCCACCCTCCTGCCGGGGCGCTGCCTTTGACTTCAGCGCCTCCTCATCCTCAGCACCTTCCAGGGCTGGGGGCTCATGCTGCGGGGTTGCCTCTGGCATCGCTCTCCTCTTCCCCCTCCACCTCCGTTTAAAGCGGACCCTTTTTTTGGGAGACAGGGGTGCCTTTCCTGCAGCTTTTTCCTTCGGTTCTTTAACGCAGCCCAGAGAATTCCCCATCTCCTCCTCCCCGGTGCCAGCAGGAACACAGCTGAGCAAGTCGCCGGCTCCCCGATAAATCCCGAGCGGGGCTTCATCGGTCCAGCCAGACGCCGCACAGCGTGCCGGGGGCTGCCACTCGCCGACGCTCCCTCCCGCCAGCCTTGCTGCCGCTCCAGACAGCCATCTTACAGCCTGGGCGCTGCGAGAAGACACATTCAAAGCATCTCACTGCAGTTCAGAAATCACTTGACCTAAAAGCAGAGGGAGCGGGGATTGGCTGCGGCGTCCTTCTCTCCAAATATGAGGTAATTGGAGCACGGCCCTCGCCAACACAAACAGGGAGCAGGAATCAGGCAGCGGAGCAGGGAGGGGAGCGGGAGCGGCTGAGGGGGGGAATCAAACCCACAAAACCCAAGCAAAGGTAGCATAAAGGAAGGGGAGGGAAAGAAACAGGAAAAAAAAGCAGGGAGGAGTCAGCACAGATCTGCATGCACGGTGACGGGGATGGGGAGCCACCACGCAGAGGAGGTCTCTCCAATTCCAGAGGTTTGGTCCTTAATTCTTAAACAACGAGAGCTCAAGAGGCTGCCCTGCATGTCCACCCTCCTGCCAGGCTCACCTGGCTCCGGGCACAGAGGGGCAGCCCCAGGTGCCCTGGGGACCTGGCATCGCTGCAGGAGACGCAAGCGGGAGTCCCATCAGCCTAGAGCAGCGCTGGCACTCCCGGTGCTCCCATCCCTTCCAGCCCCACATCCTGACTCTCCCCTGCAGCTCCTGCCCTGAAAGCTGCCCAGAGCAGGGGTCTGAGATGCGTGCAGCATCCCGGCTCTGCTCACCAGCTCAGAGGGACCAGAGAATGATAACAAGCTCCAAAAGTGGGGGTGAGACTGAAAATGGGGAGCAGGGAGCATAAAGATGGAGGGACTGAACTCTGCCCCAGTAAGCAGGGTAGGATGGGAGAAACGCTCAGTGAGGAGCAACCCAGGAGAGGGGTAAGGGACCCAGTGACCCCAAGAGTTCCCAGGGCACAGCAGGGAAGCCCCCATGCCTTCACCGCTCTGGCTCCCAGCACCGAGCCCACCCTGCGCCTCTCCCTGGGGCTCTCGCAGATGCCTGTGCCTAGCAGCGGCGCTGGGACGCAGGGGATTAAGAGGTTCACAATGGAACTACAACCCCAGAAAGAATCCCATTAGCACAAGCAGGGAGGACGCGCAGGCTCAGCAGCACCAGTCCCGCTCCCCAGGGTCCCCATGTCACCCTCCCTGTCCCTGGTGGCTGCGTCGCCTCCCAGCAGGGTGCAGAGGGACCCGGGAGCTTTCTGGACCTCGGCAGCAGAGCATGGACTGTGGCAGGGCCACCGCGAGGACACTGGGGACGTGGTGCCATCAGCCGGGGCCCCGCTAGAGGAGACAGTGACTCATCAACATCCAGACGCTGCTCGACCTCGGCTGCTGCCCAGGGCCAAACCTGCCCTGTCAGCAGCCTTTACACCCTGCGTGTCCCCTCGCTCCCTGCAAAAGCCTCTGCCTGGAAAACACAGGCCGGGGGGCTCCTTGCAGCACTGGCTGCTCATTTTCCAAAACCGAGAAGCTTCCTCATGAGGTTTCGCAGCCAGTGCCTGCCTCATCTGGAAGATGCCGGCAGGGATACGCAGGAAGCCAGGCTGCAGCAGCTCCCAGGGGCTTGGTCCTGTGGTGGAGATGACCCCAGAGCTAACGGCCCTTCGCTAATGAGCTGCTGGCAGCAGCTCTGCCAAGCAGCCCCATGTGCAACACAGTGCTGGCTTTAAGGGCCAGGCATCATCCTCCTGAGGGTGTCAAAGCTATAACCAGATAATGTGATGCTATTAAAGACACTGTTTTCAAAGAGCATCCTTAGCACACAATTGCTGGAGATGGTCCTGAGTGCACTTCCCAGCACCCCAGCTGAGTCACCGCTCTCCTCCCATCCCTGACCTGAACCGCTGTCATGGAGCTGACATTTTCCATCTCAACAAAATATCCTGTGGCTGTGCCAACCACCCCACGGGCCGGCAGCACCTCGGAATAATGTCCTGCACGAGTGGGAGCTTGGCCTGTCCCCCCGCAGACCTCTCCGCATTTCCTCTTCTCCTCAAGACACTACAGCTGAGCAAACAGCTCCCACCAACAGCTCTGGTGATGACCAGGAGGCACCACACAGCCCGTCATTAACAATTTTGTTATGTAAATGATGAGAAAAGGGCATTGCTATTCTCTGACACCTGTCTCCATGACACCACGATGTGTTGATCCTCCACACCAACCCACATGCCAGCATCGCCACGAGACACATGGAGAGATGGATGCCACCACTCCTGTCATCCGCCTCACATGCTTCAGCAAGGAACTCTCGTGTCCTACCTGGAAGTGGAGGATGATCGTCCAGATGAGCCCCAGCGTGAGCTTGGGGTTGCCATCCGTAATGTCATCATTGCGAATGTTCACCAGCTTCACCTGAAAGAGAAGCAACAGGGTCAGAGCTTCCCAGGACACCCCAAGTGCTCCGGAGGGGAGCTGACACGCAAGACCTCAGCGCTTCCCAAAGAGGCAGGAAGGGCTCTCTGTGCTCTGGCTCAGGCAGTGGGGATGGCAGGATTTTTTCTGTCTCTAGCACATCCAGAAGTGCCTTCCCAGCACTTAGTGGCTTTATGCCAGCTCACACAGAGAAGTGAGGGTCTCGTCCCAGAAGCCCAGAGGACTGGTGCGCAATTTAACAGCTACAGACCACAGAGCTTGGTTAAAAGAGGATGGCTGAGCTTTATCAAGCCACCAGCAAAACGTCTCCATCGAGGGGCTGGGGAGGAGCGAGGCGGAGGGGTTGGAAGCTGCTCACCCTCCCTGCTCACCCTCCTCGGAGCAAGGCAAGTATGCAAATTTATTCAGTGCCCTCAGGCCAGCAGAGAGAGAAAAATCTCTGCTCAGCATGAGCAGTAGGATTTATCATCATCTCGGCATATCAGAGCATCGAGGCGGGGAGACCTGACCCAACAGGCGGAACGGGACACCCAGCCCCGGGGCTGCGGGGGTTTCAGCTGCAGAGCCAGCAAGTCTTGGGGTGCATCCCACCGCTCTGGGGTCTGCCCAGGGGTGTGGAGGAGGCCTGGTCTCTGCCAGCTGCACAGACACTGCGGGGTCAGCACTTCCCAAAGCGCAGCCGAGGGAGCTCAAAAGCTGAAGGGCGCTGGTGCCCAGGGAGCATGGATGGACCGTGTGTCTGTGCTGCCATCCTGAGGGGGGAGGCCGCACAAAGAGGCTGTGCCAGTACCGAGGCTGTGACTGTGCGGGGCTGAGCAGGAGCCCAGCTGCCCCACCATCTCCGCCAAAGCTGGTGGGAAGCCATGGACATGACACAGGTCCCCATCCCCACTGCCAGGATTTGCCAGGGAGCCCTGGGTGAAGGCTTTTGGGATGCAGAGGTGGCTGTCGGTGATGTTTGCAGCACCTATCCCAGAAATGAAGCCTGGTCCCTCATTCTGATATTCGGTTTTGCACCTCATGGGTGGTTCTGAGAGTGCACAAGATCTATGTGGGAAGCCCCTGCACAGCCCTCCTCACCTGGCACCTCCTCACCTTACCCCAACACAGGTGGATGCTGCTTCTCAACACCCTTCCCAAGCCCCAGCTTGGAAAAGAACTACAAACTATCCAGCTCTGCTTCTGGGTGAGCCTAAATCAGTCAGCCCTTACCTGTCGCTGCTTCAGGAAATCCAGGGCAATCTGCACGTTCTGCAGCCGGTGGAAACGCATCCGCCCCTTTTCACGCGGCTGCAAGAGAGAGGTGGCAGCTTCAGGACAGGCTCGCAGGGCTGGGTCTGCAGCCCCCAGCATGCAGAATCGCTCCCCACATGCCTGCGAGAGCTGCCCACGGCAGTACCCAACTCTGTGCTTCCATGACCCCCGTGCAACCACACACCCTGCTCTGCTGCCTTCTTCTGGAGCCAAAGTCATTGCTATGCATACTCCTGCTGGATGAGGGCAAAAAGCCCTCTGTGAGGCACAGAGGCAGGAAAAGCCTGAGATCTTGACCTCTTCTGAGACCCCAAGGGCCCGTGTCCAGACCCTGAGCCCTGCACTGCAAGGCTACTGGCAGCAGACAGACCCGGCTCAGCCTCTGAGACCCCAGGGCAGGATCTCACCCTGCCATGGTCAGCTGGGCAGGCTGGAGACAGGGCCCAGCTAAGAGAGATTTGCTCAAGCAGGCAGAGTCCAACCCATCCCGGTGGAAGCAGGAGGCTGGCACTGCAGCAGGACATGGGGACCCAGGCAGGGACCAGCCGTGGTCCTCACTGATGGCAGAGAAACCCCAACCTCAGCATCAGCCCCTACAGAGCCAGCTCGGCTCCTCCTGCGCGTGGGCAGGGGCTGCTGCCCCAGGTGCCATCCCTGAACCCCTGGGGAGGGAGGAAAGGAGATGCCCTGGACCGGGGAATGGGTCTGCTTTGAATCAACAGGAGGGACAGATCAACACCCAGATCCTGGTCCTAGACTCAATATGTGGCAGCACCAGGATGCTCTGAACTGCCGGGACATTCCAAGGAGCATCTCCAGGGCTGCAGGGGTGGGGAGCCCGGCAGGAAGGTGCTGCAACCCCAGCTCCTCCTGCACTGCTCCAGGCGACACCACGCACAGGGGAATCATCACCCAGAGCAGGGGGGTGGAAAACACAGCTCCTCCTACACCTAGGCAGGGTTTTGGGGTCCTGCCCCTTCAGGAAAGCCCTGGGCTAGGGTCAGGCTGTGCTCGTTCCCAGCTCCACTCGCATGCACGGGGTTGCGGTCACACTCCGTGCCCCGTGGTGGCATCAGCCCGAGAAGGTGCCCATGCCCAGAGCGTGTCCATGCAGTGCGAGGTGAGCAGCTGTCCCTGTCCCTCCCGCCTCGTGGTGGGACACACGCAGTCACTCCGGGTGGTGCTGTGCCCTGCCTGCAGCCAACACTGCAATGCACGCCCAGATAATCCAGTTAACCAGAATGCAGCCTGGGAACTAGGACTGCAGCATTACCCACCTTTCCGCTCTTACAGCTTCCCCTCCACAGACCCTCGCTCAGGGCAGCTGCCCGGGGTGAGCTGGGTGGGTTTCACCAAAAACAACTGAAAAGAGGGGAAGGTGGGAGCCCGCAGCAGCGCTGGGCTGCACTGGACTATCTGACGGCACTCCAGTGTCTGCCACAGTCATGCTATGGCCAGGGCCAACTCAACCTACTTCTTCATCATCATCATCTTCCTCCTCACGCTCTTCGCTGCTTGCACGGCACCAGGCCGGTGCTCTCACCAGGCGAAGACTCCTCTGCACTGGCGGCTCTACTTGCTAACGAGGACGGGAGGGACAGTGGCAACAGGAGGGTGACACGACAGGGAGACAGAATGGAAACCAAAATGCAACACGCAGGTGAAACGAACAACGAAAGAGCTGGGACGACGGCGGCTGGATCTCCACACACCCTGGGCTTCAGAACGGAAATTCCCCCCGGCTTTGGAAGCCGAAGCGCAGAGAAGGAAGCTGTCTGGATCACAAGTAGCTCGATCCAACTTTTCAGCCCCCACAAAGACTGACTTGGCACCTCCGAGGGTAACAGAAGGAGTTAGATCTTTGCCTAGATCCTATTTTAGGGGAAAACTAAAATAATTCCTGCTGTGCTCCCCTGTTGCAGCAACCAGGATCTTCCCAGAGCTGAGTGAGAGTGTCAGTCTGAGGAGGAGGGAGGGGGACTCTGTGATGCTCGAGATGCTGGAAGAGGACTGCACGTCAAAGACTGCTCCAAATTGCTCCAGCACCGGGCAGGAGTCTCAAAACTGAGCTAAACTGCTGGGCATGCTGTCACACAGAGTTTTACTCAAAGGAACTCTTATCCGTTATTTTAAATATGGAGCCAAATCTAGAAGACGAAGGCCCATCAGCCTTCACAAAGCAAGGGCTCTGCCCAGGGCACCACAAGCCAGTGGCTTTGATCACACACTTTGGTGGTACTGGAGCACCAGCCTGGGGAATGCAGGTCTGAGTGAAAATACATAAAATAATAATGATAATAATAAATAATAATAGTAATAATAAAAGAAATAATGACAGACATCAGAAAACAAAACTATGGCATGAGAACTAATGGCTGATGCTGGGAGTGGATGGGAGCAGGGAAGGACAGAGGGGCTCGGGGGCAGAGTCACAGCCCAGCCGCCGGCACTTACCAGCTTCACTCCCGACAGCACCTCCAGGAGGGAGATGAGGTTGTGGCCATCTCGCAAGTCTTCGTAGAGGTCGTTGATGTGCTTGCGCACCTGCAGAGACCCAGAGGAGAGCATCAGGGCCCGCACGCCTCCCTGCGCTCTCCCGCTATCAGCTGGGACGTAGGGGAAGGCAGCGGCGATCGCTGATGATGGTTATTCCAGAATTACCACTAAGGAAAGCAGCCTCCCACTTCCCAAATGATCTGGCAGAAGCTGCTGCCAAATTTACGTACAAAATCAAACTCTTAAACCACCTGCACATCAGGCCATCCTGTAATGTTGCCCTCGGACCCCCGCAGCAGGGATAGCTCGCTCGGAAGCAGTGGTTTAATGCCTTACACTACCTCCTGAACCACAGCCTGCAGCTTCCACCTGGGAGCAGGGAGGTTGGTGCAGGGCGGTGGCTGAGGCGTGTGGCCCCTGTGCCTGCCCTGGGTCTGCCTCGGCTGGGAACCCCCCGATGTTTCTGCCAGCAACCTCAAGCTCACGGCCTCAAGATTTTCCTTTTCTCCTCCTTTGTAAGGTTTAGAAAGCAGCCCAAAGCCTGACAGAGAGGTTTGCACAGGAAGGCCGGAAAACACAGCTCTGATACTCAATGCCCAAACAAAGACGTGTTTTCAAATGGAGAATTAATTAAAAACATGTGGCATTAACAAAGACAAGTAGGAGGCATCTTGTGGTGCGATGCTGATCCCGCTTGGCTCCCTATGGCTGCAGGCATCACCCCTTGCACCCTCTGGGGATCCCCTCCACGCACCCCTCAAAAGACAAAGCAGCTTCTTTGCTCCGGCTGGGGACACGAGGAGGGAGTAGACCCCGCTGGGATCCCCTCCTGCACCCCGGCTGTTCCAAGCGCAGATGCTGCCTGGCACTAAAGCAAGGACTAGGCACTGAGGAGGGAAATGCAGTGGAAAGGGCTGTGTGGTAATGTTGCAGTGCCCTCCAAAGGCACCGGCGCTTTTCCACCACAGCCCTCTCTGAGCACAGACGGGTACGGATGCTCAAAGGCAATGTCAAAATCCCCAGACCTAAATTAAAAAGGCATTTATCTGCAGTCCTGAGCCAGAACGGACAGACAGACGGTCATGTAAGCGGCTCTATAATGAAATACGTGACTCTTACCTTCATCAAGTGTTTATTGACCCATTTAGTGAAGGTTTTCTTTTGGACTCTGTCCCGTTCATCTGTCAAAAGAAGACAAAGGCAGCCCTTGGTCAGGGTTTCTCATGCAGAAACTCAAATGACTTTGAAATGACGGGAAGAGACAGAGGAATCGCTGCCGGTGCCAGGACTGCCAGCCGGATCCTGTGCCCGCGCAGGGAACAGAGGCTGCTTATTCATGGGTTAGCAGGGGACAGGGCCACTCACGCAGCTCCAACATCTCGCCTGGGCAGGGAGGCAGGAGCATCTACACAGCCAGAACAAAATATGCTGCTTTTTGGGGCAAAATACTGTTATTGGAATCAAAGCAATGTGGATCATCAGGACGGGTACAGCTGCAGCTGGCGGTGGCCAGTGAGACCCCAAATCATGTTCCCTTGGCTGGGATCCACCTGCACTGCTGTGTTCCTTGTCCCCTGGGGAACACAGTACAGGGAAAGGATGTTTGCCTGAGCCCTCTGCTTTCGGGGTGTCCCCCTGCTTTTGGGGCGTCCCCCTCTCCTTCCCACTCCCGAGAGGGTTAGCACATTACATAAGCCCCATGGATGCCCTGTACCTGGCCCCTGCTGGGAATTGCCATGAGCAGCTTATTCTGTCGCTGTATTTTTGGTTCATTGGATTGTCAGGATTTAACGTTTATTTCCATCCTGCAGCTCAGCCGAGGGCGCCCTGGCAGGATGCAGGGAGCTGCCAACGCCAGCAGGACAGAGCGACAACATTGCTGCCATCCTAGGGGGTCCCAGGGGAGCAGCAGCATCTCGAGTGATGGGACGTGAGATTTGTGGTGATGCCGAGCAGCCATGGGGATGGAGGAGCTGTCGGCATCAGTTCTCAGTGCAAACATAACACCCCACAAGACAAAGGCAAACAAGGAGAAAGGAGAGGGCACAGATGGGGCCGCAGCGCAGGAGGCTCCTGTGGGGCACAGGGGGGTCCTGCTCAGTCCCCACCTCCCCATGTTGGGAAGTGAGGAGGGCTCAGGGCAAACCTAGCCTCCAACCTCATGTGGTTTTAACCACATCATCTTGGAGGAAAGAAGAGTGCATTGGTACCGACCCGCAGCCCAAGGAACCACCCCACACACAGGCAGACCAGCTTTTACGCAGTGTTCTTCCACCAACAGCCACCAACCCCCATCAGCCCTGCCAAGCAGTGCCAGGAGCAGTGGGATTTTGGTGAACCCCCTTGTGTCGCTCCTAGGTGCTGCTAGGGCTGTGGTACTGGTGGTACGTGAATATCAGCTGGAGCACAAAGCTGATAACCAAACGATTCCGGACTGGGCCAGCCCCGCAGAAGACATCAAAAGGAGGTGAACCTCTGCTTGAAGGGCAAATTTCCGATCCCAGTGCAACCTCCTGAACACTATCCCTCCCAGCCGAGGGGACCCCTGGAATAAAGTGAGAAGGGATGAAACCCACGACCCCAGGACATCCCTTTGATGCCATGGTCCACCAGGCAGGAGCACCTCTTGCTTGGGTTTTAAGCCAAAACTCAAGAAAAAGTAAAAAAGCTGCATCTCCAGCTACACTATGCATCCTGCACAGATGGCCTCACATCCCCTGCTTGGGTGGGGGTCCCTGCACCACCTGGCCAGGCACAGCCCTGAGGGCTCTTGAGAAAACCTCCCCACGTCTCAATCCACACAGATTTGCAAGCACCATCTCAGATCCCTCCTCCCCCTCCACCATCGCAAAACACAGCTTGCTGCACCCAAAAGCACCACTGTAAAACACGTGGTGCCATACCAGTGAAGCTTCCACACCTCCCTCTGCCCTGCTCCATCTCCCGCCAAGTCCCATAACCATGTGCTGAAAAACTGCCCCCTGGACAAGCTCTGGCTGCCCTCGCTCCCCACCCTGCCAGGCTTTAGCTCCCCGGGATGATGTGGCCGAGCCATCATGCTACTGGCCACCATCCGCAATAGCCACGTCACCCTCACGTGTTTTTAGGGAACTTTCCTGTCCCGACCCCCTGGAGCCACAGTGCCAAGTCCCTTCCCAACCCCAGCATTAATTTGGAGCGGGTAAAGCTTGAGGCACCCCCTGGCCGTGGCAGGGTGGGGGCTGCCTGCAGGCTGGAAGGGGAGGGCAGTGGGTACGAACCCATGCAGCACATCCGGCACACCAGGCAGGCGCTCAGCCGCCTCTCCTCCCCGCACAGATGCCGCCTCTCCATCGCTCGAGCTTGGGCTGGTGAGCGCCGGGTCTCGGCAAAGTAGTGGCTGCCTCCTGGGTCCTGGGGAAGGGTCTTCTGGCAGCATCAACTGCTCATCGACCGTGGCCCCAGCGGGTGCGAGTGGGTGACTTCTTGGCCACAGCTCCTCCCACCGCACCACTTCCTACACCCGCTGTGCCCGGCACGGGCACCGGCTGTTCCTCCTCCGGGACATCACACAGACCTCACCGCGGCACCAACGGCTCCTTTGCCTGAGCTTCGCTCCTCGGGTGCTCCCAGACGGGGAATCACCAGCATGGCAGCTCTGTGCCAGCAAAATCCTCACCGTCCTGTGGTCCTGATGGCCGGCAAAGCCGCTCAGAAAGCTCCAAGCAAAGCTGCTCCCTCCTGCAGTGGCCAAAGGGCAGAGCGGAGCGCAGTGCGGGTCTCGGCAGCTGAGAGCTGGCAGGCTGGGGTGCAGACGCAGGCTCGCCCCGGGAGCCAGGCACTGCCCTGCCGGCAGGCTCTTGGCTTGTTTTTCCTCGTCTTGTTTTCCAGTTAATTGCACCAGGGCCGGGAGGGACAATGCCAGGCTGTTCTCCCTGCTCCCGCCTGCGCCCCTGCCGCTTTTTCCCAAACCATTTCCCTAGTCCGAAGCACTGGAGCTGGGACCCATCGCAGTCCCGCTTGGCATGCGGGGAGATAACGGGGCCTCCTTATCACCACCTCTCTTCCTTTTCTTCTAAATATAATCCCCCTGCAGCCCTGCTGCTGGCAGGGGCCCTGCTGCCCCGGCCAGGAGGGCTAGAGGAGCCGGGCTGCTGCCGGGGGAAGGCGGGAGCGCGTCCCTGAGCATCGCAGGGAGCACGCAGGGATGGAGTGCGTCAGCGGGTCCCACACGGAGCGTTTGCAGCAAGGCGCCTCTGACGCTGGATCCAAGGGGTGTCCGCAGGCCAGCAGCTCCTCGGTGCGCTCCCGCTTCCCATCTCCTACAGAAATTGGGGGTTCTCCTTCTTTTTCTGCCCTGTCTCCCCTGCTTTGGGTGGTTCCTGGGCTCGGACCAGATTACACCTCGTCACCCCGCACTGTGCTGTTGTCTGAGCTAATAATAATGCAGTTACTGCTTACTAATGATGTTAAGGCATTGCGGGCTTATCTCTGACTAGATAATCTTTTTTCAGACTCGCCCTGATAACCAACTTGTTGCAGCCCCCCATGCGCGTTCTCTAGTGGTGGTTTGGTGGCCCTGACCACCGAGCTCCATGCTGTCACCAGCCAGGGACAGAGGGACGGGGAGCAGAGGCGATGGCTCCAGACACAGGCAGAGCATGGCTGGAGGGAATCCGCACCGTTCTGGAGACAAGCCAGTGGGCAGGAGAGGCTGCTGCGGAGCGCTGGGTCCTGTTGCACATGGGGCACAGAGCAGAGGCTGGAGGCAGTGAGGCAGGGGACCTTGCCAGTGAATGGAGACCCTGCTGCAACAGCACCAGGGAAAATCACAGCCCCACAGCTCCCAACACACCCGGCCGGGTGATGCTGCTTGCCCAGGATCTACTCCACCACTGCTGCCTCGCGCGCTGTCAGAGCCCATCACCGTTCACCTCCTGCCTTCAGCTTCTGCGGGAGCCCTGGGCGCCAGCAGAAGGGACGGTGCCTGTCCAGGACAGAGGGGCTCACACCAGGCTCTCCGGTGCTCCAGCCCTTTGCCATCACGGGAAGGAGCGCCCCCCCTGTCAAGGTCTCCTGTGGGAATAAAGCCTGGAAGCAGGCTTTCTGCTCCTGCTCATCAATTCCCTCTAGAGCCAAAGGAATACAGATGTCAGACAGGGCACTTCGCTGGATGAGCTAATTGAGATCCTGAGGACATCTCCAAGCCCATGCTCGGTGTGGAAGAAGCTCTGTGCATCAACCAGCAAGAGAAACCTTGGGGTTCAGGATGGGTTTGTTAGGTAGATCTGCCTAGAAACACAGTTTAAAGTGCTGAGACCCACGGCTCTCACTTTGAACTCCTTCAAAGCAAGCACAGAATGGGAATGTGCTTGGTTTTGTTTTATTGTGGCACTTTTAAGACAGCTGGCGCAGGAGCACGAGGTGTTTGAAATGTGCTTGCTGCCAGCTTGCTGCCTGACATAACCCATCCTGACAGCAGAGCCGGGCGGCCGGGAACCACAGCTCCTTTCACATGGGGAGAAGAACCAGCGCCTGATTCAGCCTTGAAATACGCACAAGATACCTGCGGCGGAAAACGCTCCAGCACCTGGATATTCAATAAGGACGACACCTGAGAGGCAGTGATGCGAAGGAGACAGGGCGGGTGCTTGGCAGAGCTGGACAAGCACCACAGGGCAATGAAAACCTGCTGTGGGGTGACCCTCATCTCCCAGGGCGCCGCTCCCGTGAGTGGCTGTTCCCTGACCTCTGCTAGGAAGGAGGGATGAAGGAAAACAGACAGAATGCACTGGCTGCTCGCAATGCTTGCACCAGGGTTCTTCTCATAGGGATGGATTCCTGCAGGGAGAAGCAGCAGGTTGGTGTGGTACGTGGGTGAGGACTGGGAGTCACGCTGGGAAGCAGGCAGAATGGCTCCAGATGGAATTGTTGCTGCCCAAGGTTGCCTGAATGCCAAGGGTAACTTGGGTCAGCAGGAGGAATTGCAGCAGGGCTGGGTTAGCAGGGAACAGGGCATGTTTGTGCAACCCAGTCTCAATATCTCTCTTCTGGCAGTTTTGGGGAGGAGGGAAGAAGTGTCTCCCAAACCAATATTGGGGGGGAAATCCCTGTGTGCTGCCCAGGCTCTGCAGCCCCTTCTCCACACAGAAAAAGAGAAAGAAAAGGGAAATCAGTCACGGACGCAGGCACACAGCCTCATGTGGAGGCACAGGGGAGAACAAGCCGTGCTAGAAAAAAAAAGAGGGAGGAATGAAAACAAACAAATCCCAGGAGGAAAAGGTCAGGACAGAGAAGGAGCTGCTGAGCCCTTGTCCGGAGAGCAGAGCTATCACACACTCCATAACAAATCCTCACACTCCTCAGGCAATGCTCATGTGCCAGCCCTATTTTGGGAAACTGAGGCAGGGTCACCCCAGCCGCTCGGCCCGGGCCAGCGCCAGGAGCAGCTCCCAGGGCCCCATCTTCCCACTGCCGGTGGCAAACCCGGACGCCGCTGTCGCGGTGAGAGGTAGGAGGGACGCCTGCCAGGGCAGAGGACGGGAGGCAGAACCGCAGCCACGTGTCGCTTGTGCTGAGACAAAAAGCAGCCTGGTCCCCAGCCAGACACCCCCATCCCAGCCGCTCCCACCTCCATGGGCGCAGGGAACGGGTGGCGATGCCAAATTTAGGCACTAGATCTCTTCCCCCTGCCTTGATGGGGACCAGGGTCACCTGCAGGATCCCCACGGTCACGTCCCCCTCTCTCCTTCCCGCGGGCCACGGCTCTCGAGGAGGGAGCACAGCTGTGACCCTTGCCGGCAGCAGCACGCGGCCATCTTAGCGTCCTCCCCCTGCGGGGCCAGCCCTACCTTCTCTGCTCCGGCTCCTCCAGTACAGGACGCCCGCGATGCCCAGAACGTGGCTCAGGACAAAGGCGGCGGGTGGCAGATAGGGGTTCTCCGAAAGAGGCATCGTCCCCTACTTCCAGCCCGTTATCCTGAATTTCTCTCTCCCGAAGCCGGCGCTACTGGAGCCCGGCATTGCCGGGAGGGCGAGGGGATGAGGAGGCCAACCGCTGCTGCAGAAACTTCCGAAACTTCCTGGCTGCGCCTCTGCCTCCAGCTGGCTGCGTCCCCGGTGCTGGCAGGGCTCAGGGATGGGGCCAGGGAGATTTGGGAGCCGGTGGGGGGGCGCGTGGAGGGGGAACGCGAGCGTCAGGCCGGCTCAAACATCTCTCCTCGGCATTCGGACGGCCAAACTTCATCCCCCCGCTTCGGAGGAGAGACGTCATCTCCTCAAATTCCATTCCCTGCCCGCTGGAAGGCCGGCTGCGGCTGCGGCAGCCTCGGCGAGGGGCGATCGGCGGGAGCAGCTGCTGTGCCGGCATCACCGCAACACCCGGCTGCTCATGGGGGTTCGGCAGCGGCACAAACCTCGCTCCTCAAAGCGGGTGGCAGCCCCTGCCCACAGGCTGCCCGTGATGCCAACGCTGCTGAGACAGCAGGGAGCAGCTGGGAGACGCCGGCAGCGCTTCGGAAGCACTCGAGCAGCAGCAGGTAGCTTGGTGCCCAGGCTGCTCACAGGAAACCTCTGCCCAGCAAGAGGGGAAAAGTGAAGGAGACTGAACCTGGGTTTCTGGGCACTGGGTACCTGAAATGTGTTTCCCTAGATGCCCCAAGATAAAGATATCACCTGCCCGGAGCCTCAGAGAACATGGAAGATGCTCTAACACAAGAGGCAAACAGCTCCCAGCCATCCTGTAGCCCCACTTGCACCAGCATCGCACCCTGCATGCTCAGACTGCAGCCTGGCCTGTTTTGTAACAGTCAGACCCCGCCAGGCAGCACTCCGGCAGTTTTGCTTCTTTTCAGAACGGTTTCCAGCAGAAACGGCACAGGGAAACCAAGAGCAGCAAGCCCTGCATGGCACAGCCATATGACCCCCACCCCTTTGCCGCCATAACCACAAGTAAACCCTGCAGGGACGCTCCTCACAACTCCCATTTTCTTCTGAAGCCCAGGTTGGGTCCCCTCGCCAGCTCCTGGGGGAAGAAACTCGCTCTGAGATAAAAAGCTGTACAGAATGAAACTCTCATTTTTTGCCTTGACCCTCCCAGAAGGGCTTGGACAAGAGTGTTCTGTTCAGCTCAGTGCTCAGCAGCCAAGGGCAAAGCTGCTATGGGGAGAACGGCACGTCAGGACTGCAGACCCGTGAAACCTCAGCCCAGCTCAGGTTTGGCTCACCAAGAGAGCCCAGAGCCCAGGCTGGCACACAGCCAGTGCCACACTGACCACAATCCTGTTGTACCAGCTTCACAGCATGGGATGGTGAAACCACATGAGGTCTGGGGTCCTCCCAGATGCAAGCAGAGGCTCGTATCGTATTGATAACCCACGAGCAGCTCCCCAAACCCGAAAGCCAGAAGCCGGCCAGGCCCATCAAGGAAACCACATGAAGTAGGGAGTGCAGGGACAGGACAAGAGGAAAGGTTTTCAGCTGAAAGAGGGGAGACTGAAATGAGATCTTAGGGAGAACCATTTTACTGAGAGGGTGGTGAGGCCCTGGCCCAGGTTGCCCAGGGCAGTGGTGGCTGCCCCATCCCTGGAGGGGTTCAAGGCCAGGTTGGATGGGGCTTGGAGCCCCTGATCCAGTGGGAGGTGTCCCTGCCCATGGCTGGGGTGGAACTGGATGGGCTTTGAGGTCCCTTCCAGCCCAATCTGTATCAAGCAAAACGAGATGGATCCAGCGGCTGCACAGCTTCACGGGGACTCACACCACCCATGACCTCCTCATGCTGCTCAGGCTAAAAAGATGGGCAGTAGAATAGTTACCCAGGGCTCGGCGCTGTTGCAATATATTTTCCAGAGCTTCAGCCTGTCCTGCATGACAAATATCCCCACATACTCTTTGTCTAAAGCAATCTGCTTTCTGTTACAGACAGGGGTAGAGATGCATCAGCAGGCATGAGGCCACCATAAATGGCCCCGTGTGCAGCCCGCGTGGGGCAGTTGGTGCCTTGCAAGGCAGACGCCGGCTGCTGCTGGGATATGCCAGAGGAGAAGGATTTAAGAAGCAGGGACTGGTTTTCCTATCGCCTTGCACCAGCTGCTCTGATGGGGGCTCCATCACTCCCCTGCTTCCCAGGTGCTGCACACACAGAGGGGCTGATCGAATGCACAGAGCCCTGCCAGCTGCAGCCCTGGGCAAAGGAAACGCTTTAAATGTCTACAGAACCATATATAAATACATACATTTATTTACGTCCATATATAAACACCCATGTGTAAATAATGGCTATTTCTATATATAAAAACACATCCTTCCCAAGGACACTGGTGGTCCCCATCGCATCCCACTCCGTTTAATGCTGATGTCCCCACATTCCTTCCCACACTCAGCCCAGCCGCTGCAGGAAGCCGATAACAGCAGAGCTGGGGCGTGGGGAGGTAGCAGCGGCTTTTGGGGTGACTGTGGGGGTTCTGGGGGACACCCAGCCCCGGATGCAGCTGCTCATCCGGGGAGATCAGCCCCCGAAACACAAACAGCTCATTTCAGCAGCTTTCTTGGCTTTAACCGTCACCGTGGCCCGGAAAGGGGTGGGGAGCAGACACCCACCTCCCACCTGCACAGGAATCCGGGGAGCAGAGCTGTCCTCCTCACCCTGCAGTGCACCCCCAGTTTCACCAGCATTTTCCTCCCAGTGCATCACCCAAAACGTTTCCCCCTCTCGCCCTGCTGCTCCCCCAGCTCCTTGGCTGAGTTCTAGGGTGCCCCATGGAGAGGGTACCCCCGCCCCGTTGCTCCAGTGCCGCTCACCCGGAGCTGAGTCACCCTTGGCTCCAGCCAAGCGTTCCGTGGGGCTGAGCCCCCCCCGCCATGCGCCTCCCCGGTGAGTAATGCTCGCCCGACACGCCGCCGGCTCCCGGCATCTCCTTATATGACTGGGAAGCTGCTGGGCAGGAGCACACGGGAGCTGGGCACAGCCCACGCGGCCCTGGCACCACTTGGGGTGCAGAAACAGCCGGCACCGGGGTGGGTGATGCCACGGGGATGCTTCTCCGTTCCTGGGAGGCGGCTGAGGCGCTGGGGCTCTGAGCAGGAACACCATTCCCAGCCTGGGAGGTGGCAGCCAGGTGGCACTGTCCAAACACCACAGTGGGCATCGGCAGACGGCACTGGGGACCATGGCTAGAGTAGGCACAGCAGCGCTGTGCCCGCGGGAATCATCTCTCCAGGGCTCTGCTGGAGCCCCACACCCAGGGCAGACAGGGGTGCCCGCCAGTGCCCCCATCAAAGCCCCTCCTCACCCACAGTGGGCACTGCTGGACATGAAAGCAGCCGTGAGGGCATCAGGGGACCTGGATGGCTTTTATCAGGGTCCCTACACCCAGCAGGGTCACCCCATGCCGGCAGGGGTCACCCCTCTCCCCACGTCAGGAAAGGGGCTTGTCCGGCAGTGGTGCTGAGCACACACAAACTCATGCCCGCAGCACAGGAGCCACGTTTCCTGCTGGGCTTCCTCTGCGATGCTTTCCCCTTTGTGTTGTTTTTTCCTCCTTTCTGGGAGCATTGAGGGCAAATCTCAGTCACTTCTGGGAGCGGCTGAGAATTGCTGAGGAAGGGAAGGAGAGTCCGGGTTTTGGATCAGAGATGCCCGGGTGAATCACAGACACACATGTCCCATGGCTCCCCGGGAACAGGTACCGCTGCAGAGTGTGGCGAGGAGCTCAGCTCAGCTCTGGCTCTGCAGGGACTGGATGGGGAGCAAAGCCAGCTCACCCCTAACCCTACATGTGCCCCACAGCGGCCTAAGCCAGTGTCTTTGCCCCCTAGCCCACGGCTTTTCCCCTGCAAAACCCAGAGCTTGGTTAAACCTGTAGCATCACATCCGCTTTGGAAACAGTGAATACTGCTGTGAACAGACAGACAGACAGACAGACAGATAGCTCAGGTCGTCCCGTCCCGGGCTGCAGAGCGCATCCACTGTGCTGGCGCACCCCCTCCAACCGGCAAGCACGGGCAGGACCCTGCCGGGGCGCGGGGCTCACTCCACCCTGCGCGGCGCCAGGAGCCATGGGAAAGGAAAGCAAGAACAAAGATGATGTTTTCTTGTGATCTGGGCTATTAAAAACAAGGTGGAACGAGGCAGGTGGCAGCTCTTGGTGCTGCCCAGCGCATCCCTGCGAGACGAGCTGCTCTGCTCCGAATAAAGCGTTCCCGCTGGTGGTGAATCACCCGCCTGTGCGTGTGCAGGCAGAGCCACCCATCCCCTTGCCAGCCGGCAGGCCCTGCCCGCGCGCCTCCGGCTCCTGGCACACTGGGTGCATTCCCCACATTGAACATTTCATTCCGGCTTTCATCATCCCGGAGCGGCTGTGGCTCCATCATGAGAGATGGAGGCAAGTCCCATGCCACTCCCCACCCCAGACCAGAATCTGCACCAAGAAGGCAGCACAAGTGAACTGTAGATCTTGGTGGAGGTGCAGCTCCCACTGCCAAAGGTTGGCTGGACGCAGCACAGTGAGGGCAGAGGGACAGAAGCAGGGGAAGCATCAGAGCCCCCGCGGCCCGTGGCGGTAAAATCTGAGTTCTGAGGAAACAGCTGAAGGAAGTGCTGGTGATAAGAGTGGAGATGTTCCTTTTTCCAGCAGACGTCTGGGCACCAAAATAAGTATTCTATCTTAAAAAAAGAACCCAGACTTCCCTTCCCACAGTTGAGTGGCTGCCCTGCAGCCAGTGCTGCCCTGGAGCAGTGGAGGAACGCAGGACACGGCCCCCAGGATCACTGCACTGCTGGGAGAGGGAGGCGGAGGGCAGCAATAAGTTGGTTGGAGGTAAGGCTGGAAGCAAATGTCATTCCTCACCATTTCCAGTCTGCAAAACAAAGAGCCAAGCAGGACTGCCACCTGTACACGGCTTCAGCATTCCCAGCTCAGCATTAATTCCTGCTCTTGGCAGCAGGAGTGGGAATCCCTCAGCACACAGGCAGATACAGGGTCTATGGGAATATGACACCCAAACTGGGGTCGTCCAAGGGGACTCAGATGGGATGGATGGAGCAAACAGGATCGCAAGACCTCAAGACACACTTAAGCACCCCAAAAAGAGCCCCCTGCCCTTCACAGCACCAGCAGGGAGGTGTGTGCGCCTGGATTCCACAGCTTCCACAGAAAGGAGAGCAGCTGGCAGCCCCAAGGCACCAGCACGCAGCCCCAGCCTCCTCTCCTTGGTGGGACCTGCTTTTTCCTGCCCCAGATCAAGCACCTTTCTGAGGGGCATTCATAGCCATCAGCACTATGGGCTCTGCTGCCCCAGCATGGGTGGGCTCCCTCCTCTGCACAAGTCCCCCAGAGTGACCCCAAAGTGACTCCAAACACCCCCTTCTCCCCCAACACAGACCCCAGCAGATCCCCGCATGCAGCTGGCAGTGTTGCCAAGCCACATGCAGGCAACGCCATCCCAGACACATCTCATCCAGAACTCATCCAGCATTGCCTGGGCTTTCCCTCCCCCTCTCCGGCAGGGAACGGGGCACGTCATTCTGAGGAGGTGGTGAGGGTGATCTCACCACTCCTTTCCCAGTGTTTGAAACCTCCATCGATCTGCCTGGCAGCCTCCCCGGATGGGATTTTGCTGACGCAGCGGTTCAGGCATTATTTCATCGCTCCCCTACTTCTCGGAAGCCTCCCCTGGTTTGTCACCCTCCAAGGATGCTGGCAGGGAGCCACACCATGCTGGCTCATTTAATGATGCCATGAAACTCATGGTCATGCACCCCAGGTTCCAGGAAAGCACCGAAGCCTAGTGAGCGGGCATCAACTCAGCAGCATCACCCTGCAAGAAGGCAGGAGGGAGCAGGGGACGAGCAGCTGCTGGGAACCAGGGCACAGACAAAAGCTGGTCGGGAGGCAGAGAGCCAGGCAGCAAGGGCAGCTCCCAACGCACACAGATCTGCTGGGCAAGAGGGAGGAGGAGAAGCTGGTGCCAGAGGAGGATGGGGATGCACAGTGGGAGGAAAAGCAAAGGTCTCCCAGCAGAAAACACTCCTGCTTTTTGGAAGCGAGCAGTCCGGCCCCAGCTCTGGGTGTGGAGGAGGCTTGGCTCGCACACCCATGTGCAAGAAGACACACACGTCCACATGCATTCCCGGTGCCTGTGCCGACACGGCAAGGGAGCAGCTTTCCCAGCCCGGGGAGGTGGAGGGCGGCGATGCCATCTCCGGAACCTCCCTGCCCCTCCGGCCACTGGGACAATGCTGCACACCTATACAGAGCCGCACACCTCCACAGAGGTGAACACTCACTCCATAATTCCCAGCACGCCCTGCAGGCACCACAGCAGGGAGAAAACCCTGCAAAACCAAAACAAAACATAAAACCACCCCAAAAGTTCCCACCACAAGATCAGTTGGAAGCCCTGGAGGAGGTGATCAGAGCAGCAGAGCCCTGTGGCAGAGGGCAGCCCGAGCCCTGCCTGCATCCTCCACCTACTCCCACTGCCTGCACAGGGACTCAGCACCAGGAAACGCCCCAAACCCTGGAAAAATCTCCCAAAGTAACCCCCAGGCTCCTGGCCCTTCCAGATGAGCTGGACCTCACAGTAGGGCAGCCGGCTCGGGTACAGAGCTGCATCCCCACACAGTCCCAGGACCCACGGGGAACCAGAGTTGGGTGCTTTCCCAGAGCCCGGTCAGAGCCGCGCAGCCGCGATGTGGGATGGACATCGGCCACTCAAGGCCAAGCTCTGCACTTCCCATGGTGGTGGCTTAGGGAGCAGGAAAGCCAGGGGGCGGAGGGATTGCCGGCATCAAAACTCCTTTTCTGCCAGCTAACAAAGGGCTCGGTGTCTCGGCAGAGGGTTGTTATTCCAACGCCAACCATGGGCTGCTTGGCAGCAGGAGAAATAGGAAAATGTTAGGGTAGTGGGGACTGGCTGTGCTTTGTCTGTGGCACATGTGGGCGCTCTGTTTGCTCGGGCTCATCGCGATGCGTGCGAGGGCTTTGGTTTCTCCCTGTCCAAGCTGCCCGTGCACAGCCACACCGATAGCTCTGGACCCCTCGCTCCAATACCAGCAAACAGCGACGGGGAATGCCAGGGGAACAGGCAAGGCTGATTTGTGGGGCGCAGCAGGGGCTGAGGGTAGGGAAAGCGTGGGCACAGCTTCCTATTGGCACCTGAGACTGTGGGTGATGTGCCTGGGCCCTGCTGTGCCCCACAAATCAGACCCGGGCTTGTCCAGCCACACTGTGGTGCGAACACGAGGGGAGCTGGCAGACCCCCACCTGCTCAGGACAGGGGATGTTCAGGGCCCGCGCCTCGGAAAGAAGCTGGAGAGAAGCGAGCAGCCGCTTCTCCTGGTTTTCCCCCACAAGCAGAGGGCAGGCAGGCAACCTTGAGCCTTGATCTCATTAGCTGTCCCAAACTAAGCAGTGACAAACCTGATTAGTGCCGTGTGGGAGGCGGGCAAGGGGGCAGCTGCCTGCTCCATCAGCCACCCCAGCACCCTGCTGCCAAAGAATGGGGGTCCAGCACCTTGAAGAGCCAGGGCTGGGGAGCGCTTAGAGCTCCCACCCTATGGCACCTGCCCTGGATTTGGATGTGGGCCTGCTTCTTCCACACTCCCAGGATCAGACAAGGCTTTACTTACGGCTGCACCATGCTCTGAGATGATGCTTCAACCCAGCTCCTGGGCTGGCTTTGGTGTTCAACAGTGGAGGAATTTTGGATAAAAAAGAGCCAAACCAAACTGGGGAAGGCAGAAGCCTGAAAACTCTGTTCCCTAGAGACCCGCTCTCCCGCAGAGAAACTTAATCCCCATTAAAAAACTAATGAAATAATCCAGTTGCCAACATCGCTTCGCCTGCTTCATTCCAGCACAGCTCCAGGTCTGCTGCAACCCACCAGCCTGACCCAAACCCATCCAATACCCTTAGGAAGCCTTGGTTGGACCCTTCTGGAGCAAAAACCACCTGTGACACTGTCAGACTGTGATGCAAGAACTGAAATCACTGGAGTTCACAGAAACATGGAATGTTTGGGGTTGAAAGGGACCTCAAGAGTCTATCCAGTCCCACCCCGGCCATGGGCAGAGACACCTCCCACTGGATCAGGGGCTCCAAGCCCCATCCAACCTGCACTTGAACCCATCCAGGGATGGGGTAGCCACCCCTGTTCTGAGTAACCTGGACCAGGGCCTCCCCACCCTCACAGGAGGGCATTTGTTCTCAGATCTCATCTCAATCTCCCCTCTTTCACCTCATGGGGTGGCTGTGCTGGGCAAGAAGCGCCCACTCCTCCCAGAGAGCAACCAGCCATGTCCTGCTCCCCATGCACAGGGTGACGGTGCTGGGAGAGCCGCACGGCAAAGGAACCAACCCCCCCGGGGCCTCCGCCCGCAGTGGCTGGGGCAGATGGTGGCCCTGGATCTCTTATCGTGTCTGGCCACCTTGGGCTGCGCCGGTGCGAGCTGCTCCTTGGGGAAGCCGTCCTACGATGGGATGGAAGCAAACGGTGGTGGTGGCACACAGGGACAAGGCAGGATGCTGCTCCCGCCTCCCGCTCTGATCCCCCCCAGCACATCACACCTGAAAAATCCTCCTTCTTCCACAGCAGGAACCCAGCGGACCCAGGCACACGCACGCTGTGGAGGTGGCAGGAACATGCATGGACCCGTCTGGGTACGGGGAAAATCTGAGCCCAGTTCCCCTGGGGAAAACACGTGGCAACGCCAAGGTCAGATGAAGCCAGGAGATTAGCCGGCATGCACGGGAGAAGAAAGAGGCCGGATTTTATCTGGCTGCCAAGCAAACAACAAACTCCTCAAAGTGAAACCCGCCATCCTTGTGCCACTGGTAAAATTAACCCTGCAATTAATTTGTAATCGAATGGGTTTCCTGAGCCGAGCCCAAGGCTCTGGGGGAAACACGAGATGGAGACTGCGCGGAAAGGCCAGGTGACCCCGAACCCTCGGGGCAGCGGCTGCTGGGGTCCATCCCAGAGCAGCTTCCTTTGTCCCCACGCAGAGCAGGGATCCAGAAGGGCCCCTTGGCCCCATCCCGGTCGGGTGGGCACAGGGCACCGGGATGCTCTCCAAGGCCTTCGCCCGGACCCAGCAGGGCTGACAGCGATGGATGCTGGCACCGCGCTGGGGTCAGGGGCCTGGACTTGCACACACGGGCATTTACATATGAAACGCTCCCAGCTCCAATATCCGCTGCTGCCTCCACCTCCCTGGAGAGATGAATAGAGATGAGGGGGGAGAGGGGACAAGAAATGTCTCCAGCAATAAAACCTTCTCTTCCTCTGGCATTGTCCAGCCTCGCCGTGCAGGGCCAGGCTGGCTGGGGCTGCTTTCAGCGCCAGAGAGCACACTCAGCTCCCCAGCAAATGCCAAACAGTGACAGCGAGATGCCCAGCACCGCCGTCTCCATGCCAGCGGGCACAGCAGAGCTAACCACAACCCCCTGCACCACCCTTCTGCCTTTGGATGCAGGGGGAAGTGCCCCAGCAGCACAAAAAGGGCGGCTGTGCCTGCTCAGATCTGTCTCACTCCTCCTGAGCATCCCCAGTCTCTTCCCACAATGCAGCCTTCTCGTTTCCGTGCCTGCACCTCTTTCTGAACCAAAGCCACTACAGGCTGTGGTGAATGCAGGTGGTGACAGCCAGGGAGTTGGCATCGCTCAGGCTAGAGACAGCCAAACATCCCCAAAAGTGCAGATTTGGCTTCCTGGGGTCTCACCACCCCTGGTTTTGTGTTCCCATTAGAGGCTCACAAGAGCAGAAAGTGCCAAAAGCACCTGGATGCAGGAGCCAGTGTTCCCTGCAGGGCTTTGGGTAGCACCTGGGGAGGGGAAGGCTGCCGGATCAGCCGTCACCTTGTAAACATGGTTAATAACGTCACCACAGCTCCTCACACCTCGCTCGTGCAGGCAGGATGCGAATATGCCGCTCTGCAGCGGGAGATGGGGCCAAAAGCCCCACAGGGTTGCAGGTGCTTTTGCAGCAGCCCTGAAACAGAGGTGGTCACCGGCACCCATGCCCAGCGCCCAGCCCTGCTCCGGCTGCCGATGGCACAGGACAAGCGCGGCTGCAGGATGGAGCCGGCCACCTCCCCAGCACACGGCGACTGTGGGCTCCTCTTACATTGATTCCCAGTGCCAGCTGCAAGGAGGCTCAGGAAAAATTTATGATGGACAAAGCGCCAGCATAAGAAAGTGAATTCTATGACTCCCAGATGAGATAACTCAGGGCAGCTGTCAGGCATGGAGCTGCGGGATTAACCCTTCAGTCAGCCCCGGCACGGGAGGGTGGGGAGGCTGCCAGCGCGCCGGGTGACAACTCCCTTGGCTCCCTGCTAAATTAAACATGCAACCGATTCTCCTTTGTTACACAGCGGGATCAGCTGGCGAAGCCTGGCTGTGCCGAGGCCGTGCTGCAGAAAGGGGCGAGTCAATGAGAGCGTTGTGGGGCAGTGGCATCCTGGCTGCCTTCCTTGTTGGTGGATCCCAACAACAGGGTGAGGCCGGATGGGATTCCCAGAGCAAAAAGCTCCTCTGAGAGCAGGGAGGGAAAAGGGAAAGAAAGAAAGGGTGAAAAAGGCAAGGGAAGTATCCCGTCCTGCCACAGCTGGAGCACCAGGTAAACCGAGCCACTCCGCTGCCACCCAGGCTCGCTGCCTGCTGCCGCTGGACAACGGCCGCCAGCCTCCAGCCACTTGCCAGGGCCAGCCCAGCGCGATCGGGTGTCGTGGCTGCCTCTCCTGGGACGGCAGGAGCGGGCAGAGCATCAGGAAAGGGTTTTGGAAAGAAGGCAGGGGGGGAAAAGCACTGATCTGCTCCAGGTGCCGCTGTGCACCCATGGCCGGTGGGACCATCTCAGGCAAACCCACCCTCACCAGAGCAGCCCCTGGGTGCAGCGGTCGGCTCCATTCCCACTAGTGGGATTTTGAGCTCAATTTCTTTTCCAGTTGTTCCTTGAAGGGCAGCTTCCCTGCCTCCCCGTGTGCCTTACAGGGACGGGTCAGCCACTGCCCCTTCTCTTTGTGCCCAAATGACAAAGGAGGGAAGTGAGGCAGAGCCATGAAAGCACCACCCCTCGCGGCCACCTCCCTGGGAAGCCAACAGCTCCCTGGCGTCCTTGGGGGGTTCGCTTTGCCTCCATCGCCAACCGATGGCAGATGGTTCGGCTCTGCTGGAGCACTCAGAGGAGATGATGCCGGAGCGGTTCAGCCCCTCTCTGTGCTGCATCCACACCACACAGGATGAGAAATACCTTTCAGGGTGCCCAGTCCATCCAGGAACTTCTTGTACTTCTCCAGGTTCATTCTCCAGCCGAGACCACTCCGCTCCTCAGCTGGGTGGCATCAGGACGTCCGTCAGACCCTGTCGCTGTCACCAGCTTGGCAGCTGTACTGGCCCCACTGGCCTTGCCACTGTTGCCCTTTGACCACCGCGAGCCCAGCTGCAGCACAGCCCTCACGTTTCCTTATTTGAGGAAGCGTTTTAAAGCCTCTGTGGCTGAGGCCACCCCTCCTTTTTGCAAATGAGCCCAGTGTTACCAGCAAGAGCCCCGCACCACTGGGGCTACGGCATACCCACAGCCCCCCCCTGCACCAGAGGTCTCAGGGATTGAATGTCTCAGGGATATTTCCAGCAAGAAGCACGCTCGAGGGAGCTGGGAGGGGAAGGAAAAAAAAAACAGGCTTTAAGACAGATGGGGAAAACACAGGTGGTGGCAGAGCACAGGGTCCCCATCCTTGTGGGAAAAGCTGCCCTGGTGACTGACACCAGGCCACCAGCTGGGGAGAAGCCACCAGAAGATTCCCAGAATTTGCTGGAAAAAAGGAAAAAGGGCCAGGAGAGACCCCAGAGCAGAAAGGGGCTGGGTCCCTCCTGCCTTTTGTCCCCTGCTCACCACATGCTCACCCACACGGGTAGCGAGGCACTTACAAAGCCAAAAAGGAGATATACGTGTTCTAAAGGAATTCTTGACAGCAGGAAGCACCCCACCATGGTCTGAGGGGATCCCATCATCTGCCCCACTCAGCACTGCTCTTCAACAGCGCCGATATCCACTAGGCACACCCCAGGGCTTCTGTCAAATCAAATAATTGAAATTGTCAGCAGTGGTGTTGAAACACACTCGTCGTGGTGCTGGATCACGTTCTCCTGGTATCAACCCTCTGCCTTTCAGGAGAGATCCCAGTGGATTGAGTAAGACCCACTGCATCACGCAGGATCTGCTTGCTTGGCTCCGGCACAACCAGCACCTCCTGGTAAAGCCATCCTGGCACACCCACATGGCACTTGAGGGGGGAGAAACCAGTGCATGGACGTGCTGCAGGAGTCACATCACCCTGGGAACCAGGGGTGGCAGCTCCACATCCCACGAGGGTGAGGAGATTCTCATTGTCCAGCACAGGAACCCTCAGCTCCTCCATCACATGCTGGGGGAACAGATCCACCCATGCCCAACACAAGCAGTTTCCCTTGGCAGTGGCCCACATTATCCATACAAATTAATTAACACCACTTTGCTCATCCAAGCAATCCCAGAGGGGCACAGACACCTCTCCAGGACAGATGCACACCAGAGGTATCGCTTTCTTGGGCAAGCGGAGCAAACCCCACTGAGCAGGTGCTGCTTGCACCACCAACAGCTGCCTGCGTGGGAACTGGGAGCCGAAATCCCTCTGGGAGCTCTGATGGGGAAACGGACAGGTGGCAAAGTGTCCCCCCAGCCCCTCGATCCCACCATTCCGCCTGGACCCATCACCAGGTGCAGGCAGAGTGGAGGTGGCACCCGGAGGTCCTGCTGCTATCAGAGGGAGCTGCCTGGGCCATGGGGAAATGTGGGTCTGCATCATCCAGACAAGCATCAGTCCATCTCAGCAAGCGGGAGCCGATCTGAGTGGCCACACGGAACAGCCCAGCAGTCCTGGCCTCCACCAAGGGTTCCTAAGCACCCAGCGGGCAGCAGCAGTGGCAGCCTCGCCTGCCACCCAGCATCACAGCAGCTCCCGCAGACGTCACCCTGCAGACATCGCCCTGTGTCCGCCGGCACAGCTGGGAGCAGAATGAAGTTGTTGCAAGAAGCCAAGTTGACACCACTAAAAATAGCACAATGGAATTTTCCTCTAAAGAGGAAAAAAAAAGGAAAAGCCCTGCTCTTTGCTGACAAAGGGGCTATGGGAAGTAGGGGAGGAACGGCTCCACAGAGGGAGCATGGGGACACCATCCCTTCCCCTCCAGGAGCTGGCACGGAGAGCAGAGCCTGGCATGGGGGAGCGGGCAGCACCACCAGCATCCTTGGTTTATTTATCCCCATCCTCCCCTTCCCAGCAAAGGGGAGAGATCAGGCAGTGTGAAGATGGCACCGGACAGGGCGAGCAAGCAGCTGCTCCGGAATGACAACGGCAGGAGGGAGATGCAGCTCCAAACTCAGACTGCCCCAGCACCTCAGCTCTCCCCCTAAACCCATGTAGATTTGTACCCCCTGGCTGAGGAGGGAAACCCCACATTTGGGGGGTTTAGTGCCTCCCTCCTAATGTACCATCAGTGGTGTGGGAAGGCAGCCTGACCCTGCCAGGCCCCTCAGGCCCCACAGTGGTGGGGAGCAGGGCGCTTTCCCCCTCCCATCCCAAGGGGAAGCAAGTCTGATGCCTCCAGACTCCATCCACGACCACCCTGGCTCCCCCTTGGGCCCCATCCACAAGCACCCCAGCTCCCTCTCTCCATCAGGAACGCCAAGAATTCCCAGAGCAGGGGAGGATCGCTCCAGCTGGCCCTGTCAGCGCACTGGAGCTGGGGGGGAGCCGGGAGGAGCCCCCAGCTCCCAGCCCGGCCACTGCGCATCCAGCCAGCCCAGGAATCCCAGCATCTCCCAGCCCGGCAACTGCCCTCCGCAGCAAGAACGAGAAGCATCCCAAACAGCCGCAGAGGATGAAATATCTCCACGTGCAGTGTCTGGAGCCGCCTGTCATTAACCCTCCTGTGCCAGGGATGTCCCCTCGCCGCACAGCTCTGCCCCACGGGAGCGGTCACTCCCCAATGGGCACACGAGTTGGGGGGTGGCAAGGGACCACATTAACCTTCCCCACCATCACCAGGGCAGGGGCTGCTCACCCCAAGCTGAGGATGCCAGCAGAGCCAGGGCATGGATGTGGGACCCATGGCAGCAAACCTGGGTTGTGGGATGCATTTATTTGAAGAGAGTCTAACCAGCGCTGCCAGGAAAGCCCCTGGCGGGGACACAGTGATGGCCACGGCCACACCAGCATCACTCGTAGCCACTCTCTATCAACTCAGCAGTGCCCCAATCAGGGGGGTGCTATGGGGCTGTTAATTCATGTTAATGAGCTGGTCCATGCTAATGAGCTGGCGGTGTAGCCACTGGCAGCATGCACAGTGCGGGGCCAAGAGGACAGGAGGCAGCTTGGACTCGCTCTGCACGGAAAGGAGTCACTCCTATGGATAGTTTTACCAGGACGGCTCTTGTAGCAAAACTGCCCAAGGTCAAGGCGAATCTCACTGCCAGGAAGTCTTGTGTACAGTTTCCTGCAAGGAAAAATAAGCCACTGGCAAAAGCACTTCTGAAAAGCCACCACGGACCTGAACAGTGATTAATAAACACCAGGACAGAAGTCACAGCTTCATTTGACACAGCCAGGAGTGAGCACAGATGTCCTACTGGTATCAAAGCAGAGGTGCAGCTCCATGGCCACACAGGGAGGCAGCAAGGGCAGAGCAAGGCTGGGGAGCAGGATGGCAGAGCCGGCTCCGGCCTCAACCATGCCAGGACGCTGCCCTTGAGCAGGGCAGGGGTCCCAGTGGAGCTTGACGTGGCTGAGAGCAGAGGCTGGGAGAGGAGAAGACCCAAACACAGCACCCACTGCAGGCAGGAGGCTGGAAAAGTTTTCCAGGCATTGGTAAAAACCACTCAGTCAGAGCAGAGGAGGGCAGGGAGAGCAGGCAGCCGCTGAAGGCACATGGGCACAGCGCTGGCCCTGCGGAAACAGGGTCCAGCAGGAAATGAAAAATGGAAATGCAGCATGTTATGAACAGGGAAACAACAGCAAACATGGAACTCAGTGGCCCGGATCACCTATAACCAGGAGTGGCAGGGGGGCGCCCCTGACCCCGCACTAACCCAAGATGCTCGGTGCACACTGACTTGCCTCACTGGCACCGGTGGATCCAGGCTCCCATTGGCACTATCAGGGTGACAGGGAGTCCTGGCCCATCCTGCTGGGATCACCATCCCACTTCTTGTCCAAAATCTCCCACACCATCTTGCCCAACAGCCCTCCCCGCCTCCCCCTTTCCAGGAATCTCTGGGCTTATCTGACCCAAAAGGCACGGTACACGTCTCTGATCACATACAAAGACTCATTTTGCCATGTTTGCAGCCAGACAAACATCAAATCTGATCACCCATCTCCTCCTTAGGAAGCTGATGCTGGAAGATCCCCCTCCCTGGCCCCCAGGCCGGGTGAGATCCATCCAGATGCACAGAACCCCATGACATGAGCTTGGAAATGAAACTTCCCAGCTCATTAACACAAGCATCCTCTGTGCTTTGCAAAGGCTTCTGCGCAGAGTATCTCCTTAGCAGTTTCCTTCTCCAGAGCCTGTTTGAATCCTCCTAAACCCCGGGAATGGGCCCAGCCCCACCAGACAAGAGCAACACTGGCATGTCAAACGTGGAGCCCCCAGTAGGGCTGGAGAAAGAGCATCTGGAAGGAGAAGGGGGAGCTCAAGGTCAGCATCCAGCAAGGATGCTGCAAGCCTGGCCACTTGGGATGCAGGACAGGAACGCAGGGGCAGGGGACCACGCTGCCAGCAGCAGGGAAAAGCTGCTCTCCTGCTCCTGCTAGAGAGACCAGCACCTTGCCTCCACCCCTGCCCTCCCACCAACACGCAGCAGCAGCGGCTCTGCTGGTTCCCACCCCACCCACAGATTCCGATGGGATAGGAAAGGTGGAGCAACCAGCCAGGGTGCGGAGAGGAGCCAGTTTGTAGGTGCTGCCCAGGGCCCTGCGAGGGCTGGCTCTGCCTCACAGTGCCAGGCAGGGGTCACACTACAGTGACAGCCACCACCAGCCCCAGAAATCAGGGCTCCCACCACAGCCCCGCTCCCAGTGGCTGCCAGTCCCATCCCAGGTGTGCCATCCCCCCCACAACCTCTCCCCATGGGCAGCGATTGCCTCATCCGCCCTGGAAACTCAGCTGGTGTTGCCAGGATGCATCCACAGCACAGAGATCCTGAGGGAGCAACGCCCTGGGAACGGCCAAGCGGCAGCGGGGAGCAGGGAAGGACTGGATTTGAGGTCAGGGAGCAGGGTCCCTCTTTGGTGGGGACAGCCACGAGGAAATGCCAATCTCCATGGTCCCGGTGGCCCTTGGGATGAACAGAGCCTGCACCAGGCAGCCCTGCCCACGCTCCCTGTCACGGTCGCACAGCAGGGGCTGCCCATGGAAACCATCCCCGGAGAATATCAATGAGAATGCATTTGTGCTCCTTCCCAGAGCAGTGATGGATTCAAACCGACACTGCCCCGGTCACCCTCCTCAAACCAGAGCCGCCGGGACGCCAAAGGCTGAGCAGCCACAAATCCCACCCTGCATGGTGGTCCTGCTCCCCAGTACCCACACAAATTGGCTGCCCACATCTCAATCCCGGGTGGGATCCAAGCACTCCCCAGAATCTTTCTTCCAGCCGAGTACAGCCCCAGGAGGAGCTGCACAGCTCCCCAGCACTGCATGGAGCATCCTCCTGCTGCCCCACGCCTGTCGCAGCCAGTGATGATCTTCTGTCCGGTGCAGGAACCAGCTTGGCCACAGCACCCAGGCTGAGCTCACAGCCCCAGGAAGGACTCCAGCCCCTCCGTGCAGGAGAGATGAGGCAAAACATGGGTTTATCAGGATCCTTCCTCCTCCTGCTGCTCATTCTCACCATGGCTGGAGACTCCCGTACCCCTGGCACTGATGAACAGCTCCATACCCACCTCGAGCCTCTCCCTGCACTGAGACAGGACAAACTGGAACCTGATGTCCTCCGCTGCTTCCACAGCCTGGATTTATCCATTTTAGTTGCATATAAAGGAACTTATCACCACAATACTCAAACAACTGTGTTAAGGCACTTTAAATTTAAATAAAACCTCTTTTTCCACTTCCCTCTGGGAGGTTTTGTGCCACTGGCATCAGCCTCGGTATGTCCAGAGTAGTCTAAACTCAGCTGACAGAACCGAGACGAGCCTGGGAAGGAGGTTGGCCAGAACCCAACAGACGGAGGTCAAAGACTCCAGTCTCGCCCTGAAGCGTTGGCCGGGAAGGAAAAGGCTCCAACAGGAATGTGTGCAGGCAGTGCTGAGGAGCAAGAGAACAGTGCGAGCCCTTTTGAAACACTCAGCTCTGGTGAGCTGGCTGCTGAAACAAGATCAAAGCTTTCCGGCACTCGCTACCGGCACAGCACCAGCCACCACCAGGAGCTGCACCATGACCCAGCACCCATGCCAGGGAGGCACTGTGGATGCAGCCTCTCCTTTGGGCACCACCACCCAGGGCCTCTTCTCTCTGGTCCAGGAGCACACGGGAATCAGGAGCAGCAACCAGCAGCCCCAGGACCTGCAAGCAGGGCTGAACTGCAGTCCTGGTTCATTCAAAGGGCACCGGAATGACAGTGACGATGGCAATCGCTTCCACCAGTGCTGTGCCTGGGGATGCCGGCAGGATTGGCACGGGGACAGGTGCCTCTCGGCGAGGCAAGCCCAGCCCCGGAGGCACCATCGGTACTGGGGATGGTGATGACTCCACCATGAAGGCAGCAGAGAGCAGCATGGGTGAGGCGGGGTGGATCCTCGCACCTGAAAAACCACCAACTCCATTTCCCTGTTGGTCAAAACAAACACAAACAAGACAGCACCTTCCAGCACACGCTCAGCTCCACCTCGGACACCCAGGTCCAGAGGCTGCCCATGACTCCCGAGGCCTTCTTGGCCCCCTTGGCCTCTGGTTCTCTCTCCCGTACCAGGCAGCCAGCAACTCCCATGTCCATCCCAAAGAATCAGGGTTAACTGTCCTGATGATGGAAAGGCTGATGGCTTCCAGCCCAGCTTCCCCAAGCCAGTGACGCTCAGTTCCAACGGCAGTGCCCGGCCACCCCTCCTCCCAGGCGATGAAGAGGAAGAAAAGCTTCCTCTCCCCCAGCAAGGAGTCACCACCACGCTGCTGGTCCCGTCAGTATTCCTGCAGACCACAGAGCCCTCGTGCTGCCCGCTCAGCACCACCAGAAGCAACATTCACCCAGCAGGATGAAATGCCAGCATCTGTGGCACCATCTCAGGAGGCAGCGTGTGCTGCCAGGCCGGCACAGCCGCTCGGCTGCAGTGACCAGGCACCACAGGGAGGGCCCAAGACCCCAGCACTGGGATCCAGACACTACTGGTTGTGCTTCTCACAGCAGAGCAGAAGAAAAGGTGAAAAAAAAAGTGTTTCTGTACAGATGGACACAGCCGGGACTGCTGCACACAACCAGGAAGGCTCCAGTCCCACAAAGAGGAGTCCAGGACACTCCAGTTTGGGTCTCACACCTGCCCACCCCAGGCTCTCCTCCGGTGCCGGGAAGGTTGTCCCCTCTAAGCACTGACTCAGGTTAGGAGACAAGGTGACAAGCTACTCCGTGCCGCCCCAGTTCAAACACGCCAGGCCACGTGCCGGGCACCACAGGCTGGCAGAGACAGCACCAGGGGCGGGGAAAGGCACCATGGACACCACAGCTCCCGGCTTCCACGACTGAAAAGAGTTAATCATCAAAAAGAAAGGATTCCACCGGATCGATGAGTTAATGTTTACAGTGTTCTGCACAGGGAAAGCGTGACCTGCACTGCATGGAGCCCGGCAGTGCTGCCAGCACCCTTGTGCTGCCGGGCTCCCGGGGGCGGCAGCAGAGCCACACACCGGATCCTGCTTCCCGAGGAGACAGAGTCAGCACCCCCAAAACACGGTGGGGGGACAGACCATGGGAATGGGGTGCAAACCCCAGTGAGGGCCTGCAGGAGGACGGACTAGGGCTTCCCATCCTGCCCAGACTCCTCTGACCCACAGCAGCATCCAGAGGGGTCTCCGTAAGCGCCATCGTCACCTCCGGCACGGTTGTCGTCATTCCCACTGACACCTGCAGCAGCGATGCTGCGTGTCCTGGCATGTGCCACGGCACCGCGATCCAGTGATGAGGCAAGAGGGGCTGGAACACACCCCACGCCAGGTGTTCCAGGAAACTGGTCCACTAGCTTTCAGCTGGGCCAGACTGGTGAAGGCGGTGGTGGTGGAGTTCTTCCAGCTGCAGGTGCCAGGCTCTGTGCAGAAGGGAGCTGTGCCCCCCGAGGATGCCACCAGCAGGGTAGCTCTGCCCTGCTCCAAGCAGTGCGAGGCAGCAGCAGAGCTTACACCCCCTAAATCCCCTCCTTGAGCCCCATCCCCTTGCTCAACCATCCCCGCAGGACCAGGGTGAGGCATCGCCCAGCAGCCAGCGCCAGTTGCCCCCGCAGCGCCCACACCAGCTCACGGTGCTGATGCAAACCTTGCCCAGCACGCCTGGGCGCGGGCGCATCCCGGCACAGCTCCGCAGCGCTGCGGCACACCTCCCCAGCACCCCACAGCTCTCCTCTGCCTGAGGTGGGTGGCTTCAGAAAGCAAGAAATGACAAGGATCTGCCAGCAGGTTAACCCCTGCTCACTGGAGAAAGGCAGGATTCCCTGCTCACCACACCAGCTCCACGAGCATCCCTGGGCCATCAGCCTGTCTCCCTCCAGACCTGCCCCAGCTTGCTCGATGGCGGAGGCCCCGCTGCTCAGATTGGGGTTTTTAGGCTATTTTCTATCAGAAACAGCATGGAGGTGTGGATCAGAAGGCCAGGGAGGCAGTCACAGCCTCTCCATGGCTCCTGGCTTTGCAGCGCCAAGCGTCCTCCTTGTCCTCCAACAGTGTGAGCCGGTGCCAGCAGCACCGGGGCCCGGACACAGTGGGTATGGGGTGGCCAGAGCTGGACACCGGCCCCACAAGACGGACACCGGCCCCAGCAGTCAAATTTTGGTGAAAACTCTTCAGTTTTGCAGGACTAAGACGGGGAGGGAATGAGCCATTAGAAAACTTGCTCTGGACAGGAAAACCAGAGGCGTTGAAAGAAGCTGCAATGGGAGAAAGCTGGGAAGAGACAACACTTCCACCAGCTCAGATCCCAGCAACCCGAATTGGAGGCTCCCACCTGGATGGGACATTCCAGGAGCAGCTGGGAGCTGGGAAGGGGTCGAAGGTGAAGGAAAGCTTTCGCACAGAATAAACACTCGCTTCCCTGCGCCAAACACTGCAAATGAGATCAAACACCACCCAGCAGAGCATTTCCAAGCGATTCCCAGCTTCCCACCGTAAGGCGGTGCAGGAACCAAGCATAACCCAGCCCAAGCAGAACCCCTTTCCTGGGGAACCCCACCACTCAGCGACGGCACTGACAGCTGAGCTGGAGCACGGGGAAAGGGCCCGGCCCAGCCCAGCCGGTGGAGCCCCAGCACGCACAAACCCTGTAATTTCATTTTCTTTTTTGGAACAAAGCAAAACTGAGGCAACGCCAGCTCTACCCATGCCAGCGCTGGCACTCGCCACACCGCTTCCTTGCGTCTCCGCGCTGAACCCAGCTACATCAAAGAGGCTTTTTATTAATAAAAGTTGGTCGAGTACTTGGATGAGCCCATGTCACGTTACCCAGCACCTTTCCAAGGTGCCCGAAGATGCTCTTATTCCCTGAAAGTGGAGTGAGGCTGTGTGTTTCTCCCACCTCGGGTAGGTCCGAGTGGCACCCCCAGAATCAGGGAGCCAGGGAATCCATTATTCCCCTTTCTCCACAGGCAGAAAGGAAAAGGAAGCAGGCACTCCTCCTCTGGACTCTGCCATCCGCATTTTAAAGAGACTTGGCTGCTAAACTTACAAAACTGAGCGCAGGGAGCCCTGTGGGGCTGGAATCTGGGCTCCAAGACAACTCGAGCTGTGCAGCAAGGAGAAATAACAACAATAATAATAATAATGGAAGCGCACGCAACTCCGGAGGGGAGCCACTGGCATCAAAACTGCACACTCACTGCCGGCACCAACACCGGCACGGCCAGCGGCGTCAGCCTTCACCTGCCTGGTGACGGCACGGGAGAGGGAGCGCAGCCCCACGGGGACAGGCAGAGCAGGGATGGGGACAAGGATGATGGATGATGTTGTGCTCAGAGCAGCGAGGTTGGGTGCTGGGATGGCACAGGGACACCAGGGCCCTAGGCACCTCGTGCTGGGACACAGGGACTCCAGGATCTCCATGCAGGGGACACAGGGCCCCTGGGCAGCCCACAAGGGGACACAGAGACCCCAGGATTTCCACGCAGGGACACCAGGGCCCCCGGCACCCCACACAGGGAATACCAGGGCCACTCATCCTTTGGGCAGTTCAGACAGTTCAGAGAGAGGGACATTGACCCCTCCGGACGCCCACGCAGGGGTCACCGAGGAGGCTCGGACACCCAGCACCCCACGACGGGACCCTCACCCCTGGGGACCCACACACAGAGACCTTCATCCTCCAGGGTTCCCTTGTAGGGGACACCAGGGACAGTTCCTTGTTCCCCTGTGCACAAACCCTCACCCCTTGGGATCCCTTGCAGGGACCCTCATCCTTCAGGCCCCCTTTGTGGGGGACACCAGGGACAGTCAGAGCCCGAGTACCCCACGCAGGGACCCTCGTCGCTCCAGACCCCGACGCTGGGACCTTCATCCCTTGGGACCCTCACGCAGGGGAGGCCAGGGGGACTCCAACACCCGGTCCCCCGCGCCGTGTCCCTCATCCCGCCGGGGACACCGGGCCCCGCAGGACCCCCGGAGCCGCGGTGCCGGTACCTTTGTATCGCTCCAGCACGTCCTCGTAGGCCTGCACGAACTCCTTCTCCTGGCTGCGGGTGGCGGGCAGCAGCCCGGGCACGTACCCGGCCATGGCGGCCTTTGTGCCCGCAGCTCCTCCGCCTCCCGGCGCGGCGACCAGGGCCGCTCTGCGCCCGCTCCGCTTCCGCCGCGCCCGCCCGGGCCGCCCAAGGGACCGCCCACCGGGGCCGCCCACCGGAGCCGCCTACACACCGGGACCGCCCACCGGGACCGCCTACACACCGGGACCGCCCACCGGGACCGCCTACACACCGGGACCGCCCACCGGAGCCGCCTACACACCGGGACCGCCCACCGGGACCGCCCACCGGGACCGCCCACCGGGACCGCCTACACACCGGGACCGCCCACCGGAGCCACCTACACACCGGGACCGCCCACCGGGGCCGCCCACCGGAGCCACTTACACACCGGGGCCGCCCACCGGGGCCGCCCACTGGAGCCACCTACACACCGGGACCGCCTACCGGGGCCGCCCACCGGGACCGCCCACCGGGGCCGCCTACCGGAGCCACGTACACACCGGGGCCGCCCACCAGGGCCGCCTACGGGGACTGCCCACCGGTACCGCCTAGGGGGGGCGCCCACCGGCACCGCGTTCCGCGGCCGCCCACCGGGACCGCCCACCGACGGGCAGCGCCCACCCACCGGTGCCGCCGAGGCCACGCCCACCGCGCGCAGCCCGCCAATCAGAGGCCCGCCCATTTTATAAGCCACACCCATTTCCCCAGGCCCCGCCCACTCCCCCGCCCCCCGTCCCTGCTCCGCCCCCGGTCTCGCCCCGGCCCCGCCGCGCCCCCTGGCGGCCGCACCGAGCGGGGCAGCGCGGGGCCGGCCCAGTAAAACCAAAGCCAGGAGGGACTCCCTGCTCTGGCTTTGCAAATCCTAGAGAACCATGGAGTCGTTTGGGTTTGGGTTGGAAGCGACCTCAAAGCCCATCCAGTCCCACCCCCTCCCACTGGATCAAGGGCTCCAAGCTCCATCCCACCTGGCTTTGGACACCTCCAGGGATGGGGCAGCCACCACTGCTCTGGCCAGCCTGGGTCAGGGCCTCACCACCCTCACAGCAAAACATTTCTTCCTAACATCTCATCTCCCTCTTCCAGCTGAAAAATGTTCCCTTTGTCCTCTCTCTGCTCTCCCTGATCCAGAGCCCTCCCCAGCTTTCCTGCAGCCCCTTTCAGCACTGGAAGCTGCTCTAAGGTCTCCCCACAGCCTCCTCTTCTCCAGGCTGAACAGCCCCAACTCTCTCAACCTGTCCTCAGAGGTGCTCCAGCCCTCGCATCATCTCCATAGCCTCCCCTGGACTCCAGAGCTCCTTTATTCCAGGCTGAATTTGGCAGGGATTTCTCCTGGGATGCATTCTCAGCACAGGGCGGGGGCTCCCAGCCCCTCCACACCTTCCAGGTCCGCCTCTGTCCCTGCTGCCCCAGCTCAGGTCCCGCAGCCTCCACCAGGATGGGAAAGGGACACAGGACACGCACCAGGAGAGCCAGACCCTTCGGCATCACTCACAGGGGTAACAGGGAGCGTCTAGTATCACCCAGGGGGTCTTGGGTCCCCACTGAAAGGCACAGGGGTAAACCTCGTGGGGAACAGGGATGGGGTTGCAGACCAACCCTGCCTGGCACCCCCATACCCTCCACAAACCCCACGCAGCCCCCACTCGCAGCCCTCCCGGCAGCTCTGGCTGCAGCAGAGCGGAGCCTCCTGTAGGAGCAGCCGTTTCGGGGTCACACAGGTGGCCAGGGGACACCCTGGGACCCCCTTGCCATGACCCTTGGCCGGATCCAGCCGGGGGGCAGCCTTGTCCCCCTCCCCGACGGGGCAAATCCCAGACCCTTTTGGCCACCACACGATGTTGCTTTTTCACCCTGGCTGCGCTGTTCCCATGGCAACTGGAGGGCCAGGCTCCACCAGCTGGGTAACCATGGCAACGAGAAAAGCCCCATCCCACTCAGCCCAGACATCGGGTGTCTCCCCACCATCACCCAGGGACCCCCAAACCCGGGGGGATCTGCACCCCACACCCCTCTGGGGATGGCGAGGGGCCACCGGCAGCCACCACCATCCTCCTCCTCCTCCTCCTGCAGCCCAGCTCGGGGTCACACAAATCACCCCCCTCGCCCCAGCGTCGGAGGCAGCTCCCCTTCACCATGGAGCCTTAATTAGGAGAAGTAATTACTGCTGCAGGGAGCGCAGTGCTGCACCCTGGCCATGACCCCGTGCGGAGCAAGGCCGGGATGCGGGTGCTGGCGGCCTCGTGGCGCGACTCCTTTGTGCCCGGCGGTGCATCCCCGGGCAGCAGCGATCCCGCCGGGCAAAGACACTGGGAACACCGCTGCTCAATCCATGGAGCCACCCCACACGGAGCCTTGGGAGCTGCCTGAGCCCACAGCGTTCGTCTGACCCCAGACCGTGTTCCCAGGGAAAGGGGAATCTGCGCCGGCCAGCTGGCACGGAGCGATTCCTCCTTGGGCACCGGGAGAGCCGCTCGAAGCCGCCCCGGCACCACAAGCAGCTCCCAAGCCAGCGGAGAACAAGGAGGTTTGTTCCCGTGTCCCCGGGAGGAGGCACGGCTGCTGGCAGAGGCCGAGGTGCCGCTCCCGAGGGACAAAGAGCTCCCAGGAGCCTTTCCCAGCAGGCGAGCGCAGCCCTGGAAACCCCCGCGATGCCTCTCCCACCGCCCTCCGGCTCCCCCTCGCCCCCCAGAACCCCGGCAGGACGTGACCCCTGGCAGCACCGAGAGCAAAGAGGTTTGGGATGAAGGAGCCTTTTCTTCCAAAAGCCGCCACCACCCCTCACCCTGTGCCAGGCGGCTGGAGCGAGACGCAGCGACCGGGGCCAAGGGCCAGGCTGAGCCCCCCATCCCACTCTCCCTCTGCTTCCAGGGAGACGTGGGTGACGCAGGGAACGGCTCCAGGGGTGCCAGGGCACCCAGCCCAGCACTGGGGGTACCGGAGGAGCAGGCACAGGCAGCTTGGGGTGCAGGGCAGGGGTCCCAGCCCCCCACACTGCGGCACCAGCCCCTCCAGCATGGTCCCCACTGCTGCATCCCCTTCCCTTGGCTCTGACGGCCAGGAGGGATGCAGAGACTATCGGACCCCAGATCCGTGTGTGTCCCAAAAGCCACTGAGGTGCTATCGCTCCTCTGCCACCTCTGCGAGGCCCACAGCCGGGTGCAAGACGGCTTCTCCAGCCCCACACGATGCCCACGCTCCAGCCCCGCCACTGGGCTGGCTCCATGGTGTCCTCCCCAGGGGTCCCAGGGAGCTGAGCCTGTCCCTCTTCCCACTGGGATGTGCCACATCCCATCATCATTACCAGTCCCCAATCCCTGTGGTGGGGACAGGCACTGGGGCAGCCGGCGCGCTGCAGACAGACCCGCTGAATAATGCAAGGATACACTCAATATTTCAGCTTATTTTCAAGCCTGGTGACACAAAACTGTCTCCAAACTCTTTCTTCCTGGCTCAGCACTGCCGAACTGCACCTCACAAGTTATTTTTAATGGGGAATCTACATGAGATCGGATTTTGTGACATCCCCACGCCTTTAATCACAGGCTGGATCCAGCCAGGTGACGACAAGTGCTCAGCATCCCAGGCAGGCGAGGAGAAACACAGCTGGGAAGTGGTTGTGCCTCGGCTGGTTCTGGGGTATGGAAGGGTGCTCAGCACCCAGCAGGATGGGGTTTTGGAGCAGAGCGCATCCCTGCGTGGTGATGGGTACGGTGGGGCCCCGGCCACCTCCCAGCCTCGACAGTGCTGGCATTCGGGCCGCGCCCTGCGCGTTTGCCTCCCCCAGCCCCAGACAGACACTTTTGAGAACCATCATTTGAATCAACTGGTTCTTCCTGCCTGGAGATGCCCGCGAGCCAGGACGGCACAACCCGCCCGAGCGGAATCCCGGCACGGCTGAGGCTGCGCATGCCGCGCGGTGCCCGCACAGGGCAGGCAGGGGGGCAGGCAGCCAGCAGCCCGCTGGCTGGGATCCCCCAGCTCCCCAGTGCTCCCAGTCCGAGTCCCAACAGGGTGTGTAGCCCGGTGCTGGCGTCGCTTTGCTGTTTGGCTGGGGGCTGGCAGGGCAGGGCGGGCGTCTTGAGCGCTCACCACCCTCGTGCAGCCTCTGCCAGCAGGATGAAAGCTGGGCCCCGGGGTTCCCTTGCGGCAGCAGCCAGGAACAGCCTGGCCAGGGCTCTGTGGGGGCTCCAGCACAGCCCCAAATCCCTGTTTGCTCTGTTGAGAGCAGATCAAAGGCCTCTGGGGTGTGGGGAGAAGAGGGCAGACCCCAGTGGCCACAGATCAAAGACCCCACTGGCCATTTGTCCCAGGTGAAGAAGAAAATCCCGGCTCTGGCACCGGGGGCCACCACCTTGAAGCTCCTCCATCCTCCTCCCCGGCAGCCCTGGTGTGGGGTCCCCACCAGCCCAACCATCCAGCACTTGGAGAAGGAGCCATTAGCCACTGCAGGGCCATCCCTGCCTTTGTTTCTCATTCCCATCCCTTCCCAGGGTGTGACAGCAGCCGGTGGCATCGCCCCTCACCGCTGGGCAAGGGGCACACGGGGCAGTGACCCTGAGTGTCCCCAGGACCACAGCGGTGGGGCGGCTGGCGGTCACTGCCACGGAGAAGGAGCAGCCCTGGCTCCATCAGCACTGCAGGAGCCACAAACCTCCCTGGGCAAATTCCTCCCCGGAGTCTAGCCAAGGACATCGTTCCACCAAGGAGACATTTAGTCCTTAATTAGACATTTTAATGTCACCCAACCCAAGCGTTGGAGGAGCTCAGTCATCCCTTAACCCCAGCGTGCGGAGGGTACAAACAGCCCGCAGCCAGCCCTGCCCGTGCAGGACAAAACCGTCACAGAGCCGAACCGCCACCCTCAGCTGCCAAAGGCCACAGCCATCCCTCCCCGTCCCATCCATCCATCCCAACCATTCATCCCATCCATCTCATCCATCCCCAACTCCCTGGGGAGCAGCAGGGGACAGGGACGGCCCCCAAGGCACGGCAGCTGCCACGAGGGGTGCCCAGGGAGCCCCATGACCCCACCTTGGACGGACCCCACTGCCCCACAGGGCGCTGCCTTACCTGCCACCCTGACGACAGCCCTCTCGGCCGGGTCCAGTACCGAGTCCTGGCTCTTCCGCTTCCTCTGCTCGTGGAGGGGTAAATTCCAGGGCAAGGTGTCCCCAGGGGGGCAGGGGGAGAGGCTGCCCGAGCGCTCGCTGCGGTAGGAGCGCTCGCTCCGGCATGACCGCTCGCTCCGGCATGAGCGCTCGCTGAGGGTCTCCTCGTCGGAGGACGACATGGCCCAGGGTGCGGGCAGCAGGGCAGGCAGGACGTCCCCGCGGGCAGCCGCCTGCAGAAGGAGCAAATGGCACGTCACACCGGGGCCCTGGCCACGGCTCCCTCCCCACCACGGGCACTGGGGGCGATGGAGAAGGGACCATGCCACCAGACACCTCTGCCCCCATGCCCAAGCACCTCTTGGGCAGGAGAATCAGCTCCTCCTGGAGCTCCTGAACGCTGCCTCAGTTTCCCCATTGCTGCTCTGGTGACCGGGGGCCCCCAGGGACAGCAGCACAGTCGCCCCTCTGCCACAGCAACGCTCTCACGGGCATCCCTGGCACCTGCTCACTCCCATAAAGCAAAGTCCAACCTTTGGGTTCGATTTCTTTGTGCTCGGTACAAGCAGAAGCCATCAGATCGGCTCTGCCCTCTGTACCTGTCTTTTTTTCCCCCCTCAAAGTGGGAACAGCTTTAAAAATCCTACTAATCATGGAAGGGGAAAATGGTAGGGCTCTTGCGGGGAGCGAGCTGTGCCGCGTACTCACGCTGGGCAAATAAGCACCTTGTGTGAGACATATTTAAACCCATTCCCATTGTGTCCTCCAGCTCGGCCAGGAAAAATGCACATGAAATGACTGAGACTCCTACAACCGATGCGCCGCGGCGAAGGAGACGCCTCCATCGCGCGGAGCCTTGCCTTGTTATCACCATTTAATCAGCAAAACAGGAACAAAGAGACCCAAAAAAATATTGGAGGAAAGGGAGAAAGGATTCCATGAGTCATTCGCCCCCCATGGAAAAGCTGCAAAAAACGAACCGCGGCCCAAAACCCGCGTCTGTCCTCCCGGATCCCGCAGCCCCGATGCCCGCGCCCTGGCTTGGGGGGCTGGGTGCCCGGGGGAGGCAGGGCTGGGGGTGCAGCTCGGAAAGGGGGTGCAGGGGCAGCGGGGATGGAGCTCGGAGAGGGGCTGCAGGGGCAGCGGGGATGGAGCTCGGAGAGGGGATGCAGAGGGTGTGGGCAGGGGGTGCAGGGGATGCAGAGGCTGCGTGGATGGAGCTCGGAAAGGGGGTGCAGAGGGTGTGGGAGCAGCGGGAGCGAGCAGTGGAGGCAGGAGGTGGAGGCAGGGGGTGAGGGGGGTGCGGGGCTGGCGCTCGGGCAGGGGATGCAGAGGGTGCAGAGGGTGCGGTGGGAGCGGGCAGGGCTGTGCGGGGCTGCCCTGGCCCCCCCGGTGCCTGCAGCGCGGCTGCTGCCCCCCTTCCCGCTCCATCCCATCCCATCCCATCGCATCCCGGTGCTCACCGCCCGGTCCCCGCAGGACGCGCCGCTCCCGCTCCCGTTCCCGTTCCCGCTCCCGGCTCCAGCCCCGCCGCCGCGGCGCCTCCCCCGGCCCTGCCCACCGGGGCGGCTCGGAGCTGGGGGGGGGCTCGGCTGCCCCCGTCGGCCCCGGGCACCGGCTCCCCCCGACGTCCGCCCCCCTCCCGGGCTCCCCCAACACTGCCCGTGCCCCCAATCTCCCTCTGAACCCATCCCGCACCCCCTGACCTGCCCGGGCTCCCCAGCTCCCTCCTAACACCCTCTGCACCCCCAACCTTCCTGGGCTCCCCCTGACGCATCCACACCCCTGACACCCCCCAGGCTCCCCCCAACCTCCCCTTTCCCCCCAGCCTGCTTGGCCACCCCAACACTCCCACGGTGCCCCCAAAGCACCCAGCAGCCCCCCCCTCCATCCTCTGGATCCCCGCGGGCCCAGGGTAATTGCAGCACCCATTGATTGGAGCCAGCAGCTGGAGCAGGGGACGTGACCAAGGACGGGCACGGAGAGGGCTGGGGCTGCGCTGGGAGAGAGCGAGGATGGGCACGGAAAGGGCTGGGAGAGCCGTGAGCCACCCAGAGCCTCACCTGCGGGGCAGCCGGGCATCCCAGCTCCGGTACCGGCAGCAGCCGAGGTGCGGGCAGGGTCACCACCAGCAGCCCCGCGGGGTGTCGGAGCTGCACGACAGCCCCGGCCGCCTGGCACGAGTGAAGCAGGATAAACCGCTCGGGCCGGCGGCAGAGCCAGCCGCCCCGCTCCGCCGGTGGGACCCAGCGAGCAGCAGTACCAAGCCAGGGCCCCGCGCCAGCACGGCTGCTCCCACGCCGCCGCACGCGGCCAGGCCAAGCCCGTCGCCCCAGTTCTCCCGGGGTCTCGGCACGGCCGGCTACCCCGCGGGAATCTCTCCCTCGCAGGTTCTCAGATCTCATCCCAACAGGTGCTTCGGCTTCCCAGCGGCTGTTTCCTCGAGTCCTTCCACTGAGCGGGTGGATGCAGCAGGACACGCGCGGGGTGTGGTGACGCTCAACTCCTGGACACTTGGGCTTGGCTGGAGCAGAGCACGTGCTTCCCTGCAGCCCTGCCCGCGGGACACAGCACAGCCACGTAGGAGGCAGTGCTCGGACAGAACACACCTGGGTGCAGGTGTGCCAGTGGGATGTTTCAAGCCAGGAAATGCAGCGGCCGAGGCCTCACGGACACAAGATTCTCAGGTGTCCCAGTAGCGCTGCAGATGGACTGGGACACTGGTGCTGGGAATCAGCATCCTCATGGGCCAGTGCCAGCTCCACACCCCAATACGGGTTCTCTTCCCTCCCCGTGTGCAGCTCTTGCACCTCTTGAGCTCATCCATGCCTTACACTGCCTGATAAACACAGCCACCACACTCAAGTCGGGGCTGTGGGTCCTGGCACCACAAGAGACCCCAGTATCCATGGGTTTGGGAGCAGGCTGGGCTTATCCTGTCAGAGCCAGCAGCTTGAGGTGCATTGGGAGGAGGAAAGTGCCCCAAGAGCCAGACATTCCCAAAGCTCCCGGGTGGGCTGTGCGGCTCAGCCATGTGTGTGTGATGCGTGGAGCCCCAGCTGTCACTGGACACAGTGGACGGGCACCACTCCCCTGAGACATGACACACACGGCTCACCCCTGCAGCTGGCTGTGCACTGGCTTCAGGGTGACACATCCCTTCGTCACCCTGTGCTCACTGCGACCGGTCAGGCTCTGGCCTCCTTCCTTGCAGCAGCCTCAGAGCTGATTGGAGCCGTGCTGAACCCCAGAGCAGCGAGGGCAGCCAGGAGACGGAGCCTGATCCAGCCTGTAGGAGTTTCCTATCCAAAACACCTTTCCAGAAATCGCTCACAGCGCTGGATTATTTGTGCTAGGAATCTGGGTTAGGAGCGTGCGTTGTTTCGCCTGTGTAGGGGTGAGGAAAGAGGGAGGCGAGGTCCCTCCCTAAATCTTTTCACCTCCCCACTCCTGCCCCATGGACACTGAGAAAGGCACCAAGACCTTGGGGTCCTCCCACCTGGTGTCCACAGGGAGCAGGAATAAGCTTCCTAGTACAGATCAGCCAGCACCCAGCTCTACTCATCTCCCTCATCAAAGCCTTCGCCTGAGCCCACGGATGGAGCTGCCTCTTCCCTTGACTTCTGATTAATTATTCATTTCCCCAGAGTTGTTTATCCCTGCTCTCCAAGGAGAGGAGCTGCAGATGCTGCTGGAGGCTCCTGGCTCATCCAGGAAGATGCAGGAGGTGGGGGTGACCTGCTCCCTGGCCCCCAGCTCCTGGGTGGCTAAGAGTTATAGGAAAATGGGAATGGGAGAAGCAGGGAAGAAAGTGGGAAAGCAGTTGGCTAGCAATGCGAGGATGAGCTGACAGCAGGAACAGCTCCCTGGGCTCCTGGTGGAGACCTCCAGCCCCAGCACAACCTCCATTCCTCCCATCCAGCCCAGATGTGGCTTCATCCCATGGCAAAACAATGGCAAGGAAGCCAACAGTGTAAACTTGGATCCAGCTCCATGCTGGGAATGCATCCTGTTCAGGGCTCCCTGGTGAGTGACATTCAGCAGTGGAGGATGCTCCAAATCCCTTTTGCCCGGGGGATGATCAGACCCATTTTCAATGGCTGCAGCTCAGTCATAGCCTCCTCGTGGCTTTCCATCATTCCCTGAATTTGATCGCTTTCACCAGGCCTCTGGTTATTTTCCTTATCGGCTGCAATCTTGATTAGAACTTTTAATGCCAACACACAGCTCAGCTCTGCTCTTCCCTCACCGCTTGCCCTTGGCTGCATTAACACTTCTCGCCAGAACAATTGGATTTGGGATGCTCTAACGAGCTGCTCGGGAGGCAGGGGTGTTCAGATACGCTTCCCTCTTTCCTCCGACAGCTGGACAGCTCGGTGAGATGAGTCACACGACCCCAGCAAGCAGCTCGGTGTTTTTGCTGAGCCTTCCCCCCCGACTCCCTGGAATCAACCCTTCCCTTTCACAGCCTGGGTTTTTTGCAAGCCAGCAATTCCCAGGAGCGTGCGCTCCCGGTGCTGCCAGCCTGCACCGCCTGCTTGTGAGGGGTTTGTGCCTCTGCCGAGCTACCGACAGCCGCAGCAGGGCTGCCACTAAAGAGCCATTCCCGGGGCCACCAGTCAGCACTGGGAACCTGGGAGAAGGTAATTAATCACCACCCCTAATGAGGGATTCCAATGGAGGGGGCAGGCACGATGCTGGAACCAATCACCACCAAAGAGCTTCCATATTTGAACAAGCCAGACAAAATCCCTGAGGATTATCAGGGGAGCAGCTCCCCTGCTCTGGACCCAGACCTGGGTTCTGGGGCACTTTGCTGCTGCCAAGGAGAAACGGCTCCATCCCACGTGCCGGGATGACTGCAGCCGTGAATCAGCCCAAGCAGAGGGAACCCATCTGGGCTGGAGTAAAGGATCCATCTGGGCCTGGGGGAAGGGAGAAGCCTCGGAAAGGCCAGTTCAGAGGGAGCAGTGGCAGAGCAAAACGATGAGCAGCAGCAACTCTCAAAATGCCAAATCCTGCTGGGGTGGCACCTGGGAGATCATCACTGCCACAGCCCCCATGGGACTCGGGTGAGAATCAGGCAAGTGTTTCTTCCTGCAGGATGGCAAGGGGCAGGGCACAACACCCCAACATCACAGCTCCCAGCTGTCGCCCACCCCAGCAGAGGGCACAGCTCCTCCCGGGTCTGCACCAGAACCAGGACTCTGCCAGGCTCTTCCTGCTCCTGGGATGGATCCAAGTGCCCACCACAGGGGCTCAATGTGGCAGCAGCTCCCTCTCTGCAGGCAGGGGAGGGTCCCCACCAGGAGAGCCTGGGGTTTCACTGCTGTCACAGTCCACATCGGGCAAATCCTTTCATTGCAACCCCTCAGACTCCAGGCATGCATTATCTAGACAGACCACTCCAAGTGGCTGCTCTCCCACCTAGTTAATCATTCCCAAAGTGTTTGGAGAAGGAGGGCTGTGAGGGCTGCCCTTGCCCTTGGGGAAAGATCCTCTCTGCTGGAGACAAAGGTGCCCCTGAGGCAGGATTCAGGGACTGCACCTGGACCGGGAGCAGCAGCCCCAGCAGCCCCTCAGCCAGCTCTGCCTGCTGGGGTCACCGTACTCGTGTCAGCGTTTATCATCCCAGCATGGGGATTTGCGAGGATCAGGAAACTCACACGCTCCACCTGCACCAAAGATTAAGCATTAAACCCACAACCACCAGCATTAAAAACACGGATTAAAGCACAGATCCAGCCCCTCTCTGCTTCCAGGTATTCACCTGCCTTAATGCAGTTAAAAAACCCTGCTGGATTTGGAGGGAAGGAGGAATCTACCCAACTAGGGAAGCAGCAGGGCAGGCAGGAGCTGCTACCAGAGTCCCACGTGGAGGGACAGAGAGCTCCGGCTGTGCCAGGGCCCTCAATGGATCCCGCTGACATACAGGATTGCACAGCAAAGCCCCCGGCGAGATCTGCCTCCAGCACTCTGAAAGGGCAGGGGATAAGCCAAATCCATCCCCCACTACCCTGGATCCAGGCAGAAACAAGTTGTTTTAACCAGGTTTTCGCCTCACACACTGCTACTGCCAGCTAGAGAGTGACTGGGAACAGCCCAGCACACAGCAGTCCAGCCTGCTGACTGCAAATTAAGCTGAAGTGATGCAGGAGAAGCTTGGATAAGGAATTTTTTCTACTCTTTCAGGTCATTCCTCTCATTTCCAGCAGCGACTGCTGCCTGGGAGGGAGGGATGAGCTGCAAACACAAAGGGAGAGCTCATGACAGCCCATAGCACCAGCTTCCTTCGGCTCCAAGAGCATTTGAGCTCCTTGAGGAGACACCACTGCTGTGTTTCTGGGGTCTCGGAAGCCTCCCTGCCAGCCCTGCTTCAGAGAGATCTTCAAGCCACGCTTCACTCTGAGAAAAAGACAAGGCCAAAGCAAGTGCTGTTCCAGAGGAGACATTTACTATGCCGAGTGATGCCCACTCTGGCATCATTCCCCTTCCACAGGGACACGGCCCAGGTCCCACACAGATCACACCACTACAGTGTAACCCACTCGTGACGCAAAATTTCTTCCTGGAGGAATTCCACATAGACAACTCCATAGGCGACAGAGGCTTGTGTTCCCCACAGATCAAGGCCGTGACTCCTCTTTGCCCTTGTGGTAGTCAGGCAGCGTGTACTTCCCTTCCTTGATCATCTTGTCCCTCTGCTCGAGGATGGTTCTCATCCGCTTGGCCTGGCAAAGAACATGAGAGCGTTGGGGCAGGCAAGTAAGCATTTCAGTGGCCCCAGCTCTGGTCCTGGCAGCCCCCAGAATCCACAGGCACGCAGCATCCAACCAATCCTGCCCTCAGGTTTCCCCACATGGCTTTGAGCCTCCTGCAGGAGGCTTTGGGGCTCTCAGGCTGCTACAGCACATTTTGCTGCTAATGACAACCGGGTGTCAGCTCCCAGTTGACCATGTGGTGTCACCAGCTGAGACAGGGGCACCCAGACCTTGGCCTGGACCCTTGGCAACCTCGCCCAGCTCGGCCCAGCAGCTCAGGTGTCCTCAGCCCCTGTCTGGGTGCCCCAGTGTCTCCTCAAGCTTGGTCTAGTCCCTTCAGAGTCCCTCACTCCTCCTCACCCACGTGCTACCCCCTAGCTGCTCCCAGTGCCCCTCCAATGCTCTGGTGCTACTCTGTCGCTGCACCCAGTGTCCTTCCTGCCCTAGTGCTTCCCCTGTCCCCCCACTCCCAGTGCCCTCCCCCGTGCTCCTAGTGCCTCCACTGCCCCAGTGCTGCCTTTCCCACCACTCCCAGTGCATCACACCTGCTCCCAGTGCCTCCACTGCCCTAGTATTGCCTTTCCCATCGCTCCTGGCACCCCTACTGCTCCTACTGCTGCCTTTCACACCATTCCCGGTGTCCCCTCTGCTCCCCCTGCCCCCTCATCTCCCTCAGCCTTGCCCTCCACTCGCTCCCCGTGCCTCCCCCCGCTCCCGGTGCCTCCTCTGTGCTCTCTCACCAGCGCCCCCCTTTCCCCGCCGCCCCTCCTCGCCCCGGTGCCCCCCTCTCCCCGCTCACCAGCTTGTTGCGGTGCATGCATTCCATGAAGTCCTCGTACTCGGGTTGGCACTCCCGGCGGGCCCGGGTCTGGCCCAGCCCGTGTCCGCACTCCACCCACTCGCGCTCGAAGGCGTGACAGGCGCCGGCCTTGCCGTAGGGCTGCGGCATGCTCTGCCGCAGCAGCCACCGATCCACGTCGATGCCCAGCTGCCGCTGCAGGTCCCAGAACGGCATGATTGCGGTTGCGGTACCGGAGCCTCCGCGACCAGCCGGCCAACCCGCCGCGTCCTTCACGGGCAGTTCGCGACGCCCTCTACCGTCAAGCGCAGCAGTGCGACAGCCGCGCTTTACGGCGCCCCGGGGCGGAGCGGCAGCGCGGATAAACGGCGCCCGCCGGCGGCCGGGAGGATAAACGGCGCCCGCCGCGCCCCACCGCCCCCTGCTGGCTCCCGGTGCACCCCCCCCCAGGCCCGGCCAGAGCTCCCAGTGCTCTCAGTGACCCCCCCACCCCGGGCCCGGCCAGAGCTCCCAGTGCTCTCAGTGACCCCCCCACCCCGGGCCCGGCCAGAGCTCCCAGTGCTCTCAGTGACCCCCCCACCCCGGGCCCGGCCAGAGCTCCCAGTGCTCTCAGTGACCCCCCCACCCCGGGCCCGGCCAGAGCTCCCAGTGCTCTCAGTGACCTCGCCCCCCGGGCCCGGCCAGTGCTCCCAGTGACCCCCCTCAGGGCTCGGCCCGTGGTCCCAGTGGTCCCAGTAACCGCAGTGCTCCCCCCGGCCCAGGGCCCGGCCAGTACTCCCGGTACTCCCAGTGACCCCACCCCAGAATCCGACCAGCGCTCTCAGTGTTCCCACCCCAGCGTCCCAGTGTCCAACCAGTGCTCCCAGTGCTCCAACCAGTGCTCCCAATGCCCCAGACCCAGGGCTCCCAGTGTCTTCCCAGCAGCACCCCAGGGTCCTCCCAGAACTTCCAGCAACTTCCCAGTGCCCCAGCATCCTCCCAGGGCTCACAAGATCTTCCCATTTCTCCCAGCGTCCTCCCAGTGTCTTCCCAGTGCTCCCATCACCTCCTCAGGGTCCTGCCCGTGTTTTCCCAGGACTGTCTGTGCCTCCCCAGTGCTCCCAGTGACCCCCCAGTGGCCCCTGGTATCCCCTCAGTGTTCCATTGCTCCCAGCACCCAAGGGTCCCTCCTGTTCCCCCAGTTCCCCCAGAGCAGGGCACTTCATTAGTGTTGACAAGAGCTTGGGGCATTGGGGGATGCCCCCAGGCCTGGATCTGCCCCCCTATAATGCCCACAGCCCAGTACCCACCCCATTTCCTTCTCCCACCCAAAATCCATGGGTCCCTGTGGACACACGGATGAATCCCTAGCAGAGGATTGCAGAGGGATCTTCTGCCGCCCCTGGCGCAGGTGGGGAGGAAGAGCCGGGGGCTGCCTCCTACGGGACCTGAGCCACAATCGACAACAATTTATTACAATAACTCCTACAAAAGGAACCTCAACCCGCTTGGCACCGACTGCCCTCGCCAGGCACACGGCACCATGCGAGTGGGAGGAATAGGGATTGTGGCAGTGCCTCAAAGCTCCAGCTGCCGGTGCCCCTGGGAGTGGAGCGGGCTATGCCAACGGCAGGCGATGCTGGCACTGGCATGATGCTGGTGGCAGGCGATGCCATGGGACCTCACCCCTGTACTCGTGCCGCTCAGATGATGCCGGCCGGAGTGAAGACGGGGGTGACGCAGAGCGTCTCGGCCATCTCCCAGCCGCAGGACAGCGGGGCACAGATGCGCTCGCGGTCATCTTCCGTCTGTGGCAGCTTTCCCTGGCAGAGCTGGACGGCTTTCCTGTGGGTGGGAGACACCAGAGAGGGAGCAGGGGGAGCAGCACCCTGAGGAATGCTGCAGGACGTGCCCAGGGATGGGGTGAAGGGCTCTCGTGTCCCCCAGAGCAATGGCCGCGAGCTGCCTGCGGCTTCCCCAGCAGAAAACTGGCTCAGATCTGCTGGTGTTCACAGCAATGTGAATTTTGCCTCTCAGGGCGGGTTTGTGCCCTGAATCACAGAATCATAGAATCATAGAATCATAGAATCATAGAATCATAGAATCATAGAACAGTTTGGGTTGGAAGGGACCTTAAAGATCATCTAGTTCCAACTCCCCTGCCATGGGCAGGGACACGTCCCACTAGATCACTAGAATCTCCGTGTGCTGGGACTCAGATTTTACTTCCCTTGGAGAAAGAGCCCCGATGGAGGGAAAGACGGCATTCCTGTGGGATCCGTCCTTGTCCGGGCAGGACGGTCTCTTACCAGGCAAGGTGGGACATGGTGTAGGTGATGTGTGGCTGGGGACCATCCCCGAGCAGTGTTGGGGCTGTGATGGTGTAGGCACCCATGTCCTCGAAGATCAGCCAGTCCCCAACGTGCATCTCGGGCAGCTCCAGCGCGTCGGCGATGCAGTCCTCAGCGCGTCCCGCTGGGCCGCAGAGGCTGCTGCTGCGCCAGGGCGGGTCCGGGCGGCGTCGCTGTGGGCAGAGAAGGAGCAGCCACAGGGGATGAGGATGTCCTGGTGGACACGTGGACATGGTGCTGACCCACCCACTGTATCCCAACCCCAGGAGCCCACGGATCCTGGCTGCAGCCCTCCTGGTGCTCCACCATCGCCTCGTGCCTCCTGCTCTCCAGTGGCTTGCAAGGGACACTGGGCTCTCCTTAACCTCAGCCAGATCCTCACCTTGTGCAGCTGAGGTTGAGGGCAGGGGCTGTCAAAGAGGAGGCGGCTGAAGGTGCCATAGATGCCATCGCTCAGGTGATACACAAGGCTCTTCTTGGTGCCAGGCTCTTCCTCTGGAGGGGAGCAGGGCGAGGGCTCAAGGCAGCTCCTGTCCCACTGTCCCACCACCGCACCGTCCCACCATCCCACCTACCATCGGAGCCAGGCTGCTCCGCAGGAGCCTCTTCCCTGGCAGTGATGCTGGCTGCAAAGCTGAAGGCGGAGGTGACGTAGAATCGCCCAGGTCTTGCAATCATCTCCACCCCACAGCCATTTGGGAAATACAAGTCCAAGGCAGAGTTAATCACAGCAGCGAGCTGGATGGGAAAGAGTTGCTCCTCAGTTAGCTCAGCCCCTAAGTAGGGAGCCAGACCCGAGGAGACTGTGCAGCCTCGCTTTCTGCCTGTTGAATGGGCGTTGGGAGCTGCTTACCTCTTCAAACCGGACTCTGTTGTCCTCGGTGCCAGGGAAGCCTCCTCCGATGTCCAGGAGGTGCATGTGGTAGCCCAGCTCGGTGCCCACCTCGAAGGCCAGCTGCGCCGCGGCCACAGCCTGCGAGAAGGCCTGGGGCTCCAGACCGGGGCTGCCGAGGTGGAAGCTGCGGGCACAGCCCCTGTTTCAGCAGGGCTCGCCCGTCCCCAGGGAGCAAGGGGACGTGGCACGGGATCTCTGCTCCCTGTGGGGACCTCTGTGCTTCCCAAGCACCATCCCGTGCCAGAGTGCCCGGCCGCCCCCCAGGAGCTCCCCAGACCCTCTCTGGGGTCCAAACCTGCCCCAGATTGGTCCCAACAAGGGTCTAGAATTCCCTGCTTCCACCTCAATCCCAGCCAGAGCAGGCGGCGGCTCTGTGATTCCCTGTGTTGTTCCTCACGGGAAAAGGGCCACGCACTGTACCTGATGCCAACAACTTCCACCGCCTGCTCCTTCGCTGCCTCTAGCAGGTGCCGGCAGGACTTGAGCGTGGCCCCAAACGCCATGCTGGGGTGTGCAGGAGGGCTGGAGTCAGCAGCGATACCCAGCAGCATCCTGCAGAGCGAAGCCGCGCTGTGCTGAGGGCTCTTCAGGCCCCCAGACTCCAAGGATGCTGCCAGACACCCACCTGGCACGAGGGTGGCTCCTGGCCACCTTGCTCAGCTCTACCTCGTTGTCGAAGGCCGCCAGCTGCACGCCGTGGCTGGCCGCGTATTTGAGGTGGGAAATTTGCTTGCAGGGGCTGCTGTAGAAGATCCTGTCAGCCGGGACCCCGATGCTTTGCACCCGTGCGATCTCTGCCTGCAGGGACATGGTGTGTGTGTTGGCAGGTCCCTGTGTGTTTCCCGGGAAAACCACAAGAGCCCAGAGGGATCCTGGTGGCCTTTGTCCTTTGAGCAGGTTGTGACAAGAGGGTTATAAGTGGCATGAGAGCAGAAGGAGAGAAAGGGATTAGCAGGGGTGGGCTTGGTGCCCGTGTCCCCTGCAGTGAGGGTGACTGCAGCAGTGCTGGGCTTTCACCTCCTGGTAAAAAGTCCCAGTTAATTACATACAAGTAGGTGGCTGAACTTCGAATCTTCCCTAGGAACCCGGCTGTGAGCAAACGAGAAGCAGGAGGGAGTCGGGAGCTTTAGGCTCAGCCTGAAAGCCGAGTGCCGGGTGGCTGTGGCATCAGGGATGCTCCATGCTACCAGCCAGCCCCGACACCAGCTCCAAGACAGGAGTGTCGATAAAGAGGAGTATGCTTGAGACACCAGACAGAGCAGACGGGGATTTCTGGGCTGTGTGAGGAGGGCTTTGACCACAGAGAGAGACTCCTGCCCCATCTGGTGAGTAGGAACTTAGGACGTGCATCCCGAGCTGCCCTCCCACCGCCCACCTTGTTGGCACAGGCGAAGCCTGCGCCCAGCTCAGCCAGCAGCCGGAGCACCCCCTCGCTGCCGTTGCACTTCACAGGGAAGTAGGGCTTCACGCGGGGCAGGGCCTTCAGGAATCGCAGGTGTTTCTTCACAATGTCCCCGAGGTCTGCCACGAAGAGGGCTTGCTGGTCGCTCTAGGAGGAAGCCGAAGTGAGCAGCACGGAGCAGCCGGCGGCTGGGAGCCCTGGAGCCAGCAGCCCTTACCCCTTGGCACAGCTCCACCAGCAGGTTCTCCAGGAGGTCTCTGGTGGTGAAACCCTCCTCCACCATCGTGAAGTTGGATTCGTCCAGGTACCCATTCATGGTCAAGACGTGATAACGCTACTTTAAAGCCTCCCCGAGCAGGGTGCAGCTTCTCAGTGTGCACCACACTGGGAAAAGGAAAGGAATAGGAGAGACAGGGCTCCAGAAGCACCAGCAGTGTTCAGCGCTCAGCCTGCACAAGGTGCTCCCCATCCCTCCCGCAGGCAGCTCTGCTGCTCTGCTCCAAACATCTCAAGCACCTCATCTGAGAGCCCCGCTGTGGGATGAAGCATCTTGTCCAGGGCAGAAGACATCTCCCCCCAGCCCAGAGCAGCCCTGTTCCCCTCAGCCACCCAGACACCGACACAGTCAATAATAAAGCCAACTTCTCTGCAAAAGTGGGTGGCCTAGATATGCCAGAACGTGTTCCTTCGTGCTCTGGGGTGCAGATGCACCTGCCGTGTGCCACACAGGGTGAAGTCTCCCTGTGATTCTCAAAGAGCTGAAGCCCCACACTCCCGCTTCCCCGGGCACACAAACCCCGTGAACAGGGAGATGTCCTGGAAAAGCATCGCACGGGCCACTCGCTGGTGCTGGCTGAGCTCTGGTTGGCCTGGACCTGTGCTGGGGCTCCAGTTCCACTTCTCCCCCACGACACAGAACAGAACAAGGGGACAAGCTAAGCTGCACAGCGTTTCCTGGCTTGTATGCTTAGTGGAGTTCTAGCTTTAAGCTCATGCGCTCAGCTCTAACAATCTCTTCTTCTGGTGCCAGCTCATCCCAGGGAGCTGAAAACCAGGCATGAGTTCACAGGAAACATTTCCACTCCAATAACCCAGGTCTAGTGCCAGGGCTTCTACAGGAACAGGGTCCCTCTGGTCTGAAGCTAGTGGGACACAGAGGTTTCATTTCCCAGAGCTGTACAGACCTACTGAGGACATTCCAGATGGGCACTAGGAGAGACCGCACTGACCCCAGAGCAGCAGCGTGTTGTAATACATTAAGCAATCAAGGCCAGTGAGCTCCAGAGATGGGGAATGGAGAGAAAAACTAGATTCTGAAGCTCTTAGAACTTCATATTCAGGAAAGGAGAGCAACTCCTCCAGCCCCACCCTTTCCTCCCCAAAGACATCACTAATCAGCAGGCAGCCGGCCCTGGTTTGGCACTGAAAGGATGAGCAGTTAACAGGGTGATTCCTTGCCCCAGGCAAATGTGCTCCAGCCCTGGACACCCCAGCCTTACCAAGGTCCAGAGCCCCCTCCCCAGGGACAACACGTGCTGCCAGGGTTCCCCCTGGAATATCGAGCTCCCACTGCACCCTGAAGTGGAGCTGTTGCTGGGGGTCCGAGGTGTCTGGGGAGGCAGCACATGGGTCGGTGAGGGAGACGGGCACTGATAGCAGGATGCCCTCCTCCTACCATTCCCCAAACTCGGCATCTACAGGCAGCCCCCACCAGTCTCCTCCTCCCTGTGCCAGGCAAGCCAGCTCCCCCGCAGCCCTGCGGAGCCCCCACCCCGTTACCTCAGGGATCATTCAATCAGATTACGCCACGGGTCTGCGAGGACCCATCCTCTCCAGCTCCTTCCTGGTCCAGACACCTCTGCAGAGCTGGGGGGGAGCTCTGCACCCCTGGCATCCCAGATCCCTCCTCCATGCTCTGCCTCACAACTGTGGCCATGGCAACCGAACCCTGCCACCCCATTGGCTGAGCTGCCTCGGAGCATCCTTCATCCTTTTCAGGGAATGCCCCCAGCAAACACCCTGGATTCTCACCATGTTCCTGCGGTGCTGGCAGCTCATCCCCAGCCGGACGGTGCGGAGGCTGCGACTCTGCAGCCTGGCCTGGTGTGGAGGTGCTCGTGGTGGCGCAAGCATCGCCGGGACCCTCGGGGGGAAGAGTGACAAAAATACATCTGATATTCTGCTGCCAGGGAAATGAGGTTTTCTGTGGAATAAGAGCTGTGATGCCAGCTGGAGTGGTGGTTGGAAAGGCATCAGAGACCGATCCTGCACTTGCCACGGTACTGCCAGTGTTGGTGAGTCCCCGGCAGCAGATCCAGCTCGGCTGTACCTGCAGAGGCCCTGGCTGCTCCCTCTGTCCGTCTCTGCCTGGAAACGGCTCCACTGCTCCATCCCAGAAACATCACAGGAGGAGCAGGGGATTTTTTTTCTCCTTCTTGTTTATCTGCAATTCCCTCCCTTAGCATCACTAAGGAGACAATGTTATGTGTGTGAAGGGGCAGCCGGCCCCACAGATGAGCTGAGAGAATCCCACTTATCCCCGCTCTGCCATTTAACTCTCTGGTTTTGCCTTTACCGTGGGTTCTCCTGGCAACCAGAGCCGAGGAAGCTATCATCTGCCCATACGAGGACAGGCTGAGAGTGCAGGGGTTGTTCAGCCTGGAGAAGAGAAGGCTCCGAGGAGATCTTATAGTGAACTTCCAGTACTTGGAAGAGCTACAAGAAAGCCAGGGAGGGACAGTTCACAAGGACTTGTGGTGATAGGACGAGGGTAACGGGTATAAACTGGAGAAGGGCAGATTTAGACTACATAAAAGGAGGAATTTTGTCACTATGTGAAGAATTAGAACAGGTTGCCCAGGGAAGTTGCAGCTGCCCCACCCCTGGAGGGGTTCAAGGCCAGGTTGGATGGTCCTTGGAGCCCCTCATCCAGTAGGAGGTGTCCCTGCCCATGGAAGGGGTGGGACTGGATGGGCTTTAAAGTCCTTTCCAACCCAAATTGTTCTATGATTCTATGATCCTATGTAGGATTAGCTTGAATAATAATTTTTAGGTTGACTCTGCCTGGATACTTGTGCTTAACTGAAGACTTTTAACAAGGCTGCAGTTAAAAAGAATGGGGAAGAATGCAACCTTATCTAATTAAGCCAGATAAGCCCAAGCCCATCACAGGGGGTTTGAAACCAGATGATCTTTAGAGTCCCTTCTAATCCAAACTATTCTGTGATTCAATGATAACCGCGCCCATTCATCTCGTAACCCCGCCCACCAGCCGCATAGCCACGCCCACTCGTGGCCAAGACACATATCGCCGTTTGACCACGCCCACTCACCGCAGGACCACGCCCATTCAGGGCCTGGTCACGCCCACACACCACACACGCTCGTCGCTAGACACGCCCCCCTCATCCCCGACCACGCCCCCAACACATTTGGCTCCGCCCACCCTTCTGGTCCCGCCCACGAAGCTGTTACGGCGGCGGCCATGGCTCCGAGCGCGCCGGCCGCGTCGGGCCGCGGGCAAGCGCCGGTGCCGGGGCTCCGCCAGGGGATCCGCGCCGTGCTGCTGGGGCCGCCGGGCGCCGGCAAGGGCACGCAGGTGAGGGGGCGCCGGGGCGCCTTGCCCCCCGGGTGGCGGCAGAGCGGCCTGGTGCTCCGCGGCCTGGTGCTCCGCGGCCTGCGGGGACGTGGCCCCCGCGTTCGCTTCCCCCGGCGAGGGAGCGGGGCGAGCGGCTCCGCAGGGCCCCGGGACACCCTTCCCAGGCACACGGCTCCGCCTGCCCACGGGCCCTTTGCTCCTGTAACCCCTCGGTCCTGGTAGCCCCCTTCCCGGTCCCCGGTAGCCCCGTCCCCTGTGGCCCCGTCCCCATCCCCGGTACCCCCCGCTCCCGGTCCCCGGTAGCTCCGTCCCTGTCCCCGGTAGCCCCTTCCCCACTCCCGGTAGCCCGGTTCCCGTGTACCTGGCCCCAGACCCCGGCTGGGCCGCAGCCTCTCGGCACATCACGGGGCTCAGCTCGTGTCCCTGCTCTCCCGCAGGCTCCCAAGCTCGCCGAGACCTTCTGCGTGTGCCACCTGGCCACCGGGGACATGCTGCGGGCCATGGTGGCCTCGGGCTCCGAGCTGGGCAAGCGCCTCAAGGAGACGATGGACGCGGGGAAGCTGGTGGGTAACGGGGAGAGGGGCTGGTAGGGATGAGTGGCCTCGAAAATAGAAGCCTTGGTGACAAACCCCAGTCTGGGAGCAAGGCAGAGGGTAGAGTGGGAGTTCTCCTTGCTATCCTGCAGGAGAAACATCCTATAAAACTATGGTTGCTCTTCAGAGTTGCTCCTTGCTTCCCAGCAGCCTCGGTGCTGGGGCTGGTTCTTTCCACCACGGTGCTTTTATGTTCATGGGCTGCGGTCTGGATGTGGCCTGAATGCTGGTTGTCCCGGGAGCTTCAGGGCCTGACAGCCGAGCTGGGTGGCTTCCCTGGCCCTTCCCGAGGTGCCTGGGCTCCTGTGGGTGCCCCCATTGTTCAGAGGGTTCATCTACATCCCACCTCGGGGAGAAAGGCCTTCTGCCTCTAAATGTGAGGTGAATGTCAACCCCGGGGTGTGACATTGGGTGCTGTGTGAAACGAGGTGCTTTGGAGCCCCAAGAGATGGGAGTTAGGATCTCTGGCACGTTCCTTTTCCAAGGGTTTAATTATCCTGCCCAAATGACTGAAGAGCCTTGGGGAAACTCGAAAGGCGGCAAACTGCAGCCGCTCACCCCAAACTGAGGCAGCTCTTGGCCATTGCTGCTGATTTCCCCAGGCTGTGACACCCCACGGAGACCCCGAAGGCTGTGGGAGGGAAGAGCAACGTGGCTCATCTCCAGCTTTCACTCGGAGCTTGCATTGCGACACCAACCCTGCAATAGCCCGGCTGGTTATGAAAGATAGGGACGTTATCTGGGGAGGCAGGTGGTATCTGCCACGTGTGTGTGGCAGCAGTGCCAGCAGCTCTGCAGGTGTATCCCAGCAGCTCTGCGATAACTCAGCGGGGAGCGCAGCAGCGTTGGGAGCCTGGCGTGGGGTTTTGTGCTCGATTATGAAGTAGGATGCTCTTCTCTGGAAGGGGTAATTGGGAAAGCGCAGAAGGGACTTGTTGCTTCACCCAGACTGCCTCCCGCCTGTGCACTTCATGCTCCAGGGCTCCCGTTTGTGTGCTGGGATGTTCTGGTCCCCAGTCCTGCTGCGTCCCAGCTGTGGCTCCTGCAAAAACAGTGCTGGTGTGCGGAGCTGGTCTTGAATAAACAGCTGTTGCTGGGGCTGTGGCATCTGTTACACTTTCTAAATGCCATAGTGTAGAAAAGGCACTAATCCCAGCAGCAAGCTGAGACTGAGGTACGGGAAAAGCTGCCCAGCGGGGCCAGAGCTTGCCAGCAACTGTTTGGGCCTTTCCCTTCATGGAAGGTTAATGGGAGTCAACGAGCAACTCGCCTGCTTCGCCCTTCCTGGCCAGACTTGCCTGCTGTGTAGGTGAAGGTACAAAGGAACAGGAAATCAAAGCCCTGTCTGTGTTTTGTATTGTGAATTGGTTTCACTAGGCAGTTTGTCTTCAGGCTGTCCTCCCTGAAACAGAGCAACCAGTGTAGCAGTGGGGGTGCAGTGCTGATCCAGGTCCCTGGTGGGAAATGTCTCATCAGGGCCGTCCCAGCATTGATGCCTGTGGCAGGGAGCACTTCCCGGACACAGCCAGGCCTGGATGTGCTGCTTTCACCCTGTTGCAGTCACACTCTGCATGGTGGCTGCTGCCGCTGGGACCAGGAGTGGCTGTAGAAAGGGTCTGAGATGGCCTGGGTGCTGGTGTAGGTGCGGCAGCTCTGAAATCGGGGCGTCCCTTCTGACTGTGTTCCTGTGTCCTCTCCGCAGGTGAGCGACGAGATGGTGGTGGAGCTGATCGAGAACAACCTCGACTCTCCTCCTTGCAAGAATGGCTTCCTTCTGGATGGCTTCCCACGCACGGTGAAGCAGGCTGAGATGGTATGTGAGCTCCTGTTCCAGGACTGCTCTGGCATCTCCCCTTCCCTGGAGACAGGGATCCCTTTGCTCTGATGCTGGGTGTTCTCTGTTGCAGCTGGATGATCTCCTGGAGAAGAGGAAAGAGAAGCTGGACTCTGTCATTGAGTTCAGCATCCCCGACTCCTTGCTCATCCGGAGAATCACTGGACGGTAATTCTTTCCCAAACACTTAGTGCACAAGGTGGGGGCCCTAGTTTAAGGGAGAACTCCTCATTTTGGACCTGGGTGGTGTTCTCATAGTGTTTCAGGCTGGCTGCGGTGCTGGTCTGTATGGGATCTCTGCCCTGTTTGAGCCTCCCTGCCCTGATCCCATGCCTGGGCCAGCCTCAAGCAGAGCCCCCTTGCTGCACTATGAACAGGAGCTGCTGCCACGAACCAGCGTCCTCAGTGCCCAGCTCAGCCCTTGATCCCGTGTCTGGCAGCCAGGGTCCTGGTGCCCCTGCTCCTCTGGAGCCATGGCTGCTTCATACACGGGGCGTTGCTCACATGTTGGGCACTGTGGAATGGTCCAGCCAGGGTCAGCTGTGCTCCTGCGGGCACATGGACATCTCCCGCTGTTTGCTCTTGCTCCACCTCACTCTCGCATCCGCAGGGCACCCTCCCCACTAAAGCATAAAGTAAAAACCCCTTTCCCAACTCCTAGCACAGCTGTGTTTTTCAAGCGCCTGAAGAGGCCCTTGGTACAGAAATAGCCAGAGATGGTTTTTTTCTTAGTATAGAGAGGCTAATTGGGCTGTGATTGCAGATGTTTCTGTGCTGATGAGCAGCAGAGACCTCGTCCTGGCACCAGGCTCCTTTGCTGACACTCACTTTCTGTCTTAGGCTGATTCACCCAGCGAGCGGCCGCTCTTATCACGAGGAGTTCAGACCCCCGAAAGAGCACATGAAGGACGATGTATGTGAGCTCCCGAAGCCGCAGCGTGTGTTGCTTTGGGTTTAGCTGGTGCTTTGCAGCATCCCTGGAGAAACTCATTTCTTTCCTCTTCTCATACCTTCTGTCCTGGCTTTCTGGGGAGAGTGGGGAGCTGCCTGGACAGCCTGAGGTGACAGCACCACGGGGAGCGGGGCCTGGAGGGAGGAGTGAAGGGCATGGCCTGGGCTCTGCCAGCCTCAGAACCTGTTGGACCCTGTCCATAGCTGAAGTTGCAGTGGGTCGTGACTGGTTTCCCTCACAGGGAGTGACTGTAACTGGTGTCTGCTCTCGAGGCTCCTTGGGTTCATTTTAGCAAGCAGAGCAGTGTCGGGCAAAGACCACGACGCTGACTCCTTCTCTCTTTGGTGACTGCTCTGGGACTGTTTCAGCTGCCCTGGGTGTGCCCCACTCTCCCCTGCAGAACTCGGGATCGCCTCTGCAGCTCTGGATGGGAGCAGGGGTTGTCGTAACTGCAGAGAGAAGGGGGGAGCGTGCCAGGCTGCAGCTGGCTGGAGACTGTCCCCTTGCTTCTCTCAGGTCACTGGAGAGCCCCTGATCCGCCGCTCGGACGATAACGAAGCAGCTTTGAAAACCCGCCTGAAGGCCTATCACACGCAGACCGCTCCTCTGGTCTCCTACTACAGCAAGCGAGGGATCCATACGGCGGTGGATGCCTCCCAGTCTCCCGACGTGGTGTTTGCCAGCATCCTGGCAGCCTTCTCGAGAGCGACATGTAAAGACCTGGTTATGTTCATTTAGGGCTCCGTCCTCCCTTTTCCCTCTCGCTGTCTCTCCATCTCTGTCTCTGTCTCTCTGGGCAAGGAGGGTGCGCTGAGCAGAGTAGAGGAGGAGGGGATGAGAAATGCAGCCCAAGGCCAGGCTGTGCTGGTTCTCTATTAAACAAGCTGTTAACGGTCTCCATCTCGGTATATGGAACGTCTTCTGTCTGCGGATGCCGGAGTTGTGGCCCCTAGAGGTCGCAGCGAGCCCAGGCACCGGCTCCAGAAATGGGGTTCGCACCCCTTTGGCTCTAAAGGCTTTGATTTCCTTGTGGAACTGCAGCTCCCTGGCTCTTGGCTCTTCCTGGCTGCTCCGCAGGGAACAGGGTTGGAGATAGGACTGAGCAGAGCGGGGAAGGACCTTCGAAGGGTGCTGGGTGGGTGATGCTCTCCGCTGGCAGCGCCAGGTTTCTTGTGGGATGCATGGGAAGGGTCAGTGCGGCTGCTGCACAGGGCAGGGTGAGAAACTGTTCCCGTTGTACGTGTGTTATTTCAGCCTCTCCTCTCTGTGCACCTGATATAGTAAAGATTAGTGAGATGCTTTTTATAATGCCGTGAAGCCTCTGGCTGGAGACCAGCAGTCGCTGCGTGTGGCAAGCTGGGATCTTCCAAGGGCAAGAGAAGGGCTTGGGGTTTATCCTTTCACTCTTGCCTTGGCTTTGTCCAGGAGATGAAGATGTGTTGAGCTTCTCCTGATCCCAAAATTTAAATAAGGCCTCGATGCAAAACACTTGATTTTCCAAGGCCTGAGAGATGGTGTTGTTAACCACTGGCTTCACGTGCCCTTGAGCCATCGGCCTTTGCTGTGAGCTCATGGAAATGTACTTGTTTCTGGAGCAAACCAAGCCACTCTGTGGGGCTGAGGACACCGTGTGCAGTGTTACTAGTGCCCCAGCATCTCCGAGCTGTTACGCTGCTATGCAGTGACCCTGCAGGGCTGCCGAGGACCTTTGTCCATGTGGGATTCCAGCCCTTACTGGAGGGCCCTGCTGTAAATGCAGGCAGGCGCAGATCAAACTTTGTCCTTTGGCCTCCCCTCTTTACTGATTTGGCATTACGGGGTGCCCTGCTCTTCTGAGGAGCTGCCTTTGTCTCCCTCTGCGCACTGAACCGCTCTCTGTCCATAGCAGATGCCTAATCCTCAGGAATCCCTTGCTCTTTTTCTTGATCATTTCTTTTCATCTGAAAATTGCTCTTTGTCCTTGTACGTCCTTTCCAGGAAACAACCTCTTCCCTTCCAGCAAACTGGAGTTAACTCCAGGAACTGAAAGCTGGGGACTGTTGTTCTTAAAAGCACGTGACTGTGGGGAGAGAGGGTTTGAAAGTAAGCAGGGCTGGTTTCCTCAGCAGCCTGCAGTCCCCTGGGATCTCCCAGGTGGCCCTCGCTTTGTCCACAGTCTCCTGCTTTCCCGTGAAAGGGCAGCCCCGGCATGTGGCTTCGGTGTGCTGGGAGGTCGGGGTAGCCTGCAGTGTAGGACTGCCGTGATCCAGGGTGGTGACGGTGTCAGAGCTGCCCCAGCATCTCGAAGGCTGTACAGAAATTCCGAGTGGAAGCAGTGTGTGGTGTCTTAGGAGAGCTGCGCTCCCTGCACGCTGCTGGAATGGCAGGAGGGATCCTGGCCAGTTGATGTGCTGGGATTTGGTCAAGGTTTTACTCCGCAGCAAGAACAAAGTGTTCTTCCATTCTCTGTTCCTTTTCTGTGTGTGCTCACTTTGCATCCAAATTGCCGGCCTTTTTCTGCCATAAACCATGATTAATTTTGGTTTTGTTTCCCCTAAATGTATTTTTTTCTGTTCCCATTTATTGCAGCCGAGTGACTCCGTGAACCAGACGAGACCAGCACACGCTGCGCTCTGCTACATCACCCATTGCAGCCTCCCTGGGCGCAGGGGAGGCAGGGAGGGGTTACGATTGATGGGAGGGGGGTAAGGAGGTGGTAGACAAGGGGCTTGGGGGCTGATTTGGTTGGGTTTTGTTTGGATTTCTTACTCAGCAGAATCATTGTGAAGAGGAGATGGCCTTCTCCTTGGAAATCGCAGTTTGGGGAGGCAGAACAATTGTACAGGGTGACACATCTCTGCCAGGATCAGGTGTGGGTCCCTGATCTGTTCGAGGGCAGGGCTGGACGCTGTCCCAGGCTCCTCCAGGACTTTCCGGGCTTGTCTCAAAGGCTGTTGGTGCTCTGAGGCCACTGCAAGGTTTGCTGTGATTTTTCTAAAGTTGTGTCCTGTCAGCGAGGACCAAAATGAACAAATGACTCATCATGTCAGAAACAGAAAGGAAAAAAGATGTCGTGGTCTTTTCCTGGAAGTTTTGTTTTTCTTGTGGTGCATTCCTAAACCCTGACACGGAGCCTTCTCCAGGTTCTCTGCCGCCAAACAGAGGCGGCGCGGCTCCAGTCCTGCCGTACCTGTCAATGTGGTGGCTTTTCTCTGGTCTTGACCAAGCTGGAATTCACACAGTTCTGGAGAAGTGCATAAGAGACTTTCAGAATTGACTGCGAAATAACCCTGCATTGGGGTTTTTTTGCAGTTCTTTTTAGATCAAATGGTGCCTTGTCTAACCTCTGAATCAACAATAAAATAACCCCTTTACATTTTCGCTGTTCCTGTGTCCTCTTTGACCTGCAGACAGTGAGGAAGAGGAGTGGAGGCAGCTGACGATGTAGCTGACAACTGAGTTGGGCAGATACCCGTGCCTGATCCTATCTCAAGGATGTTGTGAAAATGTGGCTTGTAATTCCTTTTGTCTCTTGGTTGCTGAGTGTGTTCCAGTGCTTTGTATCACCATAGCAATGGTGCCTCTTGCTGCTGTTCTCTCTCCTGTTCCTTCATGCACCGTGCTGAAAGAACCGAGCCCCTGCATGTCCTGACCCTTCCTGCTCAGGCTCCTTTCGGGTATTTAACTGACGGAATTCCTGCTCTTTTCCCTTTCCCTTCACGTTGCTGCTCTGTGGAGGAGCTGATGTGTTTTCTTCTCTCCTCTTGCACATACCATGTCTTCTTTCTCCTTGCTTCCTTTCTGCTTTCCCTGCCTTGTTGCATCCCTCCCTTCTCCGGCACCAGTGCCTCTCTGCTCCACAAGGCAGGGAACCAGAGCATTCCCCGGCCTCTCTTCGTCCTGCCTGTGCAGGGACGCTGCCCCTGGCTCCCTGAGGACTCTTGGGAGGCTGCTCTTGTGCTGTTGGAGGGTGGTTGTTTTCCCACAGTGCACTTGGTGCCCTCTTGCAGCCCTGCTTGTGTCCAGGGTTTTGGATGAGGCTCTGGCTGGGCACCAGGGCTGGTTGGACTGCATGTGCCCGTTTCCTCCAGAAATTACTGGTTTCTGCAGGATAATTGGGCTCCTTCCCTTCCTCCATCATTTGGTCTTTGTGCTTAAATGGTTTTCTTGCCTCTCTGTTCCTCCCATTTGTGTTCTTTCTCTTTTGAAGATCAACTTGCACCTCTCTGGTGCTTGTGTTGTTCTTCCCTGGTTTCTTTTGATGCTGGATGTTAAATTATGCTTTTCCTCGTTTAGGATTGTGCCCTCTGCTCCTCCTCTGCCATTGTCCTAAAACCTGTTCTGCCTGCTCCTCCTGGCTTTCTAGAACATGGGGTGGAGAAACTGTGGCTCCTCTGTGCTGAGCTGCCTCCTTTTGATCCCTGTTCAAGAGTGGAGTGTGAAATGAGCTGGGGTGCAGTGGGAAAGGCGCCGTGGGGAAGGCGGTTCAGCTCCAGCCTGTGTCCTCTCTAGCTGGGTCTGTTCTGTGACCAGGCTCTGTCATGCTGACCTTGAATATTTTCCACAGCATGCGATGCTCTGCAGGTGCTGTGAATTCCTTCTGTTCAATGATTCCCTCCAGCAAGCTGCTTATCAGGCACTCTTTTGAAAATTGTGTTCAAATTTCATACACACAATTATTCAGCAACTATAAAAGGCTAAAATTCCTATTTATAGCACAAGGATCAGCATCAAATAGGACGCTGAATTCTCGCTGATAGAGGAAGTGACCTGTTCTCTATTGCAGCAATATTTCTGCTGAAAAGAAACAGCATCTTGGATGGGGGGAGGGAGGGATGAAAAGCTCTGGGCCATCTTTTTCCATTAAAAATGTGCTGCAGTCCTCTAAAAATACAGAATCTGCCCTTCTCCCTTCCCCATTAAACCATCTGTGAAAGAGAGATTGCAGGACAGCCTTTCACTGTGGATTTGCTATTAGTAAAAGGAGCCCCTAGACGACTCCTGGTCTGGAGCTGGTCTTGAGTTTCTGATCGATACCTGATCTGACCTTGACCTGGGAGCGCAGGGATCTCGCGGCTGCAGAGTTTGTACAATCCCGGTATGTGCGCGCAGCCCTGGAACAGAGCACGTGGGGCTGGGGAACAAAGAGCTGACAGGGAGAGATGAGTGGAGGGGGTGAACGGGTGGGACGAGCGCGGGTGCAGGGCTGGGGATGCTGCGGGATGGCGAGCGCCCATCTGTCCGAGCCCACATCCCGTGGCTGCCTCCGCTCTCCCTTGCAGGAGCGTGGAAGCCCTTCCACGGCTTCCCCCAAGGCCATCACTGGCTTTTGCCTGCCCATTCCCCGCTGCCACCCTCTCCTTCCCCTGGGCTCTGTGAGAAGAGCTGCAGTGGGTGAGGGCAATGGCAGAGGTGAAGGACCAGAGGATGGGATTCCCTCTCCCGTCGCTGTGGCAACCGTTGGGAAGGGAGGCAGCGGTGGGGTGGGATGGGGAGGCTGCAGAGGGAGGGCAGCACTGACATCACGGGGAGGTGGTGCAGAGGCAAGGGGAGTGGGAGAGCCAGGGAGACTGCGGAGGGGAGAGCGCTGCATTGGGAGTGGGCTCCAGGGAGAGGTAAGAGATGCGCTGGGGGCAGTGGGTCGGGGAGAGCTGCGGGATCAGAGCCTGCCTCAGCATCTTTGCATGTGGATGTGGGATGGGTCTGGGGCAGCAGCAATGTTATACAATGCCCTGAAACCCCAGCCCAGCAGGGCTTGGTTCTTGGACAGTGAGACCTCATCAGAGCCTGGCTGGCTGGTGCAGAAGCTGCAGAAATGCCCCCCGGGACACTGTCACTGCTCAGAAAAGTCAGGAGTGCCTGAGATTCAAGGACAGGCTAAAGGGACTGAAAACTGGTACTTCTCTGGAGCACCCAGAGATCCCTCTTGGGATTAGAGCAGGGAGCATTGATAAAACGAACCCGAAGTCCCCCTGAGCTGCACCTGGTTAATAGGAGGCTGGAAGCAGAGTTGATGCGCTGGGACCAAGCACAGCAATGTGTGTTTGGGGTGGGAATCCTCAGCTACACATCTCCAGCAGCATTGACACTTACCCTGCCTGTGTGGGGAGCAATAGTTCTGGGCAAGGCAGCTGGGTGCACAGTTATTGCCGGGAGCTCTGGATGTGGATCCTGGGGATCTGCAGCCCAGGAAGGGAAAATAACAAGTCCTTGAAACTGCTCTGGATGTTGTGTCACCTCTTAGTGTAATGGTTGCATAATGGGATCAGATTTGCTCTCAGAGATCGTGAGGGTTCATGGTCACCTCTGTGCCTTGCAGCATCCCTGTGGTCCCTCTGTGCTGTGCTGGCCCACGGCCCTGGGGTGAATTTCACCCCTCTTCTTCATCCAAATCTGGGCCCATTCTTTAATGTTTGAAAACACTGGTGGGTTTACAGCTCCGATTTCACGGCAGGGAGGTGTCTGGACTATGCACAGGCTGGGCAGCAGCGCCCTGCAGTACGTTAGGAAAGGAGAAACTGAGTTCATTAGCACCCGCTCCAGCTGCGCAAGCTCTACTCTGGCCCATCAGGTCCTCAGAGTGGGTCTGACGGAGAGAAGGAAACCTGGGGCCACGAGCCACTTGCAGGTAACTCCTGCAGGGATCAGAAACCACTGGGGCAGAGGTGTTGGAGGCACAAAGCAGAAACTCAGCAGGGCTGAAGGAAACTTGCTTGAAATCCAAGTGTAGGGAGAGGCCAGCGCTCCTGTCACAACTGTTCTATTGAAATAACTTTTGGAGGTTTTCCATGTTCCCTGTGTCACTTAAAGGGCCATGGAGAAATTCTCCAGGAATGCCTGAGAGTGCATGAGAGAGCAGGATGGCAATAGGAAGCATCACAGTGCTTTAATCAGGGAAGCCTCTTGCTGAGAGGTGTGCGATTCTCGCGCACGAAGGTGCAGATGCTGGGTCTGTAGGGAGCATTCGGGAGCGACCCGGCGTGGCTGTTGTGCTCCTTATTTTGTGGCAACAGGAATGGCTTGTGCTTCTGGGTGGGATTTCCCACACATGGAGTCCGTAGCGGCATCACCCAGGTGGCTGTGTGGACGCCGAGTCTCACGGCTCAGACACGGGTGGGCAGGGAGGAGAGGACGGGCTGTCAGCCCCCCGCGCCAGCCCCCCATGCAGCGAGGGAGGGAGCAGCTCCCGAGGGGCTCAGGCATGGCCTGGACGTGACTCCTGCAAGGATGCAGCTTGGGAAGGGCATGGGGAGGAGGGAATGTTGCTTTCCTGCAGCTTCAGCCCTCGAGGCTGCGGTTCCGCATGGCCAGCAGCTCATGTCGCCAGGACTGCTTCCAAGTCGTGTTGCAAATGGATGTTTTCAAGGTTATTCAAAATTCAGTGGGGGAACGGTACCGGGAGCTCCTGCCAGTGGAAAGGCCGTGTCAGCCCTCCTAGTCCATGACCTCCTCTGCTGCTGGTCTCTCCTTGCTGCTCCCCTCTAACTTGCCTACATTGCAAAAGGGCTGATCATGTGAATATTACACAGCCCGGCATCTGCACATCAGCTGAGTCCCCGAGATGCTCCTTGTGCCTCCGTGTGAGCCTGTTCCCAGCCGTGAGCTCTCACCTGTGTGTTCGGTCCCCGTCTCAGGCTGTCACTGCTAAATACACAGTCTATAGAAATACAACAAATGGGACCTGGCACTCTGTGGGTTGTTGGTGCCCAGTGTGCAGAACACGTGCAGAACATCCCCTCCTGGGAGAAGAGGGTTACAGACCTGCGAGTGCCTGCAGAGCCTGGGGTGCTGGGAGGAGCTGCCCTGGTACTGGTGTCCAGAGAGGCCCTGGGAGCAGCGCCAGCTCCAGTGAGACATTTCTATCCTTCCTGTTCCACAGTCAACCTTGGCCATGACTCCACTGCGTGGAATGTTTTCCAGTCCCTCTGGCAGGGTTGCAGGCAGGCACTGACAGGCACCTACCTGGTGTTTGTACTCCCTCCTTATCTGGTGCCACCGGGAGCGGGCAGAGGGGCAGCGCGGCCACCGAGTCAAGGGGAGCAGCCTGGTGCCTTCCCCCCATCTTGGGCCACCTTGGGGTCCCCTCTGTCTTCTCCCTAAACCCTGGCTGAAAGTCCCTTCTGCTGAGACAGCTGTTTGGTAGCTGAGGTTGGTTGAGAAATTGATAGTTCTCTGTTTTTCAATGGAAATCTGATCCCTTTGCCCAAATCAGCACTTCTATCCTTTGTTATAAACCTGGCCTGGTCTCTTGAATCAGGGGATCTCGGTGCACTCCTGTTCTACCTGTGTAGGATGCAGTCCTTTTCTTTCCACATGCCAGCATCGCTTTTTCTCTCTGAGGCTGAGTGAGGAGGGCTGGAAGCACGTGGAGCAATTGCTGGAGCCCTTTGCCTTGCTGAGGTCTCGGCTCCTCTCTCGGCTCTGCCCCAGCAGCTCATTCCCTGTGCTCACTTCTCTAAGGAGGGCAATGAGGACAGAGTCGAGCGGATCCTCATGGCCAAGGACACTGCTGATATAAATCCCAGTCCTTGGACACCAGAAGAACGTGGCTCAGCCCCTGCTGGTGGCCCCGTTCCCATTGCCCAGCAGGACCAGCAGAGAGCTGGGGCTGGCAGACGGGATACCCATGGAACGGCTCCATGGCTGCAAATAAATTTTCCTTGCAAACAAGTGAAGGCACTGGCTCCCTGGAGCTGCATTTCCACTGGTGACATCCCAGCAGCCAAAGGCTGGGCTGCGGCTCTGGGCTCCAGTTTCTCCTGCCTGAAGGAGGCCACAGGGTTTGTTCTGCTGCTGGAGAAGTCGAAACACCCTTATTGTGCATTGTTAGCTTCTCAGCACATCTCTGTTCTTTCCAATCCAGAAAAAGGTCACGGAGACCCAAGAGAAACCCACTTCCCTCCTTCCCTGGAACTCCTCCTGCTGCCTCGCACATGCTGTTGTTGCCATCCCTCGCATGCCAAACACAGGAACAGGCGCTGGTGTTTGGCAGGGCACAAAGCCTTGGCTTGTTGGATGGGAAAGAGGCGTTCCTGGTCCTCAGCCCAGGGACAGGGCTCTGCTCCGTAGCCACTGCCAGGTTCTCCAGCTGCAATTCTGGTGCTCATCCCATGCCAAGAGCACTGTTTCTGCTGCCTGGGGATGGGCAGCGTGCCTAGGGGATGATCCAAGGATGATCCGAGGAGTAGGTGGGAATAGCTGGAGCAGCATCAGAGCTATGTGAGCCCTGGTGCGTTGCTGGGGCTGCGCTGCGTGTCCAGCGGGAAGCGCAGGAGTCAGTGCTGCCCTGCAGGGGAAAGGCAGAGGGTGGCTGGGGGAGTCAGGGTGGCCCCTGCTGTGTTTCACCAAGGCTGTTATTGCCAGGAGTTGCCCCCTGAGAAACTGCGGGGCTGATGCTGGGGAGAGACCCAGGAACTCGGAGGCAGCAGGGAGGCTCTTGGCAGTTACTGCTGTGCAGCAGCAGGCGCTGGGGTTTTCCTCCTGCTCAGGGGATCCAGGGTGGCGGCTCAGAGCAGGCTGAGCAGGGCTGGGCAGGCGAGAGACAGCCGCAGCTTCTACATTCCTCTCAGGATGCTGTCGACCAACAGCAGGGCCTGATTGCAGAGAAGCATCTGAAGTCTCAGCACATGCCAGTCACCCCAGAAATCCCCTGCTCAGCTCTGCTGTGCCCAGCCCAGCCCTCATTTGCTTAAACCCTGGCTAAAGCCTCCCACTGATGAGAACAGACCCAGGTTGGGTAGAGGTATTCTCATGGTGAGGGAGAGGAGGAGGAAGAAGAATTTCCTGGCTGTGGTAAAGGTGGGCTCTGCTTGAAGAGAAGTTAGAGAGGGTGATGTGGTCATGGCATTGGGCTGGAGGAAAGAAGGGGTGGGTCAGCAGCGAAATACAGCAGATCAAACCCTGTTTACCTTTCCATGCTGGCTCGGGAATGAAGGATGCACCAAACCGCAGGTCCCCTCTTCCCCTGCCCACCCTGTTCTGCTGCAGAGAGAACACAGCCCCGGGGAGCAGCTCTGGACTCAACCAGGCTGAGGGCAAGCAAGAATCAGGCTAGGAAAGGATCACATCCAAGACAAGGGAACCCTGATTGGGCTCATTTTCAAAGTGGGACACTGATACATTCCCCACCTCATGTGGTTGGCTGCGGTGTTTCCCTGCGGCACGGCCAGGCGGCCGTGCTGGGAGCGCTCTGCCTCCCCATCCCGCCTGCAGCAGGATCTGCTTTCCCCTTGAACAGCTGGTGCTGGTTATGAAAATGGGAATGTTCCCCAGCCGGTTCTCGGCAGGAGCTGCCCTTTCCAGGCTGACGCGGGGACTCTTTCCTCCTCTTCCCACCTCCCACCAGCAGTCATACCTCTGGGGATGTTCTGGTCTTGATGAAGCGCTGCACTTCTCTGCTCCTCTTCCTCGCCCACCGCGCAGGAGAAGCCTGCGGCTCCAGCCTGTGAAGGGCGGGTGTCTGTTCCTTGGTCTCTGACCAATACAATTCCAGAGTCAATTCTCTTCCCAAAGCACAGAAGAAAGAAATCAAAAATGCTGGGACCCATCCTGCTGGAGAGTTTTACACCCCAAGCTGTTGCTCTACAAGGAAACCTTGTTCCTAGCTCAGAGATCCTGATCCCAGCCACTGTCCCCTCTCCCTAGAGCCTGATGGAGAGCACACCTTGTGGGAGAGCAGCAGGAACACCACGACATCTTGCAGGGAAGCTGTTATTTGTTGTCACATCTGGTGCAGAGGCCAAGGGAGCATCCAGAGCACGGACAAGGGGACACCAGGCAAAGCGCAGCATGGACAGGGAGAAGCCAGCAGGGCTTATTGTTACTGGAAGCTGGGGGGATCCAGAGCTTAGCAAGATTCAGCAAGGGGTCAGACACCTCTGTAGGCAGCGAGGCTGTGCAGAAGCCCCCAGCTGCACAGGGCAGGAAACCCTGGAGCTCAGAGCCTCAGCTGGTTTCTGAGAGAAAAGAGCAGAAGTAGCCAGAAAGGGAAATGACTCCACATCGGATTACTTGCCCCATCCATGCCAGAGTCAGCACCGGCTGCCCAGAGCGCCCTGATGGCACAGGACTTGAGGGGTTGAGCCACATCCTATCCAGCAGGTCAAGAGTTCCTTGGAAAGCCCAAATGGTGCAACTGAGCTAATCAGAAAGAAGCTGGCTAATGCCAAGGTCAGCCTGAATAATTCCTTCCGCACTCTCTCCCACTCATGTTGTGGGCGAGGCAGAAATCTGGGAACTTCCTGGCTGATTTTAGATTCTAGGCAGAGGTTGGAGAGAGGTGATCACCCTGGTTCTGAATAACAGATGAGGATGTCAGCACCAAGCCCCCACACTCGGTTCCATCCCCGACTCCTAATGGCACCAACAACAGAATTTCCTTGCTCTTTATTTTAGAGCTCAGGGAAAATTTCTGCCACCAGTGCTGAGTTAAATCAGAACTTTGTAAATTCAGGAGGAAATGCAGCTTCACATGGCAAGGTGCTAACCTTTGGAATGGCTTTGAGAGCTGGTTAAGTCAGATGCTGATGGTTTTATGAACTTTAATAGTGTCTGTACTTCTGTACCTAGACAAGGGTCACCAGAGCTCTCCGAGACACGACCAGATTCCATCATAGAGATCAGGAGACAATGCCCACCCTGTATGAACACCACCCATGTCCTCTGGAGCAAGGTTTAAGCTCCATGCTGATGTTCTCTCAGATGGTCCTGAAGAGATTGGAGAGGTTCAGGTCCCCATGACGACAGTGACCTGGGAAGTGAGGGAGTGTGGATGTTTCTCTTCCCCTGCCAAAACGCAAACAGTACCTTTCATTGTTCTTATTTCACTTTTTCTGTCCCCAGCCCCAGCGCAGGGCTGTGAAGCTTGGGTGATGACTCCAAGAGGGGGTTATTTCGCAATGACATTTCCCAGCGCTACTGCTGAGGAGGCTCCATGGAAGAAGTCCTGCTGAGGGCACTGGTGCTCTTGTTCAACCAGCACCTTTCTCTTCCCAGGTATTCACTGCTGCTTTGTGGGATGGGGGCTCAAACCTGCCATGAAGCCAAGGGATGGGCTTCCCCACCCCTGCTCGTGACAGCAGTTCCCCCGGTGCCTGCTGGAGCCTTCTCCCATTCGCAGGTCACTGTGAGCAGTAGATTATACCCTGGCAACAGGGACACTGCTCCATGCAAGCCCCAAAACTGCAGCGCCTGCTCCACTACACAGCAAAATAGGTCGTGCATCAGCAAATTAAAAAGGACAGATGGTGTCTGCTAATGCAGCTTAGTTTATGGCCTGCAGGATTAACTCACTAGTTGTCATGTCTGCAGAAAATAGGAAATGGGTGGGCCGGGTGGAGGAAATGTGTGGTGTGCCCAGCCCTACCTGTATATGTAGGATGCACCAGCTGGAAATGATGTCGGGGATGCTGTGAGGTTTTGAGATGATGCCAGTGTCTCTCTGGGGGTCTGGGCACTGGAGCTACTGCCTTGCACCAAGCCTTCCCGTTCTGCTCCAGTTCCCACACTCCCATTGCAAAGGTCAGCGCTGTAGGGAGAAAGATGCTGAGCCATGCAGGGATCTCAGGCAGAGCCAGGGACACCGCTCGTGGTCTGTGCACCAACAGTGGCTGTGCAGGAGAAGCCCACATCTTCCTGTCCCACACCAGCTGCAGGGCAGCGTCCAGTTCAGCCTTTTGAACTCCTGAGCGCACACGTGTCTGCAGGAGTGAGACAGAAAGCTGAGGCAGAAGCCCTAGGTCTTTGCGATGTTCTCTGTGACACACTGTTCTCCTTTCCTGGAAACCAGGCCAGCACCTCACTCTGTTCTCTCTGCAGAGATCAAGCCCTGTGCCAGTGTTCAAGCTTCTCTGCATCATTCTCCTGAAGGGAGAACAAACCCTGTTCTTAGTCCTCTGTAAATGGTCCTCCCAAAGATTTCACCTTGACCCTTCCTGCCTCTGTTGCAGGTGGATTTGCTCACATCCTTCAGGATGCCGAGCACCCTGACGAACAGACGGAGAGAGAAGAGTGCACAAAGCCACCATAAGGTTCTTGCGCTGTCTGCTCCTCTCCATGCCTCTTGCCGACGGCACCTGGGTGTCCCTGGCCACCACTGCCCTGGCAGTGGTTTTCTCCAGTGACTAATTTGCCTGTATTTATGCTAAGACCAAACACATCATTGTCTGTTTAAGAGCTCAGGTGGGGAGGGAGCCCGGCTGCCTCCTCACACTGCAGGGATGGAAGCAGCAATGCCCTGCAGGCAGCACCCCACTGTGCTAACCCTGCTCCATGATAAAACCCCTGTCATTAAGGACGGCAGGGCACTGGTGAGAGTGAACCAAGCACGGGGATGGCTGTCACTGCTGTCCCCAGCGCTGTGTGGGGCGTGTGCTGGGCACCAGGTGTGTAAAGAGATCAGAACAGGCTGTGCTTTCGTTACAAAGGGAAACGGTTCTTTTGTAAAGGGGAAAGCATTTCGGATTACTATTACAAGTAATTGCTTAACACTCCCCACCTTTTCGTCACTGCTGAAGTGCACAGCAGTTATCTCTGCAGCCCCGTCCAGGGTCTGGTCTTGACACACATGGACCAGTGATGGAGCCCAGCCTGTGGTCCTCCTCGCTGGCGCAGCCCTGGAGCAGACAGGATGGCGAGCTCCGTGGGCATGTGAGCCTCCAAGTTCTTCCCCCTTGAAATCTCCCCACCTCTCACCTCTCTCATCGGCTGCTGACAAGACTTGCCATGTGTGGAGGCGGCTCCCAAGCTTACAAGATAATTTCCCGCTCCCCCACCTCCATCCACGAGCGCGTTCAGGATTTCGAGGAGGGGGAGCGAAGTTCCCCCGTCTCCAGGCCTGTTCTGCAAGGGATGCGTGAGGCTTCCAGAGAGCTCCGTGTGGTAACTCTCTCCCAGGGTTTCACATGATGGCTTCTTCCCCAGAAAGCCGCAGGAGGGAGTGGAAGATCTCTGTGCTGTGTGTGGGGGTGTCGGGAGGGAGCAGTGGGGTGGGGAAAGGAGGTGTAACCGCAGAGTAAGCCAGAACAATCCACTTGGAAGAGCCTTGAATTCCTGATCCCAGGGCTCCCATCTCCTGCCTTTTGCTCTTCATTTAAAAGAATGTCAATCCTTGTTCAGTCCAGCAGAGAAAAAGGGAGTCGAGCAGAATCATCTCTTACTTCCCTGAGCGCGTTTCAGGGGACCACGAGAGGCAAACAGACCATGAACTCACACAGAAAGCGTGTGCAGATCTGCACGCCGGGGAGAGCCCTCCCCAGCCACTGATGTCTTCCCTTGAGAGACATAAACGGCCACTAATGACATTTCCATCTGAGAAGTGATCAGAGTGCATGTCATCACAAACTAGGGATTCCCAGACCCCAATGAGCTTCAGTTCTTGAACACGACAGCTGCTACCCCAGGACGCAGAGCATCCCTCACCAATGATCTCGGGGTTAAGCTTCACTGAACGCCTCTGCCAGGGTTCTGGCATCCCTGCCCCGCACACAGGGGAGCTGGGACTGAGAGGAGGAACTAAGGGCTCCTGGCATGACTCTTCAGGGCAGGGAGCTGGGACAAGACCCGCCCTGCATCTCAGGGAGGCTTAACACTGCTTCTGTGCAGGTCAGGACCATCTGTCTGTCCCTCTCAGTCTCGACTGCAGCAACCTTGTGGGGTTGCCGGCAAGGTGTCACAAACCAGACCCAGCTGAGGGTCCTCAGGAGAGAGACCTTGGGAACTGCCATCCGCCTCCTGGCACCAGTGAATCCCGGTGCATCTGGACCCATTTAACCACCCTGACTGTCCAACCCGATGGGGCCAAAGGTCTCAAGCAACCCAGCCAGACTGGAGCTGACTCATTCCAGAGTGCTCCTGGCCGGCAACAAGGAAGAATTCCTGGTGCAAAGCTGTTCCCTTCCTCCCCCCATTTCACCGTGTCTGTGGCTGTTTCACAGCCAAGCAGCACGAGCTGGATTTTTTCTGAACTCCTCCTGCTCTGAAGCGCAGCCCCTGGCCCACAAATACCTGCCCATCCTGCCTTGGCAAACAGGTGGAAGCCCCAAGGAGCCCTGGAGAAAGCAGCCTGGTCCAGGGAGGGTCTCACACCTCAGTGCCAGAGCGACCTGGGCAGGTTTCAGACAGATTGAGTCCGTGTGTGTTCCAAAATAGCTGTTTCCACATCCCCCCCGCGTCCTGCGAGCCAAGGACAAGAGCAACAGGCAGTTATTTACCATGCCTGAGCTCTCTGGGTAGCCAGGAGAGGGGGGGGCAGACAGAGGGGATGTGGTAGGAGCTGGAGTTTCTATCTTATTGCTGCAAACCCAAGCTGGCGAGGCTGCCTGTGCCCCAGCATAGCAATATTCCCGGCCTTGGCACAGTCCAGGCCCTCCATGCAAACTCTCCTGCTCTGAGAAACGGCTGTCGCAACCCCTTCCCGGCAGCCAGCCTCTGCTTTCACTCTCTGAATGATGAAGGGGAGTTTTTGTTACCAGAGGTTCTTCCTCCTCGACGCCAGTGACAGAGCTGCCACTCGGCTTTGTGGGGGTTTTGGGGTGCAAGTGGCCGGAGTATTTCTCTGGAAAGTGACCTTGAGCCTCCAGAGAGCCGGGTCAGCCCAGCTCAGCCGCCCCGGCGGCTCCATCCAGGCTGGGCACGGTCCCGGGTAGTGCAGGTTGTCTCCAGCTGGTGCGTGGGCAAAGCATGTCCTGTGCCACTGCTGGAACCTGTCCTGGGAGATACAGCATTTCCAGACGCTTTTAAAAGTCGCCTGTGCCAAATTCTGCTCTGATTTAAGCAACAGGGTCAGCAGTCTTCCAGCTTTCTGCCAGCGTAAGCAAGAGTCAATTTGCCTGTTGGAGCTGGGATTCGTGGAGCGGTTCAGCGCAGCATTTGAATTCGCCCCCTTTCGATTTGTTTTTGTTTATCTTTTCAAACATCCCCCAGTTAAACGGTTGACTGGTGACAGTTTCCCTGCAGCCCAGGGAGGGGCTGAGCTGATCTCACTCCCAGTCTCTCTGGCAGCCTGCTCCCCCACCCTCTCTTTCCCAGCCCTGGACCCTGGATGGCGTGGGTTTTTTTTTTAAAGTTTGAATCAAAACAAGCTGCTGGGTTCAAACGGCTCCCAAGTCAGGAACTCGCTGAGCTGGAGCCTCTGCTCCTGGCAAGGGCGGTGGAAACTCACCATGCAGAAACACCTCAGCCAGGGAGAACGAGTTTTCAAGTCATGGTATGTCTGGACCATGTTAGTTAGCAGTCTGTACCTCTGAGCTCTGTAAAAGCACTGAGTTCCCTCAAACAAAGACTGGAAAGAGGTCTACACACCTCGGGACTGGCTCTGAAGCCAGCATGAGCCCCTTGGATTTACCCTGGCCTCCCCCAGCCCTGCTTGTGTCACGGTTTCTCACAGAACGGAACAAAGAGTCATTTCTGTCCCACCAGCACGCTGCGAGCTGGTGCCTTTCCCGGGGACTCCAGATGGTTTTGCTCTCTGTCTCTGTGTCTGCACTGGTAAATCAGGCCCCTCACACATCAGCTTCTGAGATGAAACTCCCCACAATTAGTTACAGTCTGTGCTCTCGCGCTGCGAAGGACGTGGGGCTGAGCTGTCAGAGCGCTGTCTGGGAGATTCACCCCACACACAAGCCCCGTTTGGGTTTCTCTGTTTCAGTCAGGAGTGTGATTTCTCTGGTGAAATCATCAAACCAAGTCAGTCTCTGCTGCAAATAGGCAGCGACAGCCATTTAAAGACTCCTCATGACTGTCTCGCCTCTGACAGCAACAGCTGATTTCAATATAATCTAGTTTTACGCTAGCACAGCATCTCTCCTTCCCCTCTCTGGCTCTCCTTTCCCACGGGTGAGACAGAGAGAGGACCTCTTCGTGTATCAGTGCATGCCGGGACCTCCACATCAGGACTGTCGGGGAGATGCCAAGCATCTTCCTGCAGGGACCAGAGCTCGGGGACTCACTCTGCTCTGGGGCAACAGCTGCCCCTGTGGCACCTCTGCCTCTCTCGGAGCAGAGCTGTTTGGCTTCCTTGCTAAAATAGCTCCCTAATGGCCACGTACTTGATCCCAGGTGGGAACTTAACACTCCTAAGTGTGGTCCAAAACTTCCATCTGGGCCAAAGCCAGGTGTGTTGTGGCAGGAGCGCTGGAGCGCAGCAGTGGGGAGGGAGAGATGATGAGTGTCTGGGGAATCACAATCTGCAGGGAAGGACGTGGGGGCAGCAGGCATCATGAGATAAGCACTGAGGGAGGGGAGCATGGCAGGCACAGCGCTAAGGAAGAACAGTGCAGGGGGGGTAGCAGGAGAGCCAGGCGCATTTGTAGGCTCTTATGCAGGTGATTTCCTTCCTCTGTGCCTTCATTCCCCTGGGGAAAACGGAGAGCAGCATCATTATCACTGCTGCACAGGCAGGTGCGGGTCTTTGCCTACAGCAACTCAGGCAGCGTGAGCACTGAAACCCAGGTGCTTTTCACTGTCAGACGAGGTTCGGTTCACTAAACCTTGCTCCCCATCCTAGAGGTACCGAACGGGGCCCTTGGCAGCCAGGAAGGAGCCTGGTAATAACTATACAAATAGGCTTTGGTGAGAAGAATGGTTTCAAGCATGGTGATAGCTGGAAGACAGTGAGGGAGCCACACTTGTCTTGTCAGATGAATAACTGCAGCCCGTCTAGTCAGGAGCTGACAGGCTACAGGGCAAGCAGCCCCTTCTGTGCTGATTTAACATGCACTTCATCGACACAGTGGATCTTTCTGCTTCGCCTCCCCTGCATAATAAGAGGCAGTGTCCTTCCCGCTCGCTTATCTGCATTTGGACTGGAGCGGAGGCTGGCAGACCCCTGCGGGTATGGGGAACCCTGGAAAGAAACGCAGGCTTTTGAGTTTCTGCATGATTGCAGCGTGAATGTGGGTTGTAGTTCCAGAGCCTCTGCACCAGAGGCCAAACCCTGAAGTGTCTGGGTGAGCAAATCACCACAAGACTCTTCACAAATATTATAAAGGAGGGAAAACAAGCCCAGCAGGATGAATGGATTCAGAGCAGCCTCCTGCGGTTACAGAACCCCCTCTCCAACCAGAGATGCGCTGAAGACCAAACTTCATTGGTGCACAGCCCTCCACCACCCCTTCCACGCACCTCCAGCCCCAGGTTGCAAGGCCAGTAGGACCCTGTGTCCACATTTGGGGGCAGTGATGCTCTGTGCAAGCCCAATGGCTGCTGAGGGTGGGGGACAGGGACAGCCATGGCCGCAGTAGGGGGTGGCAGCAATGCTCTGTGCAAGCCCCTCAGCCATATGGGTGCCCAGATTGGGGTCAGGGACAACCACAGCTGCACCAGCGCTCACTGGCTTCGTGCTTTCCCAGGGGTGCGGCCTGCAACCAAAATGGCGGCGCCAGCGCCTGTGGCTGGCTGGGGCGGGGCCTGCGCGGGGGGGCGAGGCAGTGAGGGAGTGGTGGGCGGGGCCTGCCCGGGCGAGGGGTGGGCGGGGGTCTGGACCATGGGCGGGGTCTGATTGGAGGGGCTTTGTTAGTGGGCGGAGCTTGATCACTGGGCGGAGCCTGCGCGGTGGCTGCAGCGCCTTTCAGCGGGCAGCCTGGGCGGTGGGTCAGTGGACAGGGGCTGAGTGATGGGCGGGGCTTCATCGGGGCGGGGCTTATTCAGTGGGTGGTGACCACTCAGTGGGCGAGATTTGCTCAGTGGGCGTGGTCAGTATGGTGGGCGGAGTCAGGTAATAAATGTGTTTGCTAAGTGGGCGTGGTTTGATCAGTGGGCGGGGTTTACGTGGTAGGCGAGGCCGGTGCTGTGGGCTCACTCGGCGGGCGGGGGCCTGTGTGGTGGGCGTGGCTCATTAGGTGGGCGGTGTCTGTGTGGTGGGCGGGGCTTTGCTCGGTGGGCGGGGCGGGCGGCGCCGGTGCCTTTGCTCCGGTGCCGGCGCCTCCTCTCGGGCTCCGCTCTCTTTGCAGCGCGGCGGTCGCAGCTCCCGGAGCCGCCCTCGCAGACGCCCGGACGCCTCTCCGCCGCCGGCCATGGGCTCCGAGCGGGACTCCGAGTCGCCGCGCTCCTCCTCCATCCCCGCGGCCGCCGCCAAGTGCCCCAAGCCCGGCCGCCGCCGCCGCCTCTCCTTCCAGAGCGTGTTCTCCGCCGCCGCCGCCCCCCGCCGCCGCGCCAAGCCCGAGCCGCCCCCCGCCGCCGCCCCGCAGCCTCCGCCGCCCCCCCCTCCGCCGCCGCCGCCGCCGCCCCCCGAGGAGGCCCCGGTGGAGGACGAGGAGCTGGAGTGCCCGCTGTGCCTGGTGCGGCAGCCGGCGGAGAACGCGCCGCGGCTGCTGTCGTGCCCGCACCGGTCGTGCGGGGCCTGCCTGCGGCAGTACCTGCGCATCGAGATCTGCGAGGCCCGGGTCAACATCTGCTGCCCCGAGTGCAGCGAGCGCCTGCACCCCGCGGACATTCGCCGCCTGCTCCGCGACGCCCCGGCGCTCGTCGCCAAGTACGAGGAGTTCATGCTGCGCCGCTGCCTGGCGGCCGATCCCGACTGCCGCTGGTGCCCGGCCCCCGACTGCGGGTGAGCGGGGACCGGGGCCTTGGCCTGGGCGGGGGGGGGCTGGGGTACCGGCCCGTCCCGGGACAGCCTGCGGAGGGGGTACCCCCTGTTCCCCTAGGGTGCTGCCCCTTCCACCCGGGGATGGGGCTCCCGGTGTCTTAGTCCGTCCCGGGACAACCTGGGGAAAGGGGACCCCCTGTCCCCCTTGGGTGCTGCCCGCTCCATCCTGGGATGGGGCTCCCGGGGTCCCTGTCCTTCCCAGGACAGCGAGGGGGAACCTCTCCTCGTAGGATGCTGACCCTTCTATCCTGGGATGGGGGTCCCGGCATCCCGGTCCGTCCTGGGACAGCGTGGGGAGAGGGGACCGTGTCCTTACTGGGTGCTGCCCCTTCCATCCTGGGATGGGGCTCCTGGTGTCCCAGTCCGTCCCGGGACAGCCTGGGGAGGAGGGAGCCCCTGTCCCTCTTGGGTGCTGCCCCTTCCATCCTGGGACAGCCTGGGAGGGGGGTCCCGGCATCCCAGTTCTTTGTGGGATGGGCTTAGGAGGGGGTACCCCCTGTAGGGTGCTTGTCCTTCCATCCTGGGTGCGCCTGGGGAGGAGGTCCCTGCGTAACAGTCCATCCTGGAACAGCCTGGGAAGGGGATCCTGTTTTCCCAATCCATCCTGGCAGAAGCTGTGGAGTGGGAGTACCCCTGTCTCCACAGGGTGCTGCCCCTTCCATCATGGAACAGCCTGGGGAGGGGGTACCCACTGTCCCATCTGTCCTGGGGCAGCTTGGGGAGGGGATCTTGTTGTCCCAATCTGTTATGGGAGAGGCCGGGGCGGGTAGGATGTGGTGTTCCCTCCATACTGGGGAGACTGGGGAGGGGGGTACCTGCTGTCTCCCTCCATCCTGGGACAACTTGGCGAGAGGACCCTCCCACCCTGGTGAAAGCCTCGTCCCCAGCAGTCCTGGGGTAGCTGGGGGTGGCATCCGAGCTGGGACGGTGCTGGACCCACTGTCCCAGCGGGATGCAGCTTGTCCCCAGCAGGTCTTGGGGATGGCATTCCACCCGCTGTCCTGCCGGGGTGCTGTCCGCCCCTGGATAGTGCGGGGAGAGGGGGTAACCCCAGTGGGTGCTCCTGCTGAAACACACTCCTGGTCCTGCTGAGCCCCCTGAGGAGCCCTGGCTGCAGGTCTTTGCTTGTCAGAGCTCTCTTTGGGACAGTCGCGGGCCTTAGGTACCAAGCTATGCTCCGTCTATCCCTACTGCATCAGTAGAGCCCTAGGATTTGACCTTGGGGATGGTGGAAGCACAGACAAATTGGGTACAAGTAACAGGACTCGAAGGGGGTTTTAGCTGAGCCACCATTTCCCTAATCTAAAAGAGCTTTTTTTCTGCATAAATGGGAAACACGGAGTTTCCCGGCCGAGTGTGGGGCTGGGACACCCGGCACCGCCCGCAGTGGGGAAGGAGGAACTGCAAACAGTCACTTTTTCCTAGTGAGGATGAGAATTCGTGGCACAGAGGAATGGTGTTGAGTCATGATCCATTGCCTAACGTCTGTCTGTCCATCCAGAAGTCAGCCCAGCCAGCCTTGATGACTTCAGAGCTATCAGACTGTTGCTTTCATTTTCTCTTCTCTTTTCCTTCCAATAAAACCCGTTAGGTTTCTATTTCAGTGTAAGGTGAAGCTGCCTGGAAAAGGGCTTTGTCTGGGGAACTCGGAAGGGCTGTGAAATTCAGCTGGAATTTGACTCCAATTGCAGTTCTGGGTAGCCAGACGCAAAAGGAAAGTCCGACCCAGCAGTCATAGTGGAAAGGTGGTGGGAGGCTTGTGAAGATTTGATCAGAGTGTTGTAATAACCTTCCTATGCAAATCGCTTCGCCTGGATCATTTCTGGGCCTCTGAGCATCCCTGCAGCAGAGCTTGTTTCTGCAGAGGGTAAATGGTGACCAGCAGCTTTGCTCCTTTCTGCAGTGAAATCGGGTGCTGGATCTTCTGGCTCGGCAGCGCCAGGGATGAGATCAGGGAAGAGAGAGCAGGTTTGCTGCCCATGGAGCCGTACTGGAGGGAATGCCCTTGCTCTTAACAAGCCAGAGAAAATCCAGTTCCTGCTGACCAAATCTCAGCTTTTTGGCTGCTGCAGTCGTTATCTGTGCTCAGGATAAGGTGTAAATACTGCGTGTGCCACCCAGGCTGCCTGGTAGGAAGGAGCCAGGCACAGCACAGCCCGAAGGTGCCACTGCTTTGACAGTAACTCATCCTGAGCCCGATCTGGGCTTTGCTTTGGGGGCTCGGGCAGGCTGGTGTCACACACACAGCCCTTTGTGTGAGCAAAGACCCCCACCCCAGGTAGTCTCTTAGCCAGTGGGCCAGGCAGCCTGCAGCGGCATCTCCTCGTGGTGCCCAGCAGGAGCAAAAAGCTGTGCTGGGGCTGGTGGACACCAGGCAGCTCTCGAGGACCAGCGCTGCGCTCTCACAGAGCCTGCCGGGATCAGCCCTCTGGCAGGGAGAAGAATTAATTGCTCGATTCATCCTTCCCAGCGAGCTGCTGTCGCTGCGCTGATGTAGAGTCGGGTTATGAATTATTTACATTGGGGTTTCCCTCCGTAGTGGTGCTGGCGTGCGGAGCGGGAGCGTGGGGCTGGGGGCACGGCGATGCCCGCTGACGGCAGCGGGCTCGACCCCGGCGTGTGGCACACAGCATCCTACCCTGCCACGCGTACCGCAGTCTTTCATAAATGAAAGATCCTGCTGTGCTGCCGGAGGAGGAGGAGGAGGACCAGCACCGCACCGGCGCGTGTTGCCATGGAAACCCCGGTCAATTGATGCGCCAGCAATCGCAATACGAATCGTTTTCTATGTTTGCAGCTTTTTTTTATTCCCTTGCTACAATCGGGTGGCATCGCTGTCTAGTGTTTGTCACACTCCATCCCTCTGAGAAGCTCGGGAGAATAACAGAACCTTTAAAGAAACGGAGGTGCGTAGGCAGAGCTCGATGAATGAGGCTGGAGGACACGGGAGAGGCTCTGCCGCCTGCAGAGCTGCAGGACGAGGGACAGAGGCAGCTCACCGAGTCCCTGGACCAGGCTGGGAATGGAGCTGTGCAGTTCCTGGGGTCTTGGGAAGACACTCGCTGCGCAGGGAAAAGTCCGAGTTTCCCTTTTCCTCTCTGCTGGGGTTAGTTCTTCCCCTACAGACGGCTCTGCAGTTTGTTTCCCCACAGCCGTGAGCTCCTCCACGACATTTGTCATTGCAGCTCTAGGGACTAAAGATCATAGAATCATTGAGTTTGGAAAAGATCTCCAATATCATCCAGTCCAACCAATTATAGGATTAACTGGAGTGTTCGGGTAACCCCTACATTTTGGGTGAGGGGTTCATTTGGATCCTGGGGTCACTTAATACGTTGCCCTGCACTTTCCTGGCCCGTGCTTTGGTTTGAAGCAGCGGTGTCACAGCGCAGCTGGCCAGGGGCAGCATTTCTTGGCCAGGGGTGGGTGTTGGCTGCACTGTGGTGACGGGGTGAGGATGCTAAGCGGGATGGTCCCTAGACAAGGCGCACAGGAGTCTGTGCCGGTCGAGTTTGTCCCTCTCAGCCCCCCAGACTATCTGTATTCCACCTCTCCTCAGATATTCGCTTCACGTGCCGATGTGCGCAGATGCTGATGCAGGCGGGGACCCTGCAGTCGTGCGTCCCGGCCCCGCGTTCAGCGCAGAGATGTTGTTTCTTTGGCGATTGTGTCGTACCCTGGCAGGATGAAGTTGCTCGCACTCCCACGGGATATGAATCACTGTGGTGTGACACATTCAGTGGTTCTCACGCTGCTGCCTCTGAGAGGAGGCCATACAACTGGAGCTACACCAGCCCTAAATATAAAGCCTCAAAGAGGAGTTCTTCTCCTCTGGCTGCTAACAAAAATACTGAGGATGAGCCGCAAAAATACCCTTTGCCATCCTGGTGTCCCAGAACTGGAAGGCGCTTCTGGAATTGCTCAGCTTGGCCCCTGCCAGTGGAAACAGCCTCAGCCTGTGTGACTGTAAGTCAGCTTGCAGTTGCTCCAAGCTCTGTGTCCACGGTGCGTTTCCTTCTGGAAGTGTCACGGTGCTGTCAGGAGGAGGGAGCTGGTCGGACCCGGCCTCCCTCTCTCGCTCATTCAGCTGGGTTTGCTCCAGTTTTGGCTCGCTCCGGAAACGAAGCATTGTTCTTCACTGCTCTTTAGAAAAGGAAATTCCATTGAGATCCACAAGGTCCTGATCCCCACGTGCTCTCTTGCAATAGCTGCACGTGGAAGCCCCTGTTGTCCACTTCTGTAGAATCGTTATGTGAGAGCTGATGGTGAGAACTACCAGCAGTTGCCGAGATGAGAGTTTGGACCTGTAAGCTCTGTGAAAGCATCTGCCCCCAGTAACCCAATTAGCACTGATGATTGCAGGCCCTGCAGTCCCAGCTGCAGGACTGGAGAGCAGCAATTCCTGGCTGCTGTGTGGCTCCGAACGGAGTGTCTCGGGCAGTGGCAGCCCCTGCACCACCCCGGGCGGGCTGGGTTCAAAGCATCGCGGGGCTGGCACTCGGTAGCGGTGTCTCTTCCTAACTGAGCCGGTGTCTTCCCTCCGCAGTTATGCGGTGATCGCCTACGGCTGCGCCAGCTGCCCCAAGCTGACCTGCGAGAGGGACGGCTGCCAGACCGAGTTCTGCTACCACTGCAAGCAGATATGGCACCCGAACCAGACCTGCGACATGGCCCGCCAGCAACGGGCGCAGACGCTCCGCGTGCGGACCAAGCACACCTCGGGCCTCAGCTACGGGCAGGAGTCGGGGCCAGGTATGGATTCACCTGGTTTTGGTTACTCGATGCTGCCGTTCTGCCTGTGAAGCTGGGAAAGAGCCGCCTGTGCGCAGAGCCCCGTCCTGCTGGAGCAGGGAGGGGTGGGTGCCCGTGGGGCCTGCGGCTGCCTGGCACAGCCCAGGGGCTCTGGCAGCCACGGTGGTGAAGCTCGGAGTCATTTCCCCGTCTTGCGCCCATTAGAACAAATCCAGTGGGCTCCTCCAAGGACTCAAAATGGGTCAGGAGGTGACAATTCACTCTGGGTCCTTCTGCGAAACGGCAGCTCCCCTCATCCGCGCCAGCTAGGCTTGTGGCTCCTTTGATCTTGTATGTTCTCGCTTCTTGCTGATCTAAACCTGCACAAAGAGGTACTTTTTGCCCTTGCAGCTTCAAATTTGCCTGCTGTAGCAGTAAGGAGTAGTGTCCCCGCCTAGCTGGGCTTGGGGAGCCTCGCTCTGTGCCCCGTGAGGTGTCAGCAATGTCAGGTACAGACGAAACGCCAGCCCACAGACTCCTACGCTGCCCGGCAGAGGCTGCTGTGTCTGAGCTCGTGTTCGTTAAAAATAACAGTGTTGACTCTGGAAGTGGGCAGTGAGGCCGTCTCGTAAAGTCCCGCCCCACTGCCAAACAAAACGCCCAGCGTTTCCTTCTGTGTCAGGAGCTTAAATGTTAAAGCTCTGACTTAGAGTGGGGCTGCGGTGGGTGGCTGGGAGGTGGCGAGGTGGTGGCTGAGGTTCAATGTCGCCCCAGTTCAAGGGCCCTGCTAATGGGCAGCGTAGGTTCTGCCACAGCCTGTGGTACAAACCACCGGGCAGAAAATAGTTCCTGAGTTATTTTTCCTCTTTTCAGAGGAGTTCTCTGCCAGGAAGAGCTTAGCCCTCAGCCACCGAAAGGGAGGTGCTTCAGACAGTGGTTTTCCCCCACCCTGTTCTTGCTGCATTCAATATAGTGATTAATAAGGTGTGAGCTGGTCCCAGCAGCTGGATTTCATATTATGGAGCATGCAGAGGCTGCCAGCAATGCCCTGAACAGCGCAGCCATTGCGTAACTGCGATCAGACAGCCTTTGAATTAAAGGAGAGGTGAAGGAGCCTTATCCTGCTCTGCCAGCAGCAGACTGGGGACCTCACAGCCTCTGCACCAGCTCCCATGTGTGGCTGTAGACCCAGATCCCCTTTTGGCTGCTTTTGGAGGCCAGATTCGCAGTTTCTCTGATGCCGCCTTCTCCTGGCTGTTCTATTGTTGTTCTTGGCCCGTGAGTCACCTTAGTGGAGTGATTCTGTAATGGTTTGTCCTTACGCTGTTGCCTTGGCTCACATAGGGCAGGTAGGACTTGTTCCCAGCCTTTAAGCGTGTTCTGGAACACATCATGTTCGAGGCTAGGACGAGCTTTTACAGTGCCTGTTGTGCTCAGCCCCCGCTGTCCAGGGAAACGGTGCTGGTGGGGTCTGTTCCATCACTATTATCTTTTGCCCTGAAGATAAACCAAAGACACAGCGTCCCACTCGTCTGTGATTAGCAGAGGTGTTCTGCCTGCACAGAGAACAGGGGTTTCAGTCTGTTACAAGACCCCCTCGTTGATTCTTTGTTGAGTCCAACTCAATCCACGCTTCCTCCCCGCAGCCGATGACATCAAGCCGTGCCCGCGCTGCAGTGCCTACATCATCAAGATGAACGACGGGAGCTGTAACCACATGACGTGTGCGGTGTGTGGCTGCGAGTTCTGCTGGCTCTGCATGAAGGAGATCTCAGATCTGCATTACCTCAGGTGAGGGGGCAGCCTACGCTCCTCAGAGGCTGCTTGGGGAGGTCACTTTGCGTGTTGGCCTCTCAGCCTCCTGCCTCTCCCACCAATCAGCAACATTTTCTTTTTTCTGCCCCAAAAAGCTGAACTCCCCGCTTTACAGTGTCAGGGTGCTCTCCCATGCCCAGAAAAGCTCCTCCTGATACAACTGCCTTGGAGCACTCTGGCAAACTGAGTATTAAGCATACCCTGGTAGCATGATAATCACCTTGAAGAGCAAATTAATCGTGATGGGGCGGAACGCGGGAAACCTTTCTTGTGTTGCCTGCCTGCTTCTTAAGGTTTGGGGTTTGTTCATGTAGAAGTTGAACTTGGGGCTCTCAGGAACACTTAGGAATTGCTGTCATGTTAATGTTGTGTCTTTTCTTTCCACAAAGCCCCTCTGGCTGTACATTCTGGGGCAAAAAGCCATGGAGTCGTAAAAAGAAGATTCTGTGGCAGCTGGGCACATTGATCGGCGCTCCTGTTGGCATTTCCCTCATCGCTGGCATTGCCATTCCTGCCATGGTCATCGGCATCCCAGTGTACGTCGGGAGGAAGGTGAGTGTGGAGAGCAGGAGGCTGGAGCTGAAGGGTGTGGGGCATTCTCTGTACTCAAGACGTCTCAACCAGAAATTCAGTGCTGATACAAAGGGTGGGTCTCATCATAGGACCAACATTCAGTTGTCTCTCCTAAACCTTGTCTTATCTTTGGGCTTTGTGTGTGGAGGGGGAAGGGGGTGGCTGATAGCCCTTCAGGCTGAGGTCCTCTCACATGCATTTTGTGTTGCTCTTGTGTCTCTGCCTCGAACCAGGAGCACCCAAGGAGAAACCTCGTCCCTTGTTAACACACCCTGTGGTGCTGGGCTGTATGGGGCTGTGTCTGGGCCCTGAGCATCACACTTTACCTTGAATAAGTCATGTTTTGATGCTGACCTGCTGCCTCAAACTGTGTGATGCTGTTATCTGTCTGTGCTGATAAAGAGGTGTCAAGGAAGGAAGGGCACGGCAGCACTGTATGTGTAGCTGCTGCTTTTTCTTAAACACAGACTCGCCTGCTAGATCTGATCTGTGAGTCATGCTGAGGTTCCTTAAGGGCCAGCTGGTGGGGCTGTAAAATCGCAAGCTCGTTAGTGCCTTCTGCTTGGCTCCTGGCCAGGCTCTGTTCTCACCTAGTACTTTCCTTCTGTCAGATCCACAGCAGGTATGAGGGAAAGAAAACCTCTAAGCACAAGAGGAACTTGGCCATCACTGGCGGGGTCACCCTGTCTGTCATCGCCTCTCCGGTCATCGCGGCTGTCAGCGTTGGTGAGTGGGCGCAGCCTTTTCCCTTCTGGGGGGCCAGTGGTCACCAGGACAGAGGGGTAGCCCAGCCCTTTTTGGGGGCGGAGAGGTGGCCAAAGGACACTTTGCAGACGGTTACCAGGTGCTCTTCTGGGCTCATCCTTCTGTTCCTCATGTGCTTGAATTGGCCTGGAGCAGCCCAGGGCTCACCTTGAGCACCAGGTGCCCAAAGTGGCGTCGCTTGGCACATAGAGCTGTTTTGGTGGCCGATGTCCTAGGGGTTCAGCTGAGGCTGCTGTGCTCTTGGGGCTCCCTCCCAGCTCAGCCTTAATCTCCTCCTACCCTGGCACCTTCTGCTCTCCAGGTATCGGAGTCCCCATCATGCTGGCCTACGTCTACGGCGTCGTGCCCATCTCACTGTGCCGAGGCGGTGGCTGTGGCGTCAGCACCGCCAACGGAAAGGGGGTGAAAATTGAGTTTGATGAAGATGATGGGCCCATCACAGGTAACGTGGTAACTGGTGATGGGAGTGTGGAGCGAGATCCCGTTGTTGCCTCTTGAATAAAACGGCAGGGAGCCTTAACATTTCCCACATCTGAACATCTCTCTGCCTGGGTTTGACTGGAAGCACTTGTTTGCTGTCCAGTAAGCAGCTGTGCTGCTCCCGAAGCAAAATCTTGGCTCTTCCTTGCCCTGGATGAGGCAGGGAGGCAGCTGGAGGCGGGACACTTGCTGCATGCTGCCTGCCCCCCAGCTCTGCCAGCGCAGCCAGGCGGTTCCCTTGCCGATTCCGGGTCCTGTGCTGTTCTTCCCACAGTGGCCGATGCCTGGCGAGCCCTGAAGAACCCCAGCATTGGTGAGAGCAGCATTGAGGGGCTGACCAGCGTGCTGAGCACCAGCGGCAGCCCCACCGATGGGCTCAGCGTCATGCAGGGCAACTACAGCGAGACGGCCAGCTTCGCGGCACTCTCGGGTGGGACCCTGAGCGGCGGCGTCCTCCTGGGGGGCAAGGGGAAGTACAGCAGGTAACGCGGCTGGTGGGCACGGCCAGCAAGCGGGGCTGCGCTGGGTGAGCTGGGTTCTTTTGGGGAGCCCTCCAGGGCTGTGAGCAGCCCTTCCTTGACCTGGGAGTTGTGCTAGTGGTTTTACCTCCTAGTCTGCTGTAGAACAATGAGTCCAAGCAGAGGAGGCCACTTCTGGAGTTGGTGCTAGGCTGGTTCTTGCGAGGAGGGGAAAGATCAATAGGTTTCTGACCCTACTGAGCTCCTTGAAGCTGCAGAGCTGATGCTTCAGGTTAATTGGAAACCACACGGAGACGCAGAGATGCCAGTATGGCCTGCTTAAATCTCTCACAGTCCTCTTATCCCAGCCCACGGGTTTTGATGTTTTCCATTCTCTGGTGGCCTCTAGCCAGCAGGGTCACTGCTTTCCAAGTCAGGAGGCTACACCACAGTTTTCCCCTCAGCTTGCCTGTGAGTAGTTTTGCCGTGTAATTAAACACGTGTGATATGGCAGCTGGGATGTGTAATTGTGGCTGAGCACTGGATGTGTGGGAATCTGTTCTTCACAGGAATTGAGTCATAGATACAAACACAACTTTAACTTCATAATGAAAAACAGAATGGGGGTTGCGTAAGTGGAGCCAAAAGTGAGACTAAATGAGAGGAGGCATTGTCAGCCGGGCCAGCACAGAGGGGCCCTTGCTTTCCTGTGACAAACAGTGACCGGTCAGTGACCATCCAGGGCGTTTCTGAGGAACCTTCCTCTTTTCTGCAGGCTGGAAGTTCAGGCAGATGTCCAGAAGGAGATTTTCCCCAAGGACTCGGTCAGCCTGGGGGCAATCAGCGACAACGCCAGCACCCGAGCCATGGCTGGCTCCATCATCAGCTCCTACAACCCCCAGGACAGGTGGGAGCAGAGTGTTGGTAGCGGGTGTCCTGGGAAGGTCTCTGCTCCGCGAGGGGCTGCTGGGATGTGGCTGGTGACCAGTGCTGCTCTTCTGCAGCCGGGCAGCAGATCGATCCTCATACTCGCACGGGAGGACTGGGGACAATTTGGGAGCTGTCTCCACGAGTGATGTGGAGGCCAAGGAGGGGAATCAGCAGCCCAGGACTCTCGGGGTCTGTTCCTGGCTGCTCATGGGGACTCTGGTGCGTTCCCAGTTTAGTTCCTGGCTTACGGCACGGGATGATCTTGGCTGCTGTTAGGAGAACTCGAGGAAAGCAGCGAGTGTTTTGCAGACACTGTGCGTGATGAGCCACATCTTGCTCGTGTCTGGGAAATGTGATCTTCCTGGTGCATCGCACAGTTCCCAGTGGTGACCCAGTCAAACCCAGTACCCACACCCAGTAACGCAGAGGCCCTTGTGTCCACAGGGAGTGCAATAACATGGAGATCCAGGTGGACATCGAAGCCAAACCGAGTCACTACCAGCTGGCCAGCAGCAGCAGTACCGAGGACTCCCTGCATGTCCACACCCAGATGGCAGAGAACGAGGAAGAGGAGGAGGAGGAGGAGGAGGAGGAGGAAGAGGACAATGAGCAGGAGCAGACATGCAAACACCAACGCTGTGAGCAAAAGGACTGCATTGACAGCAAAACCTGGGATATCACCCTGGCCCAGCCCGAGAGCATACGGAGCGACCTGGAGAGCTCTGACAGTCAGTCGGATGACGTGCCAGACATTACCTCGGACGAGTGCGAGTCCCCCCACTCTCAGACTGGAGCAGCCTGCCCGCAGACCCCCAGAGCGAGAGGTGCCGAGAGCCCAAGTGCCCCCCTCAGCCACTGTGCCCAAGCCGAGGGCTGCAGGCTGGATGAAATGGTCCAGCTGGAGTGCATCGAAGCCAGAGTATGAAGGGGCCTCCTGCCGAGGAGCACACGCGCTGGCATCGCAGCCTCTGGGGCAGCACTGTGTCCGTGTTGGCGTCTGTCTGCGGTTCTCCAGCTGGCTCCCCACCTCGCCTCGGGGAGCGGCTCTTTCTTACGTGACAAAAAAGGAAAAGGACAAAAAAATAATCCCCTGCCCTCTTTTTGTTTTAATTTATTGGTTCAAGCTCTGTGAGGTGTGTAAGAGTGTAAATATGTACATGTGTCTGTACGTCTGCAACCATCCCAAGGGACTTTTTGAATAAAGACTCTGGTTGTCATTCACCTCGCATCCAGCTCGTCCTTTCCAGAGGCAAATGATGAAATCTTCCAGCTGCCTTTGCCCTTTGTGCAAGCATGGTTGATCGCTGCCCTAGCGCGAGGCAGAGGAGATGGGGGCACCTCCTCTTCCCAGTCTAGAAGGTGGGGTGTGAGCCCTGTTCTGCAGCAGCGAGGGACTGGCTCTGTCCTGGAGCTGCAGCAGGGAGAGGTCTCTCCTCTCCCCATTCCCTGCGCAGCGAGGGCCACGTGGGACTTAAAAGAGGGGAAGGATGAGGCGCTCTGCTGAGCCGCATTCCCAGCACTGCTGGGTGTAAGGGATCCAAGGAAGCCGAAGGCTGGCTGTCTTTGAACCTCTGCTGGATGAAGCCCTTCCCTGACCCATCCCAGGAGCGAGGGCCACATCCCTGCCTCTGTAATTAAGTTGTCGGTGCCTCCTGTCTCCAATGAGCCTTGCAGGGAGTAGCACTGATCAAGGATCTCCCCTGGGTGAGGGAGGGCTGCCCACAGCACCTGCGGCGTGAGCTTCTCTTCCCTCAGCCAGCTCGAGTCCCCAGCCCCTCTCACGCAGACTCTTGCCACTAATTGCTTCGTTAGGGCGGTTGCCACCAAACTGGCTCCTGAGTCACCTCCTGGGAAGCTGGCTCTGGCCCTGACCCCTCTGTTTTTCACTCTCGCTGCAGGTGGATCCCTGGTACCTGATGGTCCCTGCCCTGTGCTCCAGCACCATCCCACCCTGAGCGTCACCTGCTTGGACCCTCAGCCCGTGGCCTCGGACCTGCTGCCGGATTCCACCTGCTGCCACCGCCTCGGCGTGGGGTGACCTGAGCGTGCCCTGGAGGTGCCGATGGGTGAGCAGGAGCACGAGGCAGCATGGAGCACCCGCACAGGTGGGCACAGCAAGGGGAGCCCAGGGGTGGGGACAGGGCTGCGCTTCCTCTTGGCGGAGGCTGGTGAAGGTGGAGTTATTGGTTTGCTCATCCCGGGGAGCTGGTCTGACAGGAATTGGAATGACAGTGGGGTGCAGCAGGTAGGGAGCTCCCGTGGATTGGTCCTGTTCCTGCTCCTGCCCAGCCAAGTGGAGACCCCAATGGATCCAGCCGCCAGCGCAGGGGGTGAGGGCAGAGCAGGCACCAGGAACACTGAGGAGCTCTGAGGGCCTGATCCTGGCCAGGAGAAGATGTGCCGAGTAGGTGAGTCTGGGTCAGTGGGGTGATTGCGACAGCAGGGTGCTCCAGCACTTCCCTCCTGCAGGGGAAACTGAGGCACGGAGGATGGGGAGCTGAGGGGCTCAGATGGAGCTGGGCTGAGCACCTGGGTGACAGTAGGTGCACACAAAGGGCAGCCCTGGGGTGGCTCCCTATGGGGGAACAACCTGTCTGCTGTTGTGGTCACTCCTCAAAGCGCCGGGAGCCGAAACCCAGCACTGGAGCTGCTGTTGAAGGGCAGCTGCTCTCCCCAGAGCTTCCTCCTGGCTCCAGGGAGCCCCAGCCCTTCCCACGCCTGGAGGTGTTGCTCCCCCAGAGCCAGCTGGAGGGGTGGTTTGCATACTGGGGCTGCCACCACATTGTCTCCTGCCTCGTCCCCCACCAGCATGGGACGTGTCCTGTGGGGCTGTCCCTAAACACCCTGTGCCGTGTGGTGCACGGGCAGGAGGGACGGCTCGGACGGCTCGCTGCTGGCCACCCTGCTCCAGCAGCCTCCTCGCCCACCTCTCCTCACCCCGGTGTCTCAGGCCACCTCGATCCCGGCAGCCACCAAAGGCTCCTCATGAGAACGGGGCTCATCCTCCTCATCATCGGGCACCTCAACTTCATCACCGTCGCCCTCGTCCACGGCATCGTCCTCCGCTTCGTGGTCGACCCCCAGGATGCCGTCTCCCTGCAGTACGGCATTGCCAACGCCGCCTCCGTCGCCTCCGCGCTGCTGGTATCGTGGGGCGCAAGGGGGGACGCGGTGGCATGTTGGGTGCATCCAGGGTGGGTGTGGATGTACGTGGGGGGCAGGAGGATGTGGGATGGATGTGGTGTGGAAACAAGGAGGGCAGGAGGTGGGATGCAGGGCAGACACAGCTTCATGACCCTTTCACTGCTCCAAATAAGCCTTTCTAGCCCCAAACCAGCAGGGCTAAATGCACGGGGGCTTGAAACTGGGTGAGATGGAGCATGGCCGAACTGGCCAGATGAGCTTTCAGGGACAATGTCAACAGAGAAAGGAGGTCAGTGTCCCTAGGGTGGGTGGCCACATGTTGCTGACCTCCCGTGCTTCCCTGCAGACCATCTCCTGTGGAATAGCCGCGCTCATGCTGTCCCGCTACCTCGCCCCGGCCGCCCTCGTAAGCACCCGCAGCCCCTCGCCTGCTCCTGCCTGTCCCCACGGGGCGTGCGGCCACCATGTCCCCTGGCTCAGGCACCGTCCCGGGCTCCGCAGCTGGACGGGTGGCTGTGTGCGGCCCTGGTTGGTGCTGCCTCTTCTCTCCCTCCTGCAGAAATGGGCTGTGGTGGTGCTGAGCGCCAGCAGCAGCCTGGGCTGTGCGTCCTGCCTGCTGGCTCTGGCGGCCTCCGTGGGGCTGACGCTGGGCAGCCAGGGCCGGGCGCTGCTGGCTCCCTGCACCGACGTCGCCCTCGCCACACTCGTCCGCGACTGCCCCTTTGATCCCACCCGCGTCTACGTGAGTCCCAGGGGCTGTGGAGGCCTGCGCTGGGGACAGGGGATGTGGGCAGGCGTGACGCCCCGTGTCCCCGCAGAGCTCCACGCTGGCCCTCTGGACCATCTCCCTCCTGCTCGACGCGATGGAGATCGTCTTCGGCATCCGCTGCCTCCTGCTCGCCCTCCACCTGCTCCGCCTCGGCTGCTGCTGCTGCGGGACGCGCTGGAGGAAGGTGACTCCTTGTCCCGACCTGTGCCCCTGGGATGGACCCAGCTGGGCTCAGGGGCTCCAGGGGAGGCTGGGATGTGGCGGCCCGAAGCCGTCGCCCCGTCCCGCTCTCAGCAGCCCCTCTGGTCGCAGGTCTCCCTGCAGGTGTCCCCCCTGGCGAGCGCTGACACCGGGCACAGCCTGGACCTGCTGCGGCTGCACAGCGGGGAGGCTGCCCGGCTTTGAGCGGGGACAAGACTGACCCTGAGGATGCGCCCCAGCCAGCCCTGCCCGCTCCCCGTGCCCTACAACCCATGGCCAGACCCGGCTGCCCCCCAACCCGACCCTTGGATGACGCCGGCCAAGATGGGGGAGCCCATCCCCATGGCCTCGGGCTGGATCCGGAACCTGCAGGGAAGAGCTTTCCCTTTGGCACCAATGATCCCTTTCCCAGCACCGACTGCACTAACACAAACTTTATTCTGCAGGTATTAAAAGACCAGAGACGCGTCCCCTCCCCGTGCTCCGGCCATGGGGCTGTGGGGAGGGGGCTGGCCCCATGGCTCTGTGTGCATGCGTGAGGGGTGCTGGGGGGCCCTGAGCCATCTCTCGGGCTGTGTCCCCGTGCCCACCAGAGCTGCAGCGGTGGCTTTGCTGCCAGCCTGTCCCACCAGGATGGGTTCTTCCCCTGCTCGTTCGGGGCAGACCCTGCCTCCATCCTTCCCTGGCCATGGGGCCATCACCCCACGCTCCTCGTCTGGGCTCCGGGTCTCTCCCCATGAGAGGCTGCGGGGATGTGGCCGTGGGGACTGGGCAGCGGGCAGCGACCGGCTGTGGGGCTGGGAGGTGGTGTGGGGCGGTGGGGACGTGGGGTCCGCGGGGCTCAGAGCTGCACGGTGCCGCTGGGGTCGCACTGCAGCAGGCGTACGATGGATGGGTCGCTCTTGGCACCTTTGATGAACTCCTCCAGCGAGAGCTTCCCTGTGTGAGGGACACGGATCAGCCTGGTGGACACCGCCCTGTCCCTGCACACCCACTGGAGCGGGGACCCCTGGCACCCGCCCGCCCGCCCGCGATGGGGGCTCCCCCGCCACCCTGGGGCACCGAGCCATTTAATCAGCGCGCGTGCCACTCAGTTTAAGAAACACCGGATTTAGCCATGAGACCTTTCTGTTAATCCCCTCCATCTCCTCTCATTTACCGTCATTATTGGTATCCATCTGTCGGAAGATTTTTTCCGTTCTCTTCTCCGGAGTCGATTCATCCTCGGGCATGTTCATCACTGAGGAGACCATTTTGTAGATGGCCTGGGGAGAGGGAGACGGGGACGAGGGGGTGTGTGTGGTGAGCTCCTGCTGTCACCTGCCCGGGACAGGGAGCGGGGGTCTGGGTGCCGTTCAACACCCCGCGTGCCGTGGGGCCCTGGGGAGCTCAAGCTCCCAGCACAGCTGGGGTGGGCACAAGCGGCAGCCCCAGGGAAGCAACCCGGCTGCAGGAGGGAGATGGGAGCGGATCCCGCAGGGAGGAGATGCCCACTGAGATGCCACCGCAACGGCCTCACAGGTCACCCGCTGATGCCGATGCCACCAGGTTGAGTTTTGGGTGAGGAGAGCATCTCCTGCAGGGCTGTTGGTCACATCTCTGCCCCAGGGTGCACCCAGCCCTCCCCAGGAGCACGGGCAGTGGGGACAGTGTGAAGACAAAGGGGGGTCCTGGGGACAGAGGAGGACCAGGGGATGCCTGGGGACAGGGTGCCGGCTGTGGCTGCAGAGCTCTAGAGGCAGCCGGAGGCTCCATCCCAGGCACCGTCAAGCCCTGCACTGGGGTAAAAGTGGGGGGACAGCCACCGTCATGCCAGGGTGACACACAGGACCACGCGCTGGGAGCAGGGTTGGGGAGCCTGGTACCTGCACGATCTCCAGCATTTCCTCGCGGCTGATGTAGCCGTTGCCGTCCAGATCGTACATGCTGAAGGCCCACATGAGCTTCTGCTCCAGCTTCCCGCGGGAGGTGACGCTCAGGGCGATGATGAACTCTCGGAAGTCGATGGTGCCGTCGCCGTTGGTGTCGAAGGTGCGGAAGACGTGCTCGGCAAACTTGGAGGCGTCGCCATAGGGGAAGAAGTTGGCATAGATCTTCTTGAACTCCTCCACGTTGAGGATGCCCGAGGGACAGTCCTTCAGGAAGCCCTTGTACCAGCCCTGCAGCTCCAGCTCAGAGAACTCGGTGTTTTCCCGCAGGTCCTGGAGCATCTCGGGGCGCAGTTTGCTGTTCTGCTTCCCCATGGCACTGGGATGCGCTGGGCGCTGCGGGGTCGAGGGCTGCAAAGGGGCTCGGGGGGTCCTTGGCGCTACAGGAGGGGACGGGGCAGAGCTCCCTGGCAGCCCCCGGGCACCCGGGCGGACACAGGCACCGACGCAAACCCCTCCATCCCCGCTGTCCTCAGCTGACCACCCGGCACCGGGCAGCGCCAGCCCCCTGGCGTTTGCGTAATAAGCCCTTATAGCTCGTTTGCATAATATATAGGGGATGCGGAGCAGGCGAGGGGGCAGGACAAGGAGGGGAGGGGGCAGGATTTGGCCCCGCTCTGGCTGGGGCTGCGGGTCCAGCCTGGCTTTGGGGCTGCCCAGATCTGGGTCAGCTCCCTTGGAAGGAGGGTTATTTTCAGCTCCTCGGTTAATATTTGATGCCTCCGGCTGGTGCAGGAGCCCCAGGGAGGGCTGGGGGCTGCGGGTCGTGCTTGGAGCCCCCTCCTCGCATCGGGGTGACCCCACCTCTGGAAGAGTCATTGCACCTCATGCCCCTGGGATCACCCCTGAGGAGCTCAGGGGAGCTGCAAGGGGGTCAGGATGGGGTCCCAGCCTCCGGCCACGCAACCCAGGTCCCTGCGCTGGGGGTTTTGGGGGCGCCTTGACCCACTGCCCCCAACCCCGGCTGCACTGTGGGTTGCAGGGTCCCCCAGGGACGTGGTGGGGCAGGAAGGAGGCATGGGGCACCCCCACGGGTCTGGGGGCTCTGCAGGGCTGGGAACCTCCTGTGGGGTTGGGCAGGATCAGCACTGAGCCCAAGAGGTGTTTTGGGACTGGGATTGGGCAGCAAACAAGGGAACTGGTGGTCTCCCCATCCCATGTAGGGAGGATGCTCGGCGAGGGGTACGGGATGGGGGCTGGGGGTGAGCAAAAGGGAGAGGTTTGAGCCCTCAGGGCTGGAGACATTCCCGGGGGTGGAGGTGCTGAGGCTGGGGGAGAGTTGAACCCCAGGGTGGGGGTGCCCTCTCCCCTCTGATAATCTTCATATCTATTTTAATCCCCCTCTGTGAGAATGACAGAGGGCACAACTGACGCAGGCTGATTTGAAAGCATCCCATTTCCTACTCAAACCCAGCCCTAAACCGCCCCCTTAATCCCCTGCGCTGGAATGGATTGCAGGAGGGAGAGAGGATAATGCGGGGTGTGGGGGTGCAGGCAGCGCCGAACTCTGCCTTCAAACACCAAGTGATTTACAGGGGCCCTGGGGCTGGGGAAAATGATCCCCATCCCATCCCATCCCATCCCATCACCAGGCGGGAAAATGATCCCCATCCCATCCCATCCCATCCCATCCCATCCCATCCCATCCCATCCCATCCCATCCCATCCCATCCCATCCCATCCCATCACCAGGCGGGATGCGCAGCAGGGATGCTGTGGGGAGAATGCCTCCCCCTCTGCCTGCGGGACAGACGTGGGGTGCTGGCAATGCTCTGGGTGGGAGATTCCCCCTCCTTGTCCTCCTCCTCCTTCTTCTCCTCTTCCTCGTGGGGATTTCTGCAGGAATTTCCTGCGTTGCCATAGCAGCCGCGCAGCCCCCGAGGCTGCCCCACAGCGGGCAGGGGGCTGCAGGGGGACCCTCCGTGGGGACAGCAGTGGCCCTGCGCCCCGGGGTCCGCTGGCTCTGGGGTGGCCTCGGCTGCTGTCCCCAGGCTGGCAGGGCTCGATGGGGCACAGGGCTTGGCACATCACGAGGTTGAGGATTTGAGCTCCAGCCCCATATGCCAGGAGCATCCTCACCTGCAGAGAAGCGCAGGCATGATTGTGCCCCAAGGAGGGACAAACTGACCATCCCCACAGCCTGTCGGGCTGCTGGGATGAGCTGGGAGGAGAGAAGGCAAAGCAAGAGGGGCACGGCCCCTGCCAAACCAAACCAGGGTCTCCCCAAAGCCCCGCAGACCCCTCCCCTGGGCCCACGCTGGCCCAGGGCTTGTCCCTGTCCCCACGCTGCGGAGGACACGGGGAAGGGGAGCAGGGGCTGCAGCAACAGCCGAGGATTAAAAGCAAATGCCCAGATAATGAGGATCTTTGGTAAAAAGCCCATTTGTATAATTTAAATCTCTAATAGGCTTCCTGGAATACAAAGTCCTTTGTGATGCCCAATCTCGCTTGCTCGCTCCATCTTCACTGGGTGCCGTGGGGATGTTTCATAACACAGAGGCTGCATCCCGGGTGGCTGCATCCGTGCATCCTCACGTCCCCACGTCCCCACGTCCCCACGCTGCCACCCCGGAGCATGTGCGGCTCCTCCAGCCGAGGCTCCTGGGCTCTCGCATAGTGGCTTCTGGACACAGGTGTCCGGCAGGGCCATGACACGGAGCTGGGATGGTTTTGGGGGTGATATAGGCATCAGTGGGTCCCCAGCTGTATAAAGAGCTGAGGTGGTTGGCTGCAGCAGAGTTGAGGGGAGGAGGCGTGCGGGAGGCAGCTTGGTGCCCTGTTTTCCATGCCACCTTTGCAGAGCTGCAGTTTCCCCATCTTGGAGGCGTTTGTCACCATGTCTCTGGGGTCACGGGGCTCCCCGAGCCGCGGTGGGGACAGCCCCAGCTCTTCTTGCCTGGGTGTCTGGGGGCGCTGAGCTCCCCAAGTGCTGGGGGGAAGCTGGGGGGCTGCGGCTGGTCCCGCTGGGTCCCACCTGGGGCTCGGGGGCTGCTGCGGTGACACCGGCGGCTGGAGGGGGTCACGGCCCCGGGGACGCAGGAACAGGGGAGAGCGGGGGGTCTGGAGCCAAACTCAGCCCTTGTCCCCCCCCGAGAGGGACCGGGGAGGTTTAAGGCCATTGACACGGTCACCAGTGCCACCGGTGCCAGCCCCGGGGTCCCTCTCCAGCATCCCCGCCCGTGGTGGGGGCACCGGGGGACTCGGGGGGCACCGGGAGGGGGGGTCCGAGCACCGGCTCGGGGGTCCCCTCGGGGGTCCCGGCGGCAGCCCCGGAGGGCGCCTCTGGGCGGCCGGCAGGGGGCAGCAGCGGCCCGAGCTGCGCCGGGACTCGAACCCGAGACACCGCGGGGCCCCCGAGCCCCCAGTGCCCTGAGAACCCCCGGTGCCACCGAGCCTCCCGGGGCCTCAAGAACCCTCCGGTGCCCCCTGAACCCCCTGGTGCCCTCTGAACCCTCCGGTGCCCCTTGAACCCCTCCTGGTACCCTCTGAACCCTCCGGTGCCCCCCGAACCCCCCTGCTGCCCTCTGAACCCTCTGGTGCCCCCTGAACCCCCCCTGGTGCCCTCTGAACCCCCAAGTGCCCTCTGAACCCTCTGGTGCCCCCTGAACCCCCCTGGTGCCCTCTGAACCCTCCGGTGCCCCTCGAACCCCCCTGGTGCCCTCTGAACCCCCCCGGGACCCTCCGAATCCTCGGTGCCCTCCAAGTTCCCCAGTGCCCCCCAAACTCCCCAGACCAAGAGAGAACCTCCTGCACCCCGAGAAACCCTTGCACCCAGAGAAAACCTGCTGCACCCCGAGAGCAGCCCCTGCACCCCAAGAAATCCTTGCATCTGGAAAGCACCTGCTGCACCCTGTGCACCCAGAGAACCCTGAGAGCAGCCCCTGCACCCCAGAAAACCCTTGGACCCAGAGAGAACCCGCTGCACCCCATGCACCCGGAGAAACCCCTGCACCCGGGGAAACCCTTGGACCCAGAGAGAACCCACTGCACCCCATGCACCCCGAGAAACCTCTACACTCAGAGAGCAGCCCCTGCACCCCAAGAAACCCCTGCACCCAGAGAAACCCTTGGACCCAGAGAGCAGCCCCTGCACCTCCTGAACCCCTTGAACCCAGAGAGACCCCTGCACCCTGCTAGCCTGGCAGTCAGCAACCCATATCACCCCCTGCACCCCCAGACCCTCCTGCACGGCCCTCTCCCCGTACCCCACAGCATCCTTACTGCCCCCACACTCAGCGCCCCGTGCAGCTCTCCCCCAGCCCTGCTCCCCTTCATGCGTGACCCCTGCTGTGTCCCCTCCAACACACGGGGTCCCCCCACCCCGCAATGTCCCCCCATGAGCCAGGCTGGGGGTCAGAGGCCCTGGAGCAGCCCCCGGGGAGGGGCCTGCGAGTCAGGTCTGGGATGGGGCTCATGATGCCTTCATGTCAGGTCTTGGGGTGTCACAGGGAGGTGCAGGAGATGGTTGAGGGTGATTGAGAGGCTCCAGGGGAGCAGCAGCTCAGGTTCTTCCAGAGCTGCCAGCATCGTTCGATCCCACTACTCTCCCCTGGGGATCCCAGGGCTGGGACTGTTGCTCTCTGGGGACACCTGGAGCAGCTCCGCAGACCACATCAGTTCCCTCATGGGGTGCACGGAAGGCAGCCTGAGCCAAAAAGGGCCCCTTGCGATGGCCTTAACCCCAGAGCGTTGGCTTAGGGACAGTTTTCCATGTCACAGGGACATGGTATCGGGGCTCAGCACCTCCAGGGTGAGGAGGGACCGGTGCCAGGCGGGAGGAAGAGGATGGCTGGCGGCCTCCCAGACGTCCGTCTGGGGATGCGAGAGGGAAGAGAATCGACTGGTGAGCCTAAGTGCGTAATTAGAGCTGTGACTTAATTGGCACGCCAGGGACGCGCCATGGGTGCTGCGTGACTTGAATAACAATGGGCTTGGAAGGGGCTGAGGAGGCTCCGTGCCACACGGGGAGGCGACAGGAGTCCGAAGGGGACCAGGACACCCCAAAAGGCTTCACCCAGGGGTGGGAAGGGACACACGGGCTGCCCTGTGAAGCTGGGGAGCAGCCAGGCCCTGAGCCCCAGGAGGGGCCACCAGCCCAATGGTGTCTGGGGAAACCTGCCAAGGGTGGCAGATGCCACAGGCCGGGAAAGAGCAAGCGTTTCCTCTTTATTGGGAAAGGGAAACCCCAGGCAATTATGGTGTTAAAAGCGTTCAGTCTCTGGAAAAATACCAGAATACATCAAAACCCTCTTGTGGGGAGGTAGCAGGGGGACGGGGACCAGCCCTTTCACATCTGCCAGCAGCAACTGGGGCAAAACCCCAAGAAGTCTTGGGTGCCGGTTGCTGTCGGCACAGGATGGGTCCAGCCCAGCCGGCACCAACCTGGGGCTGGAGTACGGCCTCAGGGCATTGCAGTTTCCCTGTTGCAATCCCTCCATCTCACAGCTGCCGGGGGATTTGGGGCTCCCCGTGCGGATGCGGGGAACCGCCGCTGACCTTGCAGCTGTGTTTCAGGGGGTTCGGCTGCACCCACCTCAGAGCCGAGGACTCCTGGTCCGGCTGCGGGTGCACAGCCCGTGGAGGGGGGACCAGCAGGAGCCTGGCACGCAGCAGGGTCTCAGGCTGAGTGGTGGAACGGCACCGAGCCAGGGCTCAGCAGGACACGGCTGCCTCCTGGCTCTGTCAGGAGCTGTTTGGGTCTCTGCAGGGCGATGGGTGCCTGTTGCTTCTCCGGGAAGGGGCTGTGGCTCACGGGGACGAGCCAGAAGCCCTGCGGGATCTCCTCTTCGTGAGGGGACCCTTCAGCTGGGGCGCCACGAGTCTCAAACACAACCACAGCCGGGGCACCCCCAGCACCACTGCAGGAGGATGGGATGGGGACAGAGGCTGCTGGGGATGAGCCCCTCGTTCAATCCCCTTCGCCCCATGTGGCTCCATTGACACCACTGGTGCCGAGCAGAGAGAATCCACCAGTCCATAACCCAAATAATGGGAACTGGGCTCCGAGACAACCTCTCTGCCAACCCCAGGAGCCCCCCAGCTGCACCGCGGGCCTGGCAGGCATCTAGTAAGCGATGGCCCCTCACCACACGAAGGATGTTGAGGCTCTGGAGCGAGTCCAGAGAAGAGCAACGAAGCTGGGAAGGGGCTGGAGAACAAGAGGAGCAGCTGAGAGAGCTGGGGGTGTTTAGCCTGGAGAAGAGGAGGCTGAGGGGAGACCTCATTGCTCTCTCCAACTACCTGAAAGGAGGTTGTGGAGAGGAGGGAGCTGGCCTCTTCTCCCAGGGGACAGGGGACAGAACGAGAGGGAACGGCCTCAAGCTCCACCAGGGGAGGTTCAGGCTGAACATTAAATTTTTCACAGAAACGGTCATTGGTCCCTGGCAGAGGCTGCCCAGGGAGGAGGTTGAGTCCCCTTCCCTGAAGGGGTTTAAGGGACGGGTAGATGAGGCGCTGAGGGCAACGGGTTAGTGACTGATTGGAATGGTTGGACTCGATGATCCAGAGGGTCTTTTCCAACCTGGTTATGCTATGATTCTATGAACACCGGTGCCAGGCAGGCGTCGAGCAAAGGGACACAGAACTCTGGTCCCGTGTGTCCCAGTGCTCCCAGCCAGACCCATCTCCACATACTGGACCTGCAGCCCCTGCCTGCTGGCACCCGGTAGCCACCGGGGCCACCTTGGCCATCGCAGCGGGACCCTCGCTGGGGCAGGATCGCCGGAGGAGCTCGGCAAAAGCGAGGTGTCCCCCCCCAGCCTGCAGTGTGGGGCTTGGCAGCCGGTGGCGAAGCTGGGGACGAGGCTCCTGTCCCTTCCACTCGTTTCCATCAATCAGCGCTGCTGCTTTAATTAACCCGGAGGCTCGGCTGATTCCAGCAGCTCATCAAACCCTCGTTACCTCGGAACTGAGAGCCCGGCGACGGCGAAACCCCGGGGGAGGGACCCGTCGCCTCCCGCCGCGGGGCTCGGGGCGGGACGGGGAAACTGAGGCAGCTCGGGGCCGGGCGAACCGAGCCGCCCCCGGGCCGGGGGAGGGACCCGAGCGGGGCTGCGGGAGGAGCCGGGGCTCGGCGGGGCCGCGCCTCCCGCCTCCCCGAGCCCGGCCGAGCCCGACCGAGCCGAGCCGGCAGCACCGGGCAGCTCCCGGTGGCCCCGAGCGGTACCGGGAGGCGGTGAGCCCTGCCGAGCCGAGCCCAGCCCCCGCCGCACCGGGTGCACCGGGGGGTACCGGGCGGTAGCGGGCGGCGCTGAGCCCTGGGAGCCCCTCGGCCCCGGGGGGCCCGGGCCGAGCCGAGCCGAGCCCCGCGGCCCCGGTGTCCCCGGGCGGTAGCGGCGGTACCGGGGCCGTCGCTGTCCGCGGTGCTGAGCGGCGGGGCCCGGCGGGGCCCGCTCGGGGCGGCGGCCCCGGGGGATGGAGCCGTTCCTGGGCTGCACCGGCGCCGCGCTCCTGCTCTGCCTCAGCTCCGCCGGGCTGAGCCCGGTGCAGGCAGGTAAGGCCCGCGGGGACCGGGGAGCACGGCGCGGGGGGGGGGTCCGGGGCATCGCCCAACGGGGCTCGGTCGGTCCCCACGTTCGGGAGGGGTGGGGGGTGCCGGTCACGCAGCCCCGGGGTCGGGGAGCCCCGCGGTGCCCGGTGTGGGAATGGGGGCTCGGGAGAGCGAGAGGGGACCCTCGCGTCACGGGGCGAAGCGCTTCCCCAAATCCCACTCCCCCAGCCCAGCCGGAACCCCCCGAGCTCCCGAGGAATCGCTGCTGCCCCGGAGGAGCCTCCTCTCCCGGCGTACAAAGCATCCCGGGCGCTATCGCAGGCCCCCCGGCACCGAGCGGGTGCGCTGAACGGGGGGATCCCTGGGGAAGGCCAAGGTCCCCATGAGCCAGCTCTGATTCTGGAGCCCCGCTCGCCGCCTCCGCGTCCGCGGGGCTGAAGGCTTCGCTCGAGCCCCCGTGTGTGGGCGTCGTGGCTCGGCGGGCGCTCCCCCTCAGCTCTCCTCCATGCGAGATGCCCTCCCCAGCCCCACACAGGCAGCCGAGGGCTGTCTCCTGTCTCCCTCTGTCTCCCTCTTCCCCCCTCGATGGCTGCAAGACATTGGTGGAACAGCTGCTCTGGTTTGCGAAAGGCTGGTTGCCAGAATATCTTGCGTTCCGGGAGGCTGGAGGTGACTGTTACGGACGCAGCACCCCAGGGAGTGGAAATTCCTGCCCCAAGCCAGCCCTGGGAGTTACTGGAGTTCCATTCATCCCCGTCCCGCCTGTGCTGGGGCGGCAGAGCCCCCTGGACGCCTTCGGCCCCGACACACGCGCCCTTGGCCAGACATCAGCTCTCTGAAGTTGTCGCCTTGCAACTGGCAGAGCCGTGGAGATTAATGAAACCTTCCCAAAAGGAGGGAGCGATGGGGAAAAGGCCGCGGCGCAATGGAGGCGCCTGCGATGGCAACAGCCCTCCAGGTTTTCTGTAAACTGGGCCACTTCCCCGCTTTCCCTTATCCTTGAATCACCTCAGCCAGCCCCTGAGAGAAACACGGAGCCACGTCCCTGCCCGTGACGGCCTCTGCTCCCGTCTGACGGCAGCGCGACGCGTCTGTGGCATGTTACGAGCCGGGCAGCTCTGAGACACGGACAGCTGCCCCGTCTCACGGCTCTGGTGCGCGGTGGGGAGGCAGGAGACACGGTGCCGGGCTCTGACGGAGCTGTGTGACCTTCGCACTGTGCACGCAGCCCCGCTGCCTCCTCCTTCTGTGGTTTCCTTCACCAAAGGTTGCGATGTCCTCTCCCCATGCCCCAGCGAGGCAGCAAACCTGTGCTGTCCCTGCTTTTCAGGGAGAGAAGAGGGGAATGAAGGTGTGGAGTGGTTTTCCCAAGGTCACACGGAGGTAGCAGCAGCGTCACCGCCAGCTCCGTGTCCCTGGTCCTACCTGATGATGCGGCCACGAGGCCGCCCAGGCAGGCAAGCCAGGAGTCACTGAAGAAGCTTGTGGAGACAAAACAGCCCCCAGAGGGGTCTGGCAGGGACAAGTGCTCCCTCCCCAGTGGGCCCAGAGCTCATGCAAGTGGGTTTAAATAATGCCTGTTGTAAAAGGTTAAAGGTGCCATCCCTGGGAAGGGACCCGAGAGCATCAGTGAGAATCCCCCCTTGGATGGAGCAGCGAGGGTGGGCGACTGAGCGGCACCGAGCTCGGTCCCTGCTTTGAAAGGGCGTTTGGGCAGTGAGGAGTGGATTTTTGGCAGGGTGATGCCAAGGAGAAAGAGAAGGGGAAGCAGGCCCAGGATAGGCTGAGAAACAACCCCACGCTGACACTGTGAGAGCCCCCAGCATCCCACCAGAGCTGCCCTCCCGCTCGCTCCCACTCTGCCTCCTCCAGAGGGTCCCTGGGGAAGCATTCAGGGTGACTGGCAAGTCAGAAATGTGATTTAATTTTCCCACAGCACCTGCTCCGGCAGCGGGACAGGCCCCTGGCACCCTCCTCGTTAGCAGAGGTAATGAAGAGGGAGGTGAACTTTGCTGAGCTCAGTTAAGGGCTGTGAGAGCAGCAGGGTGATGCTGCCTAGCGATGAGAAAAGACCCCAAAAGAGGCCACAGCCCCTGCATCTTGCTGGGGCAGCAGCAGCCCGATTTGGGTTTATTTCTGTGAGGTGGAGGGGAAAGAGAACACGCTGTTCAGGAAGATAAAACTGCACCTTGCAGCACAGCTCTGGGTCCCCAGCCCAGGGAGCCCCTTAACAGCTCCTCCACCTCTGCTGCGCAGAAAGGGGCCAAAACCCCTGGCTGGGTTCTGGTGGCTGCTCAGCTTTAGCACAGCTCGGTGCTCTGGTGCCTCTCAGGCTCGTTCTCACACCCTCAGCTCCTCTGCAGCCCCAGCTCTGCTCTCCCCGAGAGGTGGGTGCCCAACCTCACCCCCTGTCCCGGCGGCCTTGCCGCTGCCGGGGGAAGGAGAGCAAAGCGAAGGTGGCAGCTGCGGCTGCTGATCCCCTTACCTGCCCCTCGCTGGGCACGGTCCCCTCTGCCCGGGGGCTGAGCTCCCCCAAAGCCAGGCAGGACCAGCCCCAGAGCCAGCAACAGGCGCAGTGAGGACCCCGCAACCAGCCCGACACCGTCTGGAGGTTGCAAAGCAGCCCCCTTCTCATCCCACAGAGGCCACGGAGATCCCTGGCCAGCTGACGGGCGGTGTACGCGCTTTATTGATTTCTGCATCTAGCGTAGGAGAGATTTAATTGAAATAGGGAGGTTTCTCACCTCAGTGTCAGCCTCTCAGCAGGGACGTCGCCGTGCGAAGCTGCCAAGGTTGTGCCATCCTCTTCCAAACGCTGTCTCCTGCTGGGAACATGTGGGGAATGGATCCCTCCGGAGAGGGACAAGCTTGCTCCAGAAACCACACACGGGGGCCGTGTTAGGATCCAGAAGCAGCCTTCACGGAGCGGTGCCCACACAGTGGGTAATCCTGCTAGCATCCAATGATAAATAAACCCCTCCTGGTTTATATCATGCCCAGAGGCCAAGTTAAGGCCTGACTCAAGTATAATTCAGTTGAAAGCAGAACTGTATTGAGCATCGAAGCACACAATCCTGCGTGTGCACAGCCAGGCAGGGACCAGCCAGCGAGTGCCCGGCAGAGGGACGGGCACCGGCATCCAGCCGCCGGCCAAGGAACCCCGGGGCTTGCTCACCTCTGAGAGTTCTCTCTCAGCTCTCTAAGATCACACTGGGCTGAGAAGAACTGGAAAAGGCTGTGGTGCCCAGTCCTCCCAGTGTGCTGAATAAAACAGCAGTGACCACCCTGGGCTGGAGGGTTAAAACCCAAGTCAGGGCACTGGGGGAACCCAGGTGAACCCAGCCAGGCTTTGGGGCTCCGAGAGCGAAGGTCGGGCAGTGCAGGACGTTCTGTTCTCCAAAGCAGAAATCCCCCTTCCTCCTGATAGCTGGGCTGGACACAGCGAGCATCTCCATGCTTCCCGGGAGGCTCCATTCTCCCTGGCTGCGTTTCCACCCATACGCCGGGCACCCACTCAGCGAGGAATTGGCGACAGGGCTGGGGGTGGGAGAGGGCTGACCCGCTCACACCCGGTCTGTGCAGGGGAGTGGGCGGCCAGCAGGACATAATTGCCTCTTTCCCAGACAGAATAACCACCGAGTGGTCTTTTTTCGCTCTTTGCAGCTCTCCGAGCTCACCGAACAGCCCCACTCGCCACGCGAGCAGCTGGCAGCAGTGGTCCCGTTCCCTCCCACTCCCCTGTATGCTCCCTTCGTTCAAACCCTCAGGGAAGCTGAACGGAGCGCCAGCCCTCCCTACGTACCCGCTACAGCCAACAAGCAATTAGACCCGCTGAAGGGAGCCGTGCTGGGAGAGCAAAGAAAGGCTCAGAGAGGCAGGGAAACAAGGCATTGTGTAGCCGTGCTCAGGGAGTGGGCAGCAGGGCTTGATGGAGAACGTCACCTGGGACCTCATGGGATGCTCCTTCCCCTTGCAGGTCGCGTCCTTCCACCTCCCACTTCTGCAGGGAAGGTTGTGATGCAGGAACAAAGAGCTACTGGGATTTAAGGCTGACATTCACTGCTTCCCGAGGGAAAGGGCACACAGCTTGAAGGTGGATTGCACGGAACAAGCTGCTTCAGAGCCTGAGCAGGCGCTCTGCTCGCTGGACCATGTCCTATGGGCTCTGAAGCAGCTGAGCCTTTCACAGCAGGAAAGGAGCTGCTAGTGGGAGACGAGCTGACCGGTGTCCTGGACAGCCCCTTTGCTCACCCTGAGTGCAGCACTGGGATAAGAAAAAACCCCTTTCCCTCTCATCTTCCCTCCCCAACCCATTTGCACTGTGGTTCCAATGGTGAGGTCAGCACAAGGGGCAGGCAGGTGAGCTCCTTTCCCCTGTGGTCTCTGTGTCAACAATGAAAAGCCAGGGAGAAATCAGCCCAAAACTATAAAGTGTAGGTCGTTTTTTAACTCTCTCTCGAATAAAAGTCCATTAATAATCCGCAAAGTGTTTAATGAGAGGCTTGAAAGAGTCCTCAGCATTATGAGGAACGGCTGAGAGAGCTGGGGGTGTTTAGCCTGGAGGAGGCTGAGGGGAGACCTCATTGCTCTCTACAACTACCTGCAAGGAGCAGGCAGGGGCTGTGCTGTGCTCAGCACACGAGAAAGGTTCAGTGCATGGTATATTCCTTGCTCACTTTCCCGCAGCAGGGAAGGAACAGCCCCTGGGGTCATCCCACCCTCTGTGCCCGCTCCCTGACCACCGCAGCCCCAGAGGTGACGTTCCCAGCGGCTTCACGTGGCTCTAGAAGGAGCCAAACGCTTGTATTTGGCAGCTCAAGGCGGCCCTTGCCAGAGACACTGACCCCCTGCAGCCAGCTGGGAAAGAGAAATTCCATTTTTCCCACCTGTCTTCCCCGAGCTGGCACTACAAAGAGCCTCAACTGGAACAGGGAGCCAAAAGCAGGGTGGTTATCTTGGAAAAGTGATTGGGTTTTAGAAAGCCATGATCTCATTGTGCATCTCCCGCAAGCGGGGAGAAAAGCATCCTCATGGGATGAAATTTCAGTTCCAAATTACTCACTCAGATCTGGGAGCAGGAAACTCATTTTCCTGGCTTTGTATTTCTGTCAAGTGCTGTGCTTAATTCTCTTTTCATATCGCTTTTATGCTGGTTTGACACCATTGATTTATGTGGAACTACTCCTAATCTGTAGCAGTGAAAGGAAAGGCGCGCTCGGATCTGCTGCCCTAGATTTCATTGAATTACCTGCTGACTCCAGCCACCCTGGCTCTCCCTCAGGTATCACTATGAAGGCAGTTTTCTGGAGTGCTCTCCACCTTCCACACCAGCTAATTTCTCCCCTGCTCCCATTCCCAGTCCTGCAGGCTCCGAGCGCTGGGATGCAGTGTTGCCAAGTGCCTCGCCGCCCTCCGCCCTCGCTCTCCAGTTCCCAGAGAGGCTCTTTGCTGTTCTTCTCCAGCTCTGCTAGGTCTTCCCAACTCCTCCACATCTTAGGTCATCAGGAAACTTTTTGTGCTGTGTCTCCCTCAAGGTCACTCATTGCAAAGGGTCTAAGGCACCAGGCAGGACGCTCCATGTGTTCCCTTTTCCCAGCCTGGAGCTTTGTCCCTGGCACTCTGCTCTCTGTTCCTCTGGGGTTAACTCATCTCTTTTCAAAGGTCTCCTGAAGCCAAGCTGCATGAATCAATGGTAGCTCCTAAAAAAAATTTAGCTCCTAAAAATATCCAAGAAAGACACTGAGTCCAGGGTTGGACTGCCCCGCTGTGCTTTGGGAAGGGCGAAGAGCCTGACTGCAGCTGGAGACTGTTTTGTTTCCCTTCTCCCAGTTCCGTCATGCCCTCCGTATGTTCTAGCAAATTCATGAGGCATGACTCACAGGCCTTCCCTGGACACATTCCCATCTGCTGACTGCCCCTTCCTAAAATTAGACCCTGCTCCGAGTGGCACACGGGTCGGTCACAGGGGGAGCGAGGAGCTGCAGCCCCTGCCTTGTGTCACCGCAGGGAGCGAGTCCAGGAGGGGCTGGTGCTCAGGCTGAGGAGGACGATCCACCTGCGCCGCTCTGCTTGGCCTTGGCCCCGCAGGGGTGAGGGCGATAAATGGTTCCATTCTCCGTGAGCTGGAAAGACCATTCTCTGAAGTCCAGCCCCAGAGAGACGAGAGAGCCCTGGGTCAACACCAACTCCATCACCTACTCCAGAGAGGGAGGACACCTCCTCCTGTGAAATCCTGGAGACCACGATTGCTCGCTGCCCCTCCTCCCAAAGTCCCAAATTCACATGGCTTTAGCCGTGCACCTTTCAGTGATGTTTTTAGCTCACTCAAGGACTCACTAGTCTGGGTCCCACCAGTTCCTCCAAGAATCCTATTGCTAAGGTCCCAGTGGTAGGGGGGGGTCTCATCAGCTCAAAACGGGAGCTCTGAACCTGGACTCTGGGTCTTATTTGGGACGGAGAGAAAGGAATAAGGTCATTGCTCTCCTAAATGTAGAACAACGTTGACACTCATCTGGGGAATTTTGTGCTCCTGTTATTTCCCCTGTTCCCGGGGGAACATTCATTAGGGGTGAAGTCAGTGGGTAGGAGACACCCACACTACAGCGAGCGTATTTTTGGCCACGTTCAGGCGTCTGGGACCGGCTGTAAATCCAGCAGGTGTTACTGGAGATGTGCACATGTGCATCCTTCTTTTACTGTTGACCTCAGCCCCAGCCCCAGAAGGGCAGCGTTGTGCAACGTTTACAAAGCAATAAAAGCATTATTCTTTGATGAGAGTGAAAAAAAAAAAAATTACTCCTCACTCTGCAACCTCCTGGGGCAGTCGGAGTCCTAACAGATTTGTTAGCACCTCCTGCCTTTGGGTCTGTGGCGCGAGCTGGAGACTGAGAATTAGCTCTGAGCAGAGGAGAGGGAGCAGGAGTCCAGCCTTCTGCCCAGAGCACGGGAAGGACCGTGCGAAGCCTGCAAGGTAGAACCTTCCCCTGAGAGGCCAAGAAGGGCAGCTCTCTTGGGAAGAGGCTCCCGGTGAGGGTGTACAGGAGCCTGGCTGGGATCTCACAGCCTGGTTCACTCTGCGGGAAAAGCAGCCGAGCTCTGGAGCTGGGAGTGAACAGGGAGCCTCAGGCTGCTGCTTCCATGGGCAGCCCTTTTCACTTGACAACGCTCCGTTGGTGCTGGAGCAGCGTGTTCTGTCCTGTAGGCTGTAAGCGGATGGTTGCTGGATGTCCTCCGACCACCTGAGAAATGCCTGTCAAAATGTGTATAAAAAATGTTCTGTCAAAGTAACAGGGAAAAGCAAAAAACACTCCTGTTCACTGCTCCTGAACTTCAAGCCCCTAGAGTGCTCATCAAGGCACTGTTTCCATCCTTCCAAGGCAGAGTTTGCATTTCCTTCCAGCCGTCACTGTCAGACTGTCCCAGGGACAACATGGTACGTGGCTGGGGAGGGTGAGAAGAACGAGCTGCTCGGTGCTCTGCTGTCTCCAGGGGTCAGATATTTCACACATCTAACACAACTCAGTCTCAGTGGAGATCTAGAACCTCACTGGTGACTGGGACATGGAGCACCTGCACCTCCCAGGTCCTGTACCCAGCACCACATTCTGGAAGGACCATGAACAAGGTCCTTCCCAGTCCCTTCCTTCCCCTTGCTCCATCTCCCGCGTGCAGCTGTGACTTTGCCCTGTAAAGGCTCTGCTCTCCCTCCTTGCAGACAGCCCATCGGCTCCAGTAAATGTCACAGTCAAACACCTGAAAGCCAACTCGGCCGTTGTGACTTGGGATGTTCTGGAAGATGAAGTTGTCATTGGATTTGCTATTTCCCAGCAGGTACGGTGCCTACGGTTCCCTGGTTTCGATCACGTCCATCTCCACCCCAGGTCCCTTCAGTTTCCAAGCTCTCTCGCTGCAGTTTAAGGCCATTCCTTCCCGTCCTGTCCCTCGTGGTCTGGGAGGGGACCTGGTTTCCCGTCCTCTTTGCAGCAGCTCTTGGCGCGTTGGTAGCTGCAGAGAGGAAAGGGTCTGTGATCTCCACGTCCGTGGTGGGCAGGGCAGAAGCAGTGGCCTTAGATGGCAGCGGTGCCCAGGGGAGGTCTCTCCACCACTCTGTGCTCTCCTCTCTCGGCTTCCAGAAGAAGGACGTGCGGATGCTGCGCTTCATCCAGGAGGTGAACACCACCACCCGCTCCTGTGCCCTCTGGGACCTAGAGGAGGACACTGAGTACATTGTGCATGTCCAGTCCATCAGCATCCAAGGCCAGAGCCCTGCCAGTGAGCCAGTCCTCTTCAAGACCCCCAGGGAAGCTGAGAAACTAGCCTCTAAAAATAAAGGCAAGTGTGGGTGAGTTCCTGTGTGGCCCCTGGGACGCCCAGGCAGCGTAGGGCTCTGCGGAGAGGAAAGCGCCGTCCTGTGCACTGAGAATATCTGGGTTAAACGCACACAGGGCTGAGTGCCCCCTCCCAGCCCCATGTGGACGAGTGGGATGCCCTGAGCACACCCTGCAGACAAGGCTGATGGATGAGCAAAGCGAGGGAGATGCTGCCAAAGGCTGGCTGCTCATTTCCCCTCTTTCAGAAGAGGTTTAACAGGCAGAGTGAGGAGGAGAAGGCTTCTAGCCTGGGAGTAGCGTGTCCAGCATCCCTGCAAGTGGAGAACGCCAGGGAAAGCTCCTAAGCAGCTGTGAACACATGTGGAACCAGATTCCACTGTGCTCACAGGGCATTTGCAGGGATTTGTTGAGCCTCCTGTGCTTGGATTCCAGGACACCAGGTGGTAAAATACCCAGAAAATCCCACTTGTCTTACGTTTCAACAATTTCTGCCAGATCACAGAATCAGAGAAAGCTGAGGGACCTCTTGAGATCACCCAGTCCACACCCCAGCTCAAGTAGGTTGTCCAGGACCTTGTCCAGCTGGGTTTTGAGAATCTCTGTGTGAGAAATCAGGCATTTCTTTACTGACAACTCCTTCACTTGTTCCTCCTAAACCAAACCAGAAGGTTGAAGTTTTCCCATCAGCAAGAATCTCTGCTACAAAAAGGGCTGGGGAGTGCAGGCGTCTGGGACATGAAGGGTCATTCCCTGCCTGTTGCAGGTTTTTGGCTGTGGCTCCTAGGATGTTGTGAGTTCTTGGCTCCCCTCTGCTAAAATGATTTAGTGTCTGTAAATACCGACTTGCTGCACGCCTTGAAAGCACGAAGAGGAGCGTTGCCTCCCTCCCTGGAGGCCTAAACTGTAATCCCTGTGGTGCTTGGAAGCCAAGGAGGTGCATCATGCCCTGCAAAAGGCCCCACTCATTCTGAATCCCATGGCTCCACTGAAAAATATCAGTCCAGGCTTCACCCTCCGGAGCTGGGAGGGGTGTTTGAGCAGGCAAGGAGCTGTGACGGGTGCAGGCAGCACCAGCAGAGACCAGGGATGGAGCAGAGTGAGCAGCCATGGGGACAGGTAACATGGACTTACCCCACGGCAGCTCCGCTGGGGTAACTGCCTGTCGATCCCCTCTGGCTGCTCCCCCGTTGCCCCATCTCGGGCTGTCGGGGGCTACGGAGCTGCTGATGTGGCACCAGTTCAAAGCGCAGCTCGTGCTGGTGAGACTGACAGGCGAGGACGCTCCCTCTGGCAGCTTTGACCCTGACGCACGGATGATTCGAGTCATGGGCACGGTGCAACCAGCGCCTGGTGCAGCCGGGGCCGCACGGTTGGGTTTCACGCTCTCCCTTTCCCCCCGTGCAGATGAGGTGACGATGAAGGAGATGGCGAAACACCAGCAGCTGCGAGCGGGGGAAATCCTCATCATTGTGGTGGTTTTGTTCATGTGGGCAGGTCAGTTCAACCTCTCCGTCCAAGCATCTAACATCCCTGGGTTGCCTGTGTGATCGTGTGAGACCTGAAAAGAAACCCTTTCTCCACAACGAGCAGTGCACACGGAGCTGTGAGGGCATCTCGGCTCCTTCTGCAGCACCGTGAGGCGGGCGGTGCGAAAAGCTCGTGAATCGGTGGCTGATCTGGTCCAGTAGAAAGCAGAGATTGTCCCCGATGAGCCCATTGCCTGACTCGCCATGGCTAATCCTGCAGCCCCCGCGAGATAACGCCCTCGGCCACCCAGCAGGGTGTCCCGAGCCCTTCAGATGACACAGGGCACTGTAATTATCTGGCTGTTAGATGACTCCAACTTTCATGCAAAACAGAAGTTTAAGCATCTTGCTCTCCCCACTCACTGCTCTACGCACACTAAATGCACTTCAGAATCAATTAAAGTAATGGAAGCACTGAAAGGACAACTGGCCCAAGCCACCCAGACACCAATAAATTCAGATCCTCTCAACATCTGCTATTAAAATACAAACAGTAGTATTGGATGGGAAGAGGAGGCACATTAGCAAAATGTGAGATGGGCAGAGCCAGGACATACCCTAACAGCCTCTGACCCGTAAACGAGCTCCTTCAGTGTAAAATCCCTCACTACAACCTTCTATAATACATACAAACATAGAAGCTAAACATCCAAAGAGAACCAAGCGTGTTCTGCCAGGAGTCTGAGGCCACATTCCCACAGACCTTAGAGCAAACTCTACCTGGGGCAGGTCTTACTTGTATGTTTGAAGCTAGCAAATAAGGAGAGGAAAATGCCTCCTACTCCTGCTCCATTATCCCAGCGTGTCTGGAGTGGCTGCATCCAGCCCTTCAGCCTGTTCAGTTTGGGAATTACATGCATGACTTAATGGGAAATAAAGTTTGCACGTTTGTTTTCTATTTTGGGCCCCAGCCTCCCCTGGCTGCCACTCAGCTGCTACTCCTGCTGCAGCGTAAAACATTCATGAAATACCATTTACTCCCCGCGAGTCGCAGAGCACGGAGCCCAAAGGGGGGGGGGGGGGGTGTCAGGTGACCCCAGGAAATTGCGAGGGAGGGAAATTAACACCATAGTAAATCTGCGATCCTTAAACGACAACCTTTGCCACTCGACATTCAGCCCTCTCGTCCCAGCCAAGCCGCTTGTCTGCGAGCAGTGTAGGGGCAGATGCACTGAGAATTCTCGTAAGAATCTTTCTCACGAGTGAACCCAGGTCATGCAGAATGAGATCCACCAAAAAAATTTGTTGCTCTGCAAAGTCCTGAGCTTACCAGGCGTTGCTTGTGTTTCCAGACACTCAACAGCAATTTTTGCTAAGGACACTGAGCAAATGAAAACCTGAACTAAATTACAAGGTTTCCAAACCCTCTGGTCCCTGATCTTTTCAACATTTAGGTCAAATTCAATTGCCTTCTCAGTAAAAACATTCATGAATAATTACAATAAGTGACTGATTCACCTCCCAGTGTAGCACAGTCTAGAACTCGGATCAGCATCTGAACAAAGAATGTGCCAATACCACTTTCCCTCCCAGAGAGGTGATTTACGTCTAGAAAGGAAAGTGGGTGGGGGGAAATCACACTATATCTCATGGGTTCTTTACGGAGTCTCGAGATACAGAGACCTCTTCCCAGCTCCTAACCCGGCGTGGCCATAACCTGCACGTCCAGCAATGCGTTAGGGATGTCCGGGACTCTGGAGTGAGACCAGACCCCAAGCCCTCACGCTCTCCGTCCTTGTGGCCCAGCTCACAGCCCTTCGCTCCTCTGTGCTTCAGTGTTGGTGTCAGAACCCGCGGGAGAGGTGGCTGTGGCAGATGTTATCGTGTCCTCCCAGGATCAGCCGTTTGTTCCCACACAAAGAACCTGGAGCCCTGTGGGTATCAGTAACAGCCGGGGCTGCAGCAGCATCGTGCTCTGCGGAGCAGGGTGTGATGACCTGGTGAAAGCTTCACCAGTGTTTTGCTGTTAGGGAAGCTGGAATATTTTTTCAGTAAGGGAGAAGCTGCACCTGCCTGAGCCTACTTAACCTCTGTGTTTGGAACCTGCAGGCAGAGAAGTTACTTGGTCAAAATGTCACATAATCTTTCTATAAATATATTAACAATAAAAGGAGGACTAGGGAGACCATACAGTCCCTATTGGATGCAGACGGAACAACAGTGACAGGGAATGAGGAAAAGGATCAAGTACTTAATGCCTTCTTTGCCTCAGTCTTTAATTGTAAAGAAAGTTGTTCCCTCTGTGTACAAACCCAGGAGTTAGAGGAGCAAAATGAGGCTCCCATGATCCAAGAGGAGGTGGTTGGACTTGACAATCCAGTGGGTCTCTTCCAACCTGGTGATTCTATGATTCTATAAAAGCTTCTGAGAAAGACATTTGCAGCTTCTGATGTGTCGTGGCTGCCCCTGCTTTTCCCTTCACGCACCTGCCTGGGTGGGAGGAAATTTCTGCTGGCAGCCTTGGCACGTTTGCAGGTGTCGTCCTGCAGCTCGAAAGGCCCTGGCTGGTACCACACCTGGGCAGGTACGGTACCGGCCCCTCGTCTCCCAGCTCCAGCTCTTTCCCTCCACCCCCGAGGACAAAGATCAGAGGGCACATTTCCACTAACCAGAAATTCCAGGAGCTCCTGTGTTTGCACAGCCAAGATTCCACTGAATCACACAGCGAGCGCTCGTAGCTATCCAAACATGGGGCTTCGTCCTATTTAATGACAGGAAAGCTGGAATATAATTAATCTTCTGATCTTCTGCCTAATGAGTTTAGCATGGAATTAGGAATCGAGAAGGGGACAGCCGGCGGCTGACTAGCTGTGTTAGAAATGATCCTTAGGAGCGATGTGAACGCTGCTGAGATCTCTACGAGGAAGCACAAAGCCGGAGGGCGAGCGTGGGGGCTCTGATCTCAGCAGCTGAGCTCATTTGTGTGATCGCTAACGATTTTTCCTGTTAGGGGTGATCGCCCTGTTCTGCAGGCAGTACGATATCATCAAAGATAATGAGCCAAATAACAGCAAGGAGAAAGCCAAGAGCGCCTCGGAGAACAGCACTCCCGAGCACCAGAGCGGGGGGCTCCTCCGCAGCAAGGTGAGATGGGCCGGGGCGCACAACCAGCCTCCAGCTGGGCCTCAGCTAAATTACCCAAAGAGCCTCCTCGGTTAAGCATCCTCGCTCTGGCCCCTTCCCTCCAGCTGGGGTGCAGAGAGGAACCCCCTTTCACACCCACGCACCGCGGCTTTGTCAGTGTCCTGAGCCTCGCGGGCACATCGGGTCCCCAGCCCCTCGCCGCTGCCTCCGGACCAGCCTGTGCACCCATCAGTAAAACTGATTCCAGGCTCAGTTTCTGAAGTGTCTCTGGAATAATAATGCCCTGAGTGGTGCTGCAGCCCCTGAGCTGCTTGGGGCGCTGGGTGGTGCGTAGCAAAGGGGATATTGTGCCTGCAATTACCAGAGGGGCTGATCACCATGCCGACCGTGTGCCGGAGCCGTGATGGCAACAGACACAAGCCTATAACTTATACAAACGTATTTCATTTAATTTAACTTTTCTGTGTTCCTGTTCACAACTCGCACCCTGGCACAGCCCCGCCACCTCACATTTACTGACTGATGCTCACGCAGAAGCGATGAACCACACAGCCCTAATAAGGGGATGGGAACGAGCACTTCACAAACCCCAGCTCTGACCAGCACACTGCACTGACCTCTCTGTGCCTTTCCTCCTCTCTAGCGATTCCTATTACTTTCTTCCTTTGTCTCCTCTTCTCTACCAGTTTCCGAAAAACAATCCCTCAGTGAACATCATCGAGGCGTGACAGCCTGCCGTCTGATCGATGGACCATTCCTCACTCTCACCGTCTGCCGCTGAGCCTTGATGGCCAGGGAGGTGAAATATCGTTGAAGCGATTCAGGAACAGATCTAGTGATTGCCGCTTGCTGGCACACACCTCCTCGCCTGCGCTCTGCAAAACATCTGGCCAGAAAGAAAAATCCTGCAAAAACAACCCTGAAAACCAGACAATTATGATGGAAAAGCATCAGAGAGAGAGAGAGAGCTGCTGCCGGTACTCCAGTGCAGGGCTTGTGAATCATCAGGGCTGGAGCAACCGCACTCGTTCACAGGCTCCTCTCCACCCTCACACTCCATCTTCTGGAACAATTTCTCTGTCTTTGGAGATGTACCAGGGTCTGTTGTATCTTTATTTTGTCACTCCGTTCTGACAGCACTAAGGTGAGCGCAGGCATCCCTCACTGTCACTCCTCTCCGAACAAGAAAGGAGGAAACCTCATGGCAGACACGACACCGGCAACCAGATTTCGGCTGCTCTGTGCTCTTGGCTCGCTTCGTTCCATTGATGTGTGTTGTGTAACACGTCGTGCAGGTGGGGTTGAAAACAAAAAATGAACAAAAGGGGCACCCTGGCTCCCTTCCACGCTGCGAGAGCTCCACGGTGGCTCTCCAGCTGGGCTGCAGCACGTCTCCACCTCTGCTGTCTCCTGTCTCACACTGGTGCTCTTCACCTTGGATAATCCCGGCACACCAAACACTGAGGCTCAGACCAACACGAGGGGAAACCAGGAGCCGTTATTTAGCTTCCAGGATAATTTCAACCATTTTCATCATGGTCTTTTCAGCCAGGCCTGACTCCACCACCAGTGGGAGAAAAGGCCCATTAAAATGTAGCCAGTCAGCAAAAAAAAAAAAAAAAAAGAATAAACTCCCAATACCGGTTGCTATGCAAGGTCTCCGGCAGCGACCGCCGTTCACTGCGAAAGGCTCTTGCCTAAGGGACCTTTTTCTGAGGGCTTAAGTTCTTAAATTGCTTCTTTTCGTAGGGTTCCTGAGGGAAGGTCTGGTTCTCCCTACACATCCCGTCTGCACTATTTTTGTGATGCTGTAAAGCCAGGCGTGCGTGGGAGGCGATGCTCCGTAAGAGGAGGACAATGAAGAGGAAGGGGCTGGGGTTCTCCTCTCTTTTATTAAGTGCTTGATGTTTGCAAGCTGACGGGATCCCTGGGACTGCTGGTGCCCTGGAAGCTGGGAGATGCAAGTCCATCACACAGAAAAGATTTTCTCTTTGTAGTGTGCCATGGGGTATCTGTGTTTATTTAACTGCTCCACAAGACCACTCCATATGCACTAGGGGATGAGGCAAGATCCTACTTGTTCCACCAAGTACCCCGACAGGTTGGCCTGAGTAGGGTTTGAATCTCATTACAACAAACCTGCTCTCAGATGAGCCTGGTTGAAAAGTCCCTGCAAAGAAACAGACTGGCAGTAAGAGAATTCAGCCATCCCTCCTCTTCCACTGCTACCAGCCTTTCCAAAATAGCTGATGTGGGAGAAAGACACTGAGAAATCTGCTTTGTGGATGTGCTGGTGAACAAGCACAGGCTTCCCCTGTGCTGGTTCCAGAGGGCAGGGCAGCCCCAAAGGTCTCTCCAGTGGATCCTTTGCCAGAACATACTCCTCCATCACCACAAAGGAGAGGTCGACACCTCTGATACAGACAGAGCAATAAACATTTTATAATGTACAATAAAAGATTAAAAGCACATCTTGTGTCGTTGTGACGTCCAAATTCAGACATATTTCATCTTTGTGCAGAGCACTTACCACAGAACAGAGGAATTCCTCCGTATTTCCCAGGGAATACGGCACAAAATGTTTCCTCAGTGTCTGGGTGTAGAAAACCAGAGAGGTTCAGAGTGCATGCTGGCTGCAGGACGAGGGGGAAAGACCTTAAACTATAAATAGCACCACAGCCGTACCTAGTAAGACTCTTCAGACACGTCTGTTAGCTCCTAAGAAAGAAAGTCACTCGGAATCCATATCCCTGTAAAGGGAGATCTCAGACAGATGGCGCGGCATGTGCAGAGCAAAGAGGGAGATGCTCTCCCACAATCCTAGAGCAGCCGCCAAGCAGGCAGCCTCGGAAGCCTGTGAGCAAGGGAATTCAGCCGGGTAGCTTGGCAGATTTGGTGGTTGGGGAATTCTGCCCCTGTTTTTAAAGACAGTTGTCCCAGGGAATTCAGAACATATCTCCTGTTTTATAGTAACTGTTGTTCTCCAGTGACAGGTTTCAACTATTTCTGTCCTAACAGAGAGGTTTGGTAGAAAAGAATCTAATTGTAAAGCGTCAGCATCCATGCAGAGTTAAGTACTCGCACCCTAACGAGGCAGAAGGGTTGTCATTACGTTTCATAACTGCCAGCTTTAAAAGTACAGCAATAATGCTGTTCAGGAGAAAAAAAGAAAAATCTAGGCTGGCAGCAACTCCGCTCACCAGAGGTGGACACCAAGCTACCCCATTCAAGGGATTCTCTGAAAGGAAATGTTTCCAGAACCAGGAACTGAAGTGATGTGCCAAGTCCACTCTTTAGAAAAGGCATTTCCCATCACAGGAGAAGAAAGTTACTTAAGATCCTGCTTTTCTGAGGGTCATAACCAAAGGTCTCACTGCTCCTCCAGCGTCAGCTCCCACTGTCACCTGGGAAAGTCAGATACTGTTAAGGCTCGGGATCTGCGGGGCTTCAGGCTCCAGCTCATCCACAGAAGAGACACCTTGTTCTCCTTGACAGCTGCCAAGAGATGCTGCTGGGGTGCTTTACAGTCAGTAACGGGGAGAGGTTGGGGGAAAATCAAGACAGCACGTTGGACACTCTTGCTGGGCCCCAGCAGAACACGCTCCGAAGGCCACCCACACTTCCCGCGTGGTTCTGCCCGAGCGCCGGGTTTCAGCTGCGCGCTGGAAGTCGGAGCGGGGAAAGGGAGGTTTCAATAAAAAGCTGCAAGTGGGAGTGCGCTGGCACGGCAGGGATCCCAGCTCCCTGCTGAACCCCAAAGCAAAGGGGAGCAGCCAATGCCAGGGAGCCCTGGGGACGGATCCTGTTGAGTTCCCAGGATCAGCTGAGCAGAGACCAGGGGCACAAGGAGCAAGGGACTGCAAACAGCCCTTTGCCAGCACACGCAGTGCCCGTTTGAAGTTAAGCACCACTTGCCTCCATCCTTCCGAGCACTGCAATGTTATGCCTACAAGCACAATTTAGCCAATATATTCCTCCCCCGTGAGTTTAGGGAAGCAGAGGCGCAGGAGGCAGTGTGGAGCAAACAATCCTGCACAGCGGGGCCTTCCAATTCACAACATGCACCCCTCGCCACCCTCCTCCCGCACAACGAGCGGCAGCGCCCGCTCTGCTCGCTGTCTTCTTGCAGGAAAATGAGAACATTAGGCACTTTATTCCCTGACAGTTCAATAGCATCCGAGGAGGAAACACCTACACGACAGAAAGTGTTAGTATAATCCCAGCTGGTAATGACTTTCTGGGGGAAATGTAAATGGAGGGGAACAGGCTGCTAATTCCAGCGTTTGCCAGAGACATTAAAGGTTACATCCCTCAGAAGCAGGTGTCACAGCTGCACATCCATCTTGCCCATAAAAATATGGCAACGCATTGAGTGAGGAGTCCGGCCCCGCTTCCCAAGGAGGGAGTGGAAGGTGATGCCATATGTTACACCAAATGCAATTTCCGCAGCTTTGCAGAAGAGCTTCCTAACAACGTGTGATGAGCTGTCGCCGGCTGAGCTGGAAGCAGAGGCCTGGCTGACCAAATTTAAGCAGATTTCTAGCATTTATTAAGAAGCTGTATGACCAACACACTTGTTATGTTAATATATCCTCTGTTTCCCCCACAAATCTGGTGTCTGTTAAACCATCTGATGACCTTATAGATTAAAATGATTATGTTCCTACTCCTGCTTTAGCCCACGCGTCTCGAGGAAAGCGAGACGGATTCTCTTTCAGCTCATGCATCAGCATCAATTTTGTTTAACTAAGTTCCAAATGAAGAACCTTTATTATTAGCGACAGAGCCAGGAAAGGCACAGCTTGAATTTTAGATCCCAGATGGAGCCAGCAGATTTGGCAGCCAGAAAAGCCGCCTTTCCCCTTGCACTCTGAGCACATGGGATGTGGAGTCACTGAGTGGCAACAATGACAATGCCCCTTGATGCTTTCCAGCACATTCCTGCTCTTTTTAACTAACAAAACCCCCACGTTCAGTCCCACAAACTGCTAGATACAACCAATTTCTGCCCCCCATGCCTGGTTTGCAGAGGATGCAACCAGCAGTCCTGGACAGTCTCACAAATCAGCTTCCACCACAATTTTATGTTTCAGGACATAATTTCTTCCTTCCATTTATAGTTACCCTGTGGGCCCAAAATAGGGAAGAGTTAAGGAAGAGTCTGTTTGCCTTGGAGAGGATGGCAGGAAAAGCCACACAGTAGTCAAACTTCAGCCTCATGGTTTTCCAGCTACACTGACAGATGTTATTAAATTTTTTATTGTGAGACATTTCACAACAGAGATCAGGCAGGGTCTGCACAAAGCAGTCTCCTCCAATTTCATCTGATGTAGCTGGATTCTACTACAGCAAAAATCCAAAAGAGCCCTTGGCTACACTCGAGCAGCAAACGTGCAGCGCGTCCTTCCACAAAGGCTTTAATTCATCTCCCCTCCCTCCCTCCCCTTGCAATATCTCTGCTATTGAGCACAGATGAATCACGGCTGCATTGTCAAAGAATGACACCTCCAGCAATGAGGCTGCCCGGAAGCCTAAAGCCTTTTCAGAGCACAATGCTGCTCACGGCAGCATCCATTCACGTGAGAGGTTTGCACACGCAAGCCCCACAACCCAGAGGCACAGGAGAGCTGTCTGGGCCACAGCACGAGTACAGACACGGTCCCCTCGCTGCCGCAGAAAGGGGCTGCTTGGCCAAAGTCATTCCATCTTAACACGGCTGAACTGGCAATGGAACGTTTGCTCCGAGAAAAGCCCAACGCAAACAACACCTGACTACCAGGCATCCCCTAATAAAGGGATACAGAACCAAATCAATATAGGTAGCATGGAAATCTCAGAATGCGTAAGTGGCGACACGACAGCACACGCAGCAAAGGGAGCAGTTTGCCTGCAGTCTCCGTGCCACCCTGCTCTGCTCTGTCACCGCCGATCAGCAGCGCCCATCGATCACTGGTAGAGACCGTTTCCTTCTCCCCGCCGTGTGTGACTGCACCAGCCCGCGTTGCTGTCGGACATTCAGATAAATATCAGATAAACCTTACGGTGGGAGCCACTCTGCCGGTGCAAGGGGAAGGGAAACAGGCTCAGCAGTCCAGCTCCCGCTGTCCCTCCCTCTTGCCTGCTCAAAATGCCTGGAATGCGGAGATCTGAAGCAAATCTCCCTTTATGTGCTTAGGAGAAGGTGGACTTTACAGAGAGTACGTGAATCTGCCCTCAGGACCACAAATGAATGATTTCTCTGTCAGAGAAGTCTCTTCAGTTTAATCTGTGGGACTCACTGGTTTGAGTGAATTTGAATCCCACCACATGCTGGTAACCCCTACACTGCCTGATCCATGGCCAAGGGACAGATCCTTCTCTTCCCACTGCAAAATTTACAGTGAAAACACTCACAGGAGAGGCTACGCTGGCATTAAGACCACATCATCAACTGGAGAAGATCAGATGTTGACACAATGCCCTAACGCTGGGCAGGCACCACCCATCCTTGTACAGCCCATCCGAAAGAAATACACCTTGGGACATGGGTGATTGTTAACAGAGGCAGGATTATCTCAGTCAGCACAGTCAGGCAATGCTCAGCTGCTCACCCTTTGAACAAACGACTTCAATTTCCTGCACCTCAGTCACTGCACATCCAGGACAGTGACTTCCTCCTGTCCTGCTCTGGATTTGAAAGGTGAAATGGAAAGGCAAAATAAAAAAATATATGAACCACAACACTGAGAAACATTAGTACTGTACCTATATTTTATTTCTTTAAAAATCACAGTAGCCAGAAGGGTCATCAAAAATTCAAATTACTGTCATAAAGATAAAGTACAATAAACCTGAACTCCATCTGAAAGGGTTATAAGACCTGGGCAGGCCCCACTAGCACCCCAGTGCAGAGCATTTTGCAGCATATCAACCTATCTCTGTGTTACAAATCCTCCAGATACTGGGGAGTTCCCATGCTCTGCAGGGAAGGAGATGGAGGCAGCACAGAGAGCAGCAGTTGCTGTTGGACTGCCCAGCTTAAACAGGTCACTCTCTTCTGGGCAGCCCAGAAAGCAGGTAAGCAAGAGGGGAGAGCAAGAAAGAAAACTACAGCTAACAGGTGAAAAATATTCATAAACTCGAGTGCAAATCTCATGAAACATTTTTACAAGAAAAGTCACAAATGAAAGCAGAAGTAAACACAACCAAAAGAGGAGGCAAACCTTTCAGGAACAGAAAGAACAAGGGAACAAGACAAAACACTCCCAAACCAGGTAAATCAATAGCTGCTCTCAAGTTCACAGTGAGCTAATGCAACTCTCTCCTTCCCAAACAGAGAGGGAGAGCAGTCACCAGCTGGTTTTACAGTTTAAAACCTTAGTGTTGTCCAAAGTGAGCCCAATCACTACAGGAGATTTAATGTCAAGGTTTAGCTCCAAGTTTTATAAAGTTTTTCCACTTCAGAGCACATTTCCCAGTTTCCATCACTAAAATACCGCATCCTCAGAGCCAGTGTGCAGTCTGGCCTCTTGAATGCCAACTACGCTTGTTACCTGCTCTGGGAGGAGCCTGCTTCCAGCTCAAAGATTAACATCAATGCAAAATAATTAATTCTTTTGCACTTTAAAACCAGTTCCAAACGTTTCTAAAACACAAAAACGTCTACTGGCCTTCTTAAAATGGGAAAACAACTTATGAAAATACAAACCACTCAAAACCAGAACTGTTACAAACAACTCTAAATGCGGAATAAGAACCACGGTCCCTCAGCTGCAAGTTCAGGCGTTAGGAAAGGCTGCGCCAGGGCCACGGTGGAAGTGGTCAGGAGCGCTTTGGGCATGGTGGTGGTGGCCAAGCTCTGGCTCCCCCACAGTGGAGGGCTGCACCACTGACAGGTTTCCTGTTGGACCTCGGGTCAGTTCTGCAAAAGTAAGTAAAACAGTTAAACAAGCAAGAGCAGCACGTGGTTTCCCAGCTGAGAAGCCCCTGGACCCACTGTGCAGATAGGGAGGCCCACACTTTGCTGACAACCACCAACTCCTCCCTCACCGTGAGCCTCTTTGCAGTCAGTTCCTACCCCATTCCCTGCTCCAAATCCCACAGCTCATATCCCTCTTGAAATTTAGGGTTTGTAGGTGGATTTCATTGGCTTTGAAGTGAAACCTCCCTCCTAGGCTCAGGCATAAATGTAATTCTTCCTTTATGTCAGCAAGTCCTGTATCTTCCCTACATTCTTTCCATTCCAGTAAAATGAGTTTGGGCAGGTAAAAACTGTCTCAAGATCAAAGTTTCTTCCTCAACCAACTCTGTACTAATCGACAGGCCAGACCCTTTGAAGGCAGAGTCTGCTTCATTTGTGTTTCACAGATCTGTTCCTCCATCTGTTCCCCTTTACTATTCTCCCTTTCCATCACCTTAAACCTGGTGTGTCTGTTTTTTAAAGATACTGATCCTCATTATTACAGTGAGACCAGATGGTCTGTGACTCTTTATAAGGTATTTCCCCTTCCTCTCCCTTTGATTCAAGAGGGAGCCAAGAAAATAACTTATCAGGTTTCTCCCAGGTCGTAAGAAGTCTGATAACCTTGCTAAACATCATAAACCTTTACCAAGCAAACCTGGTGTCTGGGAGAGCTCGTGGTGGAGTCCTGCCAGAAGCACTGAGACAGCAGTGTCTGGAGGGCAGAGAGGAGCTGGCTCAGCTTCCCAGGTACCCAGGGCGCGCAACCCTACCCAGGGAAATGCTGCTCCTCACACCATGAGAATCTCTTCTGACAGCAGGTGATGCAAGCACCACACAACAGCAGCGTTAATGACCTGCGACAGCGCTCTCCTGAAGTGCTTGGGTGGCAATCGAGAGAAGGCTTAGACAGGGAAATGCTTTTTCTGTTCAGTTTTGCCTTCCCCTGCCCATTTAAAACCAAGCCTATCCAGCTACAGACACCACTGAAGACAGGACTGAGCAGCAGAGCACTAAGAGTCAGTGCCAACAGTCACAATGATAGGAGCAGGAGCCTCATTACTCCTGCAGGCTGAATCAGAGCCACCAGAATTGCTGAGGAGGATCTAGGATTCCAATTACCGATGGATAAAGGGCAATAATGAAGTGTGAATACTAACAAATGGTCAGCTGGCAGAAATCTTTTGCGGTCAATTATTGGTTTCAGCCAGCCATTCCAAGCAGATGTCCAAATCAGATCTTATTTTTACATCTGCTGCAATGCAGCCTCAGCAATATTGAGATTCCTATGGGAAGCTGCAAATAAATTTATCTGTTCAGACTGAATGTCCTCTAGAAGCCAAAATGAGAAAAAGAACAACCAGAGCCACAGGTTATCACTCACTTGAGACAGCCAGATGTGGAAAGTTCACTCTGAACACAACTGGTCAATGTCCAAAGGCCACATGTGTGGGCAACATTCAGCACAGTCACCCACATGGATATAAGAAAGTTGTATTTATGGAGCACCTGCGAGTGCAAGGTACCGTGGGAAGTGAAGAGACAAAGCCTCTGCTGCAGCCAGCCTGGAATTTACCCAGACAACATGGAAGCAATGAGGAAGAGACAGGATAAAAAGCAGAGCAGAGAAATTACACAGAAGAGTGGAATGCAAAACCAAACACTACATAAGACAACCAGGAGATTTGCAATACAGATCAGAGCTAAGGATTCACACCAGCAGTATGTTAGTTACTGCTTCCCAAAGGGAATTCCCTTGCTGGCTCTGAAACCTGCTCATCTTCCTGTAGGAATTTCTTGGGATCGTTCTGTATTTCTGTATCTCCTAAACAAACAACACGAGATGCTGCTGCAGATCTAGGTGCACGGAGGGGCCACGGCAGGTCACAGCCAGCCCACCGAGGAAATTCTTCTATGACAACTGGGAAAGCCCCTGCTGTCTGTCAGGCTGAATTCCAAGCCTACAGCTATTTGGAATAACAGAGGTTTGCACTAATAAGAAAATCAAATTGTGTGCATCACAATATTCTTCCCCAGCCAAACAGATTTCTGTTTCACTCACAGCCTTGTTCATTTCGAGCTCCTGCCTGATTTTCCGTGACTCAGAACATACGTCTTGCATTTTTAATTTGAAAGGAAGAGAAAACAGGCCATTTTAGCTCTCCTTGCAGAGTCTCCTCTGCATTACATATGCTGCATTCACACACTGGAAGGCAGCCCCGTGGCTATGCAGCTGCTTGCAGATAAGTGCAGGCTCCATGCAATGAGCCCCAAAACTGTCGGGTTCTTATAACCCTCAAAAAACTGATAATTATTGCACCGATGAATGCTTAGAATAACCACAGCAGGAGGCCACCTCTGGAAGCTACCAGAACACTCTTTACCTTTCAGAACATCCAAGATCAACTCATCAGACACTGCTCTTCAGCTGATGTCTGTACATGCTCATTACAGACACCTTTAACCCTCTGCAGCCCATAGCTCTTAGCTGACTCCGCTGAGAGGGGCGATGGGTCAGTGTCCATAGAGAATCCAGATCTCAGTGCTTTACCTAAAGGTTCCCTCAGTCCTAGTCTGCAGCTGTGGGCTGACAAGAATAACTCTCCTCCTGACACAACAAGCCAGAGCTCAGCTCTGCTCTTCCCATGTAGTGTGGGCCTGTGAGGGGAGCATCCCAGGTTAGCACAGCGAGGCCCCTGTGTAATGCTGCCCAGGTATCCCAGACTATGAAACTCACCCAAACCAGTCCTGGAACAGGACTGATGGCTGTACGGGAGCTCTGTGCATGGCAGTGCCAGCAAACACAGAAAGCACTTATTTCCCTCTGAAAATCAAGTACATTCAGCACACGAAACAAAAGCCCAGCAATTTGGGCCTCATCTCCTCCTGCCAGAACAGCCTTACCCCATCCTCTCTGGGGGTCACTCCATGTAGGAGCCACAGCCTTCTTCATGTGGACGTGCAAGCTCAGGATATAAATGTTTCTTTTGCTCAAGCTGTTGAGTCAGTCTTTAAAATAAAAGAGAGCATTAAGTTTTTCAGACATTTTGTCAAATTAGGTTACAGGAGACAGAGGAGGCAGAGCGTCTGCACAGCCACAGCCTCCCTGCAGCGCTGTTCTACCAGTACCAAAATAAAAGTATCTGTTTGAACAAAGCTTCAGAGATGACACACAGAGTAAAGCAGGAACAAGCACCAGCCGAGGGAAGCAGCAAGTCACCATCCTGAAGAACAAGCCAGAAACCTGCAGCGAGCCCTCAGAAGCAGCAGATTTTTCATGTTACTCAAGGCCAGGCTGGGAAGGGCAAAGCACAGAACACGCGAGTGTTCAAGGAACAGCCACCCAAGGCACAACTCCAGGCCCAGGAGCACTGGAGAGCAGAACCAACCTTGCGCTGCTCTGCTGCTGCCATCTGCCGGAACCCACTCTAGCAGAGCAGCCACAGAGCCAGGGCAGCAGAAATAACCCCTGCTCTGCTCTCCGGGACTGCCTTGGCAACCTGCCTCCCCAGCTGGACCAGCCCCGTGTGCTGCCCGCTCTTACAGTATCTCACAGGGTCAAATATTAAGCAGTTTTCCCGACTACTTCAGTGCACCTTAAAAAAATAAAGGTAAACTGGGAGCACACAACCAACCAAACTGGTTTGGGAAACTTCTGGGACATTTTCCAGAGTGCAACAGCATTTAGAGGCTCCTAAGAAATTACCTTTCCTCCTGCAGCACAGGAATAACTTTGCCAGGCTTCTTCCCACTGGTTGTCTCTTCCTGGCCGGCGCCTGTATCACTTAACTAGAAAGGTAAGGAAAATGAGAATTAACAGCCAATAAAAAAAAGCATTCCCTGGAAGTCTTGCTTATACTGTTCTATAAAAATCACTTTCCTCTGCTTGAAAAACCTTCCCTTGCTGTGTCAAAATACACAGGGACATTACTGCAGGCACAAATCAAAAGGAATAGAATTAAGAACATTTTGGTGACAAGAATTAAGATGTGTGTTTACTTTAATGCTGTCTGAGGATTGCTCAGCTTCTGCAGAATCCTCCCTCTCCTCTGGAGAGCCCAGTGTCCTTGAAAACCAGCTCTTCCTCTCTCTGCAAAGTTCTCGTTGTCTGGACCCGGAGCATGGTGTGGGACACCTCAGAAGCGCTGGTGCTGAACTCCCATCAGCTGTGTGCTGGCCACAGGCAAGGCCAGAAGGGGGCATGGAACTTCCCACGTGGGCACCACGGGAGCTGGATACGTCCTCGCTTGCAGAGTGAGTCTTTCCCAGGCGATCTGCACCCAGGCTCTGCTGGCCTTCAGACACCAGCCCCTCTGAGGTTTCCTCAAGAACACAGCTACTAGCAGTGTTATCAAACTCTGGGCAACTGCTTCTGATCGCTTCTGAAGCGACTCCTTCAGTTTCCTCCCAGCAAATGTCCTCCAGCAGCTCATGCTCACAGTCAGCATCAATCGGGCTCAGAACCAGAAGCTCCTGGATGTCAAAGTCAAACAACGTGCACATCGCAGGGGCTGCCTGTGGACGGTTCTCCTCCACCCCAGCACTGTCACTCAGCAGGCTGGGGTAACATTCAGAACAGAGGGAAGAACTATCTCCAGACAGAACCTCGTCTGGTTTCTGTAGGACCTCTGAGGCTACACTTGAATCTTCACTGGTGACAGATGCCTCAGTGCAGCTGCTGCCCTCATCCTTTTCACTCTCTCCACTCCCACTTTGGCTCAGAGCACTGGTTCCAGTTGGGTCTTGCTCAGATTCCATGCAATCATCTGCCAAGATTTTCTGGATCTCTTCCTCAGCATAATCAAAAGGAGAATTATCTTCTTCGCTGTCTGACAGTTCCAACAAGGAGTCATCTGGCTCACTATCATCAAAACATCCACTTGTATCTAGAGAAACAGCTACGTCACCATCGCAGTTTGGTGCAGAAGAACTGTCAACTTGGTGATCACAGCCACTATCACCCAGAAAATGCGAGGATCCTTGAAAGCAGGCAGAACCTGGGGAACAGAGCAGCAATTTCCCTGATGGATCTGGAGAGCTACAGGGCTGACTCAACACACAAGTTTTCTTAGGTGACTGCGGGGCCTGAACTGGCTCTGCAGAGTCCGGCAGCCTTTTGTCCCCAGAAGCTGCATTAGGAAGGGCCGGTTGACACTCCTGACAATGCCCAGAGGCACGAGAAGAGCTGCTGTCCATTGGCTCCTGCACCTCTGTCATCCTGCACACAGCTCTAGAAGCCTGTCCTGAAGTTCATCTGATCCATGTGCTCTTTGATGAGCCCTTCCAGAAAAGAAACCAGGAGGCAGCTCCAACCTGCTAGCAAAAGACATGACCTTAAATAAAAAGAACTCAGCTGGCTTCCAAAGGTGTAGTGATAGAATGGAGAAGGCAAACCACACAGCAGGCATGACAGTTTCAACTCCCTGGGTTTTGTTATCTCTATTCCTGACCATTTTAGGTCTTAAAAACATAACAACCACCACTCCCTCATTGTGCAAGTGCTCTCCCACACCAGGCTGTTTGGCTTTATCAAGGACCAATACAAGCTGCAATCACCAGTGGGCTCTGCGCCAGCTCCAGGCTGCTGTAAATCAGCTGTTCTGACAGACAACAGTACCCACAAATCACATCCTTTACAACCCTAAAGTGCACTTGAGGCATTAAACAAAGCCTCACAGACCCTCTCTGGCTCCCAGCCTCTGCCTCCATCCTTCAGAGGTAGCAAACATATTAGAAGTCTTTTGTTAGGTTAGGAAAAAGTGAGCAATGGAAGAGTAACTGTCAGGGGCTAAGCAGGCATTGGGGAAACATCTGAGTCATGGACACACTCACAACAAATGAATCAAATCGTAGCAAAGATCAGCAGGTAAAGATCCTTTCTGTAAAATTCAATAGCTTAATGGCATTCACAAACAAAACCTTTTTTCTTAGTGAGAACTCACACTAACATGAGCCTTTTGACTCTCACCCAGCTGGTGAATGTGAACTAAGGAAAGGTATTTTCTGTCCTCTCTGACCAAAGGAGTTAAAGGAATACCTTTTGTCCTTCCCTTGCTTTCACAACTTGCTGCTTTTAAAAAAGGAGGGGTACCCACTCCAGGAATAAGCACCAGCAACTCTGCTGCTTCCTCTGGTCATTCTGTCCAAGTTACAAAAATCAGCATTTTCAGACTAACAACATAACCACACTGAGGAAAGAAAACACCTCAAGCATCACCTCTGTACACCTAAAACCTGTACAACAACATGGAGTCACAGGCAGCCCTAGACAGCACTTGCCTGGAGTTCTGCATGTCAGCTGCAAGCCCTCAAGCACTTCAAAGAGAAATAAAAGGAAAATAAACCCAAATTAGGTGTGGTTTCAGTCTTACAGAGTATAGTGGTCTGGTGACCTTGCTCCTAATAGGAACTTGAAAGAAAAGCCAACATTTAAAGCCTTTTTGCTGGAACTGGCTTACAACAAGCACAGTTGGAGATGTTTCTACGCTCAGTTTGCACACAAGAAAACGGTTTTGTTACTGCCAGGACCTCCCCAATCCAAGTAACAGCAGCCTATGCTGGGTCTGCACTTTCAGCCCTCCATCAGCTGATTCTGAGAGCAGAAATGCGCTAATGATGTGATCAATGCTGCAGGAGCCCAGACTGAGCCATTCCCCATGGAAGCGTGTTGGATTTGGGGGGTTGCTCTAGCATTTACACCAGGACAATGCTCTGTACCAGTTCAAACAGCTCTTAAACCAACAGAAGGCATGGCTGCGTGCTGCCAGCCTCTCGGCCTGTCCCTCCTTCCAGCACTGGTGCCAGTGTGGTCAGACCCAGTTCACCGCAGATGAGCTGTTCTCCGAGGGGCTGCCAAGAGAAGGCCCTTTGGGAAGTCACACACGCTTTCCGTGGGTTTCTAGCACAGCTTCAGTGGACAGCGAGACCAGAAGCATTGAGAAATGGAGCTCTGCCAAGGCCCATGGCACAGCCACCTCACCAACTCTCTTCCCTGAAGGCAGACACAGACCTCACCAGCCTGCAGCGCCTCACAGCTCTAGGATCACAGAATGGTTTGCGTCAGATAGGACCTCACAGCCCATCCAGTTCCACCTCCTGCCATGGGCAGGGACACCTCCCACTGCATCAGGGGCTCCAAGCCCCATCAAACCTGGCCTTGAGCCCCTCCAGGGATGGGGCAGCCACCCCTGCTCTGGGCAACCTGGGCCAGGGCCTGCCCATCCACACAGAACACTCCTAAGATGATCTGGAACTGGATGATCTGCGAGTTCTCTTCCAACCCAAACTATTCTGTGATTACAAGATTTCAGAGAATGTCCTGAGCTGGAAGGGACCTACAAGGACCATCAAGCCCGACTCCTATCCCTGCACAGGCCACCCCAACGTTCACACCGTGAGGCTGAGGACGTTGGCCAAACACTTTTTGAATGTTGTCAGGCTCAGTGCCGTGCCTGCCGCCCTGGAGCTGTTCCAGGGCTCCACCACCCTCGGGGGAAGAACCTTCTCCTCATGTCCAACCTAACTGCTCCCTAGCACATCTTCCTGCCACTCCCTGGGGTCAGAGAGGAGAGCTCAACGCCTGCTCCTCCTCCCCGCGTGAAAAAGCCCTGAACTACGCTAAGGCCTCCTCTCAGCCTCCTCCAGGCTGATCACACCCGGTGCCTTCAACTGCTCACCCGCCGCCATCTTAACGGCCGCGGCCCCGCCACACCGACAGGCGGAGTCTGATTGGCCGAGCGCCGCCAGGTCACGCCCCTCGCTCGAGAGGCTGCGTCTGATTGGAGAAGCGCGGTAAGACCACGCCCACCACGCGAGAGGCGTTGTCTGATTGGCGGAGCGCGGCCCCGCCCCCATCGGCAGCTCGGCGCTCGGCAGGCGGAAGTGACGCCCAGGCGCGGCAGGCGAGCGCCGAGCGGGGCTGATGCAACGCGGGGCAGGTCGGTGGGGCCGGGCCGGGGCGGCACCGGGGGGATAATAGGGGAGCCGCGGGAGATGGGGCCGCCGGTAACGGTGTCTCCTTCTGCAGCCAACGCCATGGAGCCCGCGCCCAGCCCGCAGGAGAAATATCACCTCATCACCCGGAACCTGCAGGTGCTGCGGTGGGAACGGGAAGAGGAACGGGGAGGGGGAAAGGGCGAGGAGGGGGAGCGGGGCCGCGGCGGGGGGAGCGGGGCCAGGGGAACGGGAACGGGCGAGGAGAGGGTTGGGCCAAGGGAGAGGGGAAGGGGAACGGTAACGGGCGAGAACGGGGGATCGAGGCCGAGGAGGCGGGGATCGGGGCCCTTGCAGGGTGACAAGGGGGCGCCAGGCCAGGCCAGGGAGGGGAGGGGGGCTTGGGGCTGGAGCAGGGTGGAGGGGGGGAATTGGGTCAGCACAGGGGCCCAGATCAGCCTCTGGGCTCCCCAGGAGTCCCAGGACTGTGCTGCATGCACGACAGAGCCTGGGCACAGCTTAGGTCTGAGCTGCTCTGCAGGACGTCGTCCTACTCACGTCTTCCCTCAGCGCATTCCCAAGGAGACTCAGGCGTGCGACTTGTCCCTCCACAGGAGGTGCTGGGGGAGGATAAGCTCATGGCCATCCTGAAGGAGCGAGAGCTGAAGATCTACTGGGGGACTGCCACCACGGGCAAGCCACACGTGGCCTACTTCGTGCCCATGTCCAAGATCGCAGACTTCCTGAAGGCGGGATGTGAGGTGAGTGGCCAGGCCGGGATCCTGCGGGACGTTGTCACTGTGCTTCCGTGACTCACGTGACACTGATGCTGTCCCCTCCGCACCAGGTGACGATTCTCTTTGCTGACCTCCACGCTTACCTAGACAACATGAAGGCACCCTGGGAGCTACTGGAGCTGCGCACCCACTATTATGAGAACGTGATCAAAGCCATGCTGGAGAGCATCGGGGTGCCCCTGGAAAAGCTGAAGTTTGTCCGGGGCACCGACTACCAGCTCAGCAAGTAGGTGTTTGGGCACCTGGTCCTGTCCGGAGGGAAGAGCCAGGCCTGGGGCTCTGCTGTCCTGAGCCTGCGCCCAGGCACAGTCCTTTGGGGATCAGCAGCAGCCAAGAAGGCAAACAGCCTCCTGGCTTGGATCAGCCATGGGGTGGCCAGCAGGAGCAGGGCAGGGACTGTCCCCCTGCACTTGGCACCAGTGAGGCCGCACTTCGAATCCTGGGTTCAGGTCTGGGCCTCTCTAAGGACACTGAGGGGCTAGAGCACATCCAGAGAAGGGGAGCAGAGCTGGGGAAGGGTCTGGAGTGCAAGGGCTCTGGGAGCAGCTGGGGGACCAGGGTCTGTTTAGTCTGCAGAAGAAGAGGCTGAGGGGAGATGTCATTGCTCTCTGCAGAAGGGAGGTTGTGGTGAGGTGAGTGTTGGGCTCTTCTCCCAGGTAACAAGTGATGGGGCGAGAAGAAATGGTCTCAAGTTGTGTGAGAGAAGGTTTAGATTGGATATTACTAAAAATTCCTTTACCAAAAGGGTTGTCCAGCACTTGCAGAAGCTGCCCAGAGCAGCGGTGGAGTCCCCTTCCCTGGAGGGGTTTAAAAGATGTGGAGATGTGACACTTAAGAACAGGATTTAGTGGTGGAGTTGGCAGCATTGGGTTTACGGTTGGACTTAACGATCTTAAAGGTTTTTTCAGCCTGAATGATTCTGTGAAGGTCCCTCCAGGGCTCAATTCTTGATGTGGCCAGAACCCACGTTTGCATGAAGCAGCTCGAAGCGACGCCTCGCTCCGTGGTGCTGACAGCGCTGTTCCTTCCCACAGGGAGTACACGCTGGACGTGTACCGCCTCTCGTCCGTGGTGACGCAGCACGACGCCAAGAAGGCGGGAGCGGAGGTGGTGAAGCAGGTGGAGCATCCATTGCTGAGCGGTTTGCTCTACCCAGGCCTGCAGGTGCGTCACGGGGAGGTGCTGGGCAAGGCGAGGGCCTCAGGGACGCGGGAGGTTGAATGCCAAGGTCGCTGCGCTCCACCCCAGCGTTACACTTGGCAGCAGCACAAAGTGTAACCCAAGCATGGAGCCGCTCTCACAGCAACCCTGGCCAGCTGCGGGACAGCTGGCAGACCCAGGAGCTCCCATCCTTACCAGCAGCGGCTGCGCAGATCCTAGGGCACGGGCAGGACCTCCAGAGGTTAAGCACAGCTGGAAGTGGAGTCCTGGGTCCAGTCTCAAGGCTGCGTGTGTATCCGCAGGCCCTGGATGAGGAGTACCTCAAGGTGGACGCACAGTTTGGAGGAGTCGATCAGAGGAAGATATTCACCTTTGCAGAGAAGGTGAGGTATGGGGGTGTCTCCAAGCTGCTTGTGATGCTGGTGCCTGGCTCAGGGCTCAAACACTTGCTAATCCATTGGGAGGAACGTGGTGGTGATTCCAGTGGGCACCACCACACTCTGGGCTCATGGTCTGCAGGGCACTTCTAACTACCGGTAGTGTTCTGGCTCCCCAGGTTATCTGGAGCCAGGAGCAAACAGGGACTGTGAGGTTAAAGCTGATCTTCAGAAGAGCGTTGTCCATGACTTGTCTCCTTGCTTTCTTCCAGTATCTTCCTTCTCTGGGCTATGCCAAGCGCATCCATTTGATGAACCCGATGGTTCCTGGTCTGACTGGCAGCAAAATGAGCTCATCAGAAGAGGTTGGTCCCGGAGCGGTGGCTGCGGTCAGGGGTTCCGTGAAGGAATGAGTTAATGGTTGGGGTGGAGGGGCTGCATCCCAAGGGAGGGCGACTTCTTTCCCCTCACACTGCAATTGGAGAAGCTGCAACAATTCAAGTGTGTCATCTCTTTTGGGCAAGAGTTGTGGAAATCTCTTCACACAGGACTCAAAGATTGACCTTCTGGACCGCAAGGAGGATGTGAAGAAGAAGTTGAAGAAGGCTTTCTGCGAGCCAGGGAATGTTGAGAACAACGGTGTCCTCTCCTTTATCAAGCACGTCCTCTTTCCCCTCAAGTCAGGTGAGGAACTCGCCACACTTGAGTGCTGGGTCTGGTTTGTCCTGGGGGTAAGGGGAGACGGGGGCGTGTGTCCCAGCAGAGAGTGCCCCCTCCCCAGCCCCAGGCTGAGCAGGGAGGGTGGTTTATCCACCTGAGCAGGGGAGAGCCTTCACTTGAGTTAATCTGAGCCTTCAAATGTGTGTGTTTCAGAGTTTGTGGTTCTGCGAGAAGAAAAATGGGGAGGAAACAAAACCTACACAGCCTATGAGGACCTGGAGAAGGACTTTGCTGAGCAGGTGAGTGCTGGGAGGGACAGCCCTCTCCCTGTCCCTGGGGTCCCAAGAGCTCTCTGGGAGGACTTGGAGCAGCAGTGGGAGATGGAAGAGGCGTGGAGCGGGGCTGAATGCTCGCAGCCAGGAGATGTGAAAGGTGAGAGAGGGAGAGGAGAACACCAGCAGTCCTGGTGCAGGGCAGGAACCTCAGCCACATCCCAGAACCGAGCAGCAGGTTAACTGCTTTTAGCTGTTTCCAGCTGAGGCTGCAAGCAAAAGCATCCAAAAGAGAGGCTTTATTTTCTGAGGGGAATTCAATCCAAGTGCTGGGGTGTATCTCCCTGCCCAGTTCCTACCTCTCTGGACTCGCATCAGTGACTGGAATTCTGCTGCTCCCTGTGCCCTGGAGGATTCCAGGCAGGAACTGATCCATTTGCCTGCTACAGGTTGTGCATCCTGGAGACCTGAAGAATTCGGTGGAAGTGGCCCTGAACAAACTGCTTGACCCCATCAGAGAGAAATTCAACAGCCCAGAGCTGAAGCAGCTGACCAACGCCGCATATCCCAACCCATCCAAAGCCAGTAAGGAGGTGCTGGGAGCTCGGGCCACGCCAGGCTGGGTGGGAGAGGGGGAATCAGAAACTGCAGTCTCAGGAGCAGCCCTAGGGAGCATAGGAAGGGTGAGGAAAGGCCTGCCTGCCCCAGAGAGGCTTCTCTGTTGCTTGGGAGACCAGTAAAGCAAAGAAGGGACAGCTCTGTGGTACAGAGACCAACAGGGAACTCAGCGGGCCCCAGGGGCAGCGCTTGTGGGTTGCTGTGTTCTCTCTGGGGCCTGGGCCACTCCCGGGGTTTATGCTGAGTGGCGTGACCGCTCCATTTGCACCGCAGAGCCCGCAGAAAAGGGCACCAAGAACTCGGAGCCAGAGAACGTGGTCCCATCCCGGCTGGACATTCGCGTTGGCAAAGTGATCAGTGTGGAAAAGGTACAGACACAACGGGGAGAGGAGAGTAACTTCCCCACTCGGTGACATGGGCCTTCGGTGCGTGGTGTGGGGCGTCCACCCCCTTCTTCTCTGCCACCCCAGTCCCGTTCCCACCTCCTCACCTTCCCTCTGCCTGGCAGCACCCAGATGCTGACAGCCTGTACGTGGAGAAGATCGACGTGGGCGAGCCTGAGCCCCGCACTGTGGTCAGCGGCCTGGTGCAGTTCGTCCCCAAGGAGCAGCTACAGGACAGGCTGGTGGTTCTGCTGTGCAACCTCAAGCCCCAGAAGATGCGGGGAGTGGAGTCGCAGGGCATGGTGCTGTGTGCCTGCAGGTGAGGGCAGCGGGATGGTGCCGAGGGGCAGGGAGGTGCCATGCGGGGTGACTCTTGACTCCTCACACCCTCTCAGCCTGGGGGAGCCGCGGCAGGTGGAGCCCCTGGACCCGCCAGCCGGGAGCTGCACTGGGGAGCGCGTCTACGTGGAGGGCTACGAGAGCGGGGAGCCCGATGATGAGCTCAAGCCCAAGAAGAAGGTGTTTGAGAAGCTGCAGGTGAGGGGCTGCGCTGGGGGCCTGGGCGTTGAGCGGGACAATGGTTGCTCATTTGGGGTCACCAGAGTGGGGACAAATGGCACATAGGTGCCATTTGTCCCCACTCTGGTGACCTCAAATGAGCTGTCTGCCATTTGTCCCCACTCTGGTGACCCCAAGTGAGCTGTTTGCCACTCGGTGCTGCTCTCAGCAAAGCCGTGGAGGAGACAAAACCCCACAGGCTGAGCAAGGCGCCGCTGGCAGCCTGAGCCTGACCTTGCTGTCCCTGCTCTGCTCCCCAGGCCGATTTCCACGTCTCAGAGGATTGTGTCGCCCAGTGGAAGCAGAGAAACTTTCTCACCAAGCTGGGGAGGGTCTCCTGTAAAAGCCTGAAGGGAGGGAGCATCAGCTAACGAGTGCCAGAGCTGCAGCTCCCGCCAGGCTCCTCCCCAGTCCCTGACATCTCCATAGTGCCCCAAGCCAGGGGCTCACATGGGGGCTCTAGGACTCAGTTTGCAGCCGGGAGAGCTGCCTCCACCATCCCCAGCGCCAGTCCTTGTGTGGTGGCACCACACCGAAGGGACCTGTGACTTGTGCCCGTGCTGTCAGGCTCTATGCCGAGGGCCTGGGCTTGCTCCCGGTTGTGCCAGGGCCTGGACACTGGTCCTGGTTGGGACAGCGTGTGCAGTGCTGCGGGAATGCTGCTTGCTCCAACCTGTGTTGCTGCTAAGGGAGCCGAGGGAGCTGCCTGGGAGCCTGGGAGCCTGGCAGCCCCCGGCCCCTGCTCCATGCTCGGCTCAGCTGCTGCTGCTCCTGCGCTTCGGCCGGGAGCCCTGGCAGCGCTGGTGCCTCCGTCCTGAGCGTGGGAGCGACCACGGGGTTGTGGGCCTTAAACTCGGGAACCATCTGTGTCATGAACTCAATAAAAGCTCAAGCTGACTGCGCCTGGGTCTGTCCAGGGGCCTGAGGCAGCTCCCAGCCTGCTCCTCTCGGTGCGGGGAAGGCTGCGGCCGTGAGCCAGGAAGCACAGGAAGCAGCAAATTTCAGTCATCATTTTTACCAGCCAGGTACAGAGCTCTGACAGCTACTCGGCGGCAGAGGGGTGGTTGCTTTTGGTTTGGTTTGGTTTGGTTTTTTTTTTTTACAATCAAAGAAATCAAGATGTGTCCCGGGTTTACAGAAACAGAAATCGAGGCTCCATCTCAGCGCTCGGGGCCTGTGGAGCAGCTCACGGGGCAGCTGGGCTCCCCCTCCACCCTGCAGCCAGTGTCCTGCGGGCTGGCCGGGCAGCGGGCAAGCACCCAGAGCCCCTCTTGCCTCTCCCTGCTGGGCTGAGGCCCCGTTCCCTCCCATCCTGTGCCTCTGTCCAGTCCCGCTGCCCACAGCCTGCCCGGCGCTGCTGGTCCGCGGCCGAAGCCTCCTCAGTCCTCCATCCAAAGTGCTTCGACTCCTCACGAGCCCGACTGGCCGGGAGCAGCTCCAGCATCTTCGGCCCCACACTCCTCTCCGCGTGGCTGCTCCGCTCTGCACGCACAAACCAAGCGGCAACCGGCAGGGAGGAGGCGCCGGCACTGGGCACGGGCCTCGAGTCAATACAAAAAAAGAAGCCAAATAAAGCTGTAGTACTTAGGAAAGTGAAACCAACACCATTTTTGCATAAATATCATCAAGGCCGTGGAGGCTAAGGCTGTTTGCTTCCTGTCTTAAGTTAGTTGCCAGTTCCACACTCGTCTGTTGACCTGCCCAGGTCCCTGAGAGATTTGCATTCCTGTCCGCGGGGGCACCACTCCTGCAGCTGCGTCCATCAGGCACTCTCACCCTGTCCGTCTGCAAGGCAGGAGGGAAGAGCCCGTCAGCCCCCTGAGCCTCGGCTCCCCCCAGCCCGGCCGCAATATGCTCTCCCGCTGCCATCCCAGCCTCAACGTGGCCCGTGTGCCATGAGCCGACAGAGCTGAGCACCTCCGGCATCCCACGTACCTTGTGCAGGGAGGCTCTCGGCGCTCCCGCCCTCCGTCCCCGACGCTGTCGTCCCGGCCGGCTCGCTCTTAGTCCTGCTCTCGTCTGCCAGCACCGCCTTGGCCTTCCTGTCGGGCACGGGGGAGCCCGGTGCCTTCGAGCTCAAGGGGGAAGGAGCCGGCCCTGGACCAAGCGAAGGCTTCTTGGCTACTGGAGGGGGGATCTTGCTGGGTTTCCGGGGGGCTTGTGACTTGCTGGGGTCCTGCTGGGCGGCAGCCGGGGCTGCGGAGCGCTGCCCCGAGAAATTCATCAGCTCGGCCACCAAGTTCCTCTTCAGGTCGGCCTGCGCCTCGGGCGCCGAGGCCGTCTCGATCACCAGCTTCCTGGAGCTCTTGGCGAAGATGAAGCTGGCGGTGGAGGCCGGCGACTTGTGCCGGGGGGAGAGCCGGCCGTCCCCGGGGAGCCCCTCGGCACCAGGCAGCGCTGCAGCCTCGCCAGAGGCCAACGCCGCGGCCTTGAGGTGCACAGCATGGTGGAGCTGGTTGGAAGGCACCACGTCTTTGGCAGGAGGGGGCTGCCGCGTGGACAGGGACCGGCGGACGGGCTTCTGGGGCGCCGGCTTCTCCTCGACAGCAGCGCCGGCCGGCGGCTCCACGCTCACGGAGCGCAGCCGCACCATCTGCAGCAGCGAGGGCGTCACGATGGGCAGGCTGGCGTCCTCCTTGGCCGCCGGGCCACTCTTGCTCCGCGACACCGGCTCCTTCTTGGCATCTGCCCGAGGGCCGTTGGCCGCCTTCTTAAGGCTGGTTTGGGGCGGCAGAGCCGGGGCCGGCGGGGGCAGAGGCGGCGGTGGGGGCACGGCGGCCTCGGCAGGGGCCTTGGTGGGGGAAGGCGGCCGTGGCAGCGGGGGCACGGCGGCCTCGGCAGGGGCCTTGGTGGGGGAAGGCAGCCGCGGCGGCCCGGCCGGTGCCGCCTGCTGCTGGCTGCACGTGGAGACGGTGGCTGAGAATGAGGAAGATGCGGCCTCTGAGCTCGGTGTCGCGTGCTGCCCACCCACCGCAGCTGGCACGGCGTCAGGCAGGCTGGAGAAATAGGCTTCATCCGGAGGGGGAAAGTCTGCCATGGACAGGTCGTGCTCCTCGGGAGCTGGTGGGGGCGGTGGGGGCCACACGGCGTCGGCAGAGCCCTCGCTGGTGGCCTGGGGGCTCCCCTCTGCCTTCTTGGCCGGCGGGGGAGGCGGGTGGTAGGCAGGTGGTGGCGATGGCGGTGGAGACTTGCTGCCGGGCTTGGCCGAGGGCTCCTGGGCGGCAGTGCTGGGCGCAGGAGGGTCTGGAGAAGGGACAAGGAGGCCGGCGGGCACCGTGGGTGGCTGGGGCTTGGTGGGCGGTGGGGAGAAGGGAGCAGGCACCTTGGGGTGCGGCGGGATGATGAAGTGGTCTGAGCGGCTGGGCAGCGTCTCCGGGGGAGCTGGGTCCGAGGCTGAGGAGGAGATGGAGGTGAGGGAGGAGGACACGGAGAGCGCAGGCGACTGCAGGGAGCAGACTCGGTCCGACTTCTGGGGCTGAGCCCTCCCTGGGGACACAGATGGGGGCCCCAGCCCCTTGGCGGGCAGTGTGGGCGTCCCGCTCTGGCTGGAGTAGCCACTGGAGGGGGACATGGTTCGGTCAGAGCCATCTGGGCAGCTCCACTTGGGCTGGGGCTGCCTCAGCAGCACCGTCACCCCAGGGCTGCCCCGCAAGGCCTCGGGGGAGCTGGCACTGGCCAGGCTCTCGGAGCGGAGGCTGCTGGTCTCGCTCAGCGACGACGGGGAGAAGACCTCATCCTCGGTCGTGGGGCTGAAGGGCTCAGGGCGCGGGGACCAGGGCACTCTGCTCTCCCGCTGTGACCACCGCTCGGGCTTCGGCGGCAGCCCCAGCACCTTGGGCTCCCCCTCAGCCTTCTGGTGCAGCGAGTAGGTCCTGCGAGGGGGAGCTGGGGGCTTCTTCATCTTCCTGAGGGAGACGCTGCGGGCAGAGGAGCGCTCGCTGGCCAGGCTGCCCGTGTCCGAGCCCTCGGCCTGGCTGCTCGTGCTGTAGGCAGGAGATGCCCGGCCGCTGCTGCTCCCCACAGTCAGGAGCCCAGGTGCCACGGGCGCAGGGCTGGCAGCAGGCTTGGAGCAGGAGCTGGTGAAGCTGGCAGAGCTGAGAACGCTGACCTGGTCGATGTCGGAGCGAGCCACAGTGTCCGCCTCCCCACGCGTCCCTGCCTCAGGCTGCCGGCGGTCAGAGCCGCCCTGGGAGGAGATGGTGGAGCTGTTGGACACGATGGTCTCTGTGGACTGCGAGTGGCTCCAGTTGTCACTAGAGGAGGAGGGCTCACGGCTGCGGGTGCTGTGCTCCGAGAATCGGGCAAGGGAGCGCACCGAGGCTGGGCTGGATGACACCAGGCTGCAGCGGCTCAGCGTCCGCACGCTGCTCCGCGTCAGGGCCACCACATCCACCGTGGGTGGCAGGATGGCGTTGGGGATGATCTTGGACATGTAGGTGCCCTGAGGTGAGATGGACATGACAGGGCTCAGAAGCTCCGGGGGGCTGGCGTTGGTGGTCATACCCGGCACAGCCAGTGACTTCGGCCTCACCATGGGCGACAGCTTGGCCGCTGTCTTCCTCCCCACCAACGTGTCGTCGTAGTAAACCCGGTTGATGTGCTTCTGCAGGGCTGCGTCCGCCTCCTCCAAGGCTCCCAGGCGGACATGGGCTCCCCCGGGGACAGCCAGCGGCGGCAGCTTCCCGTCGATGGTGGGGATGCGGATGGCGTCCCCAGAGACCTGCCCCCCGTTCAGCAAGGGCTGCGGCGCCTGGCTGCTCCCGTGCCCCACCTGCCCTCGCCTATCCGCATCCGTGTGTCCCTTGGCTTCCCAGCTGTTCCTGAGACCTGGGAGCAGGGAAAGACAAACTCGGTGTGATCCCAAGGTTCTGAGCCAAGGCAAACAGAGCCTGGGTGACAAGACTGGACCCTAAAAATTCCCCCTTGCCTCTGATCCTTACCCAGCTCCTTCTGGACATGTTGGGGGATGCCCAGCACCGTCGTCCTCCTCTCCTTCCTCTTCTTGCCAGCCCTCTCCGAGGATTTTGGAAAGGAGTCGTGTGGTCGGAAGGTGGAACCTGTGAGAGGCACGAGCAGGTCCAGGTGGTGTGAGGGGGAACCCTGGCCAGGGCATCTCCAGCCTCAGCACCCCCCGCTGCCAGGGAGGTTCTGGGATAAGCCAGGCTCAGACGCTCGGCACCGCCTGGAGATCACCAGCAGCTGCCAAACAGCCACACAGTGTGAGCAGGGAGGAGGCACTCTCTGTCTGTTCGTCCGTCCCCTCGCTCAGCCCCAGTGCTCTGACTCTGCCAGAGTTGCTCTCTCCTCTCGGCAGGCCCCACATCCCCACACTGGCTCATGGTCACACAGAGCCCTGTCCCCACGCGTGCCCCTCGGCTTGTGTCCCTGGCCCCGCAGCCCCCGCCAGGTACCTTTCCGCTGGATCATCTCAGAGCGGATGGAGAGGGCGTCCTCGGAGGTGCTGTCGGTGGTGCAGGAGGCCGCCTGGCTCCGGAAGGACACGCTGTCATCCTCCGAGGACACGCAGGACTGTGGGCAGAGAGCAGGCTCAGGGGGGGCTGCAGGACCAGAGCTGCCCTGGCCCCCACCAGGCCCCTTCTCCGCCGCAAACCGACTCCACAACCCAGCACTGCCGAGACAAAAGCTTCTCCGAGGGCCAAAGGCTGAGTCAGCCACGCCGGCAGCCAGAGTCCTCCCACCAGGAGCGGGGCTGGGAGCAACCCCAGGGACCCTGCGTGGCCTCGCAGCCCCCCGGAGAGCCAGCGAGCAGGGGAGCAGGTGAGGGAGCCGCCAAAACCAGCCCCACAGCTGCGTCTGTACCTGCAGCACCCCAAGCGTGGGGCACGAGGGCTGCCACGGCCAGAGGGATTTGGCGCAGGAGGGAGGGCATGGGGGCAGGCAGGCAGCGATGCGGCTGCGCCTGGGACCCACACAGGCATCCCTGGGCACATGGCCCCACGTTGGGCATGGCTTTCCGTGTCCCCCATCCCTCCGAAGTGTCTCTTGGCAGAGGTTGGGATGAGGCTCAGAGTGAAGCACCCCCTAACCGCTCTGCCCCAAACAGCTCTGCTGGCCCCAGAGCTGCCTCAGGGTTACGGGCCGAGGGCAGCGGCTTCGGCAAACATTGGCGGGTGAGGCGCTGGCAGCGGGGTCAGAGCCCGGGGACACGGCAAACCCCAGATCGGCCAAGAGAGGGGGAGTTTCTCCTTGTCAGCAGTCAGGGAGGAGCTCGGCCACAGGGTTGGATCCAGCCGATGGTCCCCATTGCATCACCCCATCTCCCCACCTCACCCAGCACTACCAGGGGACCCCAGCAGGGCAGGGTTGTGGAGGGATGAGATGAAGGGTCCCAGAGCAGAGCCTCACAAGGCAAAACTGAGGACAGGGACAAGGACAAAGGTCCCTTCCCACTCCCTAATTCTCCTGGTCACAGTTCTGCAGCTCCAGCCCATTTGCCCCTGGCTTCCAGACCCCAAACACCACCCAGAGGCTGCAAAGGGGCCACCCTGCATCCCTGGTCCCCAAACGCCACCCACAGGGTATGGAGGGGCCATCCTCAGCCCCCAAACACCACCTGGGAGGTACAGAGGGGCCACCCTGCATCCCCTCACCCCCAAACCCCGCCAACACATGGGGAAGAGCTGGCTCATCAGCAGGGCTCACCTGGAGGCTGCTGGTGTCCCCGTGGTCCCAGGCACTTTTGGTCTGCTTCTGCTTCTCTGCAGAGGGAAGACTGGGGGTAAATCCTGCCGGTGGAGCTGGGGGAGCCGCCAGCCAGCGAAAGGGCTGCCGAGTCTGGCAGTGCTGCCCGCACGCCCCAGACACCACTGGACTCCGGTCAGCCCCATCGCGCCGCCCCCACAGCCCGGCCAGGCAGGATCTGGGAACATCCCAGGGCTGGAAACACCTACCCTGGTGCTGCAGGGACTTCAGCCCCAGCTGGGCCTGGTTGTGCAGCTCCTCCAGGTGTGGGGGGCGCGTGCTGGGGAAGAAGACGTTGTCGGGACATTCCTCGCCCGCTGTGTACTGCACGCTCAGCCGCTTCTCGGTCTCACCCTTGGCAGCACCTGCGGAGGGAGAGGAGTCAGGGGGCACAGTCGCGCTTCCACCGACGTCCCTGCCCTGCAGGACACGGCTCCAGTGAGCCGGGAGAAGCGCTGGGCGACGACAGCCGCCGGGGATGACATTATCCCTTATCCCGCTTGCGCCCGAGCTGGGCACTGGGAACGCTGTACGAGATGCCACCTCTTGCTCTGCCCAGCCGGTCGATACCCTGGAGTCGGGCTGTCTCCACTGCAAAGCCGCAGGGTTTTCTCCCCACTGCCTGGAGAGGAGCTGGGGCAGCGGCACCGCCCTTCTGCTCAGCACCTTCGCAGGAGAAACAAGGCAGCGAGCGGCGTGGGGCTGCGGGCAGCTCGGCAGAGAAGGGACAGCAGGGGGGATTAAACCGGCATAGAAAGATGATGATGTTCCCTTTGGAGGGCTGCAGCGTCCTCAGGCTTTGCAAAGCACCCCAACAGCAGGGACCCACCCGTGCCCGAGCCAGCTGGGAACTGCACAGACAAGGGAAACTGAGGCACAGCCAGTGCACATCCCACCTTGCAGCACCCTGGGGTGCCCACACCCAGCTCCTGGCCTTGCTGAGGGCTGTGCCTGGCATCGCTCAGCCAGGGCATCACGTCTCTGCAGCCACAGCCCTGCCCACTCACTGCCAGGGCTCCAACTCCTCCTGCCTGGAAATAAACAACCCCAGGCTGAGGAAGAGATGGGCCAGCACAGGAAGGGCTGGCGGCAGCACCCCGGGGACACGAGTACCTGCTGCTCAGCATTGCAGGCGCCACACACCATCCCCTGTCCCTGGGTGCCCCATCCCTGCCCGGCCAGTCCAGGCAGGCAGCGAGGCGGCTGCACTCCAGCACACAAAGGAGCAGGAATGAACAATGGAGCCGGCCCACCCTGCCCGCCATGCCGCCTCGCCGGCCTCTGCTCCCCCAGCACCCGTGGGCACCAGGGGCACGGCCGGGCTGCGGCCGGGCAGCAGCACAGGGGACCCTGCAGGGGACACGAGACGCCCCCAGGCGCCCCCCATCCCATTCCCCTTCTCCTAAGCCCCATGCCGGCAGCCCCTTGCCCGACACCCCAGCACCCCCAAGCCGCCTTCCGGCGAGAGCAGCACAGTGATTTATTCCGCTGCCCTCTCGGCAGGCGAGGGTGACCTTCCCTGCCCTCCCCAGGGTGGCAGTCCCCACGCCCGCTGACGGTGGGCGAGCACCTGGTGCCGGGCAGGCAGGGGTTGTGTAAGGACAAGGTGCTGCTGCATCCCTCCCGCTCACTCACCCTTCTTCTTGAAGAAAGCCAGGAGCGAGGAGAGGTTTCTGCCCATGAAGACCACCATGGTGGCCGGCAGAGGCTCTGAGCCCCGCAGCAGCTCTGCCTATTGTGCCGGGGCGGCTCTCGCCCAGCTGCGAGCCAGCAAGGCGGATGCTGGCAGCCCCCAGCTGCCTCTCCTCGTCCTCATCCGCACGGCGGGAGGATGCTCCGCTGGGCAGAGGCTCTGGCGCAGCTGCCTGCGTGCGGGGAGGCTGACCAGGGGACGGCTGCGCGGTGGCAGGGGGGGCAGCCCCAGCTGCGACCACCGCAGTCGCTGGAGGAGGAGAGCAGGGGCCCCTCCTCTGGCCTCCCCACTCGCCCCTCGTCCGCCTGCCTCCTCCCACGCAAGGCACGGCTGGCAGGGATCCAACCTGCCGGGCTCAGCGCCAGGATTTCCTCAGCTCTCGCATCCTGAGACCTCCCGCGACCCCCCTCACTGGGCACAGCATCGCCACAAACCAGTCGCTCGCTCACACAACAGAGCGGCCAACTGCGAGGAGCTGGATCTTCCTCTGGCCAGAACCAGCCCTTGGGATATGGTCGACGGTGCTGGTGTTCCCACTCCTCACCCATCCCTGGTGCCCCTCAGAACCTGGCACCCACCGCAGCCCTGGGGGGACTCCCGGCACAGCTCAGCTCGCAGCAGGGGGACGCGAGCCGTCACCGGGAAAAGGGTGTTCGTCCTTCAGCACAGCACGTCCAGCACAGCTACGTCACGGTCACAAGAGCTGGTGGCACTGGGAGAGAATGAGGTCTTGGACCAGTCTAACCAGTAGCTCCAGCTGCTGGCACAGGGGCAGGTGGATGCAGGGGCAGCAATGCCAGGCTGTCGGGCACTGACAGCCACTGTCCCCATCACGAGGCCTTGCGTGCTCTGGGTGGGGATGCTGGGGAGCTTCACGCTATCTGGTAGCAGCAGGCAGGCTGCCCACATGGAGGGGAATCGGCCCCTGGTGCCCAGCTCCTCCGGGAGCTCCATCCCCCCCATCTCCAGGCCTTTTACCCTGAAAAGTGGAAAGTTCCCAGTATTTACTCAGTGGGCAGCGCTGTCCTCATGCCAGCCAGGAGCCAACGTGTCAATCCCTCCTTGCCCTTCCCTCCCAGGAACCCGTGGGCTGTGCCCTGGGTTTGTTGTGCCAGGACAGAGGTTTGGCTGCAGACCGAGCAGCGTCACCCAAAGCAGAGAGTGAGGGTCCCACCGGACCCTCAGCGTTGAACGCACAGCCTGAGGGATGGTTTGACCTTGCAAAGGGCACCTCTGTGTCCCCTGCAAATGCCCATAACAGCAAACACACACAGTGCCCCACAGCTCCCGCTCTGCACAACGCAGCACCCTGCCTCCCGCAGAGCAGGATCGGCCCCGCTGCCCACGCGCTCACCCAGAAGGTGCCGGTGGCTCCAGGCAGACGTTCCCCGGCTCTTTTCACAGCACAAGTGGAAAAGGGACATAATTAAAGGGCTGAGGATGCACAAAGCGGGCAGCCACGTGCTGCACTGAGCGCTGCCCTCTCCTCTCCGGGCAGCCCGTCACAACCCCAGTGAGGGCCACAGGAGGCAAACAGCCAAGAGCGACACTGGCACCAGTGACACTGGGCTGCACCTGGGACCTCCCTGCACAGCCCCACGAGCCCCTGTGGATGATGCGGGACTGTCCCTCTCTGCTGTCGGGCCAGGGAGGAGGAACAGCCGAGCTCCAGCCCTGGGCGCTGCTGTTGGGAGCACACATGGAAGCTGATGCTGAGGACATTCCCAGGAGCCCCATCCTTGCTCCTCCTGCCCACAGGTGACCCATTGCCTACAAGAAAGGGCTTCGAGATTGTCCCTTGGTGATGGAGACACGTGTCCGTCTGCCAAGCGTGGCACCCTGAGGGGCAGGAGCAGCTCAGCATCACTGGCTGCAATCACCCAAGGATAATCCTGGCAGGACGCTGCGGCCACCACCCACCTGGCCATGGAGGAGCCCTGTGCCGAGGGCTGACGCTGGGGAGCGCGACGGCGCATGGAGAGCAGCCTCCGCTTCTCCTCCCACTCCCTGTGACCTTCGCTACCGCGTCCTCCTCGCCCAGATGGCCTCACCCCAGCTCTGTCAACACATGGTGAAACCTGCTGCAAAGGGGATGGGGAAGAGGGGGAAGCCAGGAGGGAGAGAGGCCTGATCCTGCGGCACGGGCTGCCGGCTTCGGGGTGCTGAGGAAGCTGCTGCAGCCGGTGCCGGCACCAACATGCCCAGTCGGAGCCAGTGTCCCATCCCTCGTGCACTTCTTGTGAAGTGCCCTGGATTGCCCTGTCCCCTCCAGGCCCGGCGGTGCCGATCTGACACACGTGCCTCGTCTGCACGTGGCAGCGGGATCCTCACGGAGAAGGAGCCGGATAGCTCCCTGGGCCCAGCACTCGCTCAAGGTCGGTCTCCCTGCCCCAGAGCTGGTATCTGCCGCTCCCGGTGCCAGGGACGGTCTGGCAGGAGTAAAAGCATCCCCACAGCGAGGCAACGCGATAGGAAGGGACAGGGAATGTGGGGCACCCTGCCTTCCATTCTGCCTGCTCCACTCTGTGCCAGCTGGAGGGCACTAGGAGGGCGATGGGAAGGGCTGCACAAGGCAGACATCAGAGCTGAGACCCCAGAGGAGCACAGCCAGGGCTGCACGGCCCAGGATGCTGCAGGCGAGATACAGCGCTGGCCTGGCTGCCTCCCAGAGCTGGCTTAGCCGCGACGCTGCACTTCACATGGAAAGAGCTGGAGGAAGAAATCCTGGCTCCTGTCCGCATCCTCGCCCAGCCTCGGCCTCCTGCAAGCAGCAGGTTTGGCGGGGCTCTGCTGCAAACATCCCTCTCTGCCTGCACGGCACTGCCCTGACTTGCCTGCGGATCTGCAGCAGGAGGCCAGGAGCAGGCAGGGAGCAGCCGCACAGCTCGCTTCCATCCCCACTGACTCACCTGAGAAAAATGGGGAGGAGGGGGAGCGGGAAGGGGCTGTGAGGTCCCCAGGGGAAGAACGGGAGGAGAACCTGCCTGTGTGTGTCCTCCGGCTTGGTGGGATGGAGATCTTGCCTCCCTTTTCCCAACAGCTGGGGCAGTGCAGAAAGCAGCGAGAAGGCTCCCCCAAGCCTCCCTCCACTCTGGGGCCCTTTCCCACCACTCTTCGGCATCACCATCCAAGTGTGGACCCAGACTTGGGGACCGCTGTGCTCCCCGTGCTGGAGAGGGGCTGCTTGCCAGCAGATGCCATAAATATGGGACCTGGCACCTGCCTGTGTCACACTGCCCTCTCTCCTCCTCCACCTTCAGTCGGCGAGGGAGGCCAGAGTGCAAGGGCCAACGGAGGCAACCAGCCCGGCTGCTCTTGCTTCCTGAGCCCGTGCTGTCCCTGCACAGGATCCATGCCCTGGGACACGCAGCAGGACTGTGCTCTCTCCAGCCAGGATAAGAGTACAATAATATTTATTGCTGCTCCAGCCTCGCAGCCCCCGCTGCAGCCCCAGGGCTGCACCCTGCTCTCCACCTCACTCGGGGGATGCTGCTTCAGCCAGGAAAACATCTCTGCAAACCAAATAAACACCACCCAGTCTGCACTGCCGCTCGACTCTCAAACATGATCCCACGCAGAGGCAGAAATAAAATTAATTTTGAATGGGTAAACAAACTTGGGTCATTTTTCTTCCTCTGAATTACAGCACAGACTGCCCTGCATCGCTGGCGAGCCAGCCGGCCACGGAGCAGGAGCCAGCGCAGGGTGAAACCCCGCTCGGAGGAGAATCATCACCCTGTGGCCGCCTCCAGCTGTGGCTGCTGCTATGGTGGTAGCACATCTGGATGGGACAACTGGGCTGCAGCACAACCAACTGGGCTGCAGCACAACCAACTGGGCTGCAGCACAACCAACTGGGCTCTGACCTCGCTGCTGCCCTGGGTTTGCCCTACAGGCAGCCTGTGGAGTGATGAGCAACGGCTCCTGCTCCCTGTGCTATCCCAGCCCCAGGCGAGGGCCTGGCAGCACCCAGGGCAGGGGTCCCAGCACCGGGGAGGGAGGCAGGACCACCCCGACTGCGCCCCACTGCCATCCTCGGCCCCGTTCCATCCCACTACATCCCCACCCTGCGCTTGTCCCCTCCCTAGAGAAGCCACCAAACAGGTTTGAAGGTAAATAGCAGCCTTCCCCAGCCAGGAGCCGGATCTGGATGGGAACAGCCCATATGGGGAGCACGGGGCGGGAGAGGGCGGTGGGCAGAGCCTCGAGGATGATGCCAGCATGGCACACACAGCCTGGCATGAGCCAGCAGTACCTCCTCTGTCCCCACAGCTTCACTACAGCCCCGCTTCCCCTTCTCTCCGTGCCCTGTCCTCCACCTCCACACACGCCTGCGCGGTTCCCTGCCCTGATGCTCGGAGCTGGCCGCGTCCCCTGGGCGCGTGCCGTCATGCCCAGAGTGTTTGCCGGGTGCCCAGGCTGCTCCATAAGCGGCGGCCGTGCCTGTCACAGCAGGTACCGGGCTCCACGCGGGAGCGAACCCAGGAGGCGGATCAGGGACAAGACCTTGCAGGTTTTTCCATGCATAGATCCACCGTCCCGCTGGTAGCACCCAACCCCACTCCGGCCTGTGGATCTCGTTCGGCAGCGAGGAAATGCCAAGGAGCAGCCAGTCCTCCACCAGGCAGGGAGATGGACACGGAGATGTGGGATCAGGGCAGGATTTGAGAGAGGAGCTGTCAGATGGGGCCGGGGCTGCCTCTGGAATGGTGCAGAGGATTACCAGCAGCACAACTGGTCCCATCCCAGTATCTCGGTGATGGGGTGCTTGCCAAGCAGGCACGGCACAGCACGGCAGAGCCAAGTGCTGGAGGCAGTCGCCTGCCTGGGACTCCCACAGATACCTCCTCCCCTGCTCCGGCGCTGCTCCAGGAGCACGAGGGGGCACTGGGAAGGGCTCAGCGCTCCCAGCACGCAGCAGGATGCTGGCAGCAAGTCCAGCAGGCCAGTGTCCAGAGAAAGCGCCTGTGTAAATCTCATTGCGCTCCCCACCGGGGCGCGTCCCTGCCCTTATCTGCTGCCCTGGCTGTTTACGGAACCGGCCCAGCATGGGTCTGGCACGAAGAGCGGCTGCGAAGAAGAAAAGACGCCCAGAGCTGCTCAGCCCACCCCAAAGCTGCGCGGCCAGGGCTGGGGCTGCCGCAGGGCTCCATCATCAGCCCCTTGGCTAGAGCAGGCACCGGCTCAGCCCTCACCCCAAACCCAGATCCCCACCCCGGGCCGTCGCTGCTCAGCCTGCCCCAGCGCCCACTGACCGGGACACGAGAACAAGGGACCCCGTGCCCGAGGAGCCCCAGGTTGGCCACAACCGCGTCCCCGCTGACTCGGTGGGGCGCAGCCTGGCCGCCCGCCACGTTCCTGCACCCTGACTCAGTCGCGATAAGGAGCCGATAAGAAGCTTCAGCCTCCCGGCTGCTCAAGGTCCTTCCCCGGCAGCTCCAGCTGGAGCAGAGACTGCACCCAGTGTGATCCCAGCCCTGCGCCAGCACGGGGATGGTGAGGAGTGGGCTTGGTGCTGGTGAAGCCAAGCGGGGAGTCGCAAGCAGACAGGGAGCAGGTCGCAGGCAGAGCGATCCCAGCAGCCCTCAGCCGCGCTCCCAATACTCCTGCCTGGCCGACCCCGTCCCTGGGGATCGTGGCTCAGCCCCTCTGGGTTCCAAAGCCCGCGGGCGTCCACGCCGCCTTCGCACGGCAGAAGCACAAAGGCAGCTGCCGATGCCTGCCTAGGCCTGACCGGCCGGCAGCACCCACAGCGGGGCCAAACCGGTGCCCTCAACCGCCAGGAATGGAGAGGTGCGAACTGTGGCATTCTGGCCCCATAACTCATGATGCGCAGTTACCCTCGGACCCAAAGGCAGAAGCAGGCAGGGTGCCCCAGCATCTGCGTTTGGGGCAGGGGTGAGAGGAGCACACACGCGGGGTGCTGTGCACCCAGCCCCCCGCCGGCGATCCCGGCTGCACCCTCCGAAATGCTGAACCGACACAATGCAAATTCTTTCGCTTTGTGGCCACCGCACCGTTGCCATGGAGCCACCGCAGAGAACAAACACAACTCGCCCCATGTTTTCTCAGTACCTTCCACCCCACGGCCTCCGGCCCCAGCGCCGGCCCTCGCCTCGCAGGATGCACCCCGGCTGTGTGGCACGGTCCCACTCTGCACCCATCCCAGAGCATCCCAAAGGGAGCACGGCTTCTCCTGGCAAGTCCCGCCATCCTGGCGAGGGGCATCCAAGCCTGCCAGGGGCACGGAGAGGAGACTAAGGTCTGTATGGGGACTGTGCCAGGGATGCTCACAGGAGCCCCCAGCCCACCTCTGCGGACGAGGGCAGCAGCAAAGGGGCAGCGTCCAGCAGTGCCAGAGGAGCAGGAGCCCAGCTACGGCACAGTCTGGCCCTTCCCACACAAGAGCCCGTGACGAGAGAATGACTTCAGCGGAAAGGAGACCACAGGAAGGAGATGCTGTCCCTGCACGGCCACAGGGTGACCGCTCCTGCCTCAGTTTCCCCAGGCACCAAGTGGATGCTGCCAGCTGGGGCATTTTGGGATCTTCTCCCCATGCACCTGCAGGGTGTCCACATCCCAGCCCATGTTTCACCTGACATGTTGGCTCCCCAAGCTTGCGAGGGGTTGACTCCAGCCCCTGTTCACCCTGCGGACAGCTGGGCTCTCGGTTCCTGGGCAGCTACTGGCTGTGAACAATGATGGAAACAGGCAGCCAAGGGTAGGAGGGTCAGTGGGATGGGGATTCAGGAGCCCTGGGTCGGGGACATGATGGCGAGAGGCTCTCCCCACTCACGTCGCTCACTCCGACAGAGGAACCGTGGATGGAACTTGCCAGGACCAGGCACCCCCAGGGCTGGTGTGGGACCCCTCCCCTGCTCTTCTTCCCCACAGAAAAGAGCTCGCCAGTCCCTGCCTCTTCCTGGGCTTTTCAACCGCATTTATGGAGCAGGAGCATAAAGAAGTGGAGCAATCAGTGCCTGGACAGACAGACAGATGCAAGGCAGGCAAGTGGCACAGAATGGATACAGGGAGGGAGCAGCCCCACGATCTCAGCAAACACTCCCAGATCCACTGCTTCCTGGGGCACAGCAAGGGAAACTGAGGCACAGCATGGGAGCAGGAGGAGGAAGGGGACGCAGGCAGCCCCGGTCCCTGATCCAGCTCCTGGGACGCCACTTAGGAAAACAAATCAGTAACTAATCCCACAGACAGTCCCTGTCCTGACAGCGCAGGCGAGCTGAAGGCTGCTCCCCGGCATGTCGGCACAGCCGCTGCCTGCAGCTGGAGGCTCTTCCCCAGCTTCGGCACTTGGGGTCAGGGAGCCTGATCCTATCCCTCCAGCATGGGAAGGAGAAGGGCAGGGAGAGCAAAACCTCCAGCCGCAGTGGCTCAAGTCCTGCCCAGCCCAACGTCACAGCTAGAGCAGGAGCATGAAACTTTCCCAGTGCGACCCCTCAAAAGGCAGTGACCCGGCAGCCCCGCTGCCCCTTCCCGGGCAACCCCATCGCTCCTACCTGTTCCCGGCTTCCTGGCGCGGCCGAAGAGCCAGGAGGAACCCGCCTTGGTGCCCGCCGGGCTCTTCTTGCGATGCGCGTTGCCCATGGGCCACTCTCGCCCTCCACCGCGGGCGGGTGGAGGAGGCCGGGGCGCTACATGGTGGAGCCGAGCGCGCTGCGGCGAGGCCCGGGCGGCCGTGGGAGACGACGGCACTCAGCCACCAGCTCCCATCCCTCCGGCTCAGCGGAGCTCAGCGCTCGCAGGCGGCTGTGCTGGAGCCAATGGTACAGGCGGAGAGGAGGGGCCTGCCGGGATCACCCGTCGGATCCCACAGCACCCTCCCAGCGCCAGCCACCCGCGTGGGTGCCACAGCCAAGCCCAGCGAGCTCAGGGAGACCCGCGGGCTCAAACAGCTCCAAACGTGGGCACAGCGCTCACTCCCAGCCCCGCTCCCACCTCCCCCGGGGTTTGCTACGCTCCACCGAGCCCCGGCTGCCACCATCCCTGCCCAAGCGCAGCTCCCACAAACACGGCTACAATCCCCCTCCTGCGTCCTGGGGGTCCCAGCCCGTGGGGAGAACCCAGCCACGCATGGCACAGTGCAGCCGAGGCTGGAACGGGACCTCCAGGCTGGAGTGTGGCACCCAGGGACACAGGTTGGCTCCAGCTGTCACCCAAGCTGAGGGCGAGCACCCAAGTGCCCAGAGATGGACGCTCCCCGTGCCACCCTCTGGGACAAGGCACAGCCAGGCAACTCCTGCACCCATGTCATCTCGCACCACCAGCACCTCCTTCCCGTGCCCTCCCCAGCCCTGCTCCAGCTGCGCGGGGTGTTGCAAGCACAGAGCCAGCTGGGGTTGGCAGGGCAGGGCAGCTCGGTGCACGCGGCACAGACAAACCCAGGCAGGCAAGCAGCAGGCCCCCTCCCAAGCCCGGCTTTCCCTCATGGTTTTTAATTAGAACATTAAACGCCGCGAGGGCAGGGAAGGGTCAGCCAGGCAGGCGGTGGGCAATTTCTGCTGGCAATGTTTATGTTCCCTATGTGATTCATCACGGACCGGGATAAATAGGAAGGAGGGTTCTGTGGGAAAGGCACAAAACTGGGGAGATGATACAAAAAAAAAAAAAAAGAAAAAAATAATTGAAAAATAACCCCGCAGCTCCACCCTGACCTCCTGAGGTGATCAGGAACAAATTAATTTCTGGACTTCAGTCTCCTCCGCAATGGAAATATTGATGGTTCAGTTCTCACCAGCCAAGCAGCACACTCAGCAGGGCATAGAGCGCCCTGTGCCTCGGACAATGCCTGGCACCGCTGCAGCGTCCCCAGGCATTTGCTGCCCCATCTGCTGAGGCGTTAAGGGAATGGGGGATCCAGTGGGAAACCATTCCCTGTTTCCCATTACCAGCTGTACTCAGTTCAGGCACAGCCTTTCTGTCTCAGGGCACCTGAACAACATCGTGGGCACAAGTGGCACAGAACCAGGTCTCTGCCCAGTGACTCAGGAGATGACTTTTCCCTTAGGCTGCAGGAGTTGGATCAGCCAGGGGCATCTCCAGGGCTTGCCCCGATGCCCAGCACCTCCCCGGGCTCCCCAAGACACACAACTCCTTGGGGTAGTTCTGAAACAGGGGCCATGGCCCCCCACGCCCTGTCTCCCCAGCGGTACAGGAGCTCCTCCACATCCACACAGCAGCTTTCCCAGGGAAGCACTTTTATTCCCTTCCCTGCAAGAACAGCAGAGGCTGGAGCCTGCCCCAGATACGGCAAACACTTCCCCCTCGGTGCCAGCACCTGCCTAGCAAACACGGTCACCACCAGCACGGAGGCTTCGCCGCCCCCAGCCGTGGCCTCGGAGGTGCTGAGGGGGCTCAGAGAGGGAGCCGAGCCCCAGGAACTCAGCAGAGCCCATGCATGCCATAAATACCAAGGGGCTAACGGGGTAACTCACAGCCACACTCCAGCTCCTGCCTGGCCAGGAGTGCAGGCAGCTCCAGCATCCCTACAGACCCCATCGCACCCTGCATCGGGACATGAACTCCACTGAACTCCACAGCCAGGCTGCACCGCCAGCTGGCTGCTCCCATCCTTCACCCCAGACACGGATTTAATTTGCTGCACCCATAAATCCCCTTGGAAAGCAAGGCAGGGGAGGGGGAGCACTGGCAGCTTCCCCAGCACACAACTCTGGCGCAGCAGGCACACTCCAACACCCAACTGTGGAGTGGCTGGTGAGAACGGAAACCGGGGCAGGAGAAGCTGACTCCAGGCAGAGCCTCTTCTCCAGGCCAGAACTGCCCACTTTTACTCATCGAGAGGACTCTGGCAGCAGCCAGGAACAGGGGGGAAGCTGCCCATGAGACACAGATCTTGTCAGTGCAGCATGAGTGCTTCGAGCACATCTGATCAACCCATCACGCGCTCCCTCGGTCAGACCCAACAGCCCCGGCGCAGGGAGCACGCATCCCTCTGTGCTGGTGTAAGGAAAGGATCCATCCCTCTTGGCATTTCACCCATCTCTCCTGGTGTTTTATAAACCTGACCCCGTTGCCAAGCAAATGTGGAGCAGGAGCCGAGCTGCCTGAATGAGAAAGGAATTCAGCCCTTGTTCCCTTCACAGGGAAGTGAAGCTCAGCGAGGCAAAGGTAACACCAAAGCCCTACTTGAGATCCCCAATCATTAACAGAAATACATAACCAGAAGGGCTTCAAATGATTTCCTGCTCAAGCCAGAGTCCAGGCTGGCTCTGCCGACGACAGCTCCAGCCCGCAGGCCAAGGGAGCCCAGCTCCCTGCTCCGGGTAAGGTATCCGCGCACGACAGAGCTACAAGACCAGCCCAGGGCTCTGGCTCCTGCTTGGCAGGGAAAGGCTTTTTCACTTCGTCGTTGCCCAGCTCCTCACCTTCCAGCGGGTTGTGTTCCCATCGCTGCTGGAGCCGCAGTCAATGATGATATTGTCTTATGAAACAGGACCTTCCTTCTAAAGAGAAATATGACTCCGGTGAAATAGTTTTATCGGATCTTATGGAACGTTATTTGCAAGAGTAATTCTTCCAGTTGTCTCCAGGTGGAATAGCTGTGGTTGCAGACACACCTCTCTTTGTTCACCGAGCCACTCGCCCCTGCCAGTCCAGGCCAGCCAGGGGATTCCTGCTGCTCACATTCTCTGAAGTGTCACTCTGCCTCTTGCAGATTAACAAACTCATTCCCACACACGCACGGGAACAATCCCAGGGCATGGGAGGCACGGGAACAGCCGTGCCTACACCTCTGCTCCCTCCTTTGAGTCGAGAAGCTCAGGCCTAAAGCACAAACCCTGTGTTAACACCAAACTGTGACCCTTCTGCCACACAACAGCAGAGAACAGAGGAAATCAAGTGTTAGGGGAAGATTTCACATCTCAGTTATTATCAGAGCAATAACCCAGCCCCAAATCGCCTCGAGGATGCACATGCACCTCCGTCACCCCATGACATCGCGCACAGTGCCACCGGCTCGGTCCCAACTGCAGCCCAGCCCCCTTTGTTCACAGCGAAGCCACCCCAAGCCGTCCTCAACCAGCACTTGTGATGTTAAAAGCTTTATTTTTAACATCACAGTGACCCCTCCTACCCACCAACCAGGAAATCTGCTGCTGCCGGACTGAGCTGGCATCAAAGGGAAAAGAAGTCAACTCTAATTTAATATTTCTGGAACATCAATTCCTTTACTTCATCAGGGAAGGAAGAAGAATATTGCAAAACTCAGACAAAGTGGTGGCCAAACCCTGGACTGTGCACGCTTGCAGGCAGCGGGGCCGCATACCCGCACGGAGCCCGGGTCATCAGGCTGCCGGCAGCGCTCACAGAGAAGGAAAAGTCTCCTTGCCCCCATGTTCCCCCAGGAAAAAGCAGCAGCATGGAGCAAACCAGAGCCAGCCCAGCATCCTTGTGCCTCGTTCCACATTAGCCCACTCGCTTTGCATTCTGTTCCCAACCCAAAGTAAATCCCCCCTCTGCCTCCCAAGGTTATTGTGGAAATAAACATGAGGATCGCGAGGTGCTTGGATACCACGAGGCTACGGCAGCTCGGAGCAGACGGGCTGTGTCCGGGTAGAACAGCCCGCGGCTGGTGGCACCTCATCAGCCTCTGCACATCCCAGGATGGGGCATTACAGCTCATGACAGGAATTGTTTTGTGGCAAAGAGTTGTGCCGACACAAAACAGGGATAGATGCTGCAGCCGTTTGCACTAACTGGGCAGAGCATCCAGTCGGGAAAGGGGAGAGGACTCTGCTTCCAGCTGGGATGGAGCCATCGTGCTGCTCAGCATAAAGCTGCTGGTGTTCCCGCCCGGAGAGGTGGCCTGAAACGCGCCCATGAGCGGGATTACCGCGTCTTTCCTCTCCACAGCTCTGGTGTTTGAGCAGCCAGAGATGGGATCTCTGATTGGATGGACCCATGGGTCTGATCCAAAGTGGAAATGCTTTCATCCTCCTGCTCCCATGATTTCAGTGCTGAGCAATTCCGACCTCACCAACAGCCAGGTCGCAAACAGGCAGATGTCCAGGCTGAGGATCCAGTCCTGACCCACGGCTCCCCAGGATAGCTTCCCTCCCTCTCCCTCAGCCATCCTGAGCCCCCGCTTGGCTCTCCCACAGCCGGGATGCACCAGTGATGGTCAGATATGCTCAGACCCCCTCCACAACCAAATCCACCTGCAGCAACAGCAGGATGATAGGAGCTGTCAGCTCACAGGCCGGATCCCACGCCACCCCTGAGACACCGGGGGAGAAAGCAAGGGCACCAGAGCCCACAAGGACCTGCTGGAGATCTCCCCTCTCCATTCCCACAGCTCCCAGCTGATGGTTGGGGAAATTCCCAGCTGGGGCAGGGCTCAGCCAGCTCCTGCGACACAAGGGCTCATGGTAACACAAGGGCTCATGGTAACGAGGGTGATGCAGCCTCAGGGCAGGTCAGAGCAGCCGATGACTCCCTCGGAAAGCAGCCAGCACCGATGGTTCTATCATTCCTTCCATTGCCACGGCTCAACTCACTCTGCGGCTCCCAGCATCCCAGTTCCCATCGCCCAGGGAAGTGCCACAGCCCTATCTTGCAGGGAAGGATGCTGGGAGCCCCAGCGCGTGCTGGCAGCCCAGCTGGCTGTGGGTGAGCAGGGTGGGGCTCCCGGCGCGCTCCGCACACTGGAAACATGCAGGGAGGGTGATTCAATCCTGCACGCAAGCTGCAGCCGCATGTCCACACCGTTCTCCTGAGCAAGCCACAGCGTGAGGGAACGTGGCACCTCCTGGCCCCACACACGCCACAGGAGATGCCGTGGGCTGCGGAGAGCACGGTCTCGAGTGGGAGGGTCCCTGCACGGCCCCTCTGCCACTGGCACAGAGCGCAGGCGGGCGCTCAGCACAGCTCTCCTGGTACGAGGATATCTCATTGAACGGCACGGTGATGCAGCCCTGGGGGACACGGGGTGGCAGCGTGGGCTGGTGAGGGATGGTGCGGCAAGCAGGCCGGAGGTCCCCAAGCCACAACCCTGATGCCAGTGACTTCGCATTTCAGGGACTGCTGGTGAGCATTAGAACTCCAGGGGAAAAAACCACAAGGGCTGGCAGAGGCGCTGGGCGTTTCTGCACCGGCAGGGGAACATCACATGCTCCGGCACATCTCGGCTTTTCTGCTCAGGTTTCAGTGTTGGCCGCAGCAGTGGCATCCGCACGCAGCAGGCCAGGAGGGAGGCACTGGCAGCATCCGATGGACCCGCAGAGCAGAGCTCAGCCTCTTCCAAACCCCTTCTGCCTTCCCACAGCCACTCCTCTCCCATCACAGATCTCCGCGTGCTTCTCCAAGCGGCAAACACGCCTGCGTGCAGCCCTGGATGCCTGGAAATTCACTCCCCGGGGCAAATCGAGGAAGAAAGTTGCAGGCGATGGCATCCAGCTGCATCTGGGTGCCACAGAGGCAGCCTCTCCCTTGGCACGAGTGTGGTGAGGTCCATGCCGGAGGCGTGACGCAGGCAGTGTCCCGGCGAGGACAGGGTGGGAGAGGCTGAGCACGGGCGATACCTCCAGCGACTCTGCCTTGCTGGGACACCTACGACTGCAGAACCACGCGCCAAGGAGGCGAGCGTGACCAGACACGCCAGCACCCATCGCGCTGCCAAAGGTCCCAGGGAGGACCAAGCTAAGCCCACAGATCCCCAGAAGCCGGCCCTGAACAGAGGGCACCCGCAGCACCTTCCGCTTGTCCTGGTCAAGGTGGCAGGGACGGGGCTGGGCTACGGCAGCAGCGCCCCAGGAACAGCTGGGACGAGGCCATATCTGGGACAGGAAGGGCCACACCTGGAGCACGCAAACACCCTGGCCGGGAGGAGGAGGTGGCTGGCGTCCCTCCAGGTTTCCCTCAGCCCCGGTGACCTTCTGAGTCAGCGGAGGGAGAACCTACCCAGTGAACCGGCACCAGCCGCGGGGCAGGGGCGAGATCGCACCAGGGACTGCTGGATCCAGCCTGCTGCCACGGCCACCACGGCCACCAGCCCCTCCACCCACATCAACCACCATCGAGACCCCTCTTTGGCCACCTCTGCGGCCACGCCCTGACCCTCCTTGGCTTCCACGGTGACCCCTCCTTGCCAACCTCCATGACCAACACCTCGGGCTCCCCCTGGCCACCTCCATGGCCACCACTGTGACTTCTCCTTGGCCACTGCCATGTCCTCTCTTCGGCCGCTACCGTGAGCCCTCCTCAGCCACCACCCCAACTGCTCCTTCCCGACCACCCTAACACCCCTGTGGCCATTTCTATGCCTGCCATCTCAACTTCTCCTCGTCCACTACCCTGACCCCTCCTTGCCCACCTCCTTGTCCCTCACTGCGACTGCTCCTCAGCCACCTCCCCGACCCCTCCTTGCCCACCTCCATGGCCAACAACCCGAGGCCTCCCTGCCCTCCACCCCGAGGCCTCCCTGCCCTGAGGGCTCCTCGCTCCCTGCCCTGAGGGCTCCTCGCTCCCTGCCCTGAGGGCTCCTCGCTCCCTGCCCTGAGGGCTCCTCGCTCCCTGCCCTGAGGGCTCCTCGGCCACCTCCCCGAGGGCTCCTCGGCCACCTCCCCGAGGGCTCCTCGGCCACCTCCCCGAGGGCTCCTCGCTCCCTGCCCCGAGGGCTCCTCGCTCCCTGCCCCGAGGGCTCCTCGACCACCTCCCCGAGGGCTCCTCGCTCCCTGCCCCGAGGGCTCCTCGCTCCCTGCCCCGAGGGCTCCTCGACCACCTCCCCGAGGGCTCCTCGGCCACCTCCTCGAGGGCTCCTCGGCCACCTCCCCGAGGGCTCCTCGGCCACCTCCCCGAGGGCTCCTCGCTCCCTGCCCCGCGGGCTCCCGGCCCCCCCGCGGCCGCTCACCTGTCTCTCCGCCGCTGCCGTTCCCGGTTCCGCCGGTGCCCGCGGTGCCCCCGCCCCGGCGCCGCCTGGGCCGCAGCCAGCGGAGCGCCCTGCGCAGGGTCCCGGGGCGCCGGGCCGGGGTGGGCTGGGCGGACATGGCCCCGCGCCGCCCCGCGCCTCCCGCTGCCCATCGGGCTGCAGCCCCGGACCCTCCGCCGACACGGAAACTTTCTGCGGGGCGGGGCCGGGATGCGGGGAACCCCGCCCGTACCGGGACCCGCCCCGCACCGAGACCGCCACCCCCAGCACCGGGACCCGCCCCGGGACCGCCCCCCCCAGCACCGGGACCCGCCCCCCCCAGCACCGGGACCCGCCCCCCCAGCACCGGGACCCGCCCCGGGACCCGCCCCCCCCCAGCACCGGGACCCGCCCCCCCCAGCACCGGGACTCGCCTCCCCAGCACCGGGACCCGCCCCGGGACCGCTCCCCCCAGCACCGGGACCCGCCCCCCCCAGCACCGGGACTCGCCCCCCCCAGCACCGGGACTCGCCTCCCCAGCACCGGGACTCGCCCCCCCAGCACCGGGACCCGCCCCGGGACCGCCCCCCCCTGCACCGGGACCCGCCCCTCCAGCACCGGGACCCGCCCCCCCAGCACCGGGACCCGCCCCGGGACCCGCCCCCCCCCAGCACCGGGACCCGCCCCGGGACCCGCCCCCCCCAGCACCGGGACTCGCCCCCCCAGCACCGGGACTCGCCCCACCCCAGCACCGGGACCGCCCCCCCCAGCACCGGGACCGCCCCCCCCAGCACCGGGACCCGCCCCCCCCCGCCCTCCAGCCGGTGTTCCCGGGTGCCGCCGGTGCCTCCGCAGGGACCCGGTGCGGGGACCCTCTTGCTGCCACCGGGGGTCCCCGGATGTCTCCGGGCTGCCCCCTCCCCCCTCGTGATCCCGGCTTTGGGGACCCCCCGACGCCCCCGCCCCTGGGCCCGAGCCGGGACACCGGGAGCAGAGCAGCCGAGGGGCTCCGGCCCCGTGAAGGTGGGGAAAGAGCTCCCAGCATCGGCCCTGGGGCCAAGGGATCCCAGCACCATCCCTGGGGGGCGAGGGGGTCCCACATTGTCCCTGGGGGCCAAGGGATCCCAGCACCATCCCTGGGGAGGGCAAAGGATTCCAGCATCCTCACCCCCCCTGGAGTGAAGGATTCCAGCACCGTCCCCCGAGGGCTGAGGGGCTCTGGTGTCACCCCTGGGGGAGCAGATTCCCGCATCCTCAACCCCAGGGGAACAAGGGATTCCAGCAACATCCCCTGGGGGGCAAGGGATTCCAGCATCCTCACCCCCACTGGAGCGAAGGATTCCAGTATCCGCCTCATGGGCGAAGGGGCTCTGATGTCACCCCTGGGGGAGCAGATTCCAGCATCCTCATTCCCAGAGGAGCAAGGGATTCCAGCACCATCATCCTCATCAGAGCAAGGACTTCCAGCACCAGTGCCTCAGGGAGCAAGAGGTTCCAGCTCCATTGCCCTGGAGCCCAAGGGGTTCCAGCTCCATCACCCCCACCGGACACGGGGTTCCAGCGCGTCCCCCTCGAGCGTGGCCGCGTTCCCCCGGTCCCAACACGCTGCCTTTGGGTCCCTGTGCGGCTGCGTTTCCCGGCGTGAAGAGCTGCAGCCTCAGCCCCGTCCTTCCCGGAGGCTCGCGAGGGCCTGGACGAGCGCCCGGAGGACCTTGCCAAGCCCTGGAAGTGACTGGAAGGATTTCTGAAGGAAGAAGCCCGTCCACGCCACGGGCTTCCCGGCGCTGTGGGATTCGGGTGTGGGATTCGCCTCGCGGGCAGTGCCGCCCGAGCCGTCCCGCTGGGGCTCAGTGGGGACACGGCACCCAACGCAGGGCGATGCCTGCGGTGGGGCTGGGGCTCGCTGTGCTTTTGTGTCTCTGCCTCTCGCTTCTCTCTCTTTGCCCCCTTGATCCGAGACCTAACCGAGTGCCGCAAGAGCCGAGCAGGGATGTCCTGGCCCCCACGGTGCCAGGGAGCAGCTCTTCCCCAGGGCGAGGGCCGAGGTCTCCTCATTAGTGTTGATTTTCTGCCACCGGCTCCGACTTCTGAGTCATGAGCCTCCAAAACAAGCCCCTGGTTTGCACCTCACGCCCCAGCTGGGGTGGCAGCAGAACCAGTCTGCAAAGTGTATTTGCACACGGTTCTGGGCATTGTCCAAACCACCCCAAGGCGAGTATCCGTCACCCTGCGGAGGTGGGCGAGGGAGGTGGAGGTCAGCTTTCCTTTCATCGCAATCCCCTTCTGGTGGAGAAGTGGAGTCCAGGAGCTCCCTAAAGCCCCAGATCCTCCTGCAGAGCCCCAACAAGCTTCACGCCCTCCCCAGCGAGCCCCAGGCGGGCGCCGTGCCCACAGAATCAGCTGGAGAATTCATTTTCTGCTCGCGCGGCCAAGCTGATCACAAGGATGCGAGCGCCACGCGGGGAGAGAAGCTGCCGGGGCTCAGCTCCGCCAGGGCAGGGGCTCACGGGAGCGAGGGCAGAGGCTGCCGCGGCCCCCAGAGCCCCACACACCTGATTCCTGAGGGTGAGACCCCAAGAGGCACCTAAGGGTGCCAGAAGACATTGGCCACCGCTGCAGCACCGCACGCTCCAGTGGCCACCGAGGCTCCTGCGCCTCGTGCTGGGTTGGCACGAGGTCGGTGCAGCCGGCACGGCAGCCGCTCGCCCAGCCCTCTGCCCTCGTCCCCTCGCCGGGGCAGCGACAGGGGTGGCTGCTCCCTCATTACTCATTAACGCCTCCGGCGCTCGCAGGCAACCAGGACAAGGTCCTCGCTCGGCCGCCCCGCAGCCCCACAGGTGCAGCTTCCCACCCCGCAGCATCCCCAAGCAGGGGCTGCTGGTTCCAAGTCCGCCCCATGGCACAGGAGCCGCTGCTCCCTGTCGCTTGCCCCAGGATATGGAAAATCCCAGTGACGAGTTCTCTCTGCTGGCACTCGGGTGGCAGTGACCGCGCCGGCGATCGTTGGGACAGGGGGACTCTGCTTGAAACGTGCGCTGCGCTCGCTGCCTTGAAAACAGATTTTATAAAAGGATTCCTGGACAATAACAGCATCCAAAGGGCAAATGCCAGCGGCTCCTCGCCCCGGTGCGGAGCACGTGGAGATGGCGACGAGCAGCAGTTGCTCCCGGCCCAAGTTCCCTGCGCCTGGGCACCCAAAAGCCGTGGCACGGGGTGGCACACACGCGCGTGGGAGATGCCGTGGGGGCTGCCTTGGGAGATGCCGTGGGAGATGCCGTGGGGGCTGCCGTGGGAGATGCCGTGGGAGATGCCGTGGGGGCTGCCTTGGGAGATGCCGTGGGAGATGCCGTGGGGGCTGCCTTGGGAGATGCCGTGGGAGATGCCGTGGGGGCTGCCGTGGGAGCTGCCGTGGGGGCTGCCGTGGGAGATGCCGTGGGGGATGCCGTGGGGGCTGCCTTGGGAGATGCTGTGGGAGATGCCGTCGGGGCTGCCGTGGGAGATGCCGTGGGAGATGCCGTGGGAGATGCCGTGGGAGATGTCGTGGGAGATGCCGTGGGGGCTGCCGTGGGAGATGCCGTGGGGGATGCCGTGGGGGCTGCCGTGGGAGATGCCGTGGGAGATGCCGTCGGGGCTGCCGTGGGAGATGCCGTGGGAGATGCCGTGGGAGATGCCGTGGGAGATGCCGTGGGGGATGCCGTGGGAGATGCCGTGGGAGATGCCGTGGGGGCTGCCGTCGGGGCTGCCGTGGGAGATGCCGTGGGAGATGTCGTGGGAGATGCCGTGGGAGATGCCGTGGGAGATGCCGTGGGAGATGCCGTGGGGGATGCCGTGGGAGATGCCGTGGGGGCTGCCGTCGGGGCTGCCGTGGGAGATGCCGTGGGGGCTGCCGTGGGAGATGCCGTGGGAGATGCCGTGGGAGATGCCGTGGGGGCTGCCGTGGGAGATGCCGTGGGAGATGCCGTGGGAGATGCCGTGGGAGATGTCGTGGGAGATGCCGTGGGAGATGTCGTGGGAGATGCCGTGGGAGATGCCGTGGGGGCTGCCATGGGAGATGCCGTGGGAGATGCCGTGGGGGCTGCCGTGACAGACGACCTTGATGCGAATGTTGAACCCTGGTATCTGGGCTGAGCAGAGGTAACGCTGCAGGAGTGATGTGGAAGCGGGCACTGGCAGGTGCTCGGTCCTTGCACCTGGACCCCCACCCATCCCCGTTGCGCTCCCCGGGCTGGGCCGTGTCCCCCTCGGGAGGCAGGAGGCTCTTTCCTCGCCCTCCCTCGCTGCGGGCAGAGCGGAACGTGGCACCCAGATAAGCCGGAGCTGCTGGCGCCTGCGGCCGGGGCACAGGGGCTGGGCTCCCAAGGTCCCTGTGAGGCCGATGGTGCCTTCGGGGCCCCCTTTCATCTTTGCCTTTGCAGGGCCCTTGCCCACGCTGCCCTGCTCTTCCTCCTTTCCTCCCTCGCAAGGATCTGTCCTGGCCTCTACCCAGGCTACTGCACTGGGAGTTCTAAGCTGGGTCCAGCATCTTCGTGGTGGGTGTGGGATGAGAGCTTGGGTGCAGCTCCCGGGACACAGCCATGCCCTGTGCCTGCTCCCACGGCAGCATCCCCACGGCACCCCTGCATCCCTGCATCCCTGCATCCCTGCTGCTGGGACCCAGCCCTCAGCCGGGGAAGCTGAGGCAGGTGGCAGGTGAGGCAGCTGTTCCCAAGGGACTAGGGGCACCCAACCCCCCGGTCCGGGCGAAGGGGGTGCTGGGTGCTGTCCCCGTGCAGCCCCAGCTGCTTTGGCTTCGTCCAGGACCTCGCGCCTCGCCAGGGCAAAGGGGCCACCTCACGAGGGCTGAGCAGGAGCGCACGGTGCTGCCACCCTCGGAGCCAGCATCCATCCCTGGACACACTCCCAGCTCCGGCAGTGAATCACACTTTCCTCCTGAGATCAGATTGCAGCCCCTGTGCGCGGGGGCCAAACCCAGCACCGGAGCCCTGCACCCTTGGCAAACAGAACCGCGCACAGAGGGCACCGGGCAGGCAGCCTCACCCAGCTTCTCCAATGCCGAATCCCATTGGAATGGGGGTTTGGGAGGCTGGGAGCCCCGCAGTGCTGCCAGAACCTCCGTCTGAGGAGGCCTCGAGGCCAGGGAAGTGTTGGTACATCAAGCCTGTCCCTTCAGATCGTGGGAGACAGTGTGGGGACAGAGCCAGAGCCGCTGTGGTGGTGCCAGGGGGGTGGTGCTGGTGCCAGGGTGGCGAGGCTGCCATGCCAGCTCCATCCCTGCCCTCAGGGCACGTCTGCCAGGCATGACAGGAAGGAAAATTCCACTGGGAAGCAGGAGAGCAGCACCAGCACCAGGTCACCCGTGGGGAGGCAGTGACCCAAGGCTGCTCTTTGCTCCTCACGAGCCCCCTCAGCCCTCGGCCGGGTCTGTGCCGGGGACGCTGGCAGAGCAGAGCCAGAGCTGGCACCGAGTATTCTAACAGCTGGAACATTTTGCCTCTCAAATGCTCTCCTGCCTTTTGCTTTCCCTTCCAGCTGCTCCACTGATAACTCCCCTCTAGCCCTGTTTGCCAGAGCAAAGTCCGCGCCGGTTCGCGTCCATCAGCCTCTCACCTCAGCGGCTGGACCCAGCGCGTGCCCGTGGCACCCGGGCTCTGGGAGCGCAGCGGGGTCCGGGCGATGACACCCGAGCTGGCGGTTGCCTGGTTATATCCACAAAACAGCCCCGCGCGGGCCGGGGTATCCTCTTACGGAGCCAGAACAGCTGAGCCTCCTCCATCCCCACCCTACGCTTGGCAGCCCATCAGATAAACCCAAGCGGGCTTGGCCGCTGCCATTGCCCCTCCGTCCCCTCCGAGGGCTGTGGGACCCGCAGCTCCAGCTCAAGATAGATATTTATACACACAACTAGTGTGAATTAACAGCATTCCTCTCCTATTGAGTCAAAAGTCTCGGCACAAATAGAGGCGCTTCATGGAAAAAAAAGGGGATAAAAGGAAGGTGGGTCAGGCTGGAAACAGCGATGAGATCCAAAAAAGACAGAAAAAAACCCACCCGAATCTCCCTTTTCCTTTTAAAGCTCTGCTCCCGCGGGATGGACGCGCACAGTTATTTTAAACCTGGTTTCAGCAGCGCAGCAAGCGTGGCCTGGGCAAGGTGTGGGGTTCGGGGTCGGTGACATCGCGGGTGCCAGCGTGGGGACAGCGTGGGTGACGGGATGGGGTGGGTGACGCAGGGACGGGTGGCACCGGGCGATGTTGCAAGCTGTGGCGCGCGTTGCTGGGTGATTTTGGGGGCACGTAAGCTGGTGGCTTCCTGAGCGTCGAGCTCCAACTTCCTGAGCCGCGGCAGCAGCGGGCAGGATCGGACCCCGGCAGAGGTAGGCTCCGCTGGCTCTGGATCCACAGCGGGTGGCCGGGGCCAAGCGCCCGCTGGCCGTGCTGTGAGCCCAGGCCACCGTGCCCACGCCAACCCAGCAATAGACCCAAAATAAGTATTTGATATAAATAGATGCCCATAATACAGCAGCCAGGGGGCCGGGTTGGGGTGGGGATGGCCCCACGGGAAAGCAGGGGATGGTGGGGGAGCAGAGGTGGGACACCAGGGCTGTGGGTAGTGTGGGCGGTGTCACTGCAGGCAGTGCCAAACGCCACCAGCTCCATCCCCAGACAGAGGGAAAGAGGTAGCCGGGGTGGGTTCCGGGTGGAAGGGGAAGCAGGGGCTGCTCTGGCATCATTGGGGGGCTGGCAGGGCCAGCCCAGGGCACCTCCACCCCCCCGAGTCATCGGTATTTAATACATTAATGTATTTTAACACCAAGGGAGGGCATCCCCAGCCGCCAGCTCTGGGCGCAGGACGAGGCCGCGTGTGCAGCATCGCTTGGTGCTTCCCCTTCCAGCCGCCTGCATCCGAGCAAACCCCGCGCAGCGTGGGGGTCACCACCTTGCACCCCACTGCCCCCATGCCTGCTTGCAGCTCCTGGGAAGGGGCATGTTTGCTGCTGCACTGAGCAAACCTCAGCCCTAAATCACGGGTGGGAGCAGCTGGAGGGGGCTGGGGGCTGCAGGGCTGCTCCCCAGGGATGCGGGGCTGGCTGCAGCCCTGTGGATGCCTCTGCCAAGAGATGCAGGCGGCTTGGCCTTCCCCGCCCTCCTCCTCCTCCTCCTGCTGCTGCTGCTGCTGCTGCTGCTGCTGCTGCTCTCCGGGGCGGAGGAAGGCAGAAACCCACAACTGGCACTGCAGGCGGTGGCCAGGCTGCAGGGAGTCTGATTTCCAGCCCTGTTTATTAATAACTGCCCCCCGCCCCATGCTAAGCCCCTGCGCAGCGCAGAGCCGGAGGCACTGGGCTCCAGGGAAGGAAGGTAAGAGCTGCCTGGGGGGAGCGGAGAGGGGGCTGCATCTGCCGTGGGCTCCTGGGGGCTTGGGAGCCCCAGAAGGTGGGGAATGTGGGGCAGGAGAGGGGGCTGCCCAGCCCTGGGGTGCTGGCATGGGGCAGTGGATCTGGGGTTCAGCGTCCAGGGAGCTTCTCTGGACCCTCAGAGGGGGAACAGCCCCCTTGGGGCACCCAGGAGCGCTGGGGTGAGGGATGGTGTGTGGGAGAAGCCCCCGCACCCCACAGCGAGGGTGGGACGGTGGCCTCCCCTCCTGCCCCACTGAGTGGAGCTGAGAACTTTGAAAAATAAGCACTGGCACCGGGGGAGGGCGAGGAAAAGGAGAAGCGGAGCCCTTTCCCCACCTTTCCAGGCGCTGCCCCCTCTCCAGCTGCGAGTCCGAGCTGTGATGTGTCATCGCTGCCCAAAACTACCTTATTAGGAGAGAAAGTATCGGTGAAAATCCGATCTTTCCTTAAAGCCGTTAGGGCGAGCGGAGGGCTGCCCGCGCGTGCCAGCCTGCGCTCATTCCTTGGGGGATGACTAGACATGAGCTCAGCGGCGTGGCCAGGAGCTGAGGGCATCCTCGTGCCAAACCCACCGGCCCCGGCTCCTGGACGGGGCAGGAAAAGCCCCCGGCTCATCCCCGAGGATTGTCCTCTCCATCCTACCCCAAGGAGCACCCACGAGAGACACGAGTGTTGGGTGGTGGCAGCCGCAGGTAGCAGAGCTGGGGACAATGATGGGATCGGATGACGCTGCAAAGCCGAGCGGGCGCTGCTGCTGCTGCAGGAGCTGCCGCTCGCTCGGGCGCTGCGCGTGCTGCTTTACTCCAGCTCAGCCACCCCAGAGCCCAGCAGCACATTCCTGTGCCGTGAGGTTATCCCACGCTGCTAAAATCCTGAGGAGTTTTACTGGCAGTGCCCACGCTGGCAGGGTGCGCGGCACCCAGGTGGGAGGCTGGCACGGCCGCCCTCTCCTCTCGCCAGTCGTTCTGGTGCCACGCGGGGAGGTCGCCCACGGCACAGCGAGCAGCTCCCATCGGCACTGGGGCAACTCTTGGTTTTGGGGTCCGGGTTTGCAACCCTTGCTCTTCTTTAGTCACTTTTGAGGGGTTTTCCCCTTGTTTTGGCTGATGGTTTGGGCTGCAGTTGTCATTGGAGCGAGGCAGTGCAGCCCTGCCTGCTTTGCAGGGCCAGCGGGGCCGCAGCCAGCGCAGCCCCTGGCATGGGGCACCCGCACCTCTCAGTGCAGGGAGGAAGGGTTGAGACCTGCTACACTCATTGCTCTGGTTCACATCTCCTCTCCTTTCCAGGGACCTGATGGCAGAGCCTGAGCCCCCTACAGAGCTGCAGCTGGATGAAGCCGGAGCATCCTCAGCCCCACAGGGAGCAGCTGCAGGTGCTGCTCCGCACCCGGACTTTTTGCACAGCCCGATAGACCCCGCGGTGGGGGTGACACCCACTGGAGATGGAGGAGATGGTGGGGACGCTTCCTTGGACCTAAACGAGCCAGGGCCCCAGCTGGATGAGGATGCAGCCAGGGCCAAGGTCCTGCTGGACATGGATGTGGCAGGAATCCTGCTGGACGTGGATGCAGATGGAGTAGGGATCCCACTGGATGTGGATGCAGACAGAGTAGAGATCCCCCTGGATGTGGATGCGGCGGGGTTCCCAGTGGATGCGGATGCAGATGGAGCAGGGACCCCTCTGTACATGGACACAGACGGAGCAGGGATCTCAGTGGATGCGGAGGCAGGTGGGGCAGGGATCCCACTAGACATGGATGCAGAGGGGGCAGGCGGCCCCCAGGGTGCGGCTGGCACAGAGCATCCCTGCCTGACCCTGGAAGAGCTGGGGGAATACTTCCAGGAGTGCATCGAAGCCGTCGAGCAGCTGGAGAAAGAGCGAGACAGCCTGATCGCGGAGCTGAGCCAGCTGCGGGAGCCGGCGCTGCAGGAGATCCGCCATGCCCACCAGGAGATCCAGGCGGCTTGCCGGCTGCTGGCCAAGGTGGAGCTGGAGAGGGACAACCTGAAGGATGAGATCCGGCAGATCAAGCAGAAGCTGTTCAGGGTGACGAAGGAGTGCGTGGCCTGCCAGTACCGGCTGGAGAGCCGGCGGCACGACCTCTCCCAGCACGCGGCCTACCAGGGCGAGCTGGAGACCCAGGCCGGGCAGCTCTCCAGCGAACTGTCCCAGCTGAAGGAGACCTGTGAGAAGGAGAAGGAGGCTTTGAGGCAGCAGCTGGAGATGCCGCCGTGCCGGCAGGATAACCTGTACCTGCAGGAGAGCCGCCGGCTCTCCATGGAGTTCGAAAGCTTCGTGGCGGAGAGCCGGCGGGGCCTGGAGGAGCAGTATGAGCCGCAGCTGCTGCGGCTGCTGGAGAGACGCGAGGCGGGGGCGAAGGCGCTGCAGGAGATGCAGGGGCAGATCCAGGCCATGAGGGAAGCCCTGCGGCCCTTGCAGGGCGAGGTCAGCCGGCTGCGGCTGCAGAACCGCAGCCTGGAGGAGCAGATCGTCCTCGTCAAGCAGAAGCGGGACGAAGAAGTCGGGCAGTACCGGGTACGTCCCTTGTCCCTCTCCTTTAGAGAGTGGGGGAGTCGTTCTGTGCAGCCAGTGAAGTGTAATTGATGAAGGTCTTGCTTGTGGGGCCGGCAGGTGGAGGAGGACAGGGATGGGGTGGAATATCTCCTACTGGTTAAAGCCAAACATGCCCCCCCCCCCCAGGAGAAGCAGCAGCCACTGGGCAAGGGGAAAATCACAGGTTTCAGGGACGGAGCAGGGATGAGGCGAGGGGATGGGGGATTCCTTCCCAGAGTGTGTTCGCGAGCTGTGCTGCTGAGCAAGGCGCCGCAGCTTTCCCACAGCTTGCACTGAGGTGCAGTTTGCTGAGCTAAGGTGCTTGGAAAAGCCGGTTTTAAATGAAGGCGGCTTTTCTTTAAAAGCCCAGCCCTGCCAGGGCAGATCCCACTGCCAAGAAGGGTCCTACTCCTCTGCCGCAGCCTGGGGCCGAGCTGTCTCCCAGGAGGGTTATTTCTGGCTTTGCTGCCCCAGGAGCTCCTCCTGAGAGCAGAGGCAATTCAATATCTCCAAGAGCACAGTTGGCAAAGAGGCTCCTCAATTAATCTCCCCCATTTCAACACTCTCTGTTCTCGGCTCGTAACTGCTGCCTCCTCCCAGCCTGGCTCCGAGCACCTTCTGGAAGCTGCGTCCCCCTCCTGCGCTTCTCCTCCCCGCTGGGCTGGGTCCAGGTCACCAGGACCCACCACACCCTCCTCTTGGATCCAGGGCCGCTCTCCCTTGGAGAACAGGACTTGTGGCTATCCCTGATGTGCCTCCACCTTTTCTTTTTCCCGCGTTCCTTGTTTATCTTTTTCTGACTCCTGGGTTTATGCAGTTCTGACAGCTTCTCTAAACACATAAAGTAGCCCAGGAGACAAACGAGCCAGCCGAGAGTGGCCTGAGGACCTGGCACAGCCTAGCCCGGGCTCCTACCTTTGTTTCAAATCAAAGCACTTCTCCAGGCCAACACCAGCCACAGGCAGCCCCCCAAGAGAAGCGTGGGCAGCCTTCCTCCCCCGTCTCATCCAGCCTCCTCTTCTCACTCCACAGGAGCAGGTTGAGGAGCTGGAGGACAGGCTGAAGGAGCTGAAGAACGGAGTCCAGCTCCAGCAGCGCAAGAACCAAGAACTGGAGGAGCTGCGGACCAGTCTCCACCGGGAGCTCTCCATCTACAAGTCCGTTTGTGCCTCGTCCCTGCAGTGTGGAGGGGCTGGGGAGGCCTGGGAGGAGGAGGAGGGTGGAGATCGGCTGGTGATCACAGAGCTGTGGGACACCAGGGGATTTGCTTCTGGGCCCAGGTGGGTGAGCAAGGGGTCTGGAAGGGCTCCACAGTGGGAACTCCAGACCTTTGACCACCCAGCAAACAGGGATTTGGTGGAAATTGCTGTACACAGGAGTGGAGGTGGCTTTCCAAGAAGCGGGCGTTGCAAGATGTAGTAACAGGAGTAACTGCACCTGCAATTCAGACCAGATCCAAACAACTCCACATCTTCGCTGCTTGTGGCCCTTCTCAATCACTGGTCTGAATCACAGACCAGGATTAACCTGGGGCAGCAGGACAGCCTCTTGACTCCTGGCAACCTACAAACCACCGTCCCTGGAAGCGATAGTGCCCGAGGCTTCTCGCGTGTCAGGGCACCTCATCGAGTTTCCCATTTGTACCGGGGACCTCAGAGTTGAGCGCAGCCCCCAGCTGCCATTTCCATAGCTCAAAATTACATTCCCTCCTGTGAGTGCTGGTTTCTTTGCCAAGGGCTCTGGCAGGGCTGGGCTGGGTCCACATGCTCACACAACCATGTCCTGAGCCGGTTTAAGTGTTTCCTCATTACTTTTCTTCCATGCTGTGAAAAGAATATCAGAAATAGCATCCACCCCCTGCCCCATTCTCTCCAGCCAGGATGGTTTAGGTACACGTTCTGTAGTCTGAACTCACTTTCTCCCCATACAGGGGCTGCTTAGAAATCTATGGACACCTTTGCAAATCGGAAGAAAAAGCTGACCAGGACTGCTAGGAGCGGTGAACTTCTTGCTGTAGCAGCAGTAAGGGACAGAGGCACCTGCAGGGACATCTCCTCTTGCTGCTCATCCTGACGCACGGCGGCCACCCCTCAGGAATACCAGGCGATCATTCACTTGTCTGTATTTCTCAAGGCACCGCTGTCATAAAACTGTTTTTCCAGAGAGGAGCAGAAAATACTTGCACTGAACAATGGATGTGGATGCAAAAGAACAGAACTGTTTTGCTGTTTGGGAACATCCCTGGTCATATTCCTGGGTGGGTCGGGTGAGCCTGCACGGAAGGCCGGGGTAGGGGTGGATTTTTGAGGTTTACATGCAAAGAAGCTGTACCCTTTAACAGGATTTTCTTTTGTATTCAAGGGTCTCTGCTGTTTCGGGGACAGGCTCCACCCCAGACCACCGAAACAGTGTGTGGAGATTAGGCTTCCACTTCATGTAGTCTCACACTGAAAATAAAGGCCAGAGTTTAAGATCCTTTTGATTCTCAGAGCCGTCTGTCAGAGAGGAAATAACGAGCTCGTGTCCTGGTATCAAACTATTCATGCTGCACTCATAAAACAATAGTTCTGTGCCAAGAGCTATGGGCTGACCCCGAGCACAGAGGGGACAGTGCACCTCAGTGAGAACTCCTGTACTCATGTCTCAAAGAAAGTGGCACTAGCATGAAGGGCAGAAGCATCCACCTATCTCAGCCCCCAGTCTTGTGTCCTACAGGGGCAGAGACAACACCTTTGCTCTCTCCACTTTCTGAAGAGGCAGAGTTCACCCTGGAGAGAGGAGTTAATGGAGGAGGAAAATATCAGCACAAGAATGACAAGCCTACACAGCATTTACGTAGAAAAAATTTATTCCATCTGAAGCACTTACACACCATTAGTGATGAGAAGCATGGAGAGGACAGGCTGCTGGTGGCCGGGCCGCCCCAGAGAGGTGCAGAACTTGAGGTCACTGACTAACTCCTAACAAAGGCGTTCGTCCACACGGAATTTGCTTTAGGGATACCAGCTACCAACGGGGTTCCAGGTGAGCGGGGATGCCACCCACAGGGCATCAGCTGGTGGCAACACCTTCACAAGTTGGGGGCCCCAAGTTTTAAAAACCATTTCACAGAAAGGAAAGAAATACATGTGAGAACACAGCTCAAGAAACACACTATAGAGCCAAAACATGGGAGAACACTCTGCAGGAATAGCTAGGGAATCCAAACCGCTGGCGCCCAGCAGATGGGAGGAGAGGGGAAAGGAGGAGGGAAGGAATGAAAAACCTAGAATTACCAGAAGAGACGAAAAATAGAGAATGAAATTTAATTTCAGTTCAAGAATCTGCAAATCTGTTTCGTGTCTGCAGAGGCAGAAAAATCCACAAGGTACAGATTAACTAAAGGAATCCCAAGACTCTCGAGTTGTCCTGAAGAGGACAAGCCCTTCCCCACTCCGTGTCCGAGCTGCCAGCAGATGAACAGCTGTGTCCTCTTTGCTGGCTCAGGCACACACGGGCAGCTCTGCTGAACGAACTGCTGTTTAAATTAGGCAAAAGCTGCGGCAAGCAAGAGACAGAAGAGGAAAAACCAATGCAACCAAGGTTGCTCTGCATGATGAAGGCGGCCAAAGCAGGACAGCCAGCCCTGCAAACAGCACAGCACTAGCTGAGCTGGGCCGAGCCCCCTCCTCAGGGAGCACTCGCTGTCTGGGTTGAAGCCTGTCGATGGCATCTACAGAGGATGGTGAACACAAAGCCTACGTGTGTCTCAAAACCAGTGTTAAGTCAATATCAGGGGTGAGAAGGAAGAGAAGGAGAAAGACTAGGAACAGGAAAAGGTTGTCATCTAGGATCCTTGGCCTTCTGGATCCACGCTGCCTTCAGGGTCTTCATCGTTATAGATGTTCTCTGCCTGCAAGACAGAGATAGAGGAACTGGAGAAGCGTTTCCCACCACATGGAACAGGATTCCACCTGCCAGAACACCTCTGAGAGTCCTGGTAGTTCTTCACCTGCAGATATGCATCGGCTATCCTTGATCCCATAAGGCCACTAATGTTTAAAGCAGCAAAGCAAATGACCCTTTTCATAGCTGCCACGTCCCCAAAACATTTCATAAGTCCCCTGGTAAGTTACTGTAGCTGATGGAAATCTGCCTCGTTAGAAACCATGGCAAGGCAAGTTTCAGTGAGAAGACTATTTTATATACGCTTAGCAGATCCTCTACCTCGCAGAGCGGCACCTTCCACAAGGACCACACATGGAAGATTGCTGAGAACAAAGCCCCTGTGAAGCAGTTGGAGGTAAACAAAAACTAGGAGAACAGTCTTGCCAAAGATTCCTCAAGCAACACAACAACTCTAACACCCGGGTGTTTAGGGACAGTGAACATTCCCTGTTCAACATCATCTCCTTCCACAGGAGGATGTTTGCAAACATTTAATTCTTTAAGCCAATAACTGAACAGAAACCTCAATTTCATCACTGGTTTTCACACACATTGTTTTCACTCAACCACAGAAGGGAAAAATGTGCTTCTGCACTAGTACTTTCTATTTTTTTAAATTGTGACAAACACACAACAGCTTCTGAGCATTTGCAAGCCATTGCTTCGCCCAAATCTTAAGCAGTTTCTTCACCACCCCTTGGCAATCTAGGCAGTGCTACACAGCTGAGAATAAAACCAGGAATGCAGATCCAGGCAGTTCAACACCACCTGCCACCACCTGCCCTTTCCCAAACTACTCACCATTTGCCAGACTTGCATGATATTGTCTTCTGATACAGAACAAATTACCCAGGGTTCATTTGGATTCCAGGAGAAATCAGATATCTTTGCAGTGTGACCACCGTGAATAAACTAGAATTGGGGGACACAAGAAGGGGAATGTTTTCAACTCTACATCAGAGATTCACAATAGGTCATAACAATCGATGAGATTAAAAAAAACTTACCAGCAGCTCTGGGGGTCCGTCCTCAGCATCCTCTGGGGATTGCTCCTCTCCAATTTTACTATAAAAAGAGGGAGGAGAAACGAAAAGGTGAGAAGGTTGTTTGTTTGTTGAAGTGTGATGCAATTCATCAATCATATTCCACCAGGACAACACGACTAATTTGGGATTTACCTCAGGTCCCAGACGTTGAGGCGGCGGTCGGTGCCGCTGGAGGCCAATATGGTTTCATTATGGGGAGACCACTGAACCTGCAGACAAGGAGGAATTCAGAAAGGTGAAATGTGACAGATACACACAGCAAACACCACTGTGGTTTGTATCATGAAAGCTCTAGAATCCAAATTGATATTAACCTGAAATACAAATACACCCAATAATAATGCTCTAACAGAGGAGGTGGGTTGGTGAACATCCATACACCAGGGAGGCGTCCGAGCACGGAAAAGGTGCCACACAACCTTTCCTCCAGTGAAGGGCAAATGGCTCTCAAGGGTACTGGCTGCTCCTACCTTAGCAAGGACTGCACAGATAGAAGCTGTGGAGCCTTTAAGTGGCAGGTAGTGCCAGGTTTACACATGGAAAGAAATCACTGTAATGAAGCAAAACTGTCCTAAAGTTCCCTTTTACTGCTTCTGCTGGAGATAAATCTCTCCAAACACACCCCTTAATAGGATCACAGGATCAGAAAGAACACGTGATTCCACACACTAACTTCACATTTCAGGATTCCATGTCTAAGTTTATTTGGCAATGCAATAATCCTTCTATGAAAAATCTCTACATGTTTCTCTTCTGAGTAAGGTGTGAGATGGAGACAGAAATGCTGTCTCCACTAAGCACATGCTACCTATGATGTTAACATTCTATATTTGCACCAGCAAAACTAGCAATTGTTCACCATCACAGGATGTTCTGGTGACCCCCATTAACAGGTACTGGCTAAACCCTTCCTACAGGTCCAGGCCAAGGAGATGAAAGCACTGCAGCCATTTCACTGCATCTCCCTGCTTCAATCTGCTGCCATGAATAATTGACACTGACTGTGCTGCTAGCGTTTCACCCCCGTGCTGCGGTTAAGGCTCTTGACCAGTTCCTTGTTACGTTCCATCCCTTGCAGTCTGGGCGCTCCCATCTTTACTGGAGCCCTGCCCACAGAGAGCTCTGCCCCACAGCAATAAGACAGGAAGCTATAAGCAGAGGAGAGAAAATACAGGATTTTTTAAGTGCTAGTGCGTTTAATAAAAACACAGAGCAGAAAAGAATTTTTTATATTTTTTCCAGACAGCAGAGTAGAACTAAGTGCACACGTATAACAGATAAAGATATTTTGTTATACCTGGAATATCTCATCTTTATGTGATTCGAAAGAGTGCAACTTCAGTTTCAGGTTCCTCAAGTCCCACAGAGCGACAGTCTACCGAAAAAAACCAAACACACGTTTTGTTGAAGTAACCAACATCCACATTTACACATCAGAACTGAACAACTGTGTTTGAAGCGCAAGGCAGACGCACCTTATCAGCTGAGCCTGTCGCCAGGATAAACTCGCTATAGGGATTGAAAGAGAGACAGTTGACTTCAGCCGTGTGAGCGTCCACAGAATGGCTAGGCTTGGAGGTGTTGTTTGACCGAGTATCCCAGCTGTAAAGAGCAAAAGATGAAATTGAAACAAAAGTTCATGTCCCATGTTACCAAAAGACTCAGGAGCAGATGTGAAAGAGGAATTGGAGTACTAGGTTTCCGAAGACATCCCCCCACTTACATCATGAGCTTCTGGTCATCAGCAACAGATCCAAACAGAGATTCGTGGAGCAGGTGCCAAGAGACATCTTCCACCACCGCTGTGTGCCCTGTGAAGATGGTCTTTGCATCCACCACTTTGCCTTCTTTCGGAACAGCACTAATATCCCATAAGCAAATGGTCTTCAAAGAAATAAAAATTTAAACGATTGCATCTTTAACAGAGACTCCTTTGCCTCCACCCCCTCTAAGCCCTGGCTGTGTTTGAAGTACTCACATGATCATCGGAAGCACTGAGCAAATGCCCACTCAGGTTAGGGTTCCAGGACAGCCCATAACCTTCCTTCTGGTGCCCACGCAGACGCAGGTCAGGGTTACACTCTCCAGATGGGTCTGTAAAGAGGCAGCGGAAGAACTCCAGTGCCTGCTACCATTTCCAGCACATCCTGGAGCACCTGGCATCACATTTTACTATGCTCTGTTAAGCTTTGCTTTGACATTCCCAACAAGATCCCTCTCTACCCTTCGAAGCCTTCTCCCCAGCTTGAAGAATCACCTCATTAAAATAGAATGCACTAAGACAACAGTGTGGTTTGTCTTCTCAGCTTCACAAAAGCGCACTGTGGTTCTTTCCAAGCTGTTATTTGGTTTGGCTAGACAGCCCAGCAGTGGCCCACTCTAAATTGCTGCTGTAGTACCTGCAGCATTTCTCTTTCTCTCATCACCTCCAACTGCACTTTGAAAGTAAGACAGGCATTTCTGATCCTCCTGCAAGCAGCAGATCTAGTTACTCTTGACCAGTTGATGGGTAAATGACTGTTAATACTCTTAAAGGATATCAAGATAACAGTTCAGCTACCCAACAAATCATACAGCTCCCAAAGAGCCACCCTTCCACCAACCCAGACTCCAACACACAGTATGAAACCTGCACAAGAACAGCAAAAGGAAAACCCATACCTTGCTGTTGATACATAGTGGATACCTATGCTTAGGCTTCCTGCAAAATAACCTTTTAAACTAAATATTTACTTTCCTTTAAATCACACACAAATGTGCACCCACACGACTTTTTAACCTCCTTTCTTAAGGATGGGCTGGCTGATTTCTGAAGCACAAACACAAGAAAGAAGCAAACACCTGGTTTGGAGGGGTGTTTGGTGTAATCAAAGACAAGGACATCGCTGGATGGAGTCTTCGTAGCGATGATGCAAGGGTTTTGCGGCATGTAACGCGCTCGGTTCACTTCTCCCTCGTGGTTTATCTTGATTTCAATTTCAATTTTTCCACTAACTGATCCGAAGCCTCCAAACTCTGGAAATGAGAATTCAGTAGTTGTAAATAATGAGCCTGTTTCAGATCAAGACACAAAGACTCAGTTACCGGTACTGCCAAGCACTTATTTTGAAACAACAGTCACAACAACAACTGTAACTAAAGAATCCAGTTTTCAAGTGGCAATTGCACTTTCAAATACAACAAAAATCAGCATTGTGGAACAAAGTTCTGGTATAATCAAAATGCTGCACCACGTTTAAGGTACAGGACTGCGCTGTAACCCTAACCACCTTGGCTTTGTACGTACAGTCACGATAACTCAGTGTTTCACAGCACTGCTCCAGCAAGAGGAGAGAGTTCGTTTGGTTTGGTTTTAAATTGGAGCAGTATACCTTTGAGAAATACTAAAATAGAATAGAAACAAAGTATTTACTAGACAACACTGTGTTCACGAAGAACTCTCAGAAGCCCAAAGGCCAAAATACTAACTGCACAGTCCCAGCTTCCAGCAAAAGGAAGAGCAAACATTGGATCGTTGAGGATTTTCATCAGGCAGAAAGACTGGTTCAACCAAGTGAAAATGAGCAATGTCTGACTGGTAGCAATGCCGACAGTCAACAAAGATCACAGAAAGCATTGTGTCCGAGTCTGATACACCTAACAAAATACAATCACCTCGTTATCCAGGAGGGGTTGGTGCAACGATCAGGTGACAGAACTCAGACAAGAGAAGAACATTTCAAATGTTACACTGCTCTGAAATAAAATATTCTTCAATATGAGTGACTTTGTCACTAGAAGAGTTTATGTAATGCAAAAGCAATAATGAAATCACCAATAAGCAGTGCTCCACGGTATTCAATGTCAATTCCTAATGAGAAACAGAGAGAGGTAAGGCTCCTCCAACTTCTGCAATAAGCCTGCCACCTTCTTTTTTCATCATTAAGACACTACATACATTCAAAAACACAGTACTTGTCTGTTAGGTAAGGGTACCACTTAGAAACAAATTTATTAATTGATGAGTAACATCTGAGTTTTAAGGAAAGACAAATGTTCTTTTAAGAAACGAAAAAATAGTTGAAACTCCAGCTCCACATCTCTGGTCCCTCACCTCCCTTCTCGCTGTCATAGTGCGAGGCATCGAACTGTGCATCGTCGTTGGGCAGCTGCACGCTGGCAATCACAAGGTGATTTTGCTCATCTGAAGTGTGGGTGCCCAGGACCAACCGGTGAATGCTGAAATCTTTGCCCTCAGGCCTGCAAGGGAAGAGTTACAGGAGAAACAAAAGGTTTACACAATACTAAGGCAGGACAGCTTCCAACACTAACAACTCTCCAAAGTCATTGTTACTCTCCTGCTCCAACACTCGCTTCTTCAAGGTCTCAAGCTAAAATTCTCACAGCACAACACTCCGACAGACCCCCATTCCATGCCTTCCTTTAAGAGGCCCTACCAGCTCCTCATGAGTACTACTCGGAGGGGCATGAACATTCCCTGCAAGCAAAACATTGCTGTGGGAGCCTGGGACAAATTGGTGGCTATGCAGAAATCATCTCTAGTTCTACTTTTGAGTAGCTTTCGGCTTATTAAAGAGGAAGGTGACGCAGGAAGAAGAAATACACAGAAATCAGATGTGAAGATATCTTATCAATAGTAGAAGACATCTTCCCAAATTAAAAATGCCTGCCCTGATCATCTCTCTAATGTTCGCAGTCCTCAGCTCACTGTTGACAAGGCAAGGGTGTAAAAAGTAAAGAAAGGAATCATGTACCATGGTGCTTTAACAAAAAATGATCCTTGAGTTACCATTTATTCTGCTTTAAAACAGAAGCAGAAGGGTCGGTTTACCTGGTCACATCTGGAAGCCACTGAGCAGTCAGGCTGGGCCACTCCAGCGCATGCGTCATCACCAGGTCGTACAAGAAGGGGGTGTTCTTCTTCCATATTTTATACTCCTCGTTAATCACACGCTCTTCCACCGCATCATCGAAGGCTGCTGAAGGGTTTATTTAAAAAACACAAACAAGATTAGCCTTTATAAGCATATTTACAACACGCACAAGACAGTGGGCGCCTGAACCAAGAGTCAACTGCATCCCCTCAGTATGCTGATGCCTCTCTAGGGAGGAGGTGCGATGATTACAAACCCTGTAGCACACACTAACCCTTGTTTCTGGACATAGGGCTCAGAACTAACATTAACTGAGTCAAATTTTACTACCCTAACAGAAGCAGCACAACAAAACCAGGAAGTTTGCTGTCACAGATACCATGGAGGTGGATGCCAGAGACACATTTTTTGCTACTCAAGTGTTTTGCCTTAAATCATTTGTTTTCGAATTTTACAGAGAGACCCAGGGTCTTACCCTGGTGACTCCTGCACTGTTGAGGCTGGGTCAGGACACCGGCAAACCGGGCTGTCTGGGTGTGTGAAGGCGGGCAGCCCCGCAAGTGCTGTCACACACTAAGTGCAGCTGGAACTACCAGCTCCCAAATCCAGTTTCCCAAGGCTGTTGCCTTGTTCCTCTTGTGCACTCCCCTACCCCAACTGCTGCAGCCTCTGCTCCACAGGGAAAACAGGCACAGCTGGGCCCTGGGGGCAGCAGGCAGCACAGGGCTGTGTGGTGGAGACCTCACTCTGTCTGCTCATGCCCTGCAATGGGCACAGCGCTTCTGCTGTGCTCCCAGAGCCCACAGATTCCAGTAAACCAGGCATACTATGGACTGAAGTTGGGGCGGGTGGAGGGCACAATCCTCAGAGAACAGGCACTTGGCCCTACGCCCCAAACAGGGCCTGGACAAGGCCCCAGATCCCAGACCCCAAATGGGATACCAGGGCCCAGACATCAGACCCCAAACGGGGACCCACACCGCAAACAAGGTTTTAGACCCTCGACCCCAAAGGGGCGCCTTAACGCCAAACAGAGTTCCAGACCCCAAACGGGCACCCTAACCCTAAACGGGGTCTCAGACCCCTGGCTCTAAATGGAGTTCCAGACCCCAAACGGGGTCTCGGACCCCAGACTCCAAATGGGGTCTCAGATCCCAAACGGGGACTCAGATCCCAAATGGCGTCCCAGATCTCAGACCCCAAACGGGGGCCCCGACCCCAGGGCTCGCGGCCCACACAGGCCCCAGGCGCGGCCCCGCTCCCTGAGGCCCTGGGAATGGGGGGGCGGGGGGGCGGCCTCGCGTGGCGGCCCCGCCCCCGCGCGCGCCCCCTGGCGGAGCGGCCCCCGCTGCCCCGGGAGCGGCGCCGGTTTCGGGGTGTGCGGGAGGGGAGGCGGTGCCGGGGTCCCCCCCCGGGGCGGCGAGCGGCCTACCTTCCTTGTCCGCCATGGCGGGCCGGGCCGCGCTGCTCCGCTCTATTGTTCCCGGCCCCCGCCGCCGCGCGCCCCTTCGCGCGCCAACGCCGCCCAATCCGCGCCCTTCGCCACGGGGCCGCAGCCAATCAGCGCCCCGCGCTCCTCTAACGCAGCCAATCAGCGACAGCTGCCGCGCCGCCACAGCCAATGGAGAGAAGCGAGGGGGCGGGACTTGGGGAGGGGGGGGTAAGCGGCGCGATCACGTGGGAGGAAGGCGGGAGGAGGAAGGCGGGAGAGGTTGAGGGGGAGTCGCCATTTTGCCGAGGGGAAGGGGAAGGGGCGGTGCGGCCCCGCCAGCGTCTCTTAAAGCGGCAGCGCCTCACCATCGACACTGCCTCCAGGGGGGAGCCCCGGGGTTTTCTGCTCAGGGAAGTTGGGAACGGTGCGTGTGTGGGGTTGGAGCCTGCCTTCTTCCCCCACCCAGAGCTCCCAGAGGGCTCGGGGCGCCCTGAGCCTGCGCTGTGGTTATTTAGCGTCTGCATCGCTAGTAATTTGCCTTTTTCTCTCATTAGGGCGGCGGGGAAGCCCCGCTGGGCGCGCAGGTCTGGGCGATCCACGTTGGGTGTGTGCATCGCGCGGCTGCAGAGCCCAAGAGGCTCCCTCCTGGGTTTGATCCTCACGGGAAGGCGTTTTGCAACAGCCTTGGGCACCTTCCCTGGACACAGGAGCTGGAAATGAAGTGTTTGTGCCTAAACCGAGCAGCAGGAACCGCTCCCGTTTAATCAGGTCGTGGTGATGTTGCACGCATCTATAAATCCATTCCTTGCGTTACTTAGGGGAGTCGGGCTCAGCTATGGATAAATGTTTTAATGCATTAAAAAAATAAGAAAGAATGAAAATGCTTGTTCCAACTGAAAATATGGGGAGGTCTGGTCTGAGGAAAATTAATCAACCAGAACTTAATGGGGTTTGACAATATGTGTGTGAAGTTGATACATACAACTGAGCAGCCACCTACATCTGATCCCAGAATTAAACTTTTAAATACGGATTTGATACAGTTCTGGCTTTAAAAAGCTACATTCTGCCAGAAAAGAAACACAGGAAAGCCCCTACCCTCTACCGGGCCAGGTATTTTTAGACTCAAAGCCTGAAGTGCAGTCCCTGTCCTAGAGAAAGCTGGTCTCTTTAGTCTTTTCTTCCTAAAGAAAAATCCGATCTTAAGTCTCTAGATCTTCCTTCCTGTCATGTCTCAGGGTGTGCAGGCAGTGCAAATTCCAGCTTGCTCTATAATCATAGAATAGTTTGGGTTTGAAGGGACCTTAAAGATCATCTAGTTCCAGCCCCATAGCGATGGTACGCATGTACCAGCAAGGTAATTATTTTTCATTATTTTGGTATTTTATTATTTGAGGGTGAATGAAATGCATGATGTTGTATAAAACAAGGAGGAAGAAACCTGGTTCTTCCCAGAGGAGGCTAAAGTTTCTGCTTTCTGCAAGGACAGGCTATCCCTTGGCTTTGCTGGCTGAACGTAACTTGTATCAGCTAATGAGGCAGGGGTTGCAGGATTGGACCCAAACTTTCCCGTCTCCCACTGACAGTTTTGATTTGAAAACAACTGAAATGATGCAGAGTTAGTATCTTGTGTTGAATTCCTAAGCCTTACCAAGCTGCTGTCGAGTGAAAAACTGAACAGAGAGGTGATTATCCCTTTTCTCCTGCAGCATCACAGGGAAGTGGGCAGGGCGGAGGTGCCCCAGAGGTGGCATGTTTCCCACCACCAGGAAGTGAGCGAGTGTTGCTCCAGCAGCGATGGCAGCCGACGAGAGGGACTACAACCTGACAGCGGAGCAGAAGGCTGTCAAAGCCAAGTACCCACCGCTCAACAAGAAATATGAATGTGAGTGCTTTTAATGGGTGTGGACAGGAATACTTGTTCATGGAGCTGGAAATGTTTGTAAATCTTGTCCTCTGCATGAATAATTTTCAGTCCTGCAGACTTCAGCGAAAGCTCTTTACTCCTGGTTAAAGGTGTTTTTTTATTGCAGTTAACTTGCAGTAGCCGGTTGCCCTACAACCGCCGCACTTTGCACACGGTGCTGTACAGAGGGCACTGACATCGTCACACTAAACACTGGTTTTCTGCTTGGCAGAAATAGTCCAGGGTTCTGCCTGTGCTAATCTTTTCTAATGTACAGTAAAAGTTGATCACTGTCTTGTGTCTGAAAATGAGTGCAAAATGTTCTTGTTGTAACAACAACATCCAGCTTACTTTATATCCTCATTTTCAAATGTGTGTGGTGATGTCGTGCCTTTTCTCTTCTCTTCCCCTCAGATCTGGATCACACCGCAGACGTGCAGTAAGTGTGGGCAGCCGGGCTTTCTGCTTATGAAAATGGATCATTCCTTACACTGCTCTAAATCCAGACTGCCCAGTGAAGAGCAGGTGGCAGATGAGCACCTCATGGAGCTGTGACATGTCACATATCAAGGATTTGGTGGCCAATTTCGTTTCTGCTCTTGGGAGAGCACAGAACCACATTTGATTTCTTTCCTGACACAATATTCCTATGGTGCTGCTGATTCGGCCTCTGTTATTTGTAAATGTCCTTTGGACTCTCCTTGTAATCTAAGCTTCTCCTGAGTAGTTCATTTTTGCAGACATGAGTTCATTTTTTTAGGAAAGACGTTTCTTCTCTGGTAAAACTTATTTTCCATATTCTCCTAAGAAACTCTTCTCACAAACCACAAGAAGGAAAAGCTCTGTAACTTCCTAAATGCATGGGTATAGAAAAGCAAATACTTCTGTTCTTTCTCTTCCACTGCATTAATTCCCGTGTTCACATTCCTTACCTGCATAACACTTGGGATTTTCTTTCAGTACAGCCTGGTAAATTATCCCATGCCTTTTTAGGCTCCATGCCTGGGGGGACACTTTGGAAGAGGCCTTTGAGCAGTGTGTCATGGCCATGTTTGGCTACATGACGGATACAGAGACCGTGGAGCCTGTGGATACTGTGGAGGTGGAGGCAGAAGGTGGGTGTGTCTGCTCTCTGTATCAGAACTGCGTGAACCCTGAGGGAGGAGGGTACCAGCATTTTGAATGTTTGTGCAGTGTTGTTGCAGTTAATTAAAATCTAATTAAGCATCACTAATCTGCATCTTCTAGTGGTGCAGAAGCTGTACACCTGACATATGCTTCAGAACATTTGGGTGTTCTTGCTGAGCCAACTGACTGTGTTCTCTGCTCCACCTGTGCAGGACATGACATGTTGTCTCTTCTCTTCCACCTCCTGGATGAGTGGCTGTATAAATTCAGTGCTAATGAGTTCTTTATACCCAGGGTGAGTGATCTGTTTTGATCTCTTTCAGTTTGTAGGTCAAGGCTGCGCTCTGACAATGTCAGTGCTGAGTGTAATGTTACTTTAGGGAAACAAAGGGACAGGACGGATCTCTTAAGCACAATGCATGGAGAGCTGAAAATACCAGGGCAGAAAGACTTGAGAAACAAACAGTTATCATTTATTACCACAAACCCCAGTTATTAGCTGCTGTTACACAGTAAGGGCATCTCTGCTGCTGCTCTGATTCTCTGGGTTTAGATTCCATCCAAGCGGTGGGATATAACCTCTGTAGAGGGGATTTGTGTAGAATTCCTGCCTGAAGACAGAAGACGTTACTGACATGTTTCCCCTCTTGCTTTCTCTGTAGGAGGTGAAAGTGCTTTACATTGACCGAATGCAATTCAAAATCAGATCAATTGGGTGAGCTCTACTGAAAAGTACTTCTTACCTTCAGCATCCCTACTCGGGAACACCAGTGCTGTGCTGGAGTTCACTAATACTTTCTGAAAAGCGCATTGTGGGCTGCTTTTTTTCTTCCTCTGAGGCTTTCCTATGCTTATCTCAGAAATAACTTATAACATTGATAAATATTACCTGAATTCCAACCGCCTCTTTTCTTTTTGCTTTTAAAGGTGGGGAGAAGAGTTCTCTTTAGCCAAGCACCCCCAGGTAGGCAGTGGCTCATCTGTATATCTACCTTTCAGGGTAGGGTGGAATGGTGTCTTTTAGGTGGGACCTCTGAGCTCTCGGGATTTCCAGCTACAAACACGTTGGAATGGAGTCACAGGCACTAAACTTAAGGTCTCACTTCCTGGCTGGTTTTTTGGGAATGCATTCCTGTAAGTGTAGACCCAGTCATCTGATGTGTTCGTGTTCCTTTTTGTGATGCTAGTAACATAGCCAACCAGTCTGTGTTCAGAGAGGGGATATGGGTTGGGTGTTTAAACTGTATTCGTGGCTTTTTGCTTAGTTACTGCCCTTTTGCTTCACTCTAAAGAATTACCTGACACAAATGCTCATCTCCCCACCAGCCCTTTAGCACAGCAAACGCTGATGCTTTGTCAGGGTAAGAGGAGGAACTTGTAGTACTGGAGAGGCAACAGAATAAGGGCAGAGTAAGTTACTCACTGTTTGGCTTGGCCAAATCCTTGCTGTTAGTCTACCTGCTTTCTTATTCATCAGTAAATGTTAAACTGAATGGCATTTATAGAGGATGATTAGTGTTGTGTGTTACCATGAGCTGCTCCAAGAGGTATCAGTTAGAAAATCCATATTCCTTTGTGTCTTTTCTTCCCAGGGCACAGAGGTCAAGGCCATAACTTATTCTGCCATGCAGATCTGTGAAGATGAAAAGCCAGAAGTCTTTGTCATCATTGATATTTAAAGCAAGAAGAGTGTGGTCAAGTGGATACTCAGCAATTGGCTGGCAACAGCCCCTTGAGAACTGGAGTCACTGTGAAAGTAATTAAGGAATCTGCCAATTACAGTTATAAATTCAAGGGAATGATCGTGGGGAATGTCAGCCTCTGGTTTGGCTTGAGGATGGGGAGAAAAAGTAGTACCTGTGTACTAGGAAAAAATAGAACTGGTTGAGATTTTGGGGGATGTGAAGAAGGAAGAGAGCTGTGAGACTGGAATTCTCTCAGGAATGCTGGCTCTTAAGGCTGGTACCTGCATCAGGTGTTACGAACTTAATAGAGAAATGAATGGAACTGCTGGCTAAAATACCATTGCTGTGTAGGGTGGCGGGAGATGGTGTCTGCGTGATCTGTGTTGTAATTCTGAGGGGACGTCCCTCCTCTTCCCCATTCTGTAAATGTCAAAATACCCGCAGTGGGTTGGATTCATGTAGTAGATTCCTGACTGTTCAAAGGATTCCCAGGAAGTTAGGCCCAGTCCAAACCCAGCCACCACCTCTCCTGGACCACGTTCAGGAAGTCACACCAGCAGGTGGTGCTGAGCTGCTGGGAATGAATTCCCACGTGGAATCCGAACCTCATCTCTGAAGCCATTGAAAGGGAGGCACCAGATTCCCTGCAATTTTTCTCCCAACTGCATCTTGTGAAAACTGATTTCGTCTAAAAAAGTGAATAATTTGGATCAGCTTTCCTGTCCTTCCTTGGGAAGGACAGCACTGATGATCCTTAACTGGAAAAGGATCATGGGTGTGAGAAACACTTTTTCACCAGTAAAATATTGAAAAGGACAGTCTTTGAAGCAAAGGCAATAATATTTTTATTTTACAATTCAGTGCTGAATTGGACATCCTTCTAAAAAAGTCATCCTATCTTACAAAAGCAGCGGGTAAACATAGTAGCTTTAGCCAAGGAGCTGTGTAAGTCCCCAAAGAATGTTTATTTTTCTTAGGTTCTCCAGCCATGTCTGGAGACTCCCTTCAGGTTATCTCTTGACCTAAACCAGCTACATCTTACAAGACAACTAAACATATCAATTAATTCTTGCAATTTTAAGAGAGTGTTTATTCTTTCAGGTTATTTGTCCATAGCTGGAGATTGTCTGCATATTAACTGTTGATACAAGACAGATTTATATGACAAGATAATTAAATATACAAACCAGCAAAACTTATCAATTAATTCTTACCAGGGCTTCAGTTCTCCAAATGAGAATTACTCAAGAGAAATCTGATGCTGTGAAAAGCCAAATTCACTAATTGATGCCAATTTGATTATTAAGCATGTTTTCCTTTAATAAACAGCACCGGGGTACAAAGGGGGGTAATCTACCTAGTGTGTTGACTGTTGAGACTGGTTATGTGACTTTTATACTGACTAAACATATAGATTCCAGGCAGTACTGGTTAAACATATATAGCCATATAGATTCCCTAAAACATGTTACATGTTCATTGTTTTTCCAGGACTTCATTATCATAGTTTATCACCCACTTTTGTATGCACATCACAGTTTCTTTGTGTGTTCAGAGGCCTCTGCTGGTCTGTATGTTACCTCCTTCCTCATTGTGTCCTCTTGGCAGCTCAGGTCTGTGCTTTGTTCCTGCTGCAGGATTCTAAAGTTAAACTCTTGATTTGATCCTTGTTTCAACAGCTAAACAGGCTAAACTCCTGTTACATTCTTCCTAACTGCAAGCTGGCCAAGATTTTATTATTATTATTGCTTAAGCTAATTCATTCCCTTAACAGAAGGATTTATTCCTCCCTTCAAATCAAAAGTGGATTTTGCTTAAGCAGCCGGGGAGCTGGTGTGTTACCACCTTGGCTATGTTGGGTGTGAGGGCTGCGACTCTGAAGGGCAAGTCTTGCCTTTATCTTCTAAAATCATCTTAGGTCTGATTTTATCTCCTCCTTGTGACGAGTGAGGGATAAAATCCCTCTTATTTTTTGAGGACGCTTCAGTGCTGAAATAAAGCTTTGAACTGATGATGGATGCATTTGTTTGTGGATTTTTGTGTGCATTTCTGCTTTGCTCTCTGCTAAGGTGAGGGGATACTTTGTAAGTGATGATGTTGTGCCTTTTGGTACAAAAATAAGTGATTTTCACACTCCTGGTTTGTTTGTGGTTTGTTTGTGCCTCTTTGGGGGCAGCACAGGGGCTCTGGCACCTGCCCAGGTGTGATGGACTGGGATGGGACACGGGGAGGTGAGGTCCTGGGGGAAAAGGAATGAACGTGGTTAAAATATAACAGTGAGAAGGGCCGAGGTACCCTGACATACTGTGGAAATGCAGCAAAGCGCTGCCCTTTTGAAAATTGTGACAGGAACTTGATAGAAAATCATTTGGAATGAAGGAAGAAAGTGTTGATTGTGTGGAGTTATTTATATTTATTCAGTAATTGTTATAAAATGGCCATTCAAGTCACCCCTGAATGGCAATTCGTGAATGGTGAGATGGAATGTCAACTGCAAGGTGTTAAAATGAGGTTAATGACTGATAACTATAATGACCCTGATTTTGTTACCCAGAGTCCTTAAAATTAACTGCTCAGACATGGCCAAGCTTAATCATCTCTGGATGGGAATAATTTTAACCCCCTGGATGTGCAGTGAGGTCCCAGGAATAAGGTGTGTTTGTCATTTTGTGGGAAAAATATGAACATGAAGACACCTCAGTGTATATTGAGTTCTCTGAAATCACTGTTGGGTAGAAGTGCTCTGAGGACAAAACTCAAGTCCTCCCCAGTGCCATGTAAAGTGTACCTGCCTTAAGAATGAAATTAAACTATTAAGTGTAAATTTCTTTGTTTCATCCCGTTAGGTTTTGGAGCTGTTGGGTCTCAGTGAGCAGCCGCTTTCTGGAGGAGCCCCCGCTCTGGTCCCTGCGCCTGCAACCACTGAGACCATGAATTCAAGACACATCAAGACCTCAAACCCTTCCTTTCTCGCTGTCAGCTGAGCAAATCCTGCGGTGCGTCTGTGTGCAGCCCCAAGGGAGCGGTTGGAGGCAGCAGCAACTCAACGGATGCTCAGGGATCCGCAGCATTGACCAAGGATTCCATTGGTGCATGGAGCCCAGCAGAGTTCAAGGGCAGAGTGGGGAAGGGCTTGGGAAAGATGGGTCACGGTGGTCACTAAAAGCACCCAATCCCAGGTTAAGAAAATCCCCTAAACTGAAAATGGTAGCACACAAGTAATTTAATCTTGAATACAACAGTAACAAATACACAAATATATCTACCTAAGATTTGGTTTCACCTTTTCCTCTGTCTCATCTGGATCATCATTACCCTGTCGGACAACCAAATTGTACGGTTCCTCCTTCACTGTGTCTTCCTCTGATTTCTGTTCCTCCTCTGAAGCCCATTTGGGATGTTTATTTCCCGTAGAGGAGACAGGAGAATGTTCTGCATCCAAATCATCAGGGATGCTGTCAAAATTAGCTTCTGCGAGACACTTATGGCACAGTCTGTAGCGTCGCGTTCCTTGCTGAACAACACATCCCGTTAGGTCAGTTACGTGGCGCTTGCACTTCCTGCAGATCAGTTTGCCAGCCTGATGTATCTAGAGGGATTTAAGATTTGAAAACGTCAAGCTCACCCAAAAAGCAGATTTAAGAGACTGATTTATTTTTTTAGAAAAAGAAAATTCACCAAATCATTCTAAAAATTAAATTTAAAATATAATTTGCCAATTTATAATTCAATAATTAAAACTGATATGCAGCTAGGAAGCTTTGCTGGTATTGGACCTGGAAGTGACTGAACAGCCGGTGGCAATGACATCTTGTGGGTTGTCCCTAGGCTGACGCTCGGACTGAAACACCGTACCGTTTGGAAGTGGTTCCGTAGATGCTCCAGCCGGGTGAAGCGCTTCCCGCACACCTCGCAGGGGTACGGGCGCTCCCCTGTGTGACAGCGAAGGTGTCGCTTCAGGTCTGCTCGGCGCTTCACCGTGTGCGTGCAGAAGGGGCACTTGAATCGCATTCGCGGGAGGTCGTCTGCCGGAGAAACAGGTACAATGTCAGACAGCAGCAGGCTCTGTGTAGCGGTTTGAGTATTTTTCATCTTAAATAGAAAAAAATCCCCAAATATAGTCCCCCAAAGCCAATATTTCCTGTTGAACAGGTTAAATGGGCACTCGATAGTGCGTTCTTTCTTACTTGGGTTATATTTTAGAAACATAAATACGCAGCTATAATACAGACTCATCATTCTTGCCCATTCTGTCAGCTAACAGTTGGTGCCTTTGACATTTAGTACCTCTATGTAATACACCAGGATGTTTAAAGTCTTAAAATAAAATATAGGTACATCAGTTTCCAAAGGACCGGACATAAGAATGCACATGTCAGGGTTACTCCACCACCTCGGGCGCACACTGTCAGCCCATGGTGTGCTCAGGTGCTTTACGCGCTGTGGGCCAACGCTCCTGAAGCTGGGGCTGGTTTGGACCCTAAGGGAAAGGGAGCCTCCCACCACTGTGAGGACCTCTCTCTTGAAGAATTTAGCATGGATTGAGGTTACTGCCCTGTACTGGGCATCTTACAAGAGAAATCCAGTCCTTCAGGCCCCCAAGACAGCTCTTGTGGCTACATTAAACCCTGTCTGGGCCCAAATAGCCTGGTGTGTATTTGTTTAACATCACAGAACCCCTGGGTCGAGCCCTCTGACTGCAGCTCTCATGCCCTGTTCTGGCTGCAAAGTCTCCCATTCTGTTGGGGACGATCAATCAAGCAGATGAATCATCTGCAAGTCTAGGTATCACCAGGTTTCATGTAGCCATGCAAATACTCTCCAAAAGACCATGTAAATCCTTCCAAATGCAAACTTTACAAAACCATATGCACTTTTTACCTTCATTCCAACTACTCATTACCCCTAAGATTGTGGGCATGGAGGTGTACAGTTCTTCTGCCTTTAATTCCATGAACTTGGAAGTTCTTGAAAGTTCTTGCTCCAGCTGAGCAACAGACCACCTCTTTGATATCCCTTCCGATCCAGGATTATATCCATAATCATCGTGATCAGCATCGTTCTCAGCATCAAGTTCCGCCTCCTGCCTGGTGTGAGCGATGTGGCTGTGCTCCGGGGAGCTGCCAGCCCCACCAGCCCGCTCCGCTTTGGGGGGTTTACACTGCCCCGAGTCCCGGCTCTGTGACAGGCCCAGGTGCTTCCGGCGCTTCCTCGTCGCACCTTGTTTCCTGCCTCTTTTCGAGAGCTGGGTTTGTGCCCGCTGGAGGATCTGCTCTGAGGAAAGGTAGCTGCCATAGCTACTCCAGGAATTCTCATTCACCGCGTTAGTCTTTTCATCTGGGCCCGAGTAGGAACGCCTCGGGTTGCTCTTTGCTTTCCTTCTCGACCGATACAGAGACGGACGGGCAGGTTCGACACTGGTACTTTTGGCCGACAGGCTGAGGTAATGATCCTTCTCCTTTTCATTAATATCCAGCGAGGACTTAATGAAGGTCTTACAGACGTTGAGGATATCGGTCATCTGCAGGTAGCTGGCGGCCGACATGACCTCGATCACGTTCTGCCCGGTGAGGGACAGCGTGCCGGAATAGACAAAGTCCAGGATAATCATGAACGTCTCCGGAGAGAAGACCTCGAAGGTGGCGGTGGTGGGCTGGGTGGCCTCCTTGGAGCTCTGCGACAGCAGCATTTTGAAGTAGCCGCTGCTGGCGAAGAGCACATTGCGATGCGCCTTGAAGACCTTGCCCTCCACCAGGATGCTGCAGTCGCAGAACAGGTCCTGCTTCCGCTGCTCGTTCAGCTGCTCCAGGAGGTGGAACTGGTGGGAAGAAATCTCCATCCCCGGCAGGGAGTAGCGGTGAGACCTGCTGCGAAGCGAGAGGCTCGTTACCCTGCACGCCGCCGCCGCCGAGCCCCGGGTCGCAGGCAGGAGCTGCTTCCAAACCCACGAAAGTCGCGCCCGCGTCCCCGATCCATCCCCGGGGTCACACGGGAGAAGAAACTCCGCGGCCCCAAGCGAGGGGAGGATGCCCGGAGCCATCAGGACGGCACCGAGGGACCCGCCGCTGCCGCCCGCTGCCGTCCCCGCGGTGCCTCCCGGTGCCTCCCGGTGCCGCCCCGCGCCCGCCGCGCTGCCGCCGCCCGCCCCTTTGTTACCGGGGCCGCAAATGGCGCTCGCACAGCAGCGAACATCGGCTCGGCGGGGACGGTGCCCTAGGAGCCCCGGTGCCCGCGGAGCCCCTCGCCGCCCGTCCTTACCGGTGGGAGCCGCGGGGGTCGCGGAGGGGACGCGCTGCTCCCGCAGCCCCGGGTCCCGCCGCCCGCACGGGAGGGAAACAAAAGGTATTTGCTGACGTGGGCGTCGGGCAGAGACGCCCGAGGGCTGGGGACACAGTTAAAGGGGCCGCGCCTGCCCGTTCCCACGCCCACAGCGCCCGCAGGCGACGCGCGGCTATTGTCACCGGGCGGAGGCGCGCACCCCGGGCTCGGAGCGGCAGCGCTTCTGCAGCGGGACAGCCCTGTATCCCAAAGAAATCATCCTAAACCCCGCATCCTGGGCTGCATCCAAAGCAGCGCGGCCAGCAGGGCGAGGGATCGTGCCCCTCTGCTCCTCTCTTGGGAGACCTCGTCTGTAGGATGGTGTCCAGTTCTGGAATCCTCAGCGTGAGGAGGAGATGGAGCTGTTGAAGTGAGTCCAGAGGAGGCTACAAGGATGATGCGAGGGCTGGAGAACCTCCCATACGAGGACAGGCTGAGAGAGTTGGGGTTGTTCAGCCTCGAGAAGAGAAGGCTCCAAGGAGAACTTATACCACCTACCACTACCTGAGGGGGCTACAAGAAAGCTGGGAAGGGACTGTTCACAAAGGCTTGTGGTGATAGGATGAAGGGAAATGGGGATAAGCTGGAGGGGGCAGATTTAGACTGGGCATAAGGAGGAATTTCTTCACCGTGAGAGTGGTGAGGCCTTCCACTTCTCACAGTTTTTCCTTACCAGATTTTTTTGTTCTGTTTTGCTATTATGTTTAAAATTCTTGGTGTTTCATATAAGACACCTCTCTTCGCATTGCAAGAGCTAAATATGATGAAAGGTTATGCTAACCCCAATGTGGGAGGTTTTTTAAGTTAAATAACATTGCAAATATTTCTTAACTAAATGCTATTATTGGCTTTTCTTTGTCACTTATTGAATTATACCCGTCACTGAGCAGACACACAGACTCATGGTTCAGATTTATACTTAACAGGAAAAGTACACTGAAAGTCTGGACACAAGGACTGGATGAATAGAAGATCCTATTCTTCAAAATTCAGCCTTTTGGCTAGAATTAGAGAAATCTCCTTCTATTTCAGTCTTGTACATGTTGCATTCCAACTAACAGTGGCCTCCTAATTGACTTCTGACTTCCTGAGATGTTCTGGAAAAGTCAAGAAGTGAGTGTTGGAGTGAAGGTTATGTGGCAGACAGAATTCAGTAAGATATACCTGAAAGGGGGCAAAGAGGAATGGTCTTTAATTAAGTGTTTCAGCCTTTAAAAAGATAGCAGGAGGTGAGAGACTGGACAGAGGGCCATGAATCTGTCTTCACTTGACTGTGGTTTTGTGAACACAGTGGTTAACCCAAGCAAAAGGAGGTAGGGACAAGGGACAGGGGACAGACAGAGGAGTGAGGACACCGACCCTGGGATTGCACAGGCACACAGGAGGAAAGTCACTTGAACCGGTGTCCCTCCACTGTTAGTTGGATGAAATGGGGAATGGAAAAGCAAACGGCACGAGAATGGGGCACTGAAAAACAGGGAATCGTCAAGACATGCAGTAATAAATATTTAAGAGCATCCAGAACAACATGAACAAAGTACAAGGGAAAAAATGAAACAAGTAAAACAAACACCAATTTGAGAGGAATGATGGAACTGTTGGTCACAGGGGAGCTGTGAATGTCACCAGACCCAGCTCCCACAGGAACGCAGCCAGAATCCAGATCAGCCACAGCTTTGTCTGTCCAAGGTTTGAACACCTGCGAGGACGACCATCTCCAAACAGCCCATCCCAACACCACACTGCGAGTTAAACATCTCAGCCTGCAGCTGGGTGCAGAGGCAGGACAGAAACAGAAGCTGGATGGATCGCTCTTAGCAGAAGTCACCACAGTTCTGTACCGCCTGCTTTGGTGTTGAAAGAACTGGGGGTTCTGCTTGTGAGCCGGCACAGTTCTGGAAGCAACAGCTTCACAGCAGTTATTACATCTGTGGGAACAACCCTGTGTGCTTTTTATTTTCTGCCTTGAAAAGAAAGTAAGACTTATTTCTGCTGATGAGGAATATGATCCTAACAGAACTATGGAGACAAGAGTCACCAGAGGCAAAGTTGGGAGATGGGAAGGAAACAGAGAAGATTGCTTCTGTTTACAGAAAAATAAGCAAAATGTATGACTGGCAATGTAAAATGAAGGACATAGAAAATAGAAGGCACTTAACATTTATCTTATCTTGCAATACAAAAATAAGGAAACAACAATGGAAATTAAGGCAACAAATGTAAAATGGTAACGTTTTTAAAATACAAACCAGGATTGACCTCTGAGAATTGCAGTCTTGAGCTGAAACTCCAAGTTTAACAAGATACTTTAAAAACGACTACAGATACCTACTTACGCTACTGAGAATAATAACCTGTAAAACCAGTAAACCCCCTTGTCTGCCAGGCAGATCAACAGTTAATCTGCCTGTATTTAACAAGTAAGTGTCCTCACACAGACAGATGGTTCCACGTGCCCATTAAAGCCACTTCACATCTTTTTCTGAAGCATCTGGTACTCAGCATTTTTAGATTTACAGCATCTAACAAGAGTGAGTATCGATCCCCAAATCCCTTCGCTTTCAAAAACTCCCCCAGGTTCACAGAAGCACTGAACAGTCTCACCTGCAGAGCTGGCAGCAGAGATTGCAGACCAGGAGTGACACTTTATTGTCCCCTCCCCTTAATCCACCCCCAAACACACACACATGGACTGATCTCAGCCACTCAGCATTCCAGGACAGCAGGCACCGATACCCAGAATTTAACACGCATACTGTTTAATGCAAAGGGAAATGGAAAACTATTCAATTTGACTGCAGCAAGCATTTTCTCTTGAAACTGGATCAAAGTCATCCCATATTCCTTTTTATATATCTTTGTTCTGTGTTTGATTCAGTTAAGGTTGCTCGGGAATATTTCTTGGCCATTTAATAACAGGCATTTTCGGAGTAATGAGCTCTGAGGAATTCCCTGGCAGTTCCCACATCAGGTCCATTCGGAGGATTGCTGGCCAAGGTGTAACAGAAAATCAAGGCAAGTGTAAGTCTTTGTTGGAAAAGATATTTTGCTATGGGCCAGCAGGAAGTTTTTTGAGTGCTCTCCTTCCATCCCTTCCTCAGGTTGAAGCCCATGGACAACAGCTGTAGGAGCAATAAAACACTTTGCATCTTCTTGGAACACACGAGCGGGCACGGCAGAGGGGAAGGGCGCTCAGTGCTGACACTGTGAACAGGGCAGCAAGCACCCGAGCTGCCACGGGAGACCTGGCGTGAAAACACCGCTCTCTCTGGGAATGACACAGCTATACAGGTTTTACACAAATAAACATAAAAAATATCTCTTGGGGAAGAGATTACATTGCGTATATATGGGGTTGCTCTGTGGTAACCCTGGGTCTCAGCCACACATGCTTACAGAGGGGTAAAAAAAGGGAAAAAAAGAGTTTTCTAAGCCCAGACCCAAAGAGTTCAGTGACCAAAGGATTACCTAGGTCTGTCCAAGGAAACGTGCAGCACACACACCCCAGGAGCACGCTCTGCCCTCGCCCGCGTGCGGTGCTGGTGGCGTAGTCCGACTGTCAGTGAAGTGACAAGCGGGAGGCCTAGAGGCCCCAGCACATCATGTTCTCGCTGGCATACAACACAGACTGAAAAAGGTTAAAGGATGTTCTCTGGGTGCTGGAATGACTTCGGGAATATGTGAACCGATAATGACTCCATCATAAAACTCACCAGGATGATCTGAGTGCAGGTCAATACAAACAGGAGCAGTCACTGGTTTCAGATGCAAGATCCCATCAGTCCCACTGCTACTGATATGGATTCTAGACTGTACACCTTGCTCTGCCAGTGCTGCTGGCAAACAGAACAGGGGACAAAGGGCTAACTAACCTTGAAAGGGTCATTTCCTTCACACTGGCACAGAGCAGCTGCCACCACCAATGGCTGTGGGTGCAGGACTACCAGTTACCTCACCCGGGCACTTCCAAGAGGTTTAAAAAAACAAAAGAGAGTATTTTACTGGTGCGTATTAAAACATAGCCCAGTCTGAGTTCCCAGTTTTCAGAACGAATACAACACCTACTGGCACTGGTTTATGATCCAGACTTGTTATCACTCTGTCTCTGACGTGTTGACTAGGAGTAGTATCCCTGTGTTCATTTTCTCGTAAAGAAATTTGTTTCAAGTGAACAATCTGCTAAAGATTCTCCTTATCTAATAAATCTGACAACAAAGTGCTTTTCCAGACAAATGTGCTAAAACATATTTAAATGCTTTTTCTTAAGTAGCTGCCTTTTTTCCTTATCATACAATGAAGAGTTCATGACACTTCGTGGAAGATGATCTTCATTTCTGAATGCTGAAGAGAGGTTTTCTCTCAGCTCTGGTGTGTGGGATATTTATACTTGGTATGTGGCATCACCTGGTGATAAACAAAGCCCACATCTCTACAAAGTTAAAAAGCAGGTAATTTACAGTGCTGTGTGACTTGTTTTTTAAGTATTCAGACCTCACTCCCTTGTCCCGTTGTCTGATATAAAAGGTTGTGCATGTGGTACTTGAGTTTCCTTGTTCCTCCATTATTTCCTTTAGGGTTGGATTATTTCTAATGAAGCAAAGTGTGGGCATCCTGATAACAAAACTCGAGTGGACCTAGTGCTTCTTCATGAGCACACGCAAGTCTGAACCTGTTCAAGAGAAGCCGGTGTGTCTGTACGGTAACAACGGCTGGTGGAGGGCTTACGATCAGGACAGTACATTCTCCCTCTGACGTGGGATTCCAAATTCTCGTCTTGCAACTACCTAATATTGGGCTTTACATCCTTTTCTTCTGCTTCATCCTCACTGTCATCGACCTGCTGGATGACCAAGTCGGTCGACCCATCCTCCACTATCTCCACATCAGATTTGTTGTCTTCCCCATAGTGCCACCGGGAATCCTTATCCCCATCCTGTGGGAATTCCAGGGGTGGTTCGGCCTCCAAGTCAATGCGAATACTGTCTATGCCAGCTTCCGCCAGACACTCATTACACAGTCTGTACCTCCTCGTCCCCTCCTGGACCACTTGGCCTGTCAGCTCTGTCACGTGGCGCTTACACTTCCTGCAGATGGGCTTGCAAGCCTGATGAATCTGGGAAAAGCAAAAGGAATGCATTCAATGAGGTATCCACAAAGAAGTGCTTTTTAAGATGACAACAAGTCGGGGTGGTGCAGCATCAAACGGTGGCGATAACTCACGAGAGAGAGTCAAACGTTAAAAATGGAACAACGACGGGTGCCGTAATTGCCCACTCAAGCTGTACAGGGCTTGCACAGAGCAGAGCCTTCACAAGCCAGCAATTAACCACAAAATTCATCCCCCTTCATACAAATCATGCTTCAAACCAGATTAATTTCCTGTTCTCTTTTCCTTACAGGACTCAGCCAGATACACCTCTACTGTGCTTAACTACACTGAGGCAGAGTTACCCGTGAAACAACTTGTGCGGTTACTGAAAACACCTACTGTTCGGAAATGGCTACTGAGGTGATCCAGCCTGCTAAATCTCTTGCCACATGCCTCACACGGGTACGGGCGCTCGCCGGTGTGACAGCGAAGGTGACGCTTTAGGTCTGCTTTTCTTTTCACCACGTGAGTGCAGAACGGGCACTTGAACCTCATCCTGGGCAGATCATCTGGTAGAAAACAATGTGATTAAAATATTAAAGTCATAACATGTCTGGTCGTGGAACACTCAAGGAAAAGGCATTTGAGGGACAGAGCAGCAAATCACTTTTATTAAAGAAATTAGGATCGTAGGGCTTTTCCAGCACTGAGCTCTTGTGTTTCTCAGTACACTACAGAGTGTGAGGAAGGAAAAGGAGTGGACCCTTAGCTGTATTAAAACAAGCTTAAAAATACCCCAAAGGATCACAATTTCAATTTGTCAGAGGAAGCTGCAGAGACACCGAGGATCCTGTATTCTATAAGGCTAGTTTTCAGAGAATGACAGAAACACAGAATTATAGAATAGTTTGGATCGGAAAGGACCTTAAAAGATCATCTAGTTCCAACACTCCTGCCATGCGGGGTTCATAAATCAATCATGACTATTAAAAAACAAGACTTAAACTTCCCAAAGTCAAGCTCCTGTACACTACAGATGTGTTTGGGCAACTGCACACTCGTTCAGTAAAGCACCTTCCCTCGCGGGCAGGAGGAACAGTCCCCAGGTGACTGTGCACTGACAGCATCAGAGCCAGCTCCTACCTTCAGCCCAGTTGCCCATGACGCCCAGGATGGTGGGCATGCTCCCGTACTGCTCGTCTACCTTCGAGGCCTTCGATTTACTGGAGGAACGGGGCGACTCATGCTCCTGCTGTGACACAGCCAAGCTCCTCGGCATCACGTCAGCGCCCTGCCCGTACTGGTATCCCACATGAGGAGATTCAACTTCTGCTTCGATTGGAACTTGCTCCTCGGCTGCAGCAACGTGCCCGGTGGGCTCAGCAGCCCTGTCCTCCAGCTTGCTGGACTTATAGTGAGGAACATCGGAAGGCTGCTGCAGCCCCAGGTGCCGGGATTTCTTTATGGAATCCGGCCTCTGCTCGTGTTTGGGCAGCTGCTGCTGGGCATTCCTTTGAGATGGCGGATAGTAGCTGAAATTGCTCCAAGCGTTTCCACCCATCATACACGTCCCTGGGTCCGGACTTAAGTGCACGTGCGGGGGGCTGCTCTCTGCCCTCCAGCCGGCGCCGTACACGCAGGGCCGCTCCACACCGTTCGAGCCGACGTCTTTGTCCGACAGGCTGAAGTAGCGATCCTTCTCCTTCTCGCTGATGTCCAGCGAGGACTTGATGAAGGTTTTACAGACACTGATAACGTCGGTCATCTGCAGGTAGCTGGCAGCCGACATGACCTCGATCACGTTCTGCCCGGTGAGGGAAAGCTTCCCCGAATACACAAAGTCGAGAATAACTGTAAATGTCTCCGGAGAGAACGCCTGGAAAGTGGCGGTGGTGGGCTGGGTGGCCTCCTTGGAGCTCTGCGACAGCAGCATTTTGAAGTAGCCGCTGCTGGCAAAGAGCACATTGCGATGCGCCTTGAAGACCTTGTCCTCCACCAGGATGCTGCAGTCGCAGAACAGGTCCTGCCTGCGCTGCTCATTCAGCTGCTGCAGGAGGTGGAACTGGTGGGAAGAAATCTCCATCCCCGAGAGGATGAGGCGAAGCCTCCTCTGAAAAAATAAAGAGTAAAATCATCAGACTCTCAGCTCCCGTGACACACAGCTCGGCCGGGGCTGCCAGAAACAATTTTAGAGGCAGCTTTACAAGCGATGGCGTTTGTTTGAGCCTACGGATGCATTTCCATGGCGATGGGCACAGCCTTTTTCGAGAAGGAAAGCGGGAGGAAGCACCCGACCCATGGGAAGCGCCTGCAGCCGGGAAGGGGATGTGCGACCCTGGGGACCCCGCACCGGGTGCTCCGGCCTCGCTGAAGGCACCGCAACTGAGCCCGGTGGTGCGGGAAGAGCGGTGCGGGGAGAGGTGCGGGGAGAGGATGGGGGAGAGCGGGGGGGAGCGGTGCGGAGTGAGCGGTGCGGGAGAGGCGCGGGGAGCGACGTGCAGCGTCTGTTGGCGGAAGAGCGATGCGGGAGGGTGCGGGAGAGCGGTCTGGGGAGAGTGACGCCGGAGGATGCGGGGACCGATGCTGGAGCCGCGCAGGGGGCGGTGCGGGAGCATGCGGGAGGGCGCGGTGCCTGCGGTGCCTGCGGTGCCTGCGCGGCCGGCCCGCCGGGCTCTCCGCCCCTTGGCGGCCGCTGCGCCCGGTGCCGCCGCTCCCGGTGCCGGCGGCGCCCCCGCCGCCCGCCCCGCCCCGCTCAGCCCTTTGTTGCCGCGCCCGGGGCTGCAAATGGCGCCCGGGCAGCCCGGATCGCGGGGCTCGGCGGCGGGGCCGGTGCCCGCGGAGCCCCCACCCCCGCACCTCCCCCGGGGCCCGCGGAGCCCCCCCCGCCGCCCTTACCGGTGGGAGCCTCGCAGCGGGCGCGGCGCGGGGTCCCGGCTCCGCTCGGGGGTCGCGGGGGCCGCGGAGGGGACGCGCTGCTCCCGCAGCCCCGGGTCCCGCCGCCCGCACGGGAGGGAAACAAAAGGTATTTGCTGACGTGGGCGTCGGGCAGAGACGCCCGAGGGCTGGGGACACAGTTAAAGGGGCCGCGCCTGCCCGCCCCGCGCCCCAAAGCGGCCGCCCGAGCCCACGCCCCGCGGCGCCCTCCCCCTCGCCGCCCTCCTCTGCCCCCTGACAGCCCCTCGCAGCCCCTCACTGCCCCTCACTGCCCCCTGACAGCCCCTCGCAGCCCCTCACTGCCCCTCACTGCCCCCTGACAGCCCCTCGCAGCCCCTCACTGCCCCTCACTGCCCTCCTCTGCACCCTGACAGCCCCTCGCAGCCCCTCACTGCCCCTCACTGCCCTCCTCTGCCCCCTGACAGCCCCTCGCAGCCCCTCACTGCCCTCCTCTGCCCCCTGACAGCCCCTCGCAGCCCCTCACTGCCCCTCACTGCCCTCCTCTGCCCCCTGACAGCCCCTCGCAGCCCCTCACTGCCCCTCACTGCCCACCTCTGCCCCCTGACAGCCCCTCGCAGCCCCTCACTGCCCCTCACTGCCCCCTGACAGCCCCTCGCAGCCCCTCACTGCCCCTCACTGCCCTCCTCTGCCCCCTGACAGCCCCTCGCAGCCCCTCACTGCCCCTCACTGCCCCCTGACAGCCCCTCGCAGCTCCTCACTGCCCCTCACTGCCCTCCTCTGCCCCCTGACAGCCCCTCGCAGCCCCTCACTGCCCTCCTCTGCACCCTGACAGCCCCTCGCAGCCCCACACAGCCCCTCACTGCCCTCCTGTGCCCCCTGACAGCCCCTCGCAGCCCCTCACTGCCCCTCACTGCCCACCTCTGCCCACCTCTGCCCCCTGACAGCCCCTCGCCGCCCCTCACTGCCCTCCTCTGCCCCCTGACAGCCCCTGACAGCCCCTCACTGCCCTCCTCTGCCCCCTGACAGCCCCTCACAGCCCCTCACTGCCCTCCTCTGCCCCCTGACAGCCCCTCACAGCCCCTCACTGCCCTTCTCTGCCCCCTGACAGCCCCTCGCAGCCCCTCACAGCCCTCCTCTGCCCCCTGACAGCCCCTCACAGCCCCTCACTGCCCTCCTCTGCCCCCTGACAGCCCCTCGCAGCCCCTCACAGCCCTTCTCTGCCCCCTGACAGCCCCTCACAGCCCCTCACTGCCCTCCTCTGCCCCCTGACAGCCCCTCACAGCCCCTCACTGCCCTTCTCTGCCCCCTGACAGCCCCTCGCAGCCCCTCACAGCCCTTCTCTGCCCCCTGACAGCCCCTCACAGCCCCTCACTGCCCTCCTCTGCCCCCTGACAGCCCCTCGCAGCCCCTCACAGCCCTTCTCTGCCCCCTGACAGCCCCTCACAGCCCCTCACTGCCCTCCTCTGCCCCCTGACAGCCCCTCACAGCCCCTCACTGCCCTTCTCTGCCCCCTGACAGCCCCTCGCAGCCCCTCACAGCCCTCCTCTGCCCCCTGACAGCCCCTCACAGCCCCTCACTGCCCTCCTCTGCCCCCTGACAGCCCCTCGCAGCCCCTCACAGCCCTTCTCTGCCCCCTGACAGCCCCTCACAGCCCCTCACTGCCCTCCTCTGCCCCCTGACAGCCCCTCACAGCCCCTCACTGCCCTTCTCTGCCCCCTGACAGCCCCTCGCAGCCCCTCACAGCCCTTCTCTGCCCACTGACAGCCCCTCGCAGCCCCTCACAGCCCTTCTCTGCCCACTGACAGCCCCTCGCAGCCCCTCACAGCCCTTCTCTGCCCCTTGACAGCCCCTCGCAGCCCCTCACAGCCCTTCTCTGCCCCCTGACAGCCCCTCGCAGCCCCTCACAGCCCTTCTCTGCCCACTGACAGCCCCTCGCAGCCCCTCACAGCCCTTCTCTGCCCACTGACAGCCCCTCGCAGCCCCTCACAGCCCTTCTCTGCCCACTGACAGCCCCTCGCAGCCCCTCACAGCCCTTCTCTGCCCCCTGACAGCCCCTCGCAGCCCCTCACAGCCCTTCTCTGCCCACTGACAGCCCCTCGCAGCCCCTCACAGCCCTTCTCTGCCCACTGACAGCCCCTCGCAGCCCCTCACTGCCCTTCTCTGCCCCTTGACAGCCCCTCACAGCCCCTCACTGCCCTTCTCTGCCCCCTGACAGCCCCTCGCAGCCCCTCGCAGCCCTTCTCTGCCCCCTTACAGCCCCTCGCTGCCCCTCACTGCCCTTCTCTGCCCCCTTACAGCCCCTCGCAGCCCCTCACTGCCCTCCTCTGCCCCCTGACAGCCCCTCGCAGCTCCTCACTGCCCTTCTCTGCCCTCTTACATCCTCTCACAGCCACTCACGCCCCTCCTCTGCCTCCTTACAGTCCCTCACAGCCCTTCTCTGCCCCCTGACAGCCCCTTACAGCCTCTCACCGCCCTTCTCTGCCATCTTACAGCGTCTCACACCCCCTCACGCCCCTCCTCTGCCTCCTTACAGTCCCTCACAGCCCCTTGTCGCCCCTCACAGCCCGTGTCTGCCCCCTTACATCTCCTCACAGCCCATCTCTGCCTCAGCCCCCTCACAGCCCCTTACAGCTCCTCTCTGCCCCCTCACAGCCCGTCACAGCCCTTCTCTGCCCCCTCACAGCCCCTCGCTGTCCCCCTGGCCCTGATGATCCAAATTCTCCCCTAACGCCCCCGCAGCCACTTCAGGACAAGATGCAATATCTTTATTTTTCTGTCCATATCCCTCATCGTCTGACAAACCACTGCAATCCAGCACCTCAGCCTCTCGCCTTCTCCCTCTCCAACTTCGGTTCCCTTCTCCTCTGTCTTATGGCCAGGGCCTTGGCTCTGCTCTTGACGCCCCAGTTGTTTCTCATAAATATTTGTTTTCTCGTTGGCATCGTTGTGCCTTAACCAATCCTTTGTGTCGTTTTATCTTTCCCTTCCGTAAACATACTACATTCTATCTTTCTGCTTTCTTCTTTGCTTACTGCCTTTCTCCAGTACAGCATTCTTCCAGTATATCTTATGCATTTATACATATTCAATTTATATCCATTTCTACAGCCATGGAATTGTTTGGGTTGGAAGGGACCTCAAAGCCCACCCAGTTCCACCCCTGCCAAGGGCAGGGACACCTCCCACTGGATCAGGGCCTCCAAGCCCCATCCAACCTGGTGTGGGAGAGCTTATGGCTCGATACGCAAACATCTTCCTCAGTCCCTGAAAGAGGGAAAACAAATCCTTTAGTACAACATCTCGGCCTTCATGCTGGGAAGGAAGCCAGTATCTCGTACTGAAAAACTCAGCCATATCTATTTCTGTAAAACGGGATCTTCAAATTTAATTTTCTCTTTTGGCATCTGGCTTCATAAACGTGTGCACATGGCTTGGGTTTAGGAGAAGTAAAATATCATCAGCAAAGGTACTGGAGTCCTTCAGTTTGTTATTACTGATAGAAAGGCTAACGAGAGTGGCAGGAGAAGCTTGGAGTGGAAATGGATTTTTCCCAAATGTGAAGGAACATGCATTTACCAAGGGTCTTACTTTACATTTTCAAAATAGAAATAAAACTGCATGTAGCCCTGGGCCAAGGCTACACAATTCCTTTCCTTTTTCTGCCATTGAAGAAGTAGCTGACAACTTTTCCCACCAGATAAGAAACAAACCACTCTCAAGAATTTGCTACTTGTGCCTTTTTGTGTGCGCCTGCTGGATCTAAAAACGCATTTGATGAGAAACTGTGAATAGCAGGAATTTTAATCCGTGCCCTTACAAAAATCATTGCTTTTCCACTAGCGTTATCCCTCACACAGGAAAAGTGATTGTCGCAGAATGTTTCGTATGTGTAAAAGCTTTTGAGAAACGTTGTGTGGCATAAAACTAGATATTTTTAGTAGCTCATCAGTGAGTTGCTAATTGTTCTGTGTCAGGAACAGCTCCTGTGTTACAGGACCTGCGGAGTACAAAGCACGCAGGGTAAGGCCTCATCCCCATCAGCCTGAGGGATTTGAGTTCTGCAGACGTGGACAAGGGGAAGGAATGAGACACCAGAAATTAATGAAGGATGAGATTATGATTTCCACCTAATACATTGCCCTCTCAGCCTTAGTTTATTTGCCTCGGCATCATCATCACTGTCATCAGCTCCCACATCCTTCCAGTTGGTTATTCCAAGGATGTATTCATGTTTAATTCCCACAAATTGAAACGTGAGCCTTAATCTTGACACTCTTGGGTTTACTCAGGCACCTTCTGAAGAGTAAGAAAATCAAAGCAACCCTCAGAGAGTTTTATTTTCTAGACAATCAAAAAACTCCAGAACGCTCCAAGATCCACAAACAGTTCAGTCACTGCTACAAATAAGGTCCTGTTCAAAAGAATCTGTTGGTTAAACTAGACTAAAGGACTTCAGTTATGAAACTTCCTTACAAAACATCAGTAAACGGAATGACCACATCTGGAGGATTTACAAGTCTTGCACCACGAGGTTCAATGCACCACGAGTACCAGTGCCACCTGCATTCCTTGAGGGAAATACAGGGGAGTGTGCAAAAGTACAGTCAAACGCACGCTCCTAAACTAAGTCACGTACCTAGAGCTAAGAGTTTGAGACACGTAGTCTGTGTGGCCTTAAAAAAACTTTGAGAAAGAGATTATATTAGAAATAGCTTCCTAAAAACAGTATTTTTCATTCTTCATTAAGCACCATGTGAATATTTAATTAAACAGCTACATCATTTTCTCAAAGCTTGTTGAGGCTGGATCTAGAACGGAAGAAAAACATCCACAAACAGAGGGAAGCACAGCAAACGGAGTTACAGAAACATCCAGTCACAAGGACGGGGATAAACTACATCCCCTTCTAACACAACGGCTGAAGGACTCCAGTGACAATGCAGCAGCACAACGTGACAGATCAACGGGAAACATCGAGTGGGTGGTCACGTTCCATCTGGAATGGGAATGGTTTCCCCCACCCATGCCCCATGTCACACACACCTGAACACAGCGCCGTCCTCTACGCACAAGACACACACGAACAATCGTTAAGACCAAAGAAAGGAGTTGACGTGAAGTCGCCAGAAGTCTCTGCAGTCACTCCTGCAGCTGTGACCATCACACAGGCTTCCCGAGAGGTCAGCTCTCCCTACTCTGGATGTTTTCACCTTCAGCGTTTGCCAGCCCGCACCTCCACACAGCTTAGCTGGCTTGATTGTGGCTCACTAACGAGAATCACACTGAGCTGATGGTCCGTGTCAGTGACCCCTACCAATATTTACATATTGGCATTGGCATCTTCACGCGAAAATGACCAGAGATCAGGGTGCCCGGTCACTCAATATCAGTTTGGATTCCTATTTACATTCTTCCTTGTCTCCTATTAGCAGGTCAATCACACAGAGAACTCCTGCCTTTATCAGACAAGCAGACGCAAACCCTCTGGTGCTGGGTAGACAGAGTTAGAACAGAGCAATCACCCAATGACCGGTCGCAGTGGGCTGGAGGCACCATTTTCAATGTGCCAGCATGAGTTACAAGCTCATGTTTTGCTCAGATCTTCAGAAGTGCTAAGGACCCAAAACCACAGCAGGGCTTTCAAAGGAGCTCAGTTCCAAACCTGGTGTCTGCATGAGTTGTCTCTGTGATGGGCTTTGGATGACTGAAATAGGGGCTCCAGAGCCCTAAACACTTTAAAGATCTTGTCCCAGTGACATTTTTGAGACAATGTGTGCCACTATGATACCGTTCAGCTACTACAGACTCAGATTTACAGATGAGCTGCAACAGGAGCCACTGGTGGCTTATGCAGCTTCAGGTAGAGAAAATAAATGGAGCGAGAAGGTGACCCTCATCAAGGATTTAGAATAGAGAGATGTCTCAAAGCACGTCTCTGCCTTCTGCTGTTCTCAGGAATCAGCAGTAAAGGGACTCCTTTAAAAGGCAGCTTGTTTCTGCTTCCCTCACCTTGCTCGATCTAGCAATGAATTCTTAATGGCATTTGTACACCAGAATCCCCTCACGCAAGTAAACTGCAACATCACTGTAGCTCTGCTGTTTCGCTGGGGGATGAAGCAGACAGAGAAGCTGAATTGTTCTTTTCCAGGATGTAAAAGAAAAGCACAAGAACAAAAAATATAACTGGTTAAATCAGAGGGCTCCATGGCTTATGTCCCATTCTAATGTTTGCCAAGTGTGGAGCCTTTCTTTACACTGAAATCTCGAGAATCTCTGTCCTGTAAACTGGAACTGCTCATTCTTGTCAGCCAGCACCATCCACAGCCCCTGACCCAGCACTTACTCCAGCTGGAAAGACTCAACAATTGCATTTCATTGAACACCAACAAACAACAAAGAAGCATTGACAGTCTTATTTCACAGTATTTCTCAGTTTTGTCTCTTTGTTAGGAGACAGGAGGTTACCCAGAAGCAAGTGGGCTTTCTGGTGCAGAGGTGTTTTCTCCTAAAGCTTCCCAGCTTGATGTTGATAGCTGATATCAACTCAGTACTGGAAAAGTAAAAAACCCTCCCCCCTCCTGTGAAAGCCAGCCTTTGCCAGTCCCAGCAAAGACACAGGAGGCGCACACGGAAGGGTTGTTTTAAAAAAGACAGTACTTGGATAAATTCACACAACACGAACCATAAGAAGGATCACCACAGACTAGAAAAAAAGAGAGTAAACAAGAAAGAGAAAGGACAAAGAGTAAAAATTTCTGAGGTTTCCTACCCCTTGCTTCAAAAAGGGTGTTCAGAGCTGGTTCATGTGCATAGCTCAGGTACTTATCTAACTGCTCCTTGGCTACATCAGCTGCAAACCTGACTATTTCATCTCCAGAATCAGAATTCCAAGTGACCTGGCTGACAGCTTTTATCTGCTTTGAAAAGCTGAAGAGAGCTGGATGGCTCAGGGTCTAAGCTGAGACCAGGACACTGGACACCACAACATGTGCTTAACAGCCCTCAAGCCAAGACCATCAGTGTCTAAGCGACATTAAAGATGTCCGAAGATCTGTAGTCTGAGCTCTCGAGAGGAAGATGCAGTAGAAGCAATTCGGAAAGAGAAGCCTGTTCCCTAAACACCTGCAATTAAGGACACATGAAATGTATTTATTCTTACTGTCCATGCTTGCAGCAGCAGCATGGGTTTGTTATCCTGTTTTTTCTGCCCTGGTTTCCAGGTCAAGCAAATACTTTAGGTTTACAGTTTCATTAATGCTGCCTTAGTACAGAAGGATCACAACTCAGTTCAGGAAAGTCCCAAGATAATGGATGAAAACTGCATTTTTTTAACGTAATCCTCAGGGATAAGACTGTGCCCCTTTCAGGTCAGGGACTAAGGACCACGGCAGCATTATTCAAAGAAACTCATCAGCAAAATAGACCAGAGATGTTCCACCTGCAAAATCAAGGCCAGGAGGCAGAGCCACCACTGGGAATTGCACAAGGACAACCTCAGTAAACCCCAGGGAGAAGATGCTTCACAAATTTCTGGTGCACAGCACCAAAAACTTAAAAGTATTAAAAATTCCAGTTCTCCCAAGTTTTCTATTAAAAAATGGAATAGCAAACCCCAGCACAGTCTCCCTGTCTGGGATAACACTCAGCCTCCTGTTGCAGACCAACCGCTGGAGCCAGAGGGAGCTCCCACTTTCCTCCCACTGCTACATCAGAGTTTCTCGGTCTGACAAGCTCCTGTGGATTTCCTGCTTGTCATCACCATCAGCATCATCATCGTCAGCTGGATCGTTTTCCTCTCCGGACTCCACGTATATGGGCCAGTCGTTGTCAGCATCGCCCTTCTCCTGGCCTTCCGACGACGGCTCCATCAGGCTGAGGTTGATGGGCACGGGGTCCTCGTGCGTGGTGGTCACGCAGGTGCAGCTGTCGCAGAGGCCGAAACGGCGCAGCCCTGGGGACAGGCTGCTGGTGAACGTTCGCCGGCAGCCCTTGCAGATGATCGGCTTGTTTGATCGATGCACCTGCCGTGAAAAGCAAAAACAAAGGTAAACAAGGCAACCTGCTGCCTCGCGTTGGCTCCTTTGAGGCTGCTGAGCTGCGTGTATTGCGAGAACAGGCAAACTCCAGCACTTCATTGAAGGGGGGGTGCTCCCATCACATTTCTAGTACAAGAACATTAATGAATCACCTATCAGTGGCTTCAACTTGTCATTAGAAAAGCCTCATTTATCTCACGTTGGCAACAACCAGTTTGTCCAACGTATTTTGGGAAATAGGATTGGGAAACGCCAAAACCTTTTAAAAAGTTGCTGACAGTTGCGATCTTTCAAACTTACGCTCAGGGCATGACTCCGGAGGTGCTCCTGCCGGGTGAAACGCTTCCCACACGTCTCGCAGGGGTAGGGCCTCTCGCCCGTGTGGGAGCGGATGTGCCGCTTCAGTATTCCCTTCTGTTTGGCCGTGTAGGGACAGAACGGACACTTGTGGAGCTTGATGGGCACAACCAGCACGTCACCTTTGGAAAGGAAACAGCGGTTAGACCGGGCAGCTCACTGCTGTCAGCTGGGCGGCTCCTCCTCCTCGCTGCACATCTGAGTCACCACAACCGCACCTTCCCCTCTCCGCGTTCGGCTTACCTGGATTCCTGCAGGTTGTGCAATTCCAGAAGACATTCCTGCAGCTGCAGATGATCAAGTCCCTTGCAGATCAGCCTGTGCACAGAGCTGATACTCAAAGGGAGCCAGCTCACAACAGAAACACAGATTCATTTTAAGAAGCCGTTTAATTAAGTACCAAAAACTTTGGCTTTTCCTGCAGAGGGGTCCTTGCCCTCTCAGCCACAAAAAAATCTCCTACCTTCTTTTTTTTTTCTGATACATTAAACCACATCAAAAACCCATCACCCTTAACACACATTACAAGTGGAAGTAGTGCAGTTTGCTGTGTGCTTTTACAAAATGCATAAAATCAGTTGTGGGGAACCTATCTCAGAACACAAACACACGTTTCTCCTGCCACTCTCGTTAGCCTTTCTATCAGTAATAACAAACTGAAGGACTCCAGTACCTTTGCTGATGATATTTTACTTCTCCTAAACCCAAGCCATGTGCACACGTTTATGAAGCCAGACGCCAAAAGAGAAAATTAAATTTGAAGATCCCGTTTTACAGAAACAGATATGGCTGAGTTTTTCAGTACGAGATACTGGCTTCCTTCCCAGCATGAAGGCCGAGATGTTGTACTAAAGGATTTGTTTTCCCTCTTTCAGGGACTGAGGAAGATGTTTGCGTATCAAGCCATAAGCTCTCCCACACCAAAGCTGGTGGGGCTGTAGAACATTTCCTGTACTGAGGTCTGGCCAGCCCAGCCTCAAAAATAGAGCATCTAGGATTGAGGAATTCACCTCACTTGATTTTGGACCTTCACAAGATATCACAGATCCCTGCGAGGCATTAAGAGCTCTGCCTAGAAGAAAGGAAAGTCATTCTCAGACCTGCCTGGTTTCCAGGCGCTCTAGAGGTGCTCATTTACCCTCCATCAGCTGTGGAATGGACCAGGAAGACAGGAATAGATGTGGATACTTGAAAACAAGTGGTGTTTATCTCATCTGTCAGCCCGAACGTGTGAGCATGCTTTCATCAGGGCTTTGCATTTCTCATTCCTGGCTACAACAGCAGCAGCACTGAATGCTGCAAAGAGAGACTTCTACCCTACCCAGCACTCAGCTCCGGCAGAGACACAACTGAATGCCAGCCTTGGCTTTCCTTTCCCTCCCCACTCTGATTTAGAGCACATCTATAGTCCTTTCAATATGTTTACACCTGTTCTCCATCCAGTTCTTGAAGTGTTTCCCTTTTAACAGTCTGAGGATTTTAAGAGGGAAACAAGTAACAAAGTCGGTCCCTCAGTTGCTCTTGCCTTGCTATGGGCCAGACCCGCAGGCTCAGTCTGGTCTGCTCTGCTCTGGTAACTTCAGTTTTTGGTGCCTGCAAGACTGGATTTGTGATTTTCTGGTCCCTTATTTCAAAGCAGTGAGAAACGATATTGGGGTTATTGGCTTTAGGATCACATACATGTTGGAGCTGAAACTGGTCTGAATGTGAACTCACTCTCTAGAGTGGGACATGCAGGGAAAGGTTTCCTCTCTGCTGCCCACACTATTACTGTATCTGTCACACCCCAAACAGCAAGGAGTTCCAGGTGACAGCAAAGAGACCGGTGCACTGGCAGGGGCTCTGGTAGAATGAGCTGCTCCTGCTCTCTTGGGTTCTACAGCAGATCCATCCTGTGGGAGTTCAGCTCGCCTTCCCTGTTACTCTCTGTAACACTATGAGAGGAAGAGGCTTTAAAAAAGTCACCTGCCACTCAGCAAGGTCCCAAGTGAGATCATTTATTAACACTGTGTGACCAGCCCCAAGCTCCAGGGTCCGCTTCAGAGACTGTAAGAACCACTAGAAATACTTACCTGCCAAAAGCTGCACTGAATAAACGAGTACAGCTTGCTTTTGCAGTCCAGAACAATAGTTTATTGTGCTACGGTATAATATCCAGCAAGGTATTCCTGAACAAGCACGAGAGTAACAAGGGAAGCCGCACAACCAAGCCCTTTCCTCCTCAGTTACACAGCCTACACCCCGAGCCCTCTCACCTGCGTCCTCACCATACCAGTCGCTGTGAATGTCCATCATGGAGCTCATGGCTACCCCCGCGTCCTCCGGCCTACCCTCAAAGCCCCGGACAAAGTGGTGAACCACGTCCTCCTTCCTCTGCGCGGAGCCGTTGCGCAGCAGGGCCTCGAGGAACTGTTTCATGTGGTAGTTATTGCAGGCCAGGTCCATCGCCTGCCCGCCGTGCAGCCCTTCCTCCATCTGCTCCAGGGACAACGGGGTCGGATACTGCGGCAGCCGTTCACCCACTTCTACCTCTACTTCATCCGCATCAAACTCGACTTTGGGTTCCACCCCCTTGGGCAGCGAGGAATTCATGTTGTCCGGAGAGCGGCTGCCTGATGGGTCCCGCACCACCAGCTCCAGGGGGTGGCAGCCGCTGCACTCGCCGCACGGAGGATCCCGCTGGCAATCCGAGATCCTCTCCTTTTCCTGCAGGGAAGAGATTGAGGCAGAGCACTGGCCCTTGGAGCCATACGAAGTGCCCTCTCTCGCAGAACCCACGCTCCCACTGTCAGCCTGGTAGAAGGCGGCTTCTCTCTCTATTTTCCTGCAGATGTCTAAGGACGACCTGATGTAGGTTTTGCAGAAGTTGACCACATCAGTCATCTGCAAATAGCTGGCGGCAGACATCACCTCGATGACATTCTCCCCGCAGAGATCCAGCTTCCCAGAATAAAGGAAATCAAGGATGATGGAGAAGGCCTCTGAGGTGACAATGTCCAGCGAGGCGGTGCTGTGGCGGCCACTGTCTTGGATGTAGTGAATCAGCAGGGCTCGGAAATAGCCACTGTTGGCAAAGAGGATGTTTTTGTGTGCTTTGAAGATCCTGCCCTCCACAATAATGCTGCAGTCGCAGAAGAAATCCCTCTTGCGCTGCTCGTTCAGCTCGCCCAGCAGCTTGGTGTAGTACGACTGCATCTCCATCGCTCTGCGGGGCAGAGGAGAGGGGCTCAGCGGGACGGAGGGGACTGGGAGGGGGCGGGAATTTAGCAGGGCAGAGGGGACAGAGGGGAGACTTCAGGGGAAAGGAGGGGTCTGGGAAACTGAGCATAAAGAAAGAGTCTGGGGGGGCTCTGGGGAGGGGGGACCCCACGGCAAGAGGGAGGAGGCTGCGGGGGGGATACAGGTGTGTGTGTGGAGGCGTCAGCTGGAGAGAGGGGAAAGGGGGCTCGGGAGGGAGGGCCTGGGGGGGATATAGCGGGACCTTGACGGGAGAGAGGTGGACAAGGATGGGGGGCCTCGGGGGGGGGTGTCAGCGGGAGGGAGGGCCCCGGGGAAAAGGGGCTCGGGGGCCTCAGCGAGGGTGGATACGGCGGGGAGGAACCCGGCAGGGGTGGTCTCGGTGGGGTCGGTGCCGGCGCCTCCGCGCTCACCTCGGCCCGGCCCGGCCCCGCCCCCGGCAGGCGGAGGAGGAGGTGCTCCCGGAAGTGACGTCATCGGGAGGCGCGGGGGGTCGGTAAACAGTGGTGACGTCACCGGCCAAGATGGCGGAGGGGTGAGCGGAGGCCCGGGAGGGGGGAGCGGGAAGGAGGCGAGACGGAGGAGGAGGGAAGGGGAGAGGAGAGTTGGGAGAGGAGAAGAGATGAGAAGAGAGGAGAGGAGAGGAGAGTTGGGAGAGGAGAGGGGCTGGGGTCGGGGGTGAGGGACTGGGAACTGCACCGTAGTGAGCCCTGGGAGAGGTGAGAGAAGCCGGGGGAGAGGGGAGAGAACAGAAGGGAGAAGGACCTGGGCTGTGGGGAGCAGGCAAAGAGGGACCGGGGTGCGAGGCGCAGCAGGTCCGGAGCGGTGGGGCAGGGGCTGGGGAAGAGGGGCCTGGGCTGCGCTGGGCCCTATCCCAAAGCCAGCCCTGATGTGCTGTCCCGCGGCAGGGAGGACGCGGGCTGGTGGCGGAGCTGGCTGCAGCAGAGCTACCAGGCGGTGAAGGAGAAGGTAGGAGGGGCCGGGGGGCTCGGCCAGGCCGTGGTGGGTCAGCGGGGGGAGGCTGAGCTGTTACAGGGCCGGGGTGAGCTCCACACTGGGGTCCTTTGGCTTGGGAGCAGCTGTGAGCTCCGATGGGAAGATCACCCCTGAGGAGCGGGGGTGTGGGTCTGCAGCATCACACTCTGGTGCGCGTTGTCCTGCCTGTAACAGCATCACAGGCGTTAATGATACACAAAGGCTTTATAACAAGGCTTCTCCTACTTGTATTGCCCCTCTCTCAGCTTAACCCCCATGCTGCCATGTAGTTTGGGTGTAGCTTTTCTCACTATTATCCCAGCCCTTGTGGCCGTACCTGTTGTGTGAGCTGGGCAAGGGCTCAGCTGGGTTAGAGGCTCCCACACTTCAGTCTTTGTAACATGCCCAGTATTTGCAGAGTGACTGTGGCTTTGTGAGAGAGCAAAAAGTTCCCATAATCCGTCTATCATCTTCTTACAGTCCACAGAAGCTTTAGAGTTCATGAAGCGGGACCTGGCCGAGTTCACTCAAGTGGTGCAGCATGACACAGCCTGCACCATCGCGGCCACAGCCAGCGTGGTGAAGGACAAGCTGGGAGTGAGTACAAGAGCAAGCGTGGGGTCCTGGGTGCAGAGAACAGTAGGGAGGTGAACAGCTTCTGAGGATCGCATCCTTGGAACAAACCCCAGTGTGTAATCGTGAGCCACAGGCCCCAGCCTTGCTCCCCAGTGTGGGTTTGGTGCCAGCACTGTGTGGGATTTCCTTGCAGTAGAGGCAGACGTGTGGAGACAAGTTCCTGTGCTGTCCCATGCCCAACGTGCTGTGTAGGAGGAGAGCTGGCAGTGTCACCGCAGGATGACATCGGATCCCTGTGCGAGTTGCCAGCCTGAGCCATTGTGCGAGTCCAACCCCAGATCAGCTGGGCTCGACCTGGCTGTGTCCTCAGTTCCCCACAAACGCTGTCACCACACCTGCCTGCCCCTTGGCACCTGAGGCTAGCGCCATCACACCCTGCTCCCAGCCCAGCCCTGGCCACGCCATTGCCTCATTAGCACGTTTTTGTAGGGAGAGACTCCCTGCTTCCTTAAAGGAACATACCCGGGAAAGACTGAGGCTGCTGCAGGCACCAGTACTAACACCACGCTGCTTTTTCTCTTCAAGAGGACAGATGTTTCCTCAGGTGCAACTGAAAAGGTGAGGAAGGGGCTCTCGGACTTCCTGGGTGTCATCTCAGACACGTTTGCTCCCTCACCTGATAAGACTATTGACTGCGATGTGATAACGCTGATGGCAACGCCCACAGGTACCACAGAGCCCTACGACAGCGCCAAGGTGAGTGCCTCCTGTGGGAGCTTCTCTCCAGGATGCGGAGCCCCGCGCTCCGGCCCCTGGGGCCTTTGCTGCAGCTCTACTCACTGCTCTCCCTCTGTGTCTCCTCCTTCAGGCTCGTCTCTACAGCCTCCAGTCGGACCCGGCCACCTACTGCAATGAACCTGATGGTACGGGGGGCTTGGACGTCGCCTGGGGCCTGTGGGGTGCCTGGAATTGCCCGAAGCCTTTTTCCAGCTGGTGTGGCTGTGGTTGGGGTCCCTGTTCTTGAGGAGCAGATCTCCCTGTTGCGCTGGGAACCGGCACAGGCTGAGGACTTGCTGGGCCGTCTCAAACTGGTGCCGCTACAGCTGGTGCTGTGCAGCCTTGTGCTGGCAAAGGGCCCGTGGTGTGGGCGCAGAGACCCATGTCTCTCCCCTCCACCCCTTCCTCGCCCCAGCTGCTCTGTTCCGTAGCATCTTTCTAAAGAAACTTCCCCAAACCATTCCTGCCATGCTTGTGCCAAGGGCTGTTCTCTGTACTTGTCCTATACAGGCCCTGCAGAGCTACTTGAGGCCTGGCTCTCACAGTTTAACCTGGAGGAGAAGAAAGGGGAGATTGCAGAGCTGCTGGCAACCAGCCCTTCCATCCGAGCGCTCTACACCAAAATGGTGAGGCCCTGCCTGGCTCCTCTCCTGGGAGCCAGAGCCTCCTGCGGGTTCTGACTTGGGATATGGTGCAGGGAAGCCCTGAGCTGCTGGGGCCCTGGAGCTGTTGCATGTGAAGTGGGTACGTGGATGTTAGACAGCATCTTGTGTTCTTTGCCTGTTTGTCATGGGCTGGAGCAGAAATTCCTCTGAGCACATGCCCATGCCCACCTAAGGCCTTGTCCCAAGCCTGTGTGCCAGGAAATGCAGGTGCCTCGGGCAGGTTACAAGGTACCTGCAAGGCTCGGGAGGAGAGGGGAGCTGGGCAGAATCACAGCTGTCCCTCCAGTGACTCATCGCATTGTCCCTTTCCTTCCAGGTCCCTGTGGCCGTTTCCCATTCCGAGTTCTGGCAGCGATACTTCTATAAAGTGCATCGCCTGGAGCAGGTGGGTCAGGATGGGGTGGGTGCTCCAGCCGAGGAGCTCTAATGCTGACCAAAAGGGCAGCAGATATTTTCCTGGAAAAGCAGAGATCTGGGCTGCTTGCCTTGCTGGCCTTGATGCTGAAGTGCTTTGAGAGGGAAGGAGTGGGGATGTGAGCAGCTGCTGATGCTGAATTCCCTGCAGGATGAAGCCCGGAGGGAGGCTCTGAAGCAGCGAGCGGAGCAGAGCATTCACCAGGAGGAGCCAGGCTGGGAGGAAGATGAAGGTGGGTGAGATGAGCAGGGATCTGCGAGAGGGCTTGCACAGACCTGGCAGCTCTCAGTTAGAGAGAGTTAGAGCTCCTCCTTACTCCCATAAATCCAGCTCCCAACCCAGCTGCAGCTGACCCTGCTGCGCTGCTGGCTTGCTGAAACGTCTCTCGCTTCTCTCCCACCTTCCTACAGAGGAGTTCTTGGGGATGTCACCCCTGCCTTGTGCAGACAGGAAATTGCCAGAAGCAGCAGAGAGAGACTCTGCCCCTGCAGCCCTGGAGCGAAGCCGCCCCGCTGCTCCCAAGGGACCCTCGGAGGAGAGCTGGGCTGTGCTCCCTCCGGAGCCGCCCCCAGCAGAGGGGAGCCCCTCTGAGAGCAGCGAGAGCATCTCCCTAGTGACTCAGATTGCAAACCCTGCCTCTGTGCCTGCCGCGCAGCTACAGACTGGAGCGCAGCCATCCGGGACCAGAGACCTCTCGCAGCGGCTGCTGGAGGCCACCTCGGAAGAGCAGAGAGAGCAGAGCTCCCTACCAAAGCCCCCAGAACTCAGTCGTCCTTCTGCAAGGGAGTCAGCTGCTTCCTCAGAGCCACCGGCTGTTACAGAGCTCAAAGAGGCAGAAAGCAAAGCCCAGGGCAGGACAGAGACTTTGAAAGAGGAGGGACCGACAGATCTACGAGTCTTTGAGCTGAACTCAGATAGTGGGAAATCCACTCCCTCCAACAACGGCAAGAAAGGTGCGTCTATGGGGCCAGCGCAGGGCCTGGAAGCCTGCTGGGGGTGGCAGCTCTCAGGAAAAGAGCCTGGTTTTGTGATGGTGGAGGAGAGGGGGCCTGCCAAAATCACCCAGGCAGGATCCACAGGCTGTCTGACGGCCAGAACCAAGGTGGGAGCAAATCCTTCTGCTGTGGGCAGAGTCAGGTGGTGACAACCTGCTCTCAGCAGGCACCTGGGCTGGGGCCTTAGCTGGCTCTGGCTTCAGCCCTCTCCTGAGCCCCATTCCTAGTGCTTCTGCAGGAGAACAGAGTGCGAGACTCCTCCAGGATGTGGAGGAACGACGTGTTGCAGCTCCGGCTGGTGCTGTGGGCCTGCCTGGGCGGCACCTGGAGAGCAGGTGCAGCTCTGATGGCTCCGTGGTGATGTTTGTGGTTCCAGGCTCCAGCACGGATATCAGTGAGGACTGGGAGAAAGACTTTGATTTGGACATGACGGAAGAGGAGGTGCAGCTGGCGCTTGCGAAGGTGGAGGTGTCGGGGGAGGTGAGTCCTGGGGAGACTGCTCCCGGGAGCCATCAGCTGCTCCATGGGATGATGCCGCACGAGCTCCACCGTTGCTGGGTGCTTTTCCTGGGAGCTGGAGAGACTGCGGTGCCTCGGAGCAAGAGGGCGAATCCCTGGGCTTGAGCTCCGCTTCCAGCCACGGGGCTGAGCCAGGCTGCGTGGTGCAGCGGGACGTGGCTGCTCCAGCCAGGAAGAGCAGCACTGCTGCAGGCAGCTTCCTGAAGGCAGAACGTGCTCCCTGGGGACGCAGGCTTGGCTCAGGATCACCCCGTGGGATCACGGGTGTTCACTGGAGGGGGAGAGGCTGTTTGGATGTGCCTGAAGAGGAATGAGTGTGCAAGCTTCCCAAGGGGGAGGGAGCCAGCGCATCCCGGCTGGGAGGGGTGGGAGCGTGAGGCTAGCAGGCTTGGCACTGACTCTCCTGGCAGGAGAATCTGTGGCAGTGGAGTTACAGAAGGCATCTTCCTGTTGTTTGCAGCTGGAAGATGAAGAGTGGGAAGACTGGGAATAAAGCGACAGCTTCCAGTGTGTGTCACAGGCTGATTTCCACCATCGGATGTGAATTAAACCACGGATCGGCTATTCCTTTGTGTGTAACCCAGCTGGGGATTGCAGTTCCAGGCTGGAGGAGTTTCGTTCTTACCTAATCCTGTGGGCAGCTCTGGTGACCCTTTCGGACCTGGTGGAGGCAGCAGCTGGTGTTCACCCACACCCTCAGCTGCTGGGAGCCTGTCTTCTCTGTAGGTCCCAGAGACTGGCTGGGCCAAACCGACTGCTCTGGAGGTGTCGGCCGGAGGCAGATGCAAGGCAGCAAGGGGCCGTCGGGGTGAGCTGGACCCTCGGACACCTGGCAGGATCGTGTGGTGCTGCCAGCTGCCTGACCGTTCTGGTGTGGGGGGGTGTGTGTGTGTGTGTCAGCTCCAGTGCCGCAGCTCAGAGGGTTCTGGGTGCAAACTGCGCCTGCTCCTCTCTGCTCTGTGCTGGGCTCTGACCCAAACTTGGGCCATGCTGGAAGAACCTGAACTCGCTGCCAAACCCTGAGCTTCTGCCTGGCTTTTTGTCTTGGAAGCTTCTTCAGTGGAAACTCCCATTTCCTGTTGCAGGAGCAGCAGCTCTTCCCAGAGCCCAGGCTGCTGCCTTCCCTTCGCAGCTGCACTGCCTCCCTCTGCTGGGTTCCTTGTCCTTCCAGTTCAGTTCCCCAAGCAAAGTACTCGTGGCTTACGCCGCTCAAGCAGCCGTGGGGTCACCTTGGAGCAGAGACAGACCCTCCCTTGTGCCCAGTCTGGCCCTGGCAGTGCCCCAGTCCAGCCCCAGAGCTTGGCCTTCCCTTCTCCCGGCCTGGAGGGCACAGAAGCACCCAGTGGTGCCTGTTGGCTGCAGCCGTGTCTGTCCCCTTGAGTTCCCCAGCCACCAGGGCCACCAATCTTGCTGCCCTCACTTGGGATCTGTTACTAAGCCCCCGTGACTGCTTGCAATGCTTCCCTCGGTCCCATCGCCTCTTCTCTTGGGGCAGTTCCCTTCTACTGGCACGAGACGCTCATCGGGTGTTGCTAACAGTTATTCTGAGGGGCATCTCGCTGCTGTCCTGCCTTTTGGGTGGTTTTGGATGCGCTGTCTTTTTCCTGCCCCTGCACTGTGAGTTCCCTCCCGCTTTGGGCAGTGTTAACCTGGTGGAAGAGTTAGAGTTTTGGTTTTATGTCCCCCCACTTTGGGGAGGTTCTCACGCAGCCGCCCATGGGGGCGAGTTGGTGGCTTCAGGCTCACGAGCCTGAGCCACAGCCCCAGCTCCCCTCCTGCTCTGGGAAAGGAGCAGCAGCCTCGCTCCCGGGTTCAGCTGTGGCTGCAGCGGGAAAACCTGTGGGTGAGTGGGAGCGGGGAGGGTGTCGGGGGCCTCGGGGCCGTGTCCCCCCAGGTCTGGGTCATGAGTCGCGGTGGATCCTGGGGCCTGCAGCAGCGCTCTCATCTGTGTCACTTTTTTTCTTTAGTCCAGTAAGTGTGGGGTTGTCTGTGCAATATTCTCTGCTCTGAATGATTCTGCAGCTCCCAGAGCCTTTTCGAGCTGGGCTGAGAACCAGAAGCACTTCTAACAGCTGGTAGTTTTGTAACGATGACTTTCACCAAACCTTTTACAGACTTGCAGTTAACAGCGATTAAAGGAATTCTACGGAGCCTCTGCCCGTGTCATGTTCTCCTTTCCTGTGCTTGTGGGATGGACACAGCTGCAGCCAGAGGCTCTGCGGTGGCTCCTTTTGGGGTTCCTTTTCCTGCCACCCACCTCAGCGAGGGGTTGCTGATCTTGGGAGGTTGGACCCGTGCTGCCCCAGGCTCCTCATGGCTCGTGTCCCCTGTCTTCCTCACTGCTGGCAGCCACGGGCCTTGAGTAAGCCAGTAAAAATCATAGAGCCATGGAATGGTTTGGGTTGGAAGGGACACCTCCCACTGGCTCCAAGCCCCATCCAACCTGGCCTTGAACACCCCCAGGGACGGGGCAGCCACCCCTGCTCTGGGCAACCTGGGTCAGGGCCTCCCCACCCTCACATGAAAACATTTCTCCCTGAGATCTCATCTCAACCTCCCCTCTTTCAGCTCAGAACTGTTCTCCCTCATCCTATCCCTGCCCTCCCTGATCCAGAGCCCCTCCCCAGCATTCCTGGAGCCCTTTTCAGCACTGGAAGCTGCTCTAAGCTCTCCCTGCAGCCTTCTCCAGGCTGAACATCCCCAGCTCTCTCAGCCTGCATGGAAGGTGCTCCAGCCCTCGGATCATCTCCGTGGCCTCTGGGCAAATGCCCGAGTATGAACCCACCCCGTCCGCCGGCTGAGGACCTGGCACAGCACGCACGAGGCTGAGTAGCTGGGAAAGACAGCTTCCAAATTTATGGTGAATTCATGGTTATTTGAGAAACAATCTGTCCTGGGGGAGCAGGGAGAACTGCTCTCAGGGTCTGCTCAGCCACGGGTGCCTGTTGACCTCCTCGATGGATGGCCTCAGGGCTGCGTCTGGTTCCAGGAGCGAGTTCAGGAGGTTCAGGCACTCCCTGGAGACCCCTAGGTGTGTGGGTATGGAGATGCCTTTCTGCTGCTGGTGCAGCATCCTGGTGATGTCGGTGTCGTCGAAGGGTAATTGGGCGCAGAGCAGGACATAGAGGATGACGCCCAAGCTCCAGATGTCGCCCTTGCAGCTGTCGTGGGGCTCTCCCTGCAGCACCTCGGGCGCTGCGTAGGCTGCACTGCCGCAGAAGGTCCAGCTCAGCTCCCTGCCATCCCTGGGGAGCAACTTGGAGAAGCCAAAATCTGTCAGCTTCACGGTGTGGCCCTGGAGCAGAGCGTTCTCACACTTGAGGTCACGGTGGGCCACCCCACAGCTGTGGCAGTACCCAACGGCCTCCACCAGCTGCTGGAACAGCACCCGGGCATGGGGCTCGGGCAGGGGGCCCTCGCGGAGCACATAGTCAAAGACATCCCCATTCTCTGCCAGCTCCATCACGAGGCAGATCTCCCCCTCTGGGGACTCCAGCACTTCGTGCATGCGGATGATGTTCCTGTGGTCCAAGCGTGTGGCGATCTGGAGCTCCCGGGGCAGGAATTTCTGAACAAACACTGCCAAGAGACGAGGGGGGTTGTTTGAGGGGATGTCCTGGAGGTGCCAGCACTGGGCATCCCACTGGGACTCAAGAGGGAGGAGAGGTCATCCCTGAATAACTGATTCCTCTTGGCATCATTCCCCAAGGGATGCTTGTCAAGGGGCGATGCTGGGCTCTGCCAGCCCCTTGCTGTCCCCGCAGTCGGAGAGTTGGGCTCTTAACTGGGTCCTTTCCATGGGCCACGGGCATGGGCTGCTCTCCAGACCCCCCCAGCACTGCCTTCCAGTCCTCTCTGAGTTTGGGAAAGCTGGGAATTCAAAGCCCCTGGGGAGGATGGTGGCTCAGACCACAGGCCTGTTGGGGTCATCTTTTACCTTCTGGGCTTTCCTTCTTATCAATTATTTTAATTGCCACTTTTTGCTGGTGCTTTTGGGAAAATGCCTCCTTCACTTTGGAGTACATCCCCTCCCCGATGGTCCGCCCGAGCTGGTAGCCATTGGCAAGCAGAAACCCTTGCATGTCCTCACGTGGGCCAGGATCCTGCGTGCCCTCAGCTCATCCTGGAGCAACTCCCTAACGACGCATCGGGGGGCGGGCAGAGGGGCCTTGCACCCCGGTGCCATTATGATGTAGCTGGTGCTGCCAGTGTGGAAGCCCCCTCGGTGAGCTGGTGCTCGGTCCGAGTGCTGCAGAGGTTACAGGGGCTGCTCAGGGTCCCCCTGTGCTCCTTTCACTGCTGCTGGGGTCCCTGCGCTTGCCCAGCCGACACTCTTGCTCTGCTTGGGTCTGATGCACCCAGGGCCCAGCCATGAGCTCCCAGCAGACGCCGAGGACTCGGAGATTCCCCATCGAGGCAGGCGACTGTCGCGGCTCGGCCGTGCCCCGCGAGCTGCAGGAGCCGTTTGGCACCAGGCACTCTGTGGGGAGGTAAGGGGGCCAGGACAACCCTGGCACAGCCGCAGCGTGTCCCCACCACACAGACCAGGGTCCTGCTGCGACAAACACGGCCCCTTTGGCTCTTGAAAGCATCGGCTGGGCTGGAACCCCCCCTTGCCCTGGGACATGGCACCCTGGCTGCCGGCAGCCGCTGTCAGGGCAGGGAGCCCTGCTGTGCCGTGTGATGTTGGTGAATGCCGTACCGTGTGCTGTGCCGTGTGATGTTGGTGAATGCCGTACCGTGTGCTGTGCCGTGTGATGTTGGTGAATGCCGTACCGTGTGCTGTGCCATGTGATGTTGGTGAATGCCGTACCGTGTGCTGTGCCGTGTGATGTTGGTGAATGCCGTACCGTGTGCTGTGCCGTGTGATGTTGGTGAATGCCGTACCGTGTGCTGTGCCGTGTGATGTTGGTGAATGCCGTACCGTGTGCTGTGCCATGCTGGCCCATGTCAGGCGATGCCGTGGCAGCGAGCGCTGTGCGATCCCGTGGTGCCGGGCTCACCCCGCTCTCTCCCGCAGGCAGCTCCGTCGATGCCCCGGCAGCCACTGCCTGACGCTGCCCAACGTCCCCATTGACGTCTTCATTGCCACAGGAGGCGGCCGCCGCCCTCGCTCCGCCTGACGGTCCCACATCAGCTGCCGCCGGCCCCAGAGATGCAGAGCGGCCACGGACACAGGCTGGTGATGGACTTTGGAATAAAAGGATGTCTTGGAGCTTTCTCTGCTCAAAACCTGCGCTGGAGTGTGTTGGCCATGGGGAGTCGTGGGACAGGAGGGGCGAGGAGGGGACAGAGAGGATGCAACACGAAGAATGGGGCACAAGAGGTGGGACACGAGGGGACAGGGTGTGAGAGGGAAAGATGGGACACAAGGGACGGAGTGTGCGGGATGAGAGGTGAAGGATGGGATATGAGGGACAGGACGTGAGTGGTGGGGACACGAAGGGACAGGGTGTGAGGGGAGAGGATGGGACGGAGAGGATGGGACATGAGGAGACTCTGTTCCATCCCCTCATGTCCCATCCTCTCCCCTCACATGAGGGGATGGAACATGAGGGGTTGGGACATGAGGGGATGGGATGTGAGGGCAAGGATGGGTCACTGATCATGAGGCATGAAGGGGCCAGGGTGTGAGGGGAAGAATGGGACACAAGGGGTGGGATGCGTGGGATGAGAGGTGAGGGGTGGATGTGAGGGCCGGGACGTGAGCGGCGAGGCCATGAAGGGCCGGGGAGTGAGGCGGGAGGATGGGGCGCTGAGCACGGGGGCCGCGGTGTGAGGCCTCGGGGCTGAGGGACGAGGCCCCAGCCGGGTCCTCCCCGCCGCTGGGGGCGCCCGCGGGAAGGAGCCGCCCCGCCCGCTCCGCGCGCGGCAGTTTGTCCCTCCCGGGCCGCCGTCCGCCCCGCACCGCCCCGCGCCCGCGCCGCCATATTGTGGCCGCCGCTGCCGCCGCCGCCGCTCGGGAGCCGCCGCCTCGGGAGCCGTGATGGGTGAGAGCGGCCGCGGGCGGCGGGGCGGGGAGAGGAGGGCTGGGCAGGGAGGAGAAGCCGGGAGGGGACGTGGGGAGCATCCGTCCGCCCCGCCGGCCGCGCGGGGCCCGCGTCCCGCGCCGCCCGCGCCCCTCACCGCGGCCCCGGGGCGGGCGGGGAGCGGAGGCGCGGCCCCCGCTGAGTCATCGCGGCCGGCCCGGCGCGAGCGGCGGCGCCGGGACCCCCGCCCGGTGCCCGGGAGCTGCGGCAGTAGCGCCGTCACGGGACCGGGGACACCGGGGCCGGTCCCGGTCCCGAATCGAGAGCCGAGCGCCGAGATCCCGCCGAGCCGCCCGCTGTCGGTGACCCCGGGGCTCGGCTCTCTCCCTGCGCCGCCGTGGGCAGCGAGCCCCCCGCGGACACCGTGCCCCGAGGAGCCCCCGGAGCGGCACAGGCTGCAGAGGGGTTTGTCCCTCGGGGCAGCCCCGCAGCTCCCTGCTCGGGGGCGAGACGCCTCGCTCCTTGAGGGGCTGAGGAGCTCGGGAATGCCGGGGCTGTGGCCGCTTTATTCCCTGGAAGCAGTGAGGCTCTTCTGGGAAGCGAGGGGTGAGGTTGGTTCTGCTGTCACCTGCAATATTCTCTTCTAACCAGACTTGCCTTCAGAAGTCCTGAAAATCCCCTTGGGTGCTGCTTGACCCAAACGGCCTCATCGGGAGCTCTCCTGCTGTCTCCCAACCCCTCCTGTGGGGTTCCCGGAGAAGTCGGCGGCCGCAAGCCTGTGGCTGCAATGGCTGCAGCACCTCTTAGTCCCAAAGAGCCTCTAAAACTTCATTTGTAGCTTAAGATAATGTAAAATTTCAAGTGGTGGCGTTGAGTAGAAAAACACCCAGGGGCCTGTGGGGAGTGTCGGAGAAGAGACCCCAGAGCGGAGATGTTCCTGCCAGGGCACTGCCCACCTCTGCCTCCCTGTTTCTTCTTGGAGATCGAAGCAGGTGCCTTTCTGACATCCAGACCTGCAAACTCCCTCATTTGAGTTCTCCTATTGTAACTTTTGTTATCTTTTTAATAACCAAAGGCTGCTCTTTTCCAGGGTTTAGATCAGTAGGGCTGGATTGTTGCAGCACAACATCGTGCCCTTCGTGTGTGGTGCCGTGGTGGTTGTAGGGTCTTGGTCTTGCCTGCGTTGTCAGAAATGCTCATCAGTTCTCTCCATTTGCCGTGCAGATGACACGTCTGCGTGTCTTTATAGCACTCTTCAGCCCGCGGAACACTGTGCAGTGCTTGGTTCTCAATCAAACGCTGGTTGATGATGGATTTAAGTAGTTATTTGGCTGTTTTGCTTTGTTTGCTCATGTTCAGGAGGGCAAACATGAACTTTGTGAAGGGAAGCTCAGTCATTAAAATTGTGTGCTAGTGAAAGTGCTGCTTCCCGCAGCCTCTTGGCTTTTAGCTGTTGTATCAGCTAGGTCCAGAGAAACTCGGATTTGCTCAGCAAGTTCAGCAGTGCTGTTTGCTTCTGGAGTAAAGCGCACGTTGGGAAGGATGAGCTGCTTGGAATTTTATAGCCCTCCGCAACAGCCTCTCACTACTTCTGGTTGGTTTTAAGCTCCTCTAACTTGTGGGTCGAGTTTGGGTTGGCTTAGTCAAAAAGTTAATCCCTATTTCAAGAGCTGTTGTTACAGAAAGGCCACTGTGACCTCGGGTGACACCATTTTACTTGATTAGTCCACTCTTAATGAATCTGAATGTCTTAGAGGGTTTAAATTGGGTTGAAAAGGAGTTGAAGCCCACAAACCTCAGTGTTTTGGGGTGAAAAGCTCAGAAGGAGGTAGTGTTGACGCTGATGTGTATTAAGAACAGGACTGAGGAATAGGTGAGCTCCTCTTCCACCAGAACAGGGACAGGCTGGAAGGAATCCTACCCTTGGACTGACCCTTGGGAAGGGCAGGCCTGCTGCAGAGCTGTTCATTTTCCCCAAAGAGGGATTTTTGCCTTTCCCTTCCCCCTCCACAGCCAGCGCCGTCAGTGGAGCTGTTGCACATTCCAGCAGCGATATCACATCGCTGGCTGGTGGAAGCTAAAACAGACGGGAGGGAGCTGGGGCGGCTGCTGCTCCCGGGGAGCTGCGTGGGTAAGCATTTTACTGGCACAGCCTGTGTTGCATGCGGAACGCTGGGACAGAGGCAGGCTGGCTTTGAGGGCTCTGCCTGTGTGTATTTGTAGCAAACACTCAGATAAGCTGCGTGAGAGCAGAAAAGCAGAGCAGATGTGCACAACAGACCTGCATGGGTGACAGGGCAAGAGAATCCGTCCACTTCCTAGGGCTCGGCAGCAGCTGGGATGACTCCAAGGCTGGTGGGGTGAAGCGTGGAGTTGCTGCTTGCTTGGCGGGATGGCTTGGGGAGTACAGGGAATGCCTAAGTTCTCGAGAACTGGCTGAAAGCACATTCACAAAGCACTGTAAAACACTCGTGTCTGAGTCTCAGAAGTGTGTTTATTTCCATTCTCAAAGTTGAGGAATTCCATCACAAGTGGAAGATGGAATGAACAAAACTCACACAAGTATAGCTAGCTGTGAGGTGACGCCCTTTCGTTTAATGCTTTTTTATTCACTGAAGGCAGCAGCTTTGGTGATGGTTTGGCAAAGGAAGAGGCAGTGAGAGGATGAATGTAGAAGTAGCCAGCGATTTCCTCTTCTGTTGTAAGTAGGTGATAGCAATAAGAGATCCTGGTCAAATCTGACATGCTGTCCCTCAACACTGAACCAGGTTTCCAGGGTTCGTTGTCCTTGCGTTCCTGTGAGCTGACTGCAGGAATACCAAGAGTCTGAGTTACAGATGTGAGCTCATCAGCCTTCTGGAGAAATGCAGGACTGTGAAGCAGTAACATGCAGTCAGCCTGAAGTCCCCTGCCTGCTGCTGCCCTGTGTGCAGCTCCAGAAGATGAGTGGTGTGTTCTTACAGGCCCGTCCTCTCCAGATCCAAAAATATCACAGATGCTTGGGGTTTTTTAAAGAAATGCCTCGGTGGCTGTAACTGGAGATAGTGTGCGTATCACATGGAGTTGTTAACATTGTCACGGGAGGTTACCGGCATCCCAGACCTCTGACGTAGCTCTGCCAGCTTGTTCTCCTAAAGGTGAGGTTCATTTTCTCTGTGTGACTCGAACTGCCCTGCTGTCCCCTACTACTAAATCAGTTACTGCAGCCGCCTTCTGCTCCTGAAGGGCGGAGTGTTGAAAGCACAGGCATCTCGTTGAACACAGACCCTGCTCAGAAAGCTGCTTGCCAAGCTTCCTGAAGTGGTGGCTTTTGTGGAAGTGTCTGGTGTTTCCTCCTTGGTGCCTCTCTGGCACCCCACTTGTGTGGATTTGTGCTTTATCTCTGTCTCTGCAGCTCGGTCAGGCAGAGCAAATGCAGGAATGTGTGCCGAGAGCCTGTGCAAACCAGGAGACTGGAGGCTCCTTGGGCTTCCAGGTCACTGTAGGAAATGCAGAAACTTTCTGCCAGGTAGGGGAAACCCAAGGAATATCATTAGTTCAGCCCGCCAGGTGAAACTGGGTAGTTCACTGGGGGTGTTTTGCTACTGCTTGTCAAATTTAGGGGGCTTTATCTTAACCGGCTGAGTTTATACTGTCACAGGGAAAACCGGGGTGGGAAGGGACCCTTGAGGCTCATCTGGCCCCGTGCTTGCTCAGAGTTGGGAAGCTCTGACCTTTACCCAGTAGGCGTTGATTAGCAGGTCAGTGCTGATGGGGTTTGAGTGTATTTGTTCACACTTGCATGATCCCTCCTTTCTCTGCTTGCAAGTTGCGGCTGCCAGCCTTCCCACTGGCCAGGCTTTGCCTTAGGTGTGTGTCTTATGCCCAGCAACAGAACGGGAATAGGTCTGCTTTTGAAGATTCCCGTTGCGAAAGGGTATTTTGGTTTCAAAATCCCTGCCAGGTCTGTCAGTGTAGCTGTGTCCCTGCTCTCACTCCGGTCTGACTCAGCAGCACAAGCTCTGGTTTATGATGGGTGTGCGAGTCCCCGCAGTGACTCAGCTCAGAGGCTTTAGTCAGCAGCTGACAAATTTGAAGCAAATGCTTTCTGGAATGCGGGGAACTGGGAAGCAGCAAGGCTGGGTTTCTGATCCAGTAACATTGAGAAGCCGTTATAATCTTAGCGTGGCAGCAGTGACCCTGGAATTACAGCTTTCAGACTGAACGGCTGCAGCTTACGTTGGCTTCTGCACAGATGCTGGCAGGATTTGAGTGCTCTGCTGTTTCACTGTCAAACTTTCACACCGTTTCTCCTTTCTTTTAAGTGGTAAATACCTCCTCATCCTTCAGAATATAAGAATGAGTGTGACAACCTGTTCTGGTAATGCTGTGGTGTAGATGGCAGCTGGAGGACTCTTTCTTTGCTCTGGAGTGTGCTCTGAGACCTCACAGCACGGCTGAGCCTCTGGCTGGAGCAGGGTCCAGGGTGTGCTCAGCGGAGCGCAGCTGGGCAAGTGCGGAGCAGCTGTCCCGTGTCGCTCAGTCGTGTGACTCACTGGCTGCTAATCCTGCTTGTAGTATTAAGTCACTTTTTCCTCCTCCTTTTCTTGAAAACTGCCATTTAATTGGAGTCTTTGCTTTCCAAACGGAAGTAACAAATTTGTCCTGTTAATGATTCTGTTGTGATCTTCTGAGTTAAGCTGGCGGCTCCTACTCTTCTGTGGCTTCTCCAGCCTTAAGTGCTAGGGTGGTGATGCCAGAACAGTGGGAGGTAAATATGCTTCCTGAATCAATATCGCTCTGTAGGTGACCTCTTGCTACTATAAGAACAGATTTAACCCCCTGTAAGTTTTCTATCTTCTGAGTTAGCTGGTGGGTTTTTCCTCTGTCTGTTGCTTTTCAGAAGAATATCCTCTTGATGTTTTGGCTGGGGAGGGGAATGCCCTCTTTGAACACACATGCTGTGAAACCGAATCAGATTTTTTCACAGTGCTTGGTGTCTTTTTACCTGGGAAATAATAGAACTGAATTTGGGAAATCATAGAACTGTAAGTATTTTGTCTCCTCTCCTGTTAAAATATAAATTCTTCCAGTTGTTTCCTCTTGCCATAGCAATGAAATGTTGAATGTTTGTCCATTGTATATGACTTTCTTCAGCTCGGCTGGGCGCTTTCCCAGTAGGAGGGCAGTAAGGTCTGCAGCTTCTCCAGCTGGTCCTGGAAGGGCTCCAGAGTGGCTGGAGGCAGTTGATAAGTCAGGCTGAAGCTTTCTGTAAGCAATGTGGCTGAGGGGCACTTGGAGCTTGAGAGAGGAGGGGTGAGAAGATAGCACTGTGGACTTTCACAGGATGCTTCTTCCACCTGCCATTGGCTGGAAGGAAACAAAGGTATTGGTGTCTGGTGAAGTTCAGGAGTAAGCTGGGCTCAGGGTTCACTAGTACTCTGACCCTGCATATCATGATCACTCCCTTCCTGACCCAGGAAAGGTATGGATGTTAAGTGAACGTTCTGTATCATAAATGGGAGAAGAGTTTGGAAAGATGCAAAAAGCAGTAGACTTGGTCAAAGCTGTGGATTGCAGCTGGATGCAGAGGAGGAATTGATATCCTCTGCACTCAGGTTGCTGCTTGGCTCTGGTTGCCCTTCACTGTGCCAAGTAGTGCAATGTTGCTTCCCTGACTCAGAGGGAAATGCACGAGTTATTGAGTTGGAAGTGCAGCATTAGTCAAGTATGAAACAGCAATGTAAGTGGGTCAGGCACCGAGCACTCGCAGGGTCCTGGTGGGACAAACGTGGCTCTAGGTTATGTACAGCTGTGCTTTTAGCAAGGTTTTAAATTGTTGATGTAAATCCAGAACCTGGTTTGCTGTGAGTTCTGTTGGATTTTTGACGTGATGATGCAAGGGAAATGACTTCTGCTGAAAACCAAAGTCGTATTTAGTTCTGCACCTCCCGAGGACAGTGAGGTTGCGTGCATAGAAACCTTTCGTATGGATTCTGTGCTCAGTGCAGTGAAGTTGGGTCTGGGTTCCTTTCAGAACAGGAAATCTCCTCTTAAGCTTCCTTGAAACTTCACAACACTCTTGCTGTAATAGCACGACCTGTGAATGAAGGCCAGGATCGTGTTCTGGTTTGAAGCTTCCACTTTTAGTGTTTGAGCCGAGCTCTTGCAAAGCAGTCTGTTTAACCTGGCTGGCCCACGTGCTCGGGATTCCTTGTTAGGAATCTCCATGGGGAGAGGAGCGGAGTGTGACCAGAAATCTGAGGCAGGTGTGTGTTTCTCTTCCCAGAAACCATGGCGAGTCCTGCGAAGGACAACTATCGAATGAAGAGCTACAAGAACAAAGCCCTAAATCCCGAAGAAATGCGTCGGAGAAGAGAAGAGGAAGGGATTCAACTGCGCAAACAGAAAAGAGAGCAACAGGTAACTGTCACCTTGACTGGCTTGAGTGTAGCCTTAACACAGCCAGACTGCTGCTGCCCGCCTAGGTTTTTTTGGTGGTCCTCTTACTTTTTCTGTTCTAACAGGCAACTTGTTTTCTCTCTTTCTCTGTACCTAGTACAAAGTGAAGCTTGCTTCACGAGCTCTCCAAGCACTTTATCCTTGGGGCATTAGAGGTTTTTGTTCATAGATCCTTGTTTTTAAGAGTTTTTTGAGTTTGTTTTTTTAGTTTGTTAGTGGATGGATTTATTTCCTCTAGAAGAAGGAAGTGCAAGTGAAAGTACGGGCTGTGTCTTTTTTAATTTTGAGCTGGGTTTTTTTTTGACTTGGCGGTCTGTGAAAGTCCGAGGTGATTCCTGGGCGATGTGTGTGGCTCAGACTAAATGTTTGCTCTATGAGTGTGTCATCTGCCAGTGGCCTTCTCCCCAGTTTCCTGACTTGTTAGGTCAAATTCTGTGCTTGCCTGCACCAGTGTCTCAGCAACTGAAGCGTTTGCATATCTGAGGGCAAGACTTAGCATGTTTTATTTCTGGCGTTTGTACGCTAGACTGGTCTTCAGAGCGTAGAGCTGTTATTAATGACTGCTTTTCTATGCCGGCTGCGTTCAGTCTAGCTGATGAGATCTTGTCTGAGGAACAAGAATGTCTAGATGTGAAGACTGCTCATCATTGCTTTCTAATAATGACTTCTGTGTTTTGTTCCTTGCCAGCTCTTCAAAAGAAGAAACGTGGAGTTGATCAGTGAAGATGCCTCCATGTTTGACAGCCTCCTGGTGGATTCCTACGTTAGTTCCACAACGTGCGGGGTAAGGGTCCTTTCCTTGTTCAGTCCTGCCTTCAGATAGATCTAACGCTGTGGAATGCACAGAACTAACAAACCTATATGGTTTTGTTTTCTCTTTGCAAATGTTACTGAAAAAGCTTGCCAGGAAGTAAATGGTGTGCAGTGATCCCCACTTGCTAGCAAAGCGCAAAGTCATGATAGGCTGTCACGATGTCTTACATAAACTTAGTGAGAAACAAAACCATTGTTCTGTCTCCTCTACATCTTCTCAGGAGGGAGTGATCACAAGAGAGATGGTAGAGATGCTTTTCTCAGACGACCCTGACCTACAGCTTGCAACCACTCAGAAATTCAGGAAGTTACTCTCCAAAGGTAAAAACTCTGCTCATCCCTGCTGTAGACCCAGCAGCCTTGCTTCCACGGACATTTGTGTGTGTGTGTGTGTTGCTTTACAGAAGCTTAGTGTCTTTAAGCCTGAGTGAAGGGAAGTTATAACCTAGAAACGTAATAATCCAGTGTATTGCTAATGAATTACAGTTGTATGAATTGTACAGACTGTGGTTCTACAGAGTTCAGTACAGTTGGAGGTCACTCATTTCCATGTTGTTATTCCCCTGCCTCAGTCCTGCGTACTGTCTGACACTGTCTTGCTGTTGCAGAGCCCAATCCTCCGATAGATGAAGTGATCAACACCCCGGGAGTGGTGGACAGGTTTGTCGAATTCCTGAAAAGAAGTGAAAATTGCACATTACAGGTAAAGGAGATGGTGTTCTGAATTCCCCGTGGCATGTTGCTGTTTAACCTCCACAGGTGCTGTCAGGCCGCAGTATTGTCTTGAACCCCAAAGCTGCAGGTTGTGTGATATGTAGGAAAAGGCAAAGGTAGCCTGGAATTAGGGCAGAAAAGGAAATCATAAATTCCTCTGAATTCTTGGAAGAATACTGGCAAAAATAACATAGGTCAGCTGCAGCAGAGGAGAATTTGGCTTTCCTGTGTCTGATATTTCTGCTGGGAGCTAGTGTAGTCACAGAGTAAATATGAAGGAAGAAATCGTGAGGGGAAGCCTCCATTATTGAAGGCCTTTAAGTGCAGGCTCAGAGTCTGTTGGAAATGGCTTGGGTAGCGCTGGTCCTGCCGTGGGGCAGAGGGATGGACTGAGTAGCTTCTTGAGATTCCTTCTGGCTTGGTAATAACTATAGTCACTGTGGAGGGGTTAAAGATACTTCTGTACATGGAATTGGATCTGAGCTGATTGCTGCCTTCCTCTTCCTTCCTGCCCTCTGGCCTGAGGCCGCGTACCATAGGGGCTCATCTTCAATAAGAGTTAAATGGACATCTGGTTTTAAAGCAAAGAATGAGTGGTGAATGGAGAGAACTCAATACTTGGCTTCACTGGAACTCAAGGCAGACTAGAGTGGGCTAGAAATGGCTGATCTGCGGCAGACATGGAGAACATTCAACTCCATGTGTATTCATGCGCTATCTTCACTTTCCTTGCTGGGAGGTTGTTGTATGGGTGGAATGAGGTGGTGTGGCTGGCAGTGGTGTCTTCACTCAGTAATCCTCTGACAAGGTGTTCAGCAGATGTGGTTCTTATTGCTCCAGAAAAATAAAATCATTTGAATCACGAGGTCTCTGTGATGGGCTTTGTCTCTCACAGCCTTTTCAGTAGGACTTGAAAGAATTATAGCCAAAATCTAATAGCAAATGTTTTACTGAATTGGGATAATCTTATTCATACTTCTGTCGCTTGTTTGCCTGTTACAGTTTGAAGCAGCATGGGCACTGACGAACATTGCATCAGGAACTTCCCAGCAGACAAAAATAGTCATTGAGGCTGGGGCAGTTCCGATATTTATAGAGCTGTTAAACTCGGACTTTGAGGATGTCCAAGAGCAGGTACGGAGCAGTTTGTACTGTGGGGTTAGGGAGGGAACCACAGAGGGTTGCACACAATTAAAATGCAGTGTTTAAAATGAGTGACCAGTGTCTGACAACTGCCTCCAGACCACAAATTGAAGGATGGTTTGCTTGGAATTACAGGAAAATGCTTTCTTAGCACACTGCCCTTTTCTTCCTCTGTTCAGAAACTGCGTGTATGCTAAAACTGTTGCTGTTTCCTTTCAGGCTGTCTGGGCATTGGGGAACATTGCTGGAGACAGTTCTGTGTGTAGAGATTATGTCCTTAACTGCGCTATCCTTCCTCCCTTATTAATGTGAGTAGCCACGAATACGTGCCAGTACAGTTCTTGACGTGCCTTTGTGCTGCAGCAGACAGATCTGGGATGGGTGAAGAGATTCCCAGGCAATGTATGGTGACATTCACTGGGAATCCAGCCAGTGGTACCGGATCAGAGCAGTCAGTACCTGATAAACAGTGGGACATGATAGATGATGTGCCTTCTCACAGACCTCTGTGCCGCTCTGAGTCTGGAGTGTGCTTGTCCTTCTGGAGTCACAGGGCTCGCTGTTCCCTTGCGTGTCCCTCCGAATCCTGCTTCTTGTGCTTATGCTGTGGTTCCTCTGGCCTGAGGGAGGGAGCTGATCTGGGCACACCTCTCCTCCGCAGCGTGGTGCAGACCCGCCAGAGCCAGATCTGTCTGTGCTCCCAAGGACTGCGCGCTGCTCTGGGAAGAATCAATCGCTGCTTTATCCGATCCTTGGCAAACCAATGTGTTGTCATGAGCGGGTTGTTACACAGTTTTGTCTGTTGGTCACTGCCAGCTGTGGCTGCTGAGTGAAGTCCCCAGCCTGTGGGACTCTGTCCTCACCAGAGCCAAGTGACAGCAGTTTGGGGCTGCTGGTCTCTAGTGTGGACTATCTGACTCATATAGGAGTTTGGCTGTTGGCTTGGAACTGCGTTTGGCTGTCTGACCCTTCCTTCTGCAACTTCTCTAACACAGAATTTGCCTTCTGGACCCGTGTCACTTGATGTTGTTAGGAACGATACCTGTTTGTGCTAAATAGGAGCTGCATGTCACCTCTCCTCTTGCTTGTTGAGAGGCTCAAGTGACAAACAGCGTGGCTTGACCTATACCAACTGGAGCTTTGACTCCCTTAAAATCATACCAGTTGTCCTTCTTTTGATTCCCTTGCTTGCTCCCACATCAGGTGCTATAATTGATGGTAATTATCTCTTCAGGCTCCTCACAAAGTCCACCAGGTTGACGATGACACGAAATGCTGTCTGGGCCTTGTCAAACCTGTGCAGAGGGAAGAGTCCACCACCAGAGTTTGATAAGGTGAGGATAAATGCCTCATTGGCAGTTGGGTGATGGGGAGGCACCCTCTTAAGATGTTTGTCTAAATTATTTTTGGGTGTTGGACTTCTGTAAGTCACTCTGGGAGGGAGTGGGGAGAGGCTCTTCTTGCTGAAGCTGATGTGGCTGTTCAGCAGATGTCAGTGTGTTTCTGCCTGGCTCTGCTGACAGCCCATCCACTGCACCCCCTGTGTAAGGGGCAACCCAGGCTTCCTCACCAGGGAGCATCCACTGCAGGCTTCTCTGAACCCTGTTATGGACTCTGGAAATTTGGGACTTCGCTCAAATTGTCACTAAAAACTCGACTTGGAGACCTCTGTACGCTACAAAACAGGACTCCATGGGACCTGTAGTAGCTTTCCTCTTTCCCTTCCATTTACAGGCACCAACAAAAGGGGTCTGCTGGCCCTTCAGGTGTCTTTTTTGTTCTTTAGCAGAACAAAAACGGTTTAAGGTTTGCGAAGGGCAAAACCTGAATTGAGTGTGAATGTAAAACCACTTAAGGACACTGAAGATTTCAGAGGTGTCAGTGGTGGCGGCTGCTGCTCTGAATACTGAGCTATTTAGTATTGTTAAGGGTGAGAAGTGGAGCAGTGCTCTTACAGGAGAAATGTAAGGAGCTTCCCAACAGTAGCAGCACGGTAGCACTTGCCTTGGGAGTCTTCACTGCTCCAAGGGGAAAGGGGAGTAATTTTACTTTTGCAATATAGCTGTTGAGGTAACTTCAGACACTGTGATTATGAGGTATGTGAAACAGCAAGGAAGCTGCTGACCTGGGGGAAGGAAACTGTGGACATTCAAGACGTGTTATCTTCTCAGTCAGCCCAGCCACATGGTGTGTGTATGGAAACACAGGGATCTGCAGACCGTGACTGACCTGGGTTGGTGACTGTCATTGTAGGTATCTCCCTGCCTGCCGGTCTTGTCCCGATTGTTGTTCAACAGTGACTCTGACTTGCTGGCAGATGCCTGCTGGGCTCTTTCCTACTTATCAGATGGCCCCAATGAGAAAATTCAAGCTGTTATTGATTCAGGAGTGTGTCGGCGACTAGTGGAGCTGTTAATGTGAGTATCTTGTCTTGCTATTTTGGCTCAGTGAGACTGGGCAGCGTGTGGCTGAGCGTGAGCTCATATCAAAACCTACCAGAACATTCTTCCTGCCTCTTGTGGGCATAGGATCCAGGTAACAGGTACCTTAGTGGACTCTGGAGTAGTTACACAGGAAGGTCTGCAGCAGACAGAGCTGCAGGTGACTGACATCTCTTTCTCAGAGAAGCAGAGGTTTTTCTGCTGCTGGAATGCTGAGTAAAAGCTCATTAAAGAGAGGCTGGGCTGATGCTTCCAGTTCGTGACAAGTGTTTGCTATTTACAGTCTGACTGGGGCTCTCTAACATCTTCAGAGCAGGTAGTACTGCAAGACACTTCCAGAATTACCCTGAAAAAGTCTAAGTACTCTCATTGTATACATCTTTGTTCAGAAAGGCAGTGTAAAAGGCAAGATCTGTTATTAAGCTGATAATGAAGGAGTTTGGATGTTAAGGATGAAAATGTGACTGTACTGCAAGTTTGTCTTCAGTCTCTGCTTATCCAGTGGCGATGTGGTCAACTCGCTATGTGTTTGTGTGCCAGGGGTGGGATTCTGAGTCAGTGGTGCAGATGAGAGACTCGGGAGAATCTGCTGAGAATCATGGTGCAGGTGATCTGACAGGTTTGTGTTTATCCTTGGACCCTTTCTCCTGCAGGCACAATGACTACAAAGTGGCCTCCCCGGCTTTGCGAGCAGTTGGCAATATCGTGACAGGGGATGACATCCAGACCCAGGTGAGGGAATCGTGGTCTCATGGGGAAGTGCAGTGCCCACAGCTCGTTGGCTGGGTGGGAGCTGGAAGTGTTGAGCGCTGCATCTGACGCTGACAATCTCGCTTCTGCTTTCTTTCCCAAAAGGTGATTCTGAACTGCTCAGCCTTGCCTTGTCTCCTTCATTTATTAAGTAGTCCCAAGGAATCCATCAGGAAAGAAGCCTGCTGGACTATATCCAACATCACAGCAGGGAACAGAGCACAGATACAGGTACAGTCTTCCCCAGCCCGCCTCCATTCCAAGCTCAGCACTAAGGATCTGCAGCTTTTTTTATACAACACTTGGAGGCTGAGTTTCTTCACAGCTCTTATTCTGCTGTAATTTGCATGCTTGCTGCTCCTGGCCATCTGCCAAACAAACTAAAAAAAGCAAAGATGGGGCTGAAATGAGTTCCACAGGTTGGATCACTGGAATAAGAGGGGATACGGCTCCTGTTTCTCTGTGCTTGGTTAGAGATGCCCCTCTGAAAAGCTGGAGCTTGTAGAGTTGTAATTATCCCTTTAATGACCTGCACGCAAAGGCAGAAAAGGAATGAGAGCATTCGTACAGTGCAGTAACAGGGATTGTCTGCTGTTCTCGTTATGGAATTGAGTATCTCGTGTCAGTAGGATTTGGCTGAGGAATAAAATTGAGAAATGGCTGAAGAGTACAGCTTGGGAAGGTCTTTTGCATTGGAAAATGGAGGTAGAGGTTTCCTTCGGGTGGTTAAGAGCCTTGTGGGAACCTCGTTGCCAATTCAAACGCATCTGACTGCGCTTTCTCCCCAGGCAGTCATAGACGCAAACATTTTCCCGGTACTGATAGAAATCTTGCAGAAAGCAGAATTCCGCACGAGGAAAGAGGCAGCATGGGCTATCACAAATGCAACGTTGGGAGGAACACCCGAACAGATCAGGTATCTGGAGGAATATTGTCTGAGCGTGTGGTGGCTTTGTCTTGGTGGGAACGGTGGGACGAGTAGTGAGGGGTTAACCTGGCGAACCTCCAAAAGCTCCTGAGGCGCAGGCTGAGCTACAGCTGGATCGTGTGCTGTGCTGCAAGTTGAAGCTTCCTTCGGGATAAGGATAAGCTCATTCAAACTGCTGCTGCCTGGCCCATTAGGTGGTTTAGACCAGGCAAAATGTCCACACTTGGTGACAGATTGAATTCCAGCGTGGATTTGATTTGCGTAGCACTGGTGTCAGAGGGAGTTAGCTGGTTTTGTAAAAGGGAGTGTGTCTAGAAATGCAAATAAATGGATAAAAATTAACCTTGCAGAACAGTAAAAATATATTTTTAGGGTGACTTTTTGTATTTTCGTTTGACTGCTTTCCCATGCTCCTCCTAACGGGGAAAGGTGACGGTTGCTGGACCCTGAGCAGCGTGTGTGGTGCTCTCTCTGCAGGTACCTCGTGAACTTGGGCTGCATCAAGCCTCTTTGTGACCTGCTGACCGTTATGGACTCCAAGATCGTGCAGGTGGCATTAAATGGCCTGGAGAACATCCTGAGGCTCGGGGAGCAGGAGGCCAACCAGAGCGAGACGGGCATCAACCCCTACTGCAGCCTGATCGAGGAGGCCTACGGTAGGTGCTGGTGGGAGGTGGGGATCAGAGGGTGCAGTGCAAGGTGTCTGCTCATCTCTTGTGCTGCTTTAAGGGATTCAGCGTATCCCAGACTATCCAATGTTGTCCCAATCATCTTTTTAGAGTCTTATAATTGGGCATAGGACAAAATACTTGGGAGTGAAAACTATCATAGTTGTGATCTGAGCTTCCCAGGCTGGAAGGTTGAGCTGGGAGCTGTGGCTCTGACCAGTCGGGATCATTTACCAGAAATAAGCCGAGTGATGTAAAAAGTGACACTTCTGGGTCTCAGGCTGCTCTGACTGTACCCAGCTGCTGTACTGTGGCAATCCAGAGAGACTTTGCTTTTCCCTGGAGAGACTTAATTTGGTGGGTTTTTTGTCCTGCTCTTGATGCTGCAAGCAGCAGTTCCTATTTTGGTCTGAAACTCCCTATGTGCTGCCAGAGTCTGATTTGCTCTCTCGCTGACTGTTACATTGTGTGTCCCGATTTTCCCAGTAAAGAACAATCCTTAAAATTCTTGAGAGTATATCAGAAGCTTTCTTTTCAGTGGATTTAACTGGGACAGGTAAAGCAGGGATGGGCCTGGGTCCCTTCCCCTCCCTGCAACTATCAAGCTGTTGACAGCCTGTTGGTTTAATTTCCCTGGAATTTGGTTTAATCTCCAGCAGAGCTGGGGGCACATCTGCTGCAGTTGTGTCAGCTAAACCTGCTGTGGGAAAGGCGTTAATGCTGCCTAACACGAGTAACACCCACAAACATCTCTGAACAGACGTCACTGCTGCTCAAAAATGCAAATCAAACACAGAAAAATGTCTGGCAGTAAACAAGGCAAAGATTGTGGGTGGGCGTGGGACAGTGTAGACATCATGATCTCCTCATTTCATCACATCCTGCTTCCTTTCTTCCTCCAAGGCTTGGATAAGATAGAGTTCCTGCAGAGCCATGAGAACCAAGAGATCTACCAGAAGGCCTTTGACCTTATTGAGCACTACTTTGGAGCAGAGGATGACTCCGCTCTGGCTCCCCACGTTGACGAGAACCAGCAGCAATTCATCTTCCAGCAAGCTGAAGCTCCCATGGAAGGTTTCCAGCTATAACGTGCTCGGGGGAAAGGAACACCACAAACTTGCTGGAAAGCAATTGGGAGCAGCTGATCGTCCCCTCCCCTCCTTGCGAATAGAAGGCGAAAGACCCACTCCACCTGTCTGGAAGGAGCTCTTCCTTCCAACGACCAGAAACAGTGCTTTGGCCTCACGTAGAGAAGGGGATGTTCTCACTTCTGTTCTTTTTGCTGCTGCGTACGTGTCCTTATGGCAGGCGTCAGGTGGAGGAAGGACACTGAGGTAACAGGTTGCACCTCTTGGGTTTTCTCTTTGTGGTGATCTCTCCCAAATGTCACTTCTTACCTCTGGTACTTGAGGTTTCAGCGTTGGGTTGGGTAAGAACACACATAAAGCAAGCGTTCTGACAGCAGTAATTCTGGAAAGCTGGGTTGATCTATTTAATTTTTTTGCACATGTTACTCTTTATTAAAGACTCTAATTTGCCAAGAGCAAAATTTAGCCCTGGCCTTTCTGCAACCCCCTCTTTGGTGGAGGCCAAGCTCCCCTCAAACACTGCAAATGAACTGAGAAAGGGGAAGTTCTCCCGCTCCTGGGAAGACTTTTTGGAGTGCAAGGCTGCTTCCCTTTGTTTAGAGGGTTTTTTTTTTTGTTTTCTGAAGAACTGCAAGGGGTGTTTACAAGGAGAAAATAAAAAGCATCACAACCCCAAAGATGGTATGGATGGAGAGGGTGGGATGTGGGGTGGGTTGGGACGGGGAAGCGCAGGCTTTGTTTGCATTGCTACTGACTGACATCAGAGAACTGAAATGGTGAGAAACTGCCTTCCTCTTTACTTGAAATATTTCCTTTTCCATGAGAACGTGGTTTGAGCTCTGGGTTTTTTCTGCCTTGGTGTGGGATTGGAGCATTTTCTGGGAGAGGACGCGATCGCGGCGGCGTGTGCAGTGTTAACCGCAGCAGCAACGAGGCTCGAGTTTTCAGGTTTACCTCCTGCTCACAGTTGGACCGTGTACATTTTACTTCAAAACAAAAAAGTCAAATCTCTGTATTTTTTATATTATATATAGGTAGATATTTGTCTAATTGGGCTGCAGAGAAAAATATATATGAAATGGCTGTAATTTATGTAAATAGAGCGCTGTGAGGCAGGCAGACCTGGCAACCACGGCCCTGCTGCTTCTCTCTCCCCTCGTCCTGGATCAGCGCTGCCTTTGCTCCTCTGCCCGGTTTCCCTTCCTTCGCCGGGGCTTTTGGTGAAAAAATGGGGCTGGGGAAGAACCAAATCGCTGCTGGGGCGTGAACTCAATAAACTCATCAGTGCAGTTGGCTGTGGCCGAGCTCTCTGCGTGGGGAAAGCGGGGCTGGGGCGGGGGGGAGGGTGGCGGAACTACACTTCCCAGGGCGGCTCCCGCCGGCAGCTGCACGTTCTTCGGGCAGGCTGGCGGCGCGGGGCACGCTGGGAGTTGTAGTTCCCACGGTAGACTAGGGCATAGTGCTAGTCCTTGGGCGCGGAGCATGCCGGGAGTTGTAGTTTCCAGTGCGACGAGCCCCGGAAGCTGTAGTTCACCGGCGGTCTCCCGCCGCGCGGTGCAGGCCGGAAGTTGTAGTCCTCGGCCCCTCCCGCCACCTTTGCCGCCTCTACCCGGTGTTTCCCGGCATGCCCCGCGGCGCAGCTCGCCGATTGGCCGCCGGCGCGGCCCCGCGCATGCGCAGCGCGCGGCCGCCGCGAGGCCCGGGCCGGAGCCGCTTCCCTCGGCGCTCGGGGAGCCGCGGGCACCGGCACCGGCGGGGCCTGCTCCGCCCGGCCCGCTCACCCCGCTCCGCCGGGCCTCGCCCGCCCTGTGGCTGGAGGAGAGCCCTTGCGTCAGAGCGCTGGAGCTGACGTCACGGGGTGCGTGCGTGACGTCACTGCGGGGGGTCCGGTTTGGGGGTGCAGGGGGCTGTGGGGCCGGTTTAAGGGGGCTGTGGGGCTGAGTTGGGGTGCAGAGGGGCTATGGAGCCGATTTAGGGGAGGCTGTGGGGCTGAGTTGGGGTGCAGAGGGGCTATGGAGCCGATTTATGGGGGCTGTGGGGCTGAGTTGGGGTGCAGAGGGGCTGTGGAGCCGATTTAGGGGAGGCTGTGGGGCTGAGTTGGGGTGCAGAGGGGCTATGGAGCCGATTTATGGGGGCTGTGGGGCTGAGTTGGGGTGCAGAGGGGCTGTGGAGCCGATTTAGGGGAGGCTGTGGGGCTGAGTTGGGGTGCAGAGGGGCTGTGGGACCGGTTTAGGGGTGCAGAGGGGGGCTGCAAGCATCTCTGTCCGGATTGGGGTGCAGGGCGCCCGGCCGGCTCTGCCAGAGCCTGGGGACACGCCAGGAGCTGCACAGTTTCCAGCAGCAGAGGAAAAGCAGCACCCGGGGCGCTGGGTAGGGTGACGTGGGGCTGGCAGCTGTGGGAGGGCCACACGTGTGCCGGCTGCTCCCATGGCTGATCTGATCCTGCCTGCTCCCCGAGGAGAAGCTGAGGTCTGTGTAACTGCTGCAAGGCAGCAGGAAAAGCTGTTCTCTGCTTCTGGTGGAACCCTTGCCTCTAGGAGCATCGGCTGCCTCCACTGCTTAATTAGCGTCATCACAGGAGCAGAGGTTGCGTGTGGGAAGGGTGAGGACGCACAGATCCTGCAGAGGAAGAGAGGAACCAGGATCTGGGCTCAACCCGTTAGTGCTGGCTCATCTCTTCTGTGCTGAGCACCGGCTCTGCAGGGACCTGCGGGCTTTCCTCAGCCATGTCTATGGTTTCAGTCAGTGCTGACTTTTCTGGTGTCTGGATCCCTGGCTGCAGGGCGGGGTCTCCTCTGTGGGGATGCACAGACCACTCCGAGTTTTGCCATCCAGGAGTGAAACACAATGGGGACACAGGGAAGGGGCAGCCAGAGCGGAGAAGGCTCTGTCTGCAGAGCTGGTATTATGGTTTAGCCCCTGCCCGGACAATTTTGGCAGCTAAAACTGGAACAGTTAGGCTCTTGATTCCCTCCCTCCCTCCCTCCACCTCCAGGAAAAGGGGGAAAGGGAAATGAGAGGAAAAAAAGGCTGGGCTGTCTGTGAGTCGGGAGGTGATGCCTTGCTCTGGGAGGGGCTGCGTCCAGCTCTCCTTGCTGGAACAGGAGTTGTCCTGATACGGAGATGTTTGCCGTGAGGTGCAAATTGAAAATGAAAGGATGCTTCCCTCAGGTCGGAGTTGTGGGTGGCAGCCTCTGCCAAGGACAGGTTCCTTCCTAGTCCCTGCTGATGGCTCCTAAAATTCTCTAAGCTTTTACATCTTAAAATTAAGTACAGCCGCTGTTTCACTTTCTCCAGGGTTTGTGGAGACAACAGGGAAAAAGGTTGCGATGAAGAACCAAGGCGGGGAGACCAAAGCGGCCCCGCGGCCCACCAGCAATTCCAAACTGAACAGCGGGCTGGTGCTGGACGAGGGCGACTCACCAGAGGCAGCGGCACCTCTGGAAGGTGAGGAATCCTTGGGGTGCTTGGCTGCATGCCCAGTGCTTGCAGCGGCGTGGTGAGGAGCAGGAGTTGCCTGAGGGCGGGCTGTGAGCCTGGAAAGAGCCTGGCTGGGTTGCAGCATCCAGCTTTTACCTTGGATGAGAGCAGTCGTGGTCTCCAGGGCAGAGAGTCCGGGTTTCTTCCTGTTTCTGAGTGTACAGTTCTGAAGTAGTTACCCCTTCCTGACCGAAGAGTGGAGTTGATGCTTACCTGGAAACGGGTTGTTCATTGTTGCTTTGGCCTTAACGGTCCCATTTGCAACGTGTTGGGCAGCTCTTTCCTTGGAGCAGCGTTATGTGGAGTGACCTGCCCCGTTCCTGGCACTCATAGCAACAGGAGAAGAATCCAGGTCCAGTCAAAGAGGTTAAAATTAACCCTGCCTCGTATTCTGCTGCCTGGTAAACGAGGGATGTAGGATACGCACAGTGAGCAGAGTTAGTTTAATAACCAGCTGCTGTCGGTCTCTTTTTGGAGGGGCTCTGGAAGCAAAGTGTCAGGCAGAAGGGCACAGGGCTCCTTCTCTGTGACCAATACGCTTGATCTGAGACAGCCCAGCTGCTCTTCGGTGGGGATAGAGGCTAACTCAGGTTTAAAATCCATTGTAATGTAAAACAGTGCGGCTCTGGGGATGTTAGCTGGCAGTTCCCATGAGGGAGAGCTCACGCACAACCTTCTGTCCTTGAAGGGTGGTGGGGAGGGGGGAATTTTTGCTCTTGACAGATGTCAGGGTTTCGGTCATGCTCTCCTGATCAAGAGGCTGTTGGGAATGTCCCTCCATTGTCAGGGCTGGAGACGCAGCGGAACAAAGCCGCTTATGTAGCTGGAAGTCCAGCTGGCCCTGGTGCAGTGGGGCACTTAGGAACCTTCCCGTTGCCTTGCGTTTATGAGGAAGGTGTAGGGAAAGCCTCATGCTTTTGTGTTCCCGTTTCCTGCAGCTCCTCTGGCGCAGGAGGACACCAAGTCCTCCCGGCCTGCCATGCGCGACGTCTCTGAAGAGCTAAGCAGACAGCTTGAGGACATCTTGAACACGTATTGCGTGGATGCCAGCCAGGAGGGTCCGGGCGAGGACGGCGGCCAGAGTGAGCCCGCTGAGCCGGAGGAAGCCGAGAAGTGTCGCAGCGAGTCCCCGAGGAACGGCGACCAGGAGACAGGCGGCCCGGAGATGAACGGAGA